>OX420958.1:3541401-4264734 GCA_949091785.1 Polymixis lichenea
CGTGTCATACTTTTAGTTGGCAAGTGGGTTGGTAATGAAAAAGTGGATAAATATTGTTAGGTTCAGTGTCAGTTGGCAAGGTTTGGACAGGGATGGGTGGGTGTTAAGTGTTGTTTTTTCGTTTGTTGTGATGTTTTTTTTTTGTGAAGGACAGTTTGTCTAGGATGACGAGTCAATTAAGTGTTGTTCCGGAACCTTTTTTGTAGTAGAAGGAGCTCCATTATGAAATAGGCTGTACCATACCATAACTGCTTATTGATATTCATTGTACTTATAGAATCCAGTTCTTCTAACTAAGTAAACAGACAGCTGTGCTGCTGGGCAATTTGTCGCTCCAGGTCCTCTTCCCAGCAAAAGCACCAGGAAGTAGTGAAGGGAACCTTTTTTGGAGACTATCATTTGTGTTCTATTGACTTTCAAAAAGTGCTAATTCTCACGTATGACGAACGGGACCAACGGCTTAACGAGCTTTCCGAGGTACGGAGGGGTCTTAGTATGTAAAGATGGTCACCCAGCCACGGACCAACTGATCGATCGACGCGTGCGGTTGTTATTACTCCTCAGGCAACAACTGACATTTCGACTTTGTGTCTAAAGTTAGCAAATTCCTTGGTACATACTGCAGCAGGCTTAAAATGAAGCTTTCTATTGCTACTTTACCGTAGCATACAAATCGCTTGTCGACATTTCTCGGTACAAAACTGTCAATTGTCTACAAGGAAACGTCATTTTTGTCTACTTTTCGAAAAAACGCTTCTCTACGGTTCTCGTGCGAAGCCTACTGGTCTACAAGGGTCAGCACCTATTATCCATCAGGGGCCATCAGCCGGGGTGATTACGTAACGAATTAACAGTAACAATGGCTTTCATTTTGACATTTCAATGACATGTAAGGCCATGGTAACTTTAAATATTGTCGTTATGAGCGATAATAGTTCTTATTGCAATCCGATACGGGTTAAAATCTGTTGTAACAAATTCAAATAACAAATGAGCAAGCGTATGTCGTAAAAATGCAAATAAAATCGTATAAAATTAGATATGAACTATTTAATCATTAATAATCCATCACTGGATACAGTTTGGCATTTGAAATTTTATATTTTTAATTATAATTACAATTGTTATTGAAGGGATAAACTGCTTTTAAAGATAATTAAGAGGTGACTTGATGATTTTTTTGATGCATTAAATGTTTCATGCATGTTTATTTATATTTTGAGTTCCATCACTGTATGCAAAAAAGACTTAAAAAATATCATATATATTTTTTTGCTCCCAAAATTATTTACTGTTAAAGAGATACACGGCTTTAAAAAACCACCTTTTTGAGCGTATTCCAGAAATTTCCGCGTTAATAGTTTGATAGTACAGAGGGGGCATAAAGCTGCAATCTGTCAAATTTCTTTAATAGAGTTTCAACTTTATTACAAACGCATAAGGTTTATGTTCAATTTTGAACATTTTACAGTTTGGGATAGCTTGAAATGCTGGCGTCTGCACCTAACTTACGGCTCTTAAACTTGAACATAAATAGGATTCTATGGAGTTTATGGTGACATTATTTTTAAGACTTAATGTTTATGTTGTAAACGACATCATATTATCTATACTTATCGATTTTATACCCGTCTGAATTGGGATATTAAAATGTAGTGCTGTCTTGGAACCTGGGGGCCTACTCCCTAAACACGAAGTCCGTCGTTTCGGTTGACGTAACGGACGATTCCAACTCCCTATCACTTACGGACAGAAGATTATTTTGGAGCCCGAACTAAGAATGAATGACAACACGATTAGACAGCTGTCCCTACTTCCGATATGTTTTTTGCCGTCCGAAAAAGTTAGTTAATTGGCTGTAGGATTCGCTAAGAAGTTTCGAACTACTTTCGGACGGGCCCGTATCTTCGTTGACGGAGTTAGAGAGTAGGCCCCCTCACTCGAGTGCATAATCATTCTTTAAGTTCCCAAAGCTGGGACTCAGCCATTCAGGCCATTTCTTTCTGTGAGAGGGAGTGGGCTTTAACCACCACTTGGGCCCAGTTGGTAGATGTCACATGTCTTCGAATTTTTGGTTCTAGGACATTCTGGTTTCCTCACGATGTTTTCCTTCACCGTTTTGAGAGCATAGGTGAAGAAATTATTTAGGGGAGCGGGGGGCTAGTTGTAACAAATTTTAAGTTTTTTCGATGAGGAAGTCAAAATATTGAGTGTTTTTATGATGAAGCACTTCTAAGTGAGAGGGCGTCTATTCAGCGGCTCAAGTCTGCTATTTTTATGAATTCGTCATTCCAACACGATTCCATTGTAATTTTGCTAAAAGTTCGTAATCTGCTAAGTTCATAATGGTCGATCATTGGTCGATCAATGGTCTCGTAATAGAATTATAATATAATGGCATTGTCGTATTGCCATTATTATAAAACCCGTTAGTAGAAATAATTTTCCAAAAACTGCTACTAAATTTGAACATTTATTCATGCCCGATTTCATTTATATATATTTTACATATTATTTAGTCGTTTATTAGTGTTAAATTTTAGCAGTTTACCGCCAGTCATTCATTTGTCATTATGTACGAGATTACCAATAAATACAATTTCTTTCAATGGAGTGTCAGTGGCTGACCAATGGAAAGTCATAATGACGCTATTATATTAGTAGATTACCAAACTTGTCAAAATCAACAATTATGAAATCAATGATAGACCATTCTGACACTATTGTAATAGCAGACTTAAGGCCCAGGTATCGATTAGAATGATAATTGGGCTTAAAAAAAATAGAAAACTGTATAGATGACTTTTTGTGAAAGGAGTAACATGTTACAACTGACCTCGTCCTTGGGGCAAGTTGTAACTGGCATGGGGCAAGTAGTAACAACATAATAAATAACATATCTGTGTGGTTTTTGCGCTTTTGTTCAAAATCAAAATCAAAATCAAAAGTCATTTATTCAAACTAGGCTGAGAGTCAGCACTTTCTGAACGTCAAAATTACATAAGACAGTCCCCCAAAACGCCCGCCCTTCACCACTTCCTAGTGCTTTAGCTGGGAAGAAGAAGTGGCGCCACAAACTCCCCAGCAAAAACGAAAAATGTTACCTATAACGTATTATTACATACTAATGAGGTTAACAGTGTTTCTTTATCATCATTTAGAGATCTTATGTGCCCGCCAGCCCCGCACTGGTTGTGCTTATTTTGTAGGGCCCGTTATGAGGAGCAGGTTAAATGTAAATTTAAAACAAAAGATTCGAAACCTGCTTAGTAATTAAGCTGTTACTACTTACCCCTGTAACTACTAGCCCCCGACTCCCTTACACAAAGTAAAGCGCCTATCTGGGTTTGAACCCTAGACCATAACGCGCACTCAACTAAATATAACTGTCGAAAAACTTTTTGTTATACAGGCGTGATGTTATGAAAAAAAAAAATAGGTCCAAAAAAAATATGCTCTTGAAAATGCTACAAGACCGAGTAAGATTTATTTTCGCCATTCAAAATACCACCCCAAAGCTGTAATACCTTCATCCCTTAATAAAACCCGTTTTAAAACTTCAAATTACTACAGAAACGTGTTTTCTACCCACATATCTGGATTTACACTATTCTTAAACGTAGTGACAGGAAATTTTAACAATAAATGTATGAAATGTGCGATTTTATCGGCCATCTGTTTTGAGTAAAAAGTTTATCACCCAAATAAGTTCGTAGTAAAGCTCATACGATGGTACGATTTGCAGGTCATGAGTTCGAACGAAGGCAGCATCTTCTCTAGAACTAAAAATTCAAAGTCATGTGACATCTACCTACCCGTACTGGGCCCGTATGGTGGATTACAGCCCACTCCATCGGCATCTCGCAGGTGTACCAAGGAGTTTGTCGGTTTCTTAACCGGACTTGCCTGGGCCTCCATCCAAGGCATAAAAGCTTAAAACTAAGCGACTAGGGCAACTTCCAATGTGGTAAGGACCTCGGCTACAGGCTAAAGCTCGCGGCTCGGCTAAAGCTACATACAGCAAGCAACTCGAGCAAGAGTCGGGGTGGACATGGATTGGGCAGTCGCGGTGGGCCTCGGCGGCGAGCAACTGAGCGTCCTGTTTCCCTGTCTCTTACTAGACAACATGATGTGTTATCATGGCAGGGAAGTAGGGAGATCGAAACCACTTCGTCGCCATGTTTAGGGACCCGACTCCCTGTTTCTTTCTACACTACCCTGTAGCTGCGGGCACGGCCTGAGTAATTGTGTAATATAATAGACCTTTAATTGCGTAACATTGATGGATATTGCTCCATAGTTTCGAAAAATATATCCACTCATCAACGTAAATAACGCAATGAACGTTCTTTAACTGTGAAAATTAGAGATGAACCGACTATGACTTTAGCCGACTAGCCGACTAGTCGGCTGCTAAATAGCTGACTAATCGGTTGACTAGTCGCCAAGCCCATAATTGCTTTCGGTTGAGGTCGGGTGACAGCGGTAATGTTCGTGACTACGCTTTCGGTCAAAGTTTCCCATTTTTTCCCGTGGGTGTCATAGAAGGCAACTAACTTGGGACTTTTACTTGAGAATGGGCAGCAGCGTTCTCTATGCATTCTACCATACTGCGATCGCCAACCGGCCTGCCAAGCGTGCCGATTATGGCAAACACCCCCATTTTTTTGTGGGAGGCCTATGTCCAGCAGTGGACGTGTATCGGCTAAAATGATCATGATGTCCCTTTCGACTCCTAGGTGCCGAAGCCAGTTTGCGGCGCCCGACGACCCGGCGGAATTGCCAGGACATGTTTTTAATTGTTTTGCATTTATTCTATCATTGTTTAAGTGCGAGCCGGCGTTTCTTCGTATCCTATTCTAAACTGCACTGAAAGTAAACTGTAAAACCGATTCTATAATAAAAATACCCAATAACAGTAAAGATTTCAACTTCATTTCAATCACCGTCTTTTAAATTTTTAAACATATTAATACGATTAAAAAATGGGCCGACTAGTCGCCAACTAATCGCCGACTACAAATATGGCCAACTGTTCGGCTTCCCCGACTAGTTGGTACATCACTATTGTTATGCAATCGCCCATTAGTTCCCACAGGATAAAATACATATTATTATTATATGACGCATTGATCACGGCAGAGCCCCAGGCAATGTTACAAACACTAAAGGAATGCCAGCAGACCAGTGGTAGTCAACTAATTGCGATTCGTTATACGCTAAGCTAAAATTTGATGATTCAATCTGCAGTTTTGGGGTACTGTAGCGTGGATTGAGATTTTGAAAACCTTTTGAATATTGAGTTTTGAATTTAGTGAGAATTAATAGTCTTGTAGCTAATCATAATTCTACTGCCCCTATCTCAATTTATTAGTGGTCGGCACAGCCTGTATTTTACTTCCAGACTACTCTATCAGTCGTCATCTCCGTAGTCACACCCTTTCTAACCATATCATCATTCACACAGTCCATCCATCGTTTCTTTGGTCTCCCCCCACTCTTATAGCCATCGACATTCATACTCAAAACTTTCCTCACGACATTTTCCTCATTCCTCCAGAGGGGCTTGTGGCTAAGTAACAACAGCTGCACGGGTCGATCGATCAGGTTAAGCGACGCTTGCCGCGGTTGGTCCGTGGATGGGTGACCATCTTTACATACCAAGACCTCTCCGTGCCTCGGAAAGCACGTTAAGCCGTTGGTCCCGGCTGTCATTTGTGGATCTTTGACAGTCGTTACGGGTCGTCAGACGCCCAAAAGTCTGACAGCCAGTCTTACCAAGGGGTATCGTGTTACCCAGTTACTGGGTTGTGGAGGTCAGATAGGCAGTCGCTCCATGTAAAATACTGGTATTCAGCTGCATCCGGTTAGACTGGAAGCCGACCCCAACATAGTTGGGAAAAGGCTAGGCAGATGATGATTTTCCTCATTCCTCCGTATCACATGCCCATGTCATGACAACCGATTTCCGCACAACTTTTCAGATGACGGTGGCATTTTCAGACTTCCTCTTATGTACTCATTCCTTTCATAATCTTGTAGCCAATATAGCTGGTTAGTATAACCGTTGCTCCGACGCCTGATCTCTCACCGGTCGTGTCGGAATGACGTCCCATCGGACTATGACAATGACGGAAGAGAGAGTGCACCTGTGTTCGCGCACACACTTATGCACTACTAGTTTTTGCCCCGGGCTCCACCTGCGTGGATATCGGTTATCGCGTAAAAAAGTAGCCTATGTCCTTCTCCATATGCCAGGCTATATCTCTGCCCAATTTCATGACGATCGGATCAGCGGTTTAGGCTTGAAAGCGTAACAGAAAGAAAGACAGAGTTACTTTCGCATTTATAATATAAGTAGGGATAATATCTCCCGACCGCAGGCTATTTTCTGTAGAGATTGGCGGCCATGGCCAAAACTCGGCCTGAAAGGCTATTTTTTATAACTACCTTCTGACCGCGGCTTGGCCCTCGTTGATGTTGGAAATTATCCCACATGAACGTGCAAGGGACAAAAACCCTTTGTTACGCCTTATAAGGTCAGCTATCTGTCTAAAAGCCTCGTCAGAATTGGTCCAGCCGTTTCTGAGATTTGCCGGAATAAACAAACGGACAAAAATTTAAAGAAATTATTTTTTTGTTTAATGTATCATACTGTCATAAAATATGCATTTAGTAAAATTTTGACGTAACAAACAGACACTTATATTTCGCGACTGTTGAGCCTGGCCTGGTTCTGGGTTTCATGCCCTCTTCGGGAAAAGTATAGTTTATTAAGTTTTTCTACCAACACATCATTTGCATAAGTCTATCAGGGAATACCGTCGAACAGAGAATTGTGGCTGAGAAGTTTGTTTTTGACGCAAGACCCAAAAAGAGGGGTGTTATAAATTAGACCACTATGTGTGTCTGTCTGTGGCACCGTAGCTCTTAAACGGGTAAACCGATTTGAGTGCGGTTTATTTTATTCAAAAGTAAGTTTTATAGCGGTTTATAGACATGCTTGATCAAAAGCGGTTCAGCTGTTTCAAGGTCATCAGCTGTTTTGTTCTCATTAAAAACACTAAAAATGGTGAAGGGTGATGCTGTATTTTGACAGCTGTCATGTGTCACTTTTGACGCTCAAAAGGTGTTGATCCTCAGCGTCTTTAAAATAGCTGGTTCTTAATACTTTTCACGGGTCCTTAACGTACCAGAATACGTCTTAAAACTCTGTATATCCCATGCAGTAATTGAGTGTGAAGTTAATTAATCTAACATAGCTGTTCACGGTCTAATAGCCGACTCGCGCATGACCGGATTTTGTTATTAGCGAATGTTTTTTGTCTGTCCGTCTGAGCGTTGCTAATAAACGCGATTTTAATGAAGCTATTATTTTATTATGATGTTTTTTTGATATTTATGTATTGGTAAATCTGTTTGTATGTCTTTCATTTTGGTAAGTAGTACCTATGGACTTTATTTGCGTTTTTTCCTCCATTGTAAAATAGGTTTTGAAGTCGTGGGTATCATGATCGACTTTTTAAGTCCACTGCTGGACAAAGGCGTCTCCAATCGCACGCTATTCCTCTCGTTCCTCGAGACCACTCATCCAGCTGCTACCAGCGATCCTGCGCAGAACGTCGCTCCACCTAGCCTGAAGGCGTCCTACCTTACGTTTCCCGATTCGCGGTCTCCACTCAAAAACACGTCTACCCCAACGATCGTCGGTTCTACGGCTAATATGGCCGACCCATTTCCACTTCAGCTTGCTTATTCTGTGAGCTGTGTAGACTACTTTGGTGCTATTGCATGGTTGGTCTAGCTAAGGGCTAGGACATTTAAAATTAGTCAAATTAGTCTGACAACCAGTCTTACCAAGAGATATCGTGTTACCCAGTTGCTGGGTTGTGGAGGTCAGATAGGCAGTCGCTCCATGTGAAATACGCCATAAGCTGCATAAGCGGGGTAGTTGGACGCAAATTATATATGTAGGAAGCCATTCCTACAGATAATGTATTATGATACATTATACACCGTGAAATTTTAATGGTTGTTTTCCCGCAGCGAAATGGTTTTGTCTTGGTAATACAATCGTTTTATAAACAAATAAAATATTAGAAACAAAAAATGGCAGATTAACCATTGTGAAAAATCACCACGTGCGAGAGTTTATTTTGCTTTGAACATTTATGCATCGCTGTGCCCTTTGTCGGCGGTGCGTGCGATTCGAGTAGTACCTACATGTTACCTCTAGTGTTACTATTGAGTAGTGTTTTATCGAGTTGATTTTTTTTTTTTTATTATTTTAAAACAACAAAAATCTTTTTTTTTTACTTTTACTCTATGCTTCGAAAGTACTCCTTATGGTAAGTTGTTCTGCCGCGGGAAAAAAACCATAAAAATTTCTCGATGTATATAAAAAATGGCTTCCATTTTGCCAATTCAATAAAAATCATTGCGTTCTTTACGTTGTCGAACGAACGAATCAATGGATTAGCGATAACCTTCAAAATTATTCAGATTCAGATTGATACTGTGTTACGCATTACAGTGCCTGTTAGAGGAATCCAGGAATCCGACCCCAACATAATTGGGAAAAGGCAAGGCAGATGATATTTACACAGGCAAAGCCAAGGTTAACAGTTGTAGTTTTTTTTTGTATTTTTTATTTTATTCCCACATTAGCCAGAAGATTTTTAATTGAATAATCAGAGTCGAATGTTTTGCTTCTATGTTTTTTTGACAGCTTTTTCCTTGTTGGACGGTTTCTCTTCGTTACCTGTGGCATTTGTATTAATTAATAACTTGTATCCACTTCCTAATTTAAGAGGAAGACAAAATATGAAGAACTAGATTTTGCTTGCGACTTCGACCGCGTGGAGGTCGGAAATTATCCCACGGGAACGTATCGCCGGGATAAAAAGCATCGTATGTAATACAGGGCAATTTTTTAACCAGTGCACAAACTGTAGCCATGAATTCAGCAAATCATTTTAGACCCCCAAAATGTACGGAACAGCTGATTTTTTTTTGTATTGCCGACGAAACATTTCTGCGCTGAGGGATCTAGAATGATAAGCTGAATTCGTGGTTACAGTTTGCTCACTGGATAAAAACTTATCCTGTATAGATATCCCATGAAATTGTGTCTTTTTCGGGACTAGGCTGGTCTGAGACTAGTCTGGCCCTGGCAGCCCCAGCATAATCATCGCTACCGTCATCCGTCTAGCCTATTTCCAACAATGTTGGGGTCGGCTTCGAAGTGTGGAAAACAAGAGATGCTGCGCCGACGCCAAATAAATTGCGATAAGGGCAAGGGTTTGATGATGTTGGGGTCGGCCTCCCATCAAACCGGATACAGCTGAATACCAGTATTTTACATGGAGCGACTGCCTATCTGACCTCCACAACCCAGTTACTGGGTAACACAATACCCCTTGGTAAGACTGGTTGCCAGACTTTCGGGCTTCTGACGAATCGTAACGACTGTCAAAGTTCCACGAATGACAGCCGAGACCAACGGCTTAACGTGATTTCCGAAGCACGGAGGGGTCTTGGTATGTAAAGATGGTCACCCATCCATGGACCAACCGTCGCAAGCTTACTTAACCTGTTCGATCGAACCGTGCGGCTTAGCTACAAGTCTACAATATTTACATCGTCTTTGCAAAACATAGGCAAAGTTTCAGTTCAATTTTATTTTTGCGGACGTCGACCCTGCGCTTGCGCCGGTCATCGGCCGTTGATTTATAAGGCCATAAAGGTCACTATAAATGGTCTTAGGGCCTAAGGTTAAATAGTGGCAGGTTACCAACCCAAACATAAAACATACAGCCAGACAGACACACAAAAAGACAACTGCGGAAGACATCTCAATTAGTTCTCACAGTTCTTCAAATAGATAACTTATTAACAACGAAAAAACTACTTTAAATCCAACCTTCTAAAGTCCATAATGAAATGTCTTAAAACATCATCTCAAATCCAAGAATAAAATCTTACAATAACCCTACCAATTAAAAATAAGTTCTACTTCAAGTGAAATAAAGTACAATTCTCTTTACACGGATTACGACAAAGAAGGAATGGTGATATGTTATGCAAATTCCAAGCTTATTTACATAGCCATAAAGTGTGTTTTCGCTTGTAATGATGTAAGTACGCGGGCAGTCGGGCTTGAAATGTTTTGGTGACATGAGCGAACGGCTAGCGCAGAGGAAGATGTGGAGTCGATGTGTTTAATTTTATTTTTATTTGTTTTTTTTTTATTTATTTAATTTGCGAAGTGGTATGCGAATTATAGAAAAGCATGGAGTGTGCATTATGTTTTTAAATGAACTGTTTTTATATGGCGTCTACCATGTGTTTAGCATAATTAGGTTATTAATTTGACAGATCACTTGGCGGGTATTTATATGTTGGAAAATAAAAAGACCTTAATTGAGGTCCTGGCCGCTACACTAGCGTATGAGTATGACCTCCACATGAGTCCCACACAAAGAAACCCGTAGAAAGAAAACAAAAAGACAGAATTCTAAGTGCACGATATAGCCCTACAATTTCATGAATCTATAGTTTCAGTCTAACTTATATTCAGTCATCGGTGTTTTTACCTCGTCAAGCTATAGCTTAGTAATTATCTCCTCCGTCGTTTTTAGGCTAAGCGTTAGTGTGTTATTTAGTTTTTTTTTTTTCTTATTTTCACCAAAGCCATTTTCCAATTATGTTCTAAGTAGGACGTAGATAGTTACCACCAATCGTTAACTAAACTAAAAATTCGAAGAAATGTGACATCTACCAACCTGCACTGGGCGAGCGTGGAAGATTACGACCCGCTCCCTCTCAAAGAGAGGAGGCCTGAGCACCAGCAGTGGGAAAATTATGGGCTGAATATGTAAAAAAAAATACGTGCACTTTCTAATTAAATGTTGCACAAAAAATAATATTTTCAAAAAAATCTTTATTCACATTCGACTCTACGCCTCCGTCTCGTGGGTGGCAGACCACCCAGCTTGGTACTTTCCCCATGTGTTTGTACGCCTCAAATTAGGCGATACCATTCTCAATTCCTAATTCCGGCTATACGCAAGCTAGCTGGTAAAAGGGGTAAGCAGTATTCATAGAATCTGGAACATTTGGTGTTTATTTTTCATCATTTTTCTCTTGACGTGACAAACGTTACAATATCGAAAATGAAACGAAAAATTTAACACATGATATTGTGACATCTACCAACTCGCACTGGGCCCGCGTGGTGGATTATGGCCCACTCCCACTTACAGAGAGGCACTAGCAGTGGAAACAGTTTAGGTTGATTATGTATCACGAAAATATTGATTAGACTCTGCTTCATCCACTGGTAGACAAGAGCTCGTATCTGCATAACTATTTACAACCATTCGATACGCTTCCATACCGAATCGAACATTAATAATTAATAATTTAATAATTAATCATTTATTTTTTAACAAATGTGGGTACAACTTATCTATCATAAACAAAAACACAATGTACATAGATTCAGGTATTAAAAGGATAGAGTAAACGACGATGTCTGTACTAGTATTAACTGTGTGACAGACACCGGCACCTTCCTCCTACAACCTTAAGTAACAAGCTTAACCGAGATATGATGTTTAGTAATATTGCAATGATACTTATATTTCTGGTAAAAAATAATTAACACTCATTTAAGTTTAGATACCTATTAAAATACGAATTTAATTTAATTGAATATAATTTAGATTGAAAATTATTTATTTATTCATCAATCAGTGTTATCGTAGGAGTACTATAAATGCTGTTCACAAATCTAAAACACGAAAATTTTGCTAAAGGAAATAGGTGACCGCTAGTCCTCAAAAGCTGTTTGATGTCCAGGGTAAGGTACTTAAATCAGGTTATCAAAATGTCGCACCTTCGGTGTAACAAAGTCACAACAGATCATTTTTTTAATTTTACAAGAGAGGACTTTTATTTTTTTCGCATTTATTTCCTCTTTACTGGATTACTATTTTATAAGATTTCAAAACTACTTTAAATAGTAATCCAGATAAAACTTTTACCAAAAAAATACAACCGACTTCCGAAAAAACACTACACAAAGTGAAAAATAACTTTAATTTCGGAAGTCGGTGACTTTGGATATCTATTTAAGTTTTTGTCACCGCCTTCCGAAATTAAAGTTATTTTTCACTTTGTAGTGTTTTTTCGGAAGTCGGTTGTTTTTTTTTGGTAAAACTTTTTATTTTTCACTTTTTAGTTATAGTACCTACCCCACTAATTCGAAATTTCCTCATCCTTGGGGTCAAAACAATGCATATTTACGCGATAGCAGCAATCGCGGTTGATTTACTGTTATATTTTGAAGAGTTCCGTTGTCTGTCTCCGAAAAGCATCATCAGATCCAGATGAAATTGAAATGGAACTACGCGTGAAGCACTAGCTTTCAAATAAAAAAAGAATCATCAAAATCGGTTCGCCCAGTCGAAAGTTCTGAGGTAACATACATAAAAAAAAACATACAGACGAATTGAGAACCTCCTCCTTTTTTTGAAGTTGGCTAAAAGGAAGAAATAAATACGAAAAAAAAAATTAAAAGTCCTCTCCTGTAAATTTAAAAAATGAGCTGCTGAATTCCTCTCCTGTCGTCTATATCTACAGATTTATAGACGATTTTCTATTCTTTATTTTCATTCCTCTAAGTACCTGGTACTTATTGACAGGCCTGCACTGTCCTCCCATACCTATTATCACTGTAATTTGAAAACATTGTAAAAGCCAATTATTTTTAAAAGAGTAACCGTGGAGTTTCTTGCCGGCTCTTCTCCATATGAAGCGACAAATTGGAACCGTGCAGGAGCTTCTGACGTTTCATAAGTGCCCTTGCAGGTTTATGTGAAATAAAATATTTTGATTTTGAACAAATACATTGTTGGTGAAGACGAGATCTTATAACCTAAGTGTCATTGTATTCTGCCTGCAAGTAAGCATGCAAATTTTAATTAAGTTTACACTAAATATATCACAATTTTAATTAAGTTTACACTAAATATATCACAATTTTAATTAAGTTTACACTAAATATATCACAATTTTAATTAAGTTTACACTAAATATATTACAAATTCTATACCTATTATTTTTTTTACATTTATATTGTTCATTTAATAATCATTTTATTGCACTAACTTTAAATTTGTATGCCCCATATAATCCTTGATACTATAGAAACAACACTTTAGAAGCTCCAGTCGGTCGGCTTCCAGTCTAACCGGATGCAGCTGAATACCAGTATTTTACATGGAGCGACTGCCTATCTGACCTCCCAATAACCCAGTTACTGGGTAATACTATACCCCTTGCAAAGTCTGGTTGTCAGACTTTCGGGCTTCTGACGACCCGTAACGACTGCCAAAGATCTACAAATGACAGCCGGGACCAACGGCTTAACGTGCTTTCCGAGGCACGGAGAGGTATTGGTATGTTAAGGTGGTCACCCATCCACGGACCAACTGTGGCTAGCGTAGCTTAACCTGATCGATCGATCGGTGCGGCTAATATTACTTAGCCGCAAGCTCCTCTACAGCCTCCCCTTACAGCCGAACTAATAGTCTTAAATCACCAAGCAATTAGCAAGACTATGCTCAATACCGTGCCTTTTCTGCATATAAAGACAGGTTTAACAATCAAAATCAGAAGTAATTTATTCAAATTAGGCTGAGAATCAGCACTTTTCGGACGGAAAAATTATATGAGACAGTCCCCCAAAACGCCCACGCTTCACCACTTCTTAGTGCTTTGAGGTAAGCGTTTTGGGGTACTGTCTTATGTAATTTTAACAACGACACAATTACAAATACAGTATCTACAGGCAAGTCCCAGAATAGCACATTCAATTGTTATTCATTTGAACTTGTAATACCGTATGAAGGAATCAACATGCTAAATATATGCGTTGTGCTCCAAAAATAGGACTCGCGGTCTCATTCCTTGAACTGCAGTGTGGTCCCTGCTGAGAATAGCTCGTCTTTTCTTGTGAGTTAGTTGTTGCCCGTGACTTGGTTTGCAGGGGAATTGTCAGCACACACAGGCCTACCACGCGGGCCCAGTGTTGGTTGGTAGATGTCACATGTCTCCGATTTATTTGTTCTAGGACATGTCGGTTTCCTCACGATGTTTTCCTTCACCGTTTTAAGAGCAGTGGTGATGAAATTATTTACACAAAGTAAACGCACGAGTTCGAACGTTAGACGACGGTACGGAACGGTAGACGTTTTTTAACTAATATAAAGTATAAATAATTAGGGGTAATTCCTACAAGTATTATAAATATGAAAGTTTGATTGTTTGGGCAAGTATTTATTTATTTATTTATTTATTTATTTACTTAAAGTAGTAAGAAGTAAGTATTATAAATAGGGATCGGATAATCGGAAGCATATATAACCTAAAGTTAATTTTTTGTTATGAAAATATCGTCTGCTTACTGGTAAAACAAGTTAAATACACTTTTTTACTAAAGCGAGTTAAAAATGCAGTCACGTGTAATTTTTTACGGGCTATCTACTGGTAAAATAAAAAATGCAATGTCCAATGGCTGCTGAGATAGTAAGTTTGTAAAAATGATATCTTCTCACATTTTGTAAATATTATATAGATAAGAGTATATCTAATCTCTATATCTATATCTAAAAGAAGGGTAATTAGTGCAACAGTTAGCTTTAACAGTTTTTTTAAATTAATGTGTTTAAAATAGATCAAATTAAAACATAAACTTTGAAATGTCATTTACTCGAAATGACACAGACCGCACTTACTACTTTTTACCCGTAAGTAGACGATATGGAAGCGGCTTCTTAAAATATATTTTTTGTACAAAAATCCTGGGATGCCAGCAACACCGGGAATGCATAACTAGTCAGTTGTATAGTATGGAAGCGACTTCTAAATGATTAGGATTGCATAAATAACTATTCAGACGTGTATTTATTAAAAAATTAACCCCGATGGAAATTTGGTACCTATACCTACGAGTATGTACCTAGGGTATGAGTATGTAAGAGTAAGGGTGGTGTGTGTTAGTAAAAACATTTTTTTACATTAAATTTTAATAAATCGGTACAAAAGCGCATTCCATTTTAGCCAACCTCTCAACTTTAGGTTCATATATGCATCCGAATATCCGATCTCTAATTATAAATTTGAAAGTTTTAATGTTTGGAAAACGGCTAAACGGATTTAGATAAAATTTGGCACACAGATAGTTTATAACCTAGATTAACACGTATGATATTTTTTATCCTGGTAGTTCCTCCCTGTGATATATTTTCCGACAACCACGTGGGTGAAACCACAGGCTAAAGCTAGCTATTTATAATTGCAAAATGTTCGTAGCGATCTTTCTTTTTATTTGGGTCTGTACTACTTATTTAAATAATTTAAAGAAATACAAACTTTTTTAAAATAAACAATGTACACATTAAAACCGAGTTTCCATGATAATGTCACATATTTAATTAAGCAATAAAAATCTTTTATTATATCTTAGGGTGCAAGCCACAGTTGCTGTCCATACTACAATTTAAAAAAAAAAACACAAATTAAGTAATCCAGGTGCTCGTACGATCTCGATAAAATACCGCTTTGGTATAATTGTTTAATTAACTAAAATGTTGTATCGGCTGCGGTATGACAAAAATGAGGCCTTTATGTTTACCGACGTGGCCGAACATGGACGATAATTGGGTGGTTTACCTTACCGTTCAATAAAAGGAAATAAATTAATTGTACAGACTTAAGGGTATGGTAGTTAACATGGAATTTGGACCGTTAAGGACTGGGTTCAGATCCTGGTTGTAAACTTTTTTTTTGTATTTTTGTACTTCGTCCTTTGTGTTGCTTTCGAAACGGTGCAGAAAAACATCGTGAGGAAACCAGCATGTCCAAGAACCAATCATTCGAAGACATGTGACATCTACCAACACGCACTGGGCCCGCGTGGATTATGGCTTACTCCCCTCTCTCGAACAGAGGAGGCATGTGGACCAGCAGTGGGAACATTGTGGGCTAATTATGTGCTTCGTCCATGAGGCACTAAACAGTCGTTACGAGAAGTTTGAAGCCTGAAAGTCTGACAACCAGTCTCAATACAGAATCAGAATCAGAACTTTATTTGCTATGAATGTAGGTACAGTAAAGTTATAAGATGTTGTACATAAATTGATGAGATCGGCTACAGTCTACCTTACGGCGTGCAAATTATTAGGTACATAAATTAAGCTATTAATACAAATTAAATAATGTCAGCAAAACAAAACAGAAAATAAAGTGATGTCAATTAATATTAATATAGGCGGGTACATAAGTCATAATTGGTCAAATTTGTAATTAAATATAACAATCATAATCAGGGTAAATTTATATCATTTAGAAAGTCTTTCGCTGAGTAATAACATTTGTCTAATAGTAGCGCAGTAACCTTAGATTAAAAAAATATTTACTGAATAATCCTTAAAACTATGAGGTGATTTTATTATAAATGATAGGTCCCATTGTCATAATACTTTTCCTTAACAGTGCTGTTTTGTAATTACCCGAATGTAGCAAGTTCTTATATTGGGATCGCAAGGGGCCATTACGTGTTCTACAATGACGTGTTGTACAATGAAATTAAATGTTTAATTCTGTAAGTAGTTTTTTTTTTTTTTCTTAAAAAAACGTTGCCCCACACTAGGAATTACTCCTGTATTGTGGGTGCGTTTACATACATTTAAACTCACATACACAAACAGCCAGACCCGGAACAACTACTTGTAGGTCATACAAATATTTGTTCCGTGCGGGAATCGAACCCGCTACACCCAGCACAGCAGTCAATCGCTTAACCACCTGCGCCAACCGTGCTGTCAGATCTTCTAAGACATTAACAAAGTCAATATTTTAAAACTGAATGGCGCTGGCATTTCCTAGCGGACAATCCCTGGTATAATAGGTAATGCTACTATCATTCGCCTGACCATTTCCCAACTATTTTTGGGGTCGTCTTCCAGTCTTGGAAACAGCTGAATAGGTACCAGTTTTTTACGTGGAGCGACTGCCTACGTGACGTCCACAACCCAGTAACTGAGTAACATGGTACCCCTTGGCAAGACTGGTTGTCAGAATTTCTGGCTTCTCACGACGGGACCTTAATCGCTTAACGTGCTTTTTGAGGTAGCGATCTCAGTATTTAAAGATGGTCACCCATCCACGGACCAACCGCGGCAAGCGTAGCTTAACCTAATCGATCAACATGTGCGGCTATCTATACTAATAATATATATATAATATTATACAGCTGAAGAGTTTGTTTGTTTGCTTGAACGCGCTAATCTCAGGAACTACTGGTCCGATTTGAAAAATTCTTTTAATTGTTAGATAGTCTATTTATCGAGGAAGGCTATATGTTATATAACATCACGCTAAGACCCTTAGGAGCCCAGCCAAGAGAAAAAAAGTCACGAATACGAACTACTGGCACGGGGAGGCGAGGAGAGCGACGGGGTGGGTCGGGAAGCAAGAAATTTGACGCGAACGAAGTCGCGGGCAGAAGCTACTTATTATAGATAGTTCGCCCATGAAGACGCGCCCCACTCTTTGACACATGTACACACGGCTACACATCAAGCTACACATTTCCAGTATAAACTGATCTCGCATTGTATAGAATTTCCGTACGGTGCAAGATCAGCGTAAACTGGAAATGTATAGCTTCATGTGTAGCCGCGCGTACTGATAGCGGTCAAAAACAAAGGAAAGGGGAAGAGAGAGGCGCGTCATCGTGGATTGATATATCTGTAGGCTACTTAGCCGCGAGCCCCTTACAAGTACAAGAACAAGTTTTAAACGTAAATTAACTTGAAATACCCCCACAGCAGCTGTACCGTCGCATGCACCCATAACACAATGTTTTGCACGCGCTACATTTTTCTTTTTGAAGTGAACACGTCTTTAGGGGCATTAGGCATTTTTTGAGATGGGAAAAAAGCAATTGAACTCGCGACACCGTTACCGACACCTCTGTATTTAAGTTAGTTTTAGTTGAGCTTGATCAGTACACGCTGACGATTGAAAAAAATATTTCCTGACGATACCAAAAATGCACACGTAATTGTTCAAGTTTTCACTTCTGTCGGCACTCCTGGAGTGTTTTTTCTATCTTCACTTGTAATTACCAATGTGACAAAATCTTGGAAATAAATTTTAGCCTACTTCTAATTGTTGTATCGAAATGAAACTTTGTACGTTTATGTAGTTTATATGACAATACTATACTTTAGTATTTTGGAGCCGATCTGATCATAGTCAGGAGGGAGATAGTTGAACTTTTCAGGGGCTACTAGTAAACTCCTCGAGATTGGGCTCGTTTGATTCGTTTTGACTAGCCCAAGCGATTGTTCAAAGGCTCCTTTAGACAGGCGCAACGCGACAGTGCGACGCGATACTTGTAGAATAATTTCCATGAAGTTTTCATAGAAATTTTTCAACGAGAGTCCTGTCGCGTCGCGCTTTTTTGTGGGAGCCATAAACGTCGTTTCCCAGCAACAACTTTTGCTTAATGTTTCTTAGTTTGACATCCAGAATACGTAAGTAGAAAACGGTTATGTATAATGGGTCTTTTTAAACCCTGTATGTATCGCCACTCGTGCGCACATTTACTCCGCACTATAATTTTATGGTACTTTAAAACCTAACTTCCATAGCCCATCAAACCCAAGAATGTTACCATACGCAAATCCACATAATTATGCGTACAGGAACGAAATAAAATTATTAATTGGTAACATTGGCATAAAAACTATCATGGCTTCTCTTGATGAAGCTATTACTGTCATTTAGTTATATTTATGGTTATGCTCAGTTATAAAATTTGCATAGCTTGGCGATGTGTGGGTGGGTGAGAATACGGTTGGGAACGATGGTGAGCAAATCAGCGAGCAACTTTAAAAAGGTATGTTGGAGTGTGTTGAACTTTTTGGAAAGCTACACAGCCATCCTACTATTATTACAAACAAGCTTTTGTCTTCGCCCGCGAGGTGGGCGAAACTTATCCCACCGGAACGAAACGTGTACGTGTTAATCCAGGTTATAACTATCTGTGTGTCAATTTCAAATTTCATTCAAATCCGTTCAGTCGTGATTGAGTGGCAAACATCCAAACATGATCAGTAGGTCACCTACCATCACCTACCAAAACTATATTTAAAAAAAGGAAATAAATAAACAGCCAAGCTGTGATTGATGCTAAGCGGTTGTCATCCGACTTCCCCATGCGAACAAGCGGAAACATAATTAGGTATGGTCTGCCAGGGTTGCGGGTTGTTCGAAAGAGATACCGTGGCCCCTGGCACACAGGCAACTGAGGGAACACGGGTGGGTTTTAGTCAGTAAAAGTCTGACACGCCCTCCCGCTACACCCAGACGGGAGAAGTTATTTGATGATTTCCCACCCAAAAAAAAAAACATTATTATTGTCACGTTAGAACATTTCTATCAGACTTAGAGCTTCTTAAACCAGTAGGTTTATATGTTAAGGTACTCATATTTATGTTTTCGAACATATGTACACGTCCAAGAGAAGAGGCAAAGTGAGATTTAAAGAAGTAAAAAGTATAACCAAGTTTAAATGATGCACATAAAGTATACAAAACACAAAAATGGCGATGGACAGGACATATGTTAAGAGAGGAAAAGAGAAATGGACCAAATTAATAACAGAGTGGTACCCAAGGGATGGAAAAAGGAGCAAAGAACGACATGCGAAACGATGGGAAGACGATGTCAAAAGAGTCCAGACTGGATTCAGCGGGCGAGAGATAGAGAGAGATGGATCTTTAGAGGAGGCCTTTGCGAAAGACAAGCGGTTTAAAAAGAGTGAACCGAACGCCTATATTTTAAGAAAATAATTGTAGAACCAACAATAAAGGCTTATTTAATTTTATTTAATGTACACGCAAGAATGCAAACGTGCATGCAGTCTTGTTAATAATTAATTTCAAGACATTTAAATTAATCATTTTCGTCATCAAGTATTTTTTATTACTAGTAAGTGCTCTCCCAGTGGTCGAAATTCGACCATAATTAAAAAATATTAGCTTTCTGAACTGACTCCTTCTCCATTTAAACTGCTCCGTCCGCTTAATTTTCGTAAAAAGGGGTACACAATATTTGCACCACGTATTAATATTTATATTCTAGTTTCACATTTATAGATTTATGAACTTTTTATCTGCATTGATTGCGGAATCGCCTCTGAAGCTAGCGTTCGTGTAATGCTAGCATTCGATTTTTTTTTTTTGGGTATGACATCTCGCAGTTGGCTTTGAGAGGCCGTGACTGCTCAGCCGGACTTTCCTGTGAACTGCTTTTTAGTTAAAAACTACTTAAAACTAAAGCAACTGCACGCTGAGGGCACCCCTCACCCCTCCGTGGGGTACGGGCCTCGGCTCAGAGCGTCACTGGTGGGGGAGGGCAGCAAGTGGGGACAGGCTGGATCAATATATTTTCATTATAGTTATCAATAGGGGATTTTAACTCTACTTGCTCAGCTTCGGCACGGGCTGACACTTCTGCGAGCAAGGGACGGTTGGGCCCTAGCATTAGACGAATGCTAGCCGTTCTTAACATCCGTGTGTCCCCTATAAAACTCAACCGAAATTCATCAAAATCAGCATATTACGGCTATTAAAAGTGGTTAATTAAAATTATCCAGTTTATAACTATCCATTTTATAAGAAGCCACCATCATTGGTTGCATTCTTTGAATTCTTTAACTAATGAATATGTACGGGAATATTTTTGAATAGTTATTTTTATACTTAAAATAAATTACGGTATTATTAACATATATTATAATACGTATCTTTTACTTAAACGCATGTTAAATCCAACTTCAAATAATTCCTATTTTGCGCCCCTAAAAATATTATTGTACACCTAATTTAGTGATAGCGCCTTTTTTCACCTACTCCTCTTTTTACCTCACCTCAATTTTCTATCACTACATAGTATAAAACAAAGTTGCTTTCTCTGTCCCTATATCCCTATGTATGCTTAAATCTTTAAAACTACGCAACGGATTTTGATGCGGGTTTTTTTAATAGATAGAGTGATTCAAGAGGAAGGTTTATATGTATAATACACCGACCTCCACGCGGGCGAAGCCGCTGGCAAAAGCTAGTTAATTATATACTAAACTAGCTGTTGCCCGCGAGTTCATCTGCGATCCAGGATGAAAAGCCTGTGTCCTTATGGTCTATCTTAGTGCCAAATTTCATCCAAATCCTTTCAGCTGTTTTAGGTATGCAGCCGACAACCGATAAATTAACAATACCTCAGGTTAGAAATTATTATGGCAGGCGAACAGTAAAATTTTTAATTCCCACCATAATGAATGAAATACCCAAGTCTATTAAAACCGATATAAACCTTAAAAACTATAAGCAAAGATACAAAAAATACTATTATAACTACATATTAAACACATAAGTAACATAGTCTACAAAAAAAAAAAAAAAAAATATCCCTGAACAAAAATAAAAGCAACCTGTATAGGAATCTTGAGATTGACTAGAACTGTTATTTTTTGAGCAAATTCTATAAACATTGCATGTGACTCACTTAGGTAGGGTACTTACTGATAGATGTTTACGGCTATCGTAGTTTCGCGTGGTTACGTGCATATTATTTTGGATGTACCTACATTATTTAATTATTACTTTAACCCATTAGTGATTAAGCGGTGTTATCGATTTAGTGAATGTGAGTATCAATACAAACCATCTCTGGTTTAATGATACAAATTAACGAAATTGTATTAAGACAATACCTACGAATAAAAAAAAAAAAAAAAAACCTTATAGGTTGAACTGCGAGATGTCATTTCCAAAAAAAAATAGCTATTTTGGTGACACGAGCCTAATTCTAGCAAATAATGAAATAAAAGCTACCTAAATGATAAAATTAACCATTGGTAAGCCAGTAGGGGATAACTAATAACCTTTAATGATACAGTTTACCGAAGTTTCCCTTTTTTATCGAAACTCCGCTGAGTTCTGAGTCAATTGATTCGATACGGGAGCATATCGGTTGTTTATCGATATAATTATCGATAATTTTGTATCGATACAGATTGTAAGATAATGTTTGGTTTTGGAAACTTATCTTTTGAGTTACAATTGCCGTCGTATCTTTTATTTATTTTAAAAAGATAGTGTAAGGTAATAATTTGTTATAAGTGTACTAGCTTTTACCCGCGACTTCGTCAGCATTTCACTTCTTGTCAGTCGTATCGAATCGCCTCTCCGTGTTACTGCTCCGTTTTCGCTCAGCGTTCTCTGTGACTTTTTTATCTTTTTGCTCGGCTCCTAAAGGTCCTAGCGTGATGTGAAATAGTATTTTGATTTTCTCAAGAACTGGGCTGTCAAATGCAAAAATATTTTTTCAAATCCGACTGGGAGTTCCAGCGATTACCGCATTCAAACAAACTCTTCAGCTTTATTATCAGTATTGATTAAAGATGTATTTCTATCACGCCTAGATTCCCTGTATGCATAATTTTAGGTACAACGTTTAGTACACTCTGTAAATTTCACCAGCTATTTACCTAATTCTGTGGTCACAGTTCAGATCCGGGGCTTACAGAGAATTTCTTGATGGATAAAATCAGGGAGGAGATCAGCAATCACGCTTACCACCGCTGTACTAATAAGGCATCTCATTATAATCAGTCTATAACGTTCCCACTGCTGGGACTCAGACCTCCTCTCTGTGAGAGGGAGTGGGCCATAATCCACCACCCAGTGTGGGATGGTAGATGACATCACATGTCTTCGAAACTTTTAGTTCTAAGACAGGTTCCTCTCGGTTTCGGTGATGAAATTAAATACATAAAGTAAAATACCTACCTCAGTTTGAATTCACGACCTACAACTCGTTTGTCTGGGCCGATAATACTGGACCGCCACACAAAATAAATAAAAAAACAATTATTTAAATGAGGCTGGGAGTTAGCCCTTTTCGAACGTCAAAATTACATATCACTGACAGTCCAAAACGCCCGCCTTTCACCACTTTCTAATGCTTTAACTGGGAAGAAGAAGTGGCGCAACAAACTCCCCAGCAGCACAGCTATCTGTTTAGTTAGATAGACTTGATTATATACTATACTAGGGTAGGCAAAGTACTGCTGCATGAGGCATCGAAGGTTTTAATAATAGCCACTTATAATCTTTTAACGAGCAGTTTTCTCAAAAAAACAATTCAAAATCTCAGCTGATCAGTCACTCTATAAAAATAAAACCAAAAAACAAACTGCTGAACCCAATTTGTGGACCCCTACTGGGTTTTAAACAAGTCGCCACCAACGAAGACTTATAATTAAGACATTTGCCCCAATACATGACTGCTTACTGTATTGCCACTGATAAACAACTTCATTTTTAGTCCACAAGGGAATTTCAACGTTATCTCTACGTGCTAAGGAGCATAGCTAATGTTTGGTCCGGTCAGAACTTTGTATGTGATTAAAAAGACAATAATATGTGATGATAACTTCTTAATTTGGGACGTTGTGGGCTGTCTCGTCGACACAAGTTGTATGAGAATATCTCGTGCAAAGTTTAGTTATTCAACAAGTTGGGAGCGAGGCTGGCTAAATAAGTATACAACAGAACATGAATCATGTGGCGTTAAAGTAGGATCGAACACCGCCATCTTGTTTTTTGAAGTGAAAATTTCTTTAGGCGTTTTTCTTTGGGCATTTTTGGGATGGGAAAAAACAATTGAATTCGCGACACCGTTACCGACACCTCTTTAGGTATATGCGTTAGACATTTGACGATTCAAAAAATATACACGTACCTAATTGTTCAAGTCACTTCTGTTAGCACTCCGGGAGTGCCACTGTTTTTTTTTTTCTATAAAATTTCTATGACAGTTTCACAAATGATTACATTGCGGCACGTTAGTTGAACCAAAATCAAAACAAACAGCGGAAGGTAGGAGCGCCTTGCCTTGCACGGAAAAAGAATGAGGTCACCGTCTAGCATAGTCATTGATGTAACGTCTACTGAAGTTTTGAAATAAATTACAGATCGCGGCACGTAAGTTGAAACAAAATCCGACATTTTGGTTCAACTTACGTGCCGCAATCTATACCAACAGGCAACAACGTTCCCGGCGCAATGTCATACAGGCGTCAAAAATCTCTTGGAAATAAATCTCTCTCCATCTTCTAATGCAGATAACATATTGTGGAAAATGAAATTCATATCTTTTGATAGCAATTCAGTCGTACCTATGTCCAGCAGTGGACGTCTTCAGCTGAAATGATGAAGATGATAGCAATTTGAATTTAAGATTAAAAACCAGGCGTCCAATGTGTCAATGTGCGTTCTTTCTTAGTTTTTGAAACACCTGGCTCGGTAGAAAAACATGCACTTAGTTATTATTTTTTTGTAATCAGTAATGCCATTATTAGTCCTGTCATATTGTGTGTAGGCTACCTATTGTTGTTGGAGATCCTAACTAAAATTAATAAACCACAAAAACGCAAAGAGGAAGTGTGATTTTCCTACTCTGCATCAGAAGGGGCTGTTGCCCTGTATTGGAGCAATAACAGGCTGGTAGCATTAAAAACTGCTTGCTAGATACTTTCCCGATAGTTATAATCTGGCTGTCTTCAAGTTTCGAGTCAATACCTTACTTCTAAGGCAAGCATGCATCATCGACGACCACATCATAGCTTACAATAAAAGAAGATAGTGGTCAAACACAACATAAAAATAACTAAATCTTATCCTGCCTACCCTTTTAAGAACAGCCCGTGAAGATACTATAAAGGCCATGTTTTCGTCCTAATAAAACATATAAAAACACCAAAAAAACTTTGTAAAAATAAACAAACATGGTACAGCAATACCGAATGTCTTAATTATCGACCAGCATGGGTGGTCTGTGACGTCACTCCGTTCCTAATCAGTAGTTAGACCGACCAAAATATCTTGAATGCGGCGAAATTTGGAACTAAAAAAAATTATGGGATTTTGACGTTTCACTGCGAAAGTGGCGCCATGGCCAGGGGCCACGGTGTTTTGGATGTTTTAAAGTCAAGTCTTTATTCCTTGACGCTTATTAATTTATTGGGTAGATTGTCTGATTGGTACTAAAGCTTGGCAATGATAGTAATAATTATAAAACTTGATGATTGGCTTTAATTTGCAATTTATTGAAGCATAAAACGTTTTTTTGCAATTATATTTACGGTTAGGGTTGACGCTCAGTTTTAAAGAGCATCGGTTATATTTCGAAAAGATGGTTTAATAGTAAAGGTATTACGTAAAGGCGAGTCTTCATAATATATTATGTTTAGGATCCGACTGGTGCCGGAGTAAAATAGCGATTATGGCAACCCCTCTCCCATTAGACGAGCGCCAAAAACAAATGGCCCCTAGTACCTACCCAACTGAAGGCCGCATGAACCTGCTGAATGCCAGTATCATCAGTCCGTCCTGTCCGAGAATTGATAAAATATCAAAAACAACAATGAAATACACAGAAGGCAAACAAAAAAAAAAAACTAAAACATATTAATCAAAATAAACTTACACAAAAAACTGTGCGCAGTGTATTTAAAAAATATCAATTTTATTGCTGATATGATTTTTCGAAGTGCCTACATACATACGTACTTGTCCACTAATAATTGTGTTAAAATACAAGCACCTATTATCTATTTGACAAAAGTATCTGTATTAATGATATTTATTTAATTATCTCGATTTGTGCACAATTTGTTACCTTAAGATACCGCTGACATTACTGTACTAAAAACCGCCAGTAACAGTCACAATTCGCCCCGTACAGTTGATACTGTATTACTGAATTACATGTTATTATAAATATTGTGTGTTATTATTATTAATTATATTTTCTCTTTTGTTCCAGGACGAAGTAAGTACGGGACGCGCTCACGAGAACCACGTGAGATAATTCCATTTATTTTTTATGATTATTTATTTTACGTATCTATTTTTTTTTACCTCTTTAATGATTCTCCTTTTTTTAATACTTTTTTATAACTACTATTTGAATTTCTCTTTTTCTTAAACTGTTACATTTGTCATAAGGCAAGTATCTTCAAGTTTTGACAACTTTTCTATGGAGGAAAAAATTCAGGGCAATAATATCGCTGTCAAAATATAATGTCAAATGCTTAATACGTAGGTATATATTTTTATAAAACCTGTTCAATAACTATAACTTTAGAAATCACTTTACAATCAAAGCAGTTTTTATTAACATAATTTTTTATGTTATTAGTTTGAAAGTAAATTCTAAACATAATAAACTAAATTAATAGCTTTATTATAAAAGAAACTGGTTGTCAACATAACTTTCTATACTTAGCTAGAGTTGTTAAAAAATGGCCAAGAGCGATTTTTATAAGAATTTCAACAAACCTTTAGGGCTCCCGCAGACAGGCGTGTCGCGACTTAAGTGGATTTAAAAAAATAAAACTGCATGGACGTTGTTCTACCAAAATTGTGTCACACTGTGTCACGTTGGTCGCGTCGTGCCTTGCTGTGGGACCCTATAAAGTCAAGCTTGTAATTTTATTGACCTTAACCTTACATTTTATTTAAAAAGACACGGTAAAGAGATTTTTTTTAAACAGGTATTTATTTAAAAAAAAGCAATGGAATATACCTACAGTCGAGTTGAGTATTTTCTCCATTCACAATTTAAAAAAGGAAAGCGTTTGAATGAAACGAAAAAAAATAAAGAAAAATTTATTAAATCTGAACAAAAAAAATGCTTGTTTCAATATTATGCAAAATAAGCCTGTACCTTTTTCTTAAGAGGGAAGCACCTGAGTAATTTTCCCGCAAAATTCTATTTTCCTTACGGTTTTTGAAATTTGCAGCTCAGGGTGTATTAAAATATAATACGGCAAAATTAAACCAACCTCCTTAAATCGATGGCATATTAAATCAAAATATGTTGGCCAAATATTTGGGCACATTGCATTACCAGTACAACGCGTTTGTTCAATCATAGGTACCGATATTCGATTATATTCCACCCAGAACTCTAATTGGATTGTCACAACGCCAGTTCTGTGAGATTTTGTACAAAAACCTGTCTATTTTCGTAACCACAATGGGCAAAGTTGTAAAAACGTTTGACAAAAAGTAAATCGTGATGTTGTTAAATAGTGAAATGGAATTGATTAGTGTCGCGTAAATTGAGAATA
Organism: Polymixis lichenea; assembly: GCA_949091785.1. NCBI lineage: Eukaryota > Metazoa > Arthropoda > Insecta > Lepidoptera > Noctuidae > Polymixis > Polymixis lichenea. The sequence continues at coordinate 3,568,679 of OX420958.1, forward strand.
CGTGGTCTTTTTCAATTTTTTGGGTGAAGTGGAGAATAGTTTATTGTTGATACTGGCCGGTTGATTTGATTATTAAACGGGTTATTTTAAAGGGCAATATTGCCTGCTGACCTGTAGAGGTTTGGTCAAAAATTTTGGTCATATTATTTAAGGGGGAAGTTCGCGTTCAAATGCCAATTGAATGACAAATTCATGAAAAAGTAATTAAATAGGATTAAATGGACTTAGAGAGTTTAATTGGTGGTTTTGATGATTATAATTCTATAAAGTCATATTTTTTTACGGTTGCAAATGATGTTTTAATCGACATACGACCTGACCCTAACCTGCAAATTAAAAAAAATGTAAGAAAAATTTAGTTTTGCGGGCTACCTTAACGCATCTTCCTAAGAGTGTAGTACAGAGTTACAGACTTACAGACCATCAAAGTGAACAACTTTCTCCACGGGACCATTATCGTAATTGCGAAAAAATTATCAAACATTCCATACAAAACTACAATACCTAGTCAATCTAAATGTATCAATCAACTCAGCCTATCGCAGTCCTCTGTTGGACATAGGGCTCTCCCAGGCTGCGCCACAACACACTGTCCTCCACCTTCCGCATCCAGTCTGTCCCAGTCACCTTTTTAAGGTCGTCGGTCCATCTATCGGGGGGGCGTCCCACACTATGCTTGCCGATACGCGGTCTCCACTCCAGGACCCGTCTGCTCCATCGGCCATCGGTCCTTCGACAAACATAGCCAGCTCACTGCCACTTCAGCTTGCTTACTCTGCTAGCTATGTCGGTGATTCCGATTATTTTCCGGATAATTGTGACCTAAATATATGGGCTACAGGAGATATATGGGTTATGGTGTTAGCCCCATACAGAAAGTTGTTCAGTTTCATAGTTTACTGTACCCATAAATATGACCCTGAAATATAAGTTTTGAGATTTGCTTTTTATAGTCTATAAGGAATATAATTATTATTTATTTAAATCGAACACAAATGATTCATAGAGTTGTTATAGTAACACTTATAAAACTATGTAAGTAATTTCTCATTAAAATAAATAAAACTAAAACGCAAATGAAACTAATTCACGAACCTATAACTATGTTCGCTTCCTGCTGCATCAGACCTGCAGCTGGATACTGGTCCAGTGCCCCTGGAACGGGCAATCAGGCTTATTCACTATCACCCCTATAATGCTGTTGGTGCTCCTCAGAATCCTTTGCATCATGGATGTTGTTCTTTTCGCATAATAGCTTGAAAGCTATCTGAATATGACATTCCAGAAAATTTAAGGTTAATTTGAAACATGGCCATTGTTTTTTTGTTTTGTATTTTGAAAAATATTCAGCATGTCAAAATGTTTGTGCTAAAAATTGTGCTCGTTAACATGTTTGTGCTATATTCATCACTGTTTTGTTTATTCTTGTTTGCAATTATTTTGTTTTTAAACTAACAGCTTAAGGTGTAAGCTTCAGGGTGTTCCGCGATTTTTTCCTTTTTTTTGCAATTAGCTGGTCAGTGTCCGATTGTATATACAGCCTGACAAATTACAAATTGCTAAAAACGTAAAGAAAAAATAATTTCGCTGGTTACCCTGGCCTTCCACCTTAAATAACATTATTTTCATGTAGCTACAACTCCGATAAATATTACTAGTAGATTCACAATACTTCAACGTCATTTGAAAAATTTTATTTTTTTGTTTGGTCTATTTTTATGAGGTCTATTCTTTCTAGCAGAACTTTTTATGTCTATTTTGCATAACAGCGGATAGCATAACGTGCATTTCGCAGAAATTCGTTTGGCATACACTCAATTGGCATACATTCAAAACTCATAATTTTGTAAGTCAGAATCACATTTCATATCCATAATGATTGTAAAGTAGAACCATAACATCGCAGAAAGTTCACAGTCAGAATCGACTTTAGGCATACATTTCATATTGATAGTCATTAAAAGGCAGAACTATCATATCTCAGAAAATTCACAGTTAGAATCATCTTTTGGCATACATTTTATATCAATAATAATTGAAAGAATCATTTATCACATTACAGAAAAGTCATAGTCAGAATAATTTTGTATTTCTTACCTTAATAATAAAATTGACTGAACACTAATTTTTTTTATCAAAATATCTTATTATGTGGTTGTTATTTCCCTGTAAGAAGCATGCAAACAAACATACACCATGGATGCAGCAAGCATGCAGCATTCAAGCTGCACGCGCAGGCATGGTTTCTGTCACGGCTCCGGCGCTGCAGGGCTCCGGCGGTCCCACGCCAGCTTATCGTCGCAGATGGTTTAACGCTCGCCCCTCCGCGCCTACGCGGGCTTAAATTACACTCTAGGGGTAGGGCAGACAAGACTACGTGGAGTACATTTTGCAGCGATTCATTTCTGTCACTAAAAGGTTAAAAATGCTATTTTATAGAAATGGCTACTAAAATGATTCCAAATAAAATTCTGCCATCTTCATAGTATGCCAAGTGAAATTGTACCAAATAATCGATGCTCTAAACAAACGTTGTGCTAAACGAAATTATGCGGAATGTTAACTTTGCCAAAGGTAATTATGCCAAATAAAATTCGGCTATCTTAAAAGCATGCCATTGTAAATTCGGATATATAAACATTCGGCCAAACAATAATTACATTAAATATTTTTTATGCCTTAAAAATATTTGTTTAAAGAAGATTATGCCAAGTGTGTTATGCCAAATTAATTTTGGACCATCAAGACTCTGCCAGATAGAGGGAACCCATTTTCATGCATTTATGGCGACGAAGTGACACTCATAAGTTTTTATTTTTACGAAAAAGGTCTTCTTAGATAATCGTAGTCGTATGTTAACAATGTATCAAATGAAATTATTTTTTTACTTTCACACGTCAAAAATAGGTTAATACGTATTAGGCAATTATTGGCACGTTTTGACTGATTTTAATACATAAAATACAAAAGGTGGCAACGTTGCTTAATACTACTGGTATTGTCGATTCGCCCAAAAATAAATTGACCTCGTGCAAGTCGCATAAAGAAATTTTTTTTAAAGTGATGAATCGCCCGATTTGGACGAGTAAATTCGAGCGAGTCGACTAATAAGCCAACAGACCAACTGATATCTGGACTGTAGCATGACCAATACCGCTGTACCACGCCTTAGGTATGGAGCGGTGAGACGGGGGATCAGTGCAAGCCGCTCATTCGTCCGTCCCGTCCTCCGCCTCGCTGCGCATACGTAAGGCGCGATACAGCGTTATCTGACCGATACCGCTGTATCTTAGGTTAGGTTATAATATAAATCTGAGTTGTACAACCATTAATATACACATCTCCAATACTCTAGGGAAGAAGATCCATCATAGACCTTCATCATCGTCATCACCACCAGCCCGCCAGGCGGTCGGTGAAATATTTTGACCAATTTTATAGCCTTGGGTCTTCGATGCTCGTTTGAGCTCGGAACTGAATTGGTTAAGATATTGCATCGTCCGCTTGTCTCGGGGATTACATCGAGGGATGTTTGTGCTCCGTGTGTGTTTGTTTGTGGCCATTTTCTTAGTAAATTTTCAACCAGCACGCTTAGTATGACCACCGTAAAATCGGAAGAAATAAAAAACAAAATGACAGGTGACTGGAAAGAATTCTGTGCGGAATGTCACAAATTAAGATGCAATAAATGACATGTATTTAATCGAACTTCTAGTAGTCTCATTTTGCGCTCGTATTTTTCTAATGAACACTCTAATACCACAATTGCGCTTCTTTTTCTGAACCTCAAATTATTCCCATTTTGAGGTCCTAAATACTATACAGTTAAAATTAAATTAGCTGGAAGTACCCTGTTGGCTACCTATCGATATCGAAAACAAATGAAAAAAAAATCATCGTCAAACTTTGTTGAAAACTTTTAATGACACTGCGACAAGTACAATTAGGCAGCCAAACGACTATGTTATAGTTTTTTGAAATTCGTAAAAAATATCATCATGAAAAATTACAAAAAGATTTGACTGATTACTGTTACTGACCTTCGGATATCGGATTATGAAAAAATTGTTTTTATTTTTGTTCCAATAGGATTCGATATCGAAACTCGAAACGTGGGTAAAATATTGTTAGCTAATTTAAAGTCACCCTGTATAGCCAAGTAACTGCGACTAACTTGGATGCAGGAGTTTTTGGCGGGATCGCGTTGGAACATGTCGCACGACTTTTTATTTTCATGAAATTTAGTGAAATAGCGAATAAAATTGTATAATTTTGGTAGTGAATTATGCAATTTAATTACGTGTGAGTGCACAAATGTAGTGAAGGTGAAAATAAGTGACTAACGTGGACTTTTCGTGTTCCCCCCAAAAACTCCTAATAGGTTGTTGTAAAGTTACTACCGCTTTACAATAACTGTGACTTGACTGACTAAAGACGACTATGACTGTTTTGTAACTTCGTGCCCGATATCGGGCCATTTACTTGATGGAAAAGAAAAATTACTTGACACTGGCTAAATGCACAAACCGTGCGAAGGCAAAACCCAAAACAAAAAAAAAAAAAACTTGGATGCAGCGCTCTCCGACCTCTATCGCAGAACAGGTCGCTTTGCTCGCTTGGCTCGCGCGCGGTTTGGGCAAATTTCTAACCTAACCCATTTGGTCATGAGTAATGGGTAGCTCGCTGTCCGGTAAGGACCAAGCCCGGGTCGACGGCGCGTTGTGTTCCACGCGCGCCTCAAAGAGATATCAGCAGCAACTGATGGGGCCCGCAAGGGCCGATGCCTGCCAGGGGTGCGGGTTGTTCGAAAGAGATACCGCCGCCCCTGGCACACAGGCAACTGAGGGAACACGGGTGGGTTTTAGTCAGTAAAAGTCTGACACGCCCTCCCGCTCCACCCAGAGCGGGAGAAGTTATTTGATGATTTTCCACCCAAAAAAAAAAAAACAAAACCCATTTGGTCATAGCTTAGTTACTGCGACAAACTGTGAGAATAGGCCCGAAAGTTAAAAGTCGCCTTAAGGCCCGTGCAGACTAGCGCGACGCGACGGTCGCGTCGCGACACTCGTAGAACAATTTCTATGAAAACTTTATGGAAATTGTTCTACAAGTGTCGCGTCGCGCTGTCGCGTCGCGCCTGTTTGAAGAAGCCTTTAATCATTTAAAAAAGTGTGCATCATTAGAAGGTCAGCAATATTATAAGAGAATCAGTAAAATATTTCCCAAAAAAAGTCACTTTGTGAAGTAGAGATAGAAGTGGTCATGCTATGTGTGCTCGATTAATTAACTTCTTTTTTATTTTGTGTTTGTATTTTTTTGCAACCTATTGTGTTTTTTGTTAAAGCTAAATTTTGTTTGTGCTGGTACATTGCTGCAACGTTTGTTCTTGGCTGCTGCAACCTGGTGTTTTTATATTGGTTACTGTAACATGTGTGTATTGCTTTTTGTGTTCTGTTGTTTTCGTTTGTATGTTTTGTTGTTTGTGTTCTGTTTGTTGTGTTACATAACTTGGCCATGTTTCAACTTTGTGCTTTTCAAATTTCCAATTGATTACTCTGCAATTGTGTTTTAAATAACTATACCTACACAGTGGCAGGAAACCATGAATTCAGCACATAATTTTAGACCCCGTAGTGTAGAAATTTTACCTCGGTCAAAAAAAAAAAAAAAAAATGCTGTTTCATAGAAAAGTGCAATACCTACACGGTGAAAATGTACAGAAGAGCATTTTTTTTTAAATATCTCATGAACAATTTCAACTCGGGTTCCAGAATCATGTACTACCTACTCAGGTATGCTGCTGAATCCATGGTATGGGCTGCGCGCCGCCGTCTCTACCACCCTGTATATGTACTTACATAAAGATAAGCTTAGTTACTCGTATCACATAGTTTTAAATGCCTTCGAAGCACCAGGTTGTCATAACTCGGTAGGAGCCCACGTAACATCGGTTTGTCAGCTAGAAAACGCTATATCCCTTCGAAGCACCAGGTTGTCACAACTCGGTAAAAGCACACCTGACGTCGGTTTATCAGCTAGAAAACGCTTTTATGCCTTCGCAGTACCTACCAGGTTATCATAACTCGGTAGGAGCCCACGTAACACCGGTTTGTCAGCTAGAAAACGCTTTATGCCTTCGAAGTACCTGGTTGTCATAATTCGGGAGGAGCTCACCTAACTTGAACCTTAAAATAAACAACAGTGCTTTCATATTAAAACTATTCTTGTCAAATTAAGTTGAACTAATCATTCATAGGATTATTTTCTATTCTTCTTATCGAGTCGAAAGCAATCTAAATACAGTTAGCCCAGAATTTGGCTACAAGCTTGGCACCTTCAGTAGCGTCCATCATCTCTTGTATCGTGCAGACAACAGGACATGCTGGACACGGCATTAAGTGCCCTGTTACCTGTTAAACAATTAATAACCCTAAAAACTTATACATATGCTTATATCTGTGGTTTTCTTACAGTCCACTACAGAACCCCATTTCCAAAGATATTTTGCTTCTGCCCGCGACTTTCTCCACAAAAATATATCCTGTGACACTCGGCAAAACTGTAGCTTTCCATTAGTGAAAGAATTTTCAGAATCTGATCAGTTATCATCATCATATCAGTTGAAAGACGTCCACTGCTGGACATAAGCCTCCCCCAAAAGGGGGGATTTGCCATAATCGCCACGCTTGGCAGGCGGGTTGGCGATCGCAGTATGGTGGTCAAATGCATAGAGAACGCTGCTGCCCATTCTCTATTAAGTCCCTTTACTCACCTTCTACGACACTCATGGAAAGAAATGAGATGGTGCTATTCTTTTACGTCCGGCACCACACGGAACATCTCATCAGATCATCTGATCAGTAGTTACGAAGATTACCCCCTATATACAAACTCAAATTACCTCTTTATAATATTTGCATAGATATCTGTCACACTTTGAGGCTTAGATATTCGCCCTCCATTTTAGTCTGTTTCTGATCAGGTCCACGGACGCGAAGGCCGAAGAAACCTCCTGGAGACAACGCTGTACCTGACGAAAAGAGACCCCGCACTGCTTTTTCTGGGCCACAGCTTGCAAGGTTAAAGGTATGGAGTTATTAAATCTATTATATTCAACTTCTCCTGTATTTTTGGGCTTCCTTCCCGTGATCCCCCCTCTAGCTGACTACGTTGAGCCTGCAGAAAGGCTTCCAGCGGGCCACCAACTGCCATAGGTCACCTGGAAATCTATAAATTGCCTAAGAAGCCAGTTGGGCCGCTGCCGACATAACTTAGTCAGGTGGGGGTACTTCGATGAGCCTCAATGCGACTGTGGACCCACATCGCAAATTATGCTCCACTATGGAAAACCTTTACGAGGCCAACCATAATGCTCTTGAAGTGACGGAATTCTGGTGTCGAAGCTTATTTAAAACCAACAACTGGAATCATCGTCATGACAAAGAAGAGGAATACAGATACCCAAAGCTTAATCAGCTATCTAGCCATTGTTATTTTATTATTGACTAAGTTCTCCAATTGCAGGGCAAAGGCCTCCCTTCCCTCTCTCACATTTTCTGGTCTACTGTGATTGTGGGCCAATCCAAGATAATTCCTGACCACTACGCGTGCGAAGGCGCTTCAAACATATTCATATATCTAATAGCCTATTTTCCTCCACAGCACGAGTTCGCAGAAAACCGCTACCTAACAGAGCGAAGACGTCAAAGCCTGGCTGCGGAGCTGGGTCTAGCAGAAGCTCAGATCAAGATATGGTTCCAGAACAAGCGAGCCAAGATCAAGAAGGCTTCTGGCCAGAGGAACCCCCTCGCGTTACAGCTGATGGCACAAGGGCTGTATAACCACAGTACTGTGCCACTGACAAAGGAAGAAGAGGAGTTAGAAATGAAGGCTAGGGAGAGAGAACAGCAATTGAATAGAGTTTAGATTTTGAAGGCTGGTTGAGTTTTGATGGTGTAGTTCTGGTTTGTGGAATGAGGTTTGAAAATTTGGATTCAGTCTTAGGAAAACTTAAAAAAAGGAAATATTAACTAACTTACAGAGATACCTTATTTTATAGCAGTAAGGGATTTAGATTTAAAAAAACTGGCAATAATTCAACGAACATAATTTTACGAAAATGGTACCTCCAGATCAAACATCGTATCCTGGCAATACGAAACATATTTCTTACGGTAAGCAAAGCTACCATAAGGATTCCTATTTAACAGTCTGTCCCTGTAATTGATCTTTATTTTCCGTCATTTGCAAAGCATTTGCAGTTACTTAATTAACAATAATTAACGAAGGCATTTCATAAGTTCTTGCAGTTGACAGACAGTTCCCCATACCATAATAATTATTAATAACTAAGACCATACCAGGACATAATTGTGCAGCTGTGTGAAAAATTACATAGATATGTACTAAAATCAACTGGTAACAAGAATTTCTTGTTCATGCTTTTAAGCGCTTTTTTTTCGAAATGTTCCGACTGGTCATCGTACTCCTGGCCTTATCTCAATTTGTTTGTGGTCGGCGTAACATGCCTTTTTCATCCAAATTTCTCTATTAGTCGTCATCTTTCTAGTCACCCCCTTTCTTACCATATCATTCACACAGTCCGTCCATCGTTTCTTTGGTCTTCCCTTACTCTTATAGCCGTCGACATTCACACTCAAAATTTTACTCACGACATTTTCCTAGTTCCTACGCTTCACATGACCATACCATGACAACCGATTTTAGCACGACTTATAAGTCACCGATGCCACTTTCAAGCTTCTTCTTCTCTCTTCAAATTGGCTCCGTTCATGTTTGAATTTAGTCGGGAAATCCAAAAACATCAGATACCGAAACATAATCATGTTTCGGTATACAGATACCGAAACATGATTGTGCATCGGCAAGATACACTTCTGTAGACAGCTACAGAAGTGTATCTTGCCTACATAACAAGCATCACAGAACCTACTTCACCCATCAAAACTCAACTGCTTATGTTAAAAGAGATCAGAAAGAATCCTGCGTCCCTCTCACACTCGTCAATAGTTTAGATACAACAATAATACATCTGACATGACACTTAATTTGTAGATATTTTTACAATGTTTTGTTAACTTCGTTGTATCGTCGCAATGGCGTTCGATTCCTAAAATATTACCGATTATTGTAATTTACTTCATCCTCTTATATTTGGTTGTTTTCTCCAAAAAAGACTCCATTCAATGAGCCTAAAAGCAGAGACTGACTTGCAATTTTTATTTGTAATATATCATTCGAGGTGAGCTTGGTTACAAAACAATGACGCACAAGACGCGCGAACGCTCGCTTCGAGCACACGGCCCAAGCGTGCTCCATTTGTTCTTACAAAACGGTGATACACTAAACGTGGCGAACGCATGGTTCGAGTACTTGCCTCAAGCGTACCCCATTTTTGATGTGTAACATCTTTCCTCTCGCTGTCCCAATCTGTTAGAGTGGTTTCGTGTAAAGTGTGTAACAACAGGCCGGGGAAGCGCGCGCTATTTGAGTTGACCAATGAGCGCGCGCGATGGTATAGTTTTCCGTCAAATGGTACCTACCAACCCATTTTCCGAGAGGTTTGTACAGTGTTGTTTATTACCAAGGCGAGATGTCAGATGTTACACATCATATGAGAGTACTGTAAAGGCTTCTTCAAACAGCCGCGACGCGATAGCGCGACGCGACACTTGTAGAACAATTTCCATTAAGTTTTCATAGAAATTGTCGCGTCGCGCTAGTCTGCACGAGCCTTTAGGCTCGCTCGTTGTTTTTATTTAACCTGCACTGATTTGTTTATGGCCATCACTCACAATACTCGCATCGAGCGCCTCGGCTCGTTGCATTGCCTACTGTAACGTGATTCAAAGGAATTCACGAAAAAGCCGACAGTATACAAACGAACGTTGCAAGTCACACTCCGCCTTAAGAGAATTTGCCAAACGGTCCTAAAGTTGTAAATGAGGAGAAGCTGTGTATAAAATATTAGGCTTGAATCTTTTGGAAGCTCTGGGTTTAGGAACCGGTCTAAAATACAAATGTTACTGCATTATGTTACTGCTACTGAACTAGCAATGCTGTTCAAAAATTCGGCTTATTAGTCGATTCGCATGAATTTACTCTCGCGAATCGGGCGAATTGACACTTTATTGCATGCTACCTTTTCTCATTTTACTTTATTGCATAAAATTCAAAGCGTGCCAATTACTTGGTATCTATTTCTGGAATATAACTTCGTGCGAAGTTTAGTAAGAAACCGGTGGAAGTTTTCGAATGAAATTTATTTTTACTGTTTGTTTTATATTTTTTTTTTTTTTTCGAAAATGTCAATCGGTTTTTTACTAAACTTCAACTATATCCAACGAACATGGTTACTTACCTCTTTTGATGACCGTACATGCAATAATTCCTCGAATAAAATCATAGTTACTATAATAACATTAATGTCTTGAAAATTACAAAGTAATTTGCAGTAAATTATAACCAAATAGCATTCCGTAGCACTGACATATTGCAGATAATAATTATAATCATAAGTCGACGTTCACACGGTCGTAATAATTTTGCAGCAGGATTTTTTTACGCACTGCTTTGCGCCGAAACTTGAAAATCGAACAGTGAATTTTTTCGATGCGCTGTAATGCACTCTGTTGGATTTTATATGCTCGTTTCAACACCGAGTGTGCTGTTCCACTAACGATGGGACAGTTAATATTGACGATCCCTACGTATAATCCCCTAACAGCAGAGCGCTTCAAAGTTTCAAACACGTGTATATCATGTTCTAGCTAATGTAATGTCATGATGGATTTAAAGTGAATTTTGCCATCTTAGACCTATTTTTGTTAAACTAAACGATAGTATACGCTGGCCTGGGTCACGAAAACAAAATATGCAAATCACGTATCTACCACTTGGGGGATTGTACGTAGGGACTGTCGATGTCATGTCCTGCGTGTCCTCTCAGCTGCACGTTACAGGAACTGATGGATGCTATGATGTCATGGCACCATACATGTAGCCAAATTCTGGGCCGAGTGCATTTAAATAGATTGTCATCGATATGCGCTAAGAAGAAGTACACATAAAGGTTGAAAATCCATTGCGCGATAAAATCCCGTCGTGTTATTTTTATGTCCTTGTGAACATCGACTTATGCTGACGCGACGATTCACATTTAATTCTGTGTTGTTATCTGGTCATATATATTTGAAGATTACCATAGCATTTTACTGACTAATTATTAACTTGCATTTCTTCTTGTTTTGTGTACGCAATGGCTGGTGTTCTTTGTCTTAGTCGACGATCATACAAACGTTATTAAATAGCGGCGTAATTTTTCACGCACTGGATTTCTAACTCTCGGTATTGAATCGAGAGTTGAGAATCTAAGAGTGCAGCTTGAATGAGGCTTAGCGCGTCGAAAAAACAGAGTTCGATTTTCAATTCTCGGCGAAAAAATCCCGCCACGATTTCTGACCGTCGATTTTTTTTTAGGTTTGAGACCATGGGTTTTAATCAACGTTACTGGTAACTTATATAACTCCAGGTTTCTGAAAGTATTTCAAGAGTCTAGGTTACTGTTAGAACTCATTATCTCACTGCTGGGGAAATTCCGCTATCCAAGACTTCCAACTCTTTCGATCCAGGGCTAAAATGGACCACTGATTGTGTGTTTTCTCCAGCACGTCCCGCCATCTTCTACGAGATCTGCCGCGACGTCTTCTGGCCGTGTCAGAGCTCCACGTAGTGATTATTTTGGCTCACAGCTCATTGGGCATACGGCAGACGTGGCCAGCCCAGTCCCACTTCCGCTTAGCGGCTTTTTGTGCAACGTCAGTAATCCTTGTTTTGGACTGTGATCTGTTAAATTGACGCCATTGCACGTTGGCAAACCTTAAATTTGGACTTGAAAAATCTAGGTTGGTAAGAAGATAATAGCTGACCTTAATTTTAGTAGGTAAGATAACTAAAAAAAATACGAAACTAAAGTAACACTCAACATAAGCCAATGGGTACACGACCCTTTTAAATCCTCACTGCGTTTGAAAAACATTACTAAAAGTTTTTGTAAAAAAATTATAGTCGAATCTCCCACTCGAATTGTATAAAATAAAAAAGTGTAAATAATTAAAAACGTAACTTTAAGACTTAATTAACAAATTATTATTAAGTTATTTATTGTGCAATGTAGCAGTATTAGTCATTTATTGTATTTTGACAACATTTTGAAAATCGGGCACTAAAAATTATTTGTGGCACAAACTTTTATTTTTATTTTTATTCCGGATTCATTTTAATTTTCAAATTGTTGTCAATTTATAAATGTGAAAAAGTAGCGATTTATAGACAAATCTTATTAAAAGAAGTTAAATGAAATTGTTTTGTTTTATTTTTTTATCCACCACATGATAAATTTGAAAACTTACGATCGGAGACCAGTATACGAGATATGTCACCGTAGGTATGATTGTGAACACCGTGAGTTTATAATCTATCTCGCAAGATTATAAACTGTCGATAAATTGTAAACTGCAACATACTGCTTACAATGGCACCCCGACCGAATAGGGTAGGTTAGGTTAGAACTGCGTCCGGAGAGGCTGGAGACTCCCAGCGCCGGTCACTGGACTGTTGGGATTCTCCAACCAGTCTCGGAGGAGTGGGAGCGGAGGCGACACGGGACGTTGTCGTTCCGTCTGGTGCGGGTATTGTCGGGGCATGGCTGTTTTGGCAAATACCTGCACACAGTGGCAAGACGAGAGCTGACACCCGTGTGTCACCAGTCCGGTTGCAGCCAGGACACGGCGATGCACACTCTTGAGCAGTGCCCTGCCAGGGAAGTGCAGCGCCGAGTTTTGGCGGCAAAAATTGGGGAAGACTTATCGCTTCCGTCGTTGCTAGGGTTATGATCGGCAGAGAAAGGGCCTGGGTGGCGGTTGCGTCTTTTTGCGAGGACGTAATCTCGCTGAAGGAAGCGGCAGAGCGGATCAGGGAGGAAGACTCACTCGCTGACCCGATTCGTCGCAAGACGGCGCAGGCGGCGACATGCTGACTTGATGCCGCCAGAACAGGGGTCGGCGGACGATAGACTGGTGTCTCTATTGTCCACGCTGCACGATTCCTGGAGTTGTGGTAATGTCCCAGTGCACCCGGACATCGCCAACGGAGGAAGAAGCCCCGAGGGGGGCAAAGAAGAGGGCGCCCAGAGGTGGGCCACGCTGGATGGGTCGCGAATGTCATGCGTAGCAGTTTTCGCAGCCCACCCATCAAGGCGAAAGTAGGTGCACAGGCGGAGTTTTTAGAGGATGCAAGCCCCACATAACCACGTCGTCTCCCTGGACGGCGTGGTATGCGTTAGGCATTTTCTTCGCTGGAAAAAAAAAAGGTTAGAACTGCGACTAACCGCGCGGGAGCCGAACGAGTGAAGCAAGCGGTGCCGCGGCAGCGGCCGGCGAGTGCTTCTTCGAAGTTAGTGGCAGTTACTTGGCTATTTAGTAATAGCGCAAGGTACTGTTTGTTGCAATACCAGTTCAGAATTGATTAGTGCGTTAAATTGAAAATGGTTTTTGCAGTTCACAATGTTTCGATACTTTGTAATCTCCCGAGATAGATTATAAACTGACGATGTTCATAATGTTACGTTGACATATACACGATTCAGCGAAACCGACCGACTAGAGCCGAGTCAAAAGCAATTCTGCGTCACCAACCGACTGAAGCCGAGTTTACGCGATTCAGCGTAACTGACCCGAGTGTGATGGGTTTTCACTATTCCGAAAGAGAGCCTAAAGACGTTTTCATTTAAAAATATAAACCTACTTCCTCCTTTTTCTTATGAATGTTATGATTTACTGCCTCTATATCGATTCCTGCTAAATCGATAGCAAACTTTAATACTTAAGGGTGATATTCGCATGGGGAATCTTCAAGTTGGTGATCTAAATGGAATACCTCGCCAGTTCAGCCACAATATTTTCTTAATCCAAGAATTTAATTCCTCACTTCAACACACAATCTTACTTTTTTTCTGACTAAATAAAATAAACATCTTTCAATTAATTCCTATAAAAAGTATCTCTCTCCACCACGTCAATCGTTCACGTCCGTCGCATTTAAAAAAATGCAATAAAAAACCCCCGAAATTAAAGTTTAGCACCCAGGAATCGAACCCGCATTCCCGATTCGCGATGCCGCCGCAAGTATTTCAATAAAATCACCCCTCTCTCCCCCTCCCAGCCCGGGCTGTCAGTTCATTCGCAAGACACCAAATTAAAAAGGGGTGAAGTTAAAGAAAATTCGTTAGGGGTGTTAAATGTTTTTTATTTTTTTGGAGATGTGTATTTGTTTTAATGTCGATTTGGGTTTAAGAATAAAACATCTTTCTTCTTTTGCTCGTATCAGGTTGAAATGTATAACAAGTTGCCAAAGTCGGTTACGGAACTTAGAGATGCAAAGTTTAAAACTCACATCAAACGTATCCTTATCAAAAAAACATATTATAAGATAAAAGACTACGTTGAAAACAAGGAAATTTGGCATTTTGCAATTTGGTAACCGTGGAGTTTCTTGCCGGCTCTTCTACATAGGAAGCGACAAATTGGAACCGTGCACCTAGCTTCTGACGTTTCATAGTGCCCTTACAGGTTTATGTGAAACAAAATGTTTTGATTTTGATTTTGATTTTGAACATAGCTAATGCTGTAAGTACAAATTCCTGGAGATAGACTACATTTACCTACACAGCTTTAGCAACTGTTATACTCTTCTTCTTTGTTAGTATGAACCTGACTCTTTGGTCCTGCCGGCTTAGCACGAGCACCGATTTGTCGACGAAAGAATAGACATGACTATTAACTAAATGATGTACAGAGGCCGGCACGTCAAGCTACCACAATCTGTAAAATTTATTTGATAGATTTTCTATTTAATTACAAAAGCATAAGGTGCATGTTCAATTGGGAAAATTTGACAGTTAGGAATAGCTTGATGCGCGGCGTCTGTACAATAGGAGAAGATTGCTATGTTTTTCTATTAATTATTACAGTTATGCGTTCTAAACGAATCATGATTTTGTAGATAATCGTTTCTACTTTGTGGCCGTCGAGTAGAAAGTTTGTTGTCAGTATGATTTTGACAGTTTGGGAAGAAATATTCTTCTAAAATTGTCTACATTTATAGGGACCTAGACAAAGATCGTTAGAAACGAAAGACAACATGACAGATTGTAGAAGGATATCTACGGTGCGATGTCAAAAATCGAGAAACGAAATGTGACTTCGTATTGAAAAAGCAATGTCTATTCTTCGTAGAAATAGAAAGCGGTATGCTAATCCTGCAGTGGTCGCAAGCGCTACTGTTGAGCATGAGGTCATGGGTTCTATTCTTAGGTCGGACAAAGTGTTGTCGGTTTTTTTATCTGGAATTACTCAATAGCAGCCCAGAGTCTGGACGTGTGCTCGGTTGATAGCAATTGATTCACCAACTATTTCATGGGACTTAAACATAACTGGCGAAATGTGGGTGAACTATAGGTACACCTCTGCCCAACCCTTCGGGTAAACAAGGCGTGATCTTATGTTATTTTAGTATGGCGCTATTACGTAGTCCATTACAACGTCTTAAGAATGTCCTCCAACGCATCTGTGATTAGTTACGGGCAAATCACACCCCCCTGTCGAACCCCTATGAACAGTTAGATGGGCCTCGTTTTTTTTTATCCTGGATCTAGCCAGTCATCGTAGCAGCGTCATACAAACATCTCAATACTACTAGATAGCGCCAGTCGATTCGGCATCATTGCAAAGAGAACCGAACTGCCCATATTTCAATGGAGTCGAAGGCTTTTTCGTAGTACACAAAATGCTATACACAGCGGTTGGTTGTACTCTTCGGTCTTCTGTACCTACAATTTTCCGAACAGTATGGGTAGTATACAAAAATTGAGAATCCATGTGAGTGCATTAGAGCGCGTCGAAAAAACACTTTTCGTTTTTATGCCTCGACGCTAAGCAGTGCGTTGTTGATCCAGTGGGTGAAAGATCCGGACACGGTATTTAGCGTTCGTGCAAAACGTAGACTTACCATCCGATCTTCGTGCCTACTAAGCTCAGTCCGTACTGATTATTCCATTATTATTCTACATAACTGTAGTTTCAGTAACAGATTGATTGACACACCTCTGTCAATCAGTGATCAATCTACTTTTTGTTAAATTCTCAATCAATAGTCGCAACTGTGTACAGATTGCCTATCTGTAATCAATTTGCAACAATAAAAACAGTTGTAATAAGAAGTAGACAATTTGAGTGTTGCATAACCGCCACTTAAATTGTTGATTGAAATGGTATTACTTAGTTGCCATTGCTTTCAGTATTTTTATCCCATGCAATTCGGGTTATTAACGAACATTACATGAAGATCTATGTATTTACATGCCATTTGAATGAATTCTCAAAAATACTGTTGTTTATTTTATGTTATAGTGTAGATTAGACTTCATGTTGTTGTTTTTTCTTTTTTTTTATATTTTTTAATTGTTTTTGTTACGTTTTTCATAGTTTTAAATTGTAAGTAACTTTAAGACGGTGCTATCGTATTAGGTATATACCTGTAGTGATAGTTGTCAGCGAGATTTTAATAAATAAATAAGTTCGAACCCTGCCCGTGCACGTTCGCACGATCCCTCCTGGGCCCGCGGTGGTTTACGGCCCACTCCCTCACACAGAAAGAAGGCCTCTGTCCCAGCGATGGGAACATTGAAAGCAGAATAATGGTTAGTCCTTCACATCGTATTTCGGCCATGGTGGCCTATTTCAACGGAGACTAGCCTTCGGCGCGGGAGGCATTGTAATGCACAAGTGTGTGCGCAGACACAGGTGCACTGTCTCTTCCCTCACTCTCATAATCTAATCAGATAGAACGACACACAATCAGACACGATCGGAGACACATCAGGCGCAGGACCTACAGGTTAACGTGCTTTTCGAAGCATGGAGGTATTACATCGGCAACTTCCGAACACCGGGCTGTTACTAAGAAAATCCTTATATAAAAACCCAATAACACTTTGGCTGACCTGAGAATCGAACACAGGACCCCAGGCTCAGCAGTCGCGCTTGCAACCACGAGACTAACGGGGCAGTTAATGGTTATACGTTACCTATGTGTGTATATCCTGGTTTCAACTAAAGACTTCAACGGTCAGCAAAAACAATATCCATCTATTTCTCCGAACCCAACCCACAACATTACTTCAATGCACACACTACTCTATCGAATCAAGTCACAACAAACAACAACAGTTGTGTTAGCAACTGTTGTTGATTGTAGTTCTGTTGAAAAAAAAGCAGTTAATTTGAGAACATGCTCAAGACACGCGCGCCTCTACCTAAGAGGCGTTTACATGGCGATGGTTGTGTGACATGAATAAATGTATGATGGAATTGTAAATTGGAGGTTTGTTGAAAAATAATGTTGCGTTATTCGTAAAGGAAGGCTCAGACAGCATAAAAACAACGTACGAGTAAATAAAGAACAAGGTGTTGTTCAGTTAATTTAAAAAATAATAGACTTCTGGGCCAAAGTTAATACTTAATTATTGAAATTCTAAGCGTGATATTGATAAGTACTAAGTTGTAAAATGGCCAAAAATTTAATTGTAACTGTTGGTCACTCTCATTGAAATATAAAACATGTAACGTAATTAACGCAAGACCTCATACACCCCAATTAGAATACTGAATTAAAAGCATAATACAATGACCAAAACGTATTTTTTTAAGATAAACGGATACATTACATATAAAAATAGGGCAAATGAAGCAATTTGTTAAAGCTCTCGACAGAAATGGTCAATGATTTCAGTTTATTTCACAGAAATTTCCTAGTTACTTACTGAAAAACTAAAAGCAGGTATCTTTGATGGACCTCAAATATGTCAATTAATGAAAGACACCACTATTTTTGAGACTTATATGATTGATGTGGAAAGTCTTGCGTGGAAATCTTTTGTAGCAGTTGCACAAAATTTCCTCGGAAATCATAAGGTTGACAACTACATAGAATTAGTTCAGGAAATGCTGATTTGATTCAAAGATTTAGGCTGTAATATGCGTATAAAATTACGCTATTTCAACAAATCAATTCGAACACAATTTAGGAGATCTAAGCGCAGAACAAGGGGAACGTTTCCACCAAGACAAAAACGATGGAGAATAGATACCAAGGAAGGTGGGACACTCATATGATGGCCGACTATTGTTGGGGAATCATGCGAGATTCCCAAAGTCAGTTTCATTTGACAAAATCACTCAAAAGTCAATTTCTTGATGTTTAATGCCAATAAAATATTAGTTTTTTGAAAAGTGTATTTCTTTTTATTTCGGGAACTAGAGCTGACAAAAAAAAACTGGTAACATTTATGATATCGCCACCAAAATGTTTGTAGGCCAGTGAATTATCAATTACTCGTCATCTCAGTAATCACCTCTTTTCTAGCCATATCATCATCGAAAAATACCCTTAGGTACACAAAGTACAAAGAAAACAAACATAGGTACGAACTTAAGAGTTTCCCTACGTGATCGAATCAGGAATGAAGAGATCCGCAGAAAAACTAAGGTAACCGACATAGCCCGAAGAATTGTCAAACTTAAGTGGCAGTGGGCAGAGCACTTTGCTCGCAGAACAGATGGCCGATGGGGCCGAAACGTCCTGGAGTGGAGACAGAGTACTTACTGGGAAAACATAGCATTGGAACCTGCACCTGGTGAAGATCGCAGGAATGCGCTGGATGCGAGCACAGAACTTATCAGAGTGTCGCTGCTTGGTTAGGCTTATGTCAAACAGTGGACGTCTTTCGGCTAAAATGAATAATGCCACAAAGCACTCTAAGAGGTTTTTCTCTTAAAGAAGAACCTCACACACATACTGGCAGCCAATGATTGGGCTGTGTCTACGTTCGAGCATTTAGGATGTTCTAAAATAAGAACGTCAAATAATTTTAGGTTTGTTTAGTTTTGTTCCGTGAGCATTGATTCTATCAAATGACAGGCGCGTCTTTGTAAGCATCTGCTAAACTCTTGAAATAAACGTGGAGTCCCACAGTTTAAACGCTCCATGGTCTTTCAATAATATCCAATACACACCCGGTACCTGGAGGCTCGTCCGAGCTTCCACAGTACCCAGTCACCCTCACAAAGTATTTAATTCCCACATTTATAACCCATATAAACCCCGCTTACTCTTCTAGTGGGGGTGTCGAAATTCTTGACATTAACCTATCGCGAGGGTTGACAACACCCTATCGAACTGAATTTGATTACAAGTCGCGACTTTATTTTTAACATCCCGCTTTTTAAGGGTGGATTGTCTTAATGCAATTCTTTCATGGTAGACAGTCCGATTAACTTTTTTTTTTAATCACTACATATTATAAAACAAGAGGGGCTTGTGGCTAAGTAATAACGGCAGCTCGGGTCGATCGATCAGGTTAAGCTACGCTTGCTGCGGTTGGTCCGTGGATGGGTGACCATTTTTTCATACCAAGACCCCTCCGTGTTTCGGAAAGCACGTTAAGCCGTTGGTCCCGGCTGTCGTTTGTGGATCTTTGACAGTCGTTACGGGTCGTCAGAAGCCCGAAATTCTGACAACCAGTCTTACCAAGGGGTATCGTGTTACCCAGTAACTGAGTGGTGGTAGTCAGATAGGCAGTCGCTCCATGTAAAATACTGGTATTCAGCTGCATCCGGTTAGACTGGAAGCTGACCCCAGCATAGTTGGGAAAAGGCTAGGCAGTTGATGATGATGATGTTACAAAACAAAGTCCCCGCCGCGTCTGTCTGTCTGTTCGCGATATACTCAAAATTTACTGAACGGATTTTCATAAGGTTTTCAGAAATATACAGAGTGATTCATGAGGAAGATTTAGGTTACAATTTGTTAAGAGCGTTCATTCCACGCGGGCTGGAAACAACGCATTTATAGTAGTTTTTCGTGATTATTTCATTAAATACAAACAACTACTACTACTATTTTTTGTACTATTTTTTTTTCAGCCAAGCACTAGATCGTTGGTAATTATTTTAAATATTTACTGTTTCATAAAAACATTTAATCATTCTTAGTTATGCAAATAGAAAATAATTGACGGTATGTTGATTTTTATACTAAATACCAAAATAACTGTAAAAAATAGCATACAAACTTGAAAATACCAACGATCTAGTGCATAGCTGAAAAAAATGTTTACTTTTGTTTGTGTTTAATTAAATAATCACGAAAAACCGCCATAAATGCGCTGTTGCCAGCCCGCGTCGGGAGAATGCTCTTAAGGCTTTGAGTTAATATTATTGGTAGGCTTTGTCTAAAAAGTTTTGACCTACAGATATTTTAATGTTTCGAAATTAAAGAGCATTTTGAGAAGCTAATTTGGATATGACCTGCCTCATTGGTCTAGTGGTTGCAAGCGCTACAGCTGAACATGAGGTCCGGGTTCGATTCCCAGGACGGACAAAGTGTCATTGAGTTTTAACATCAGGAATTTGTCATTAGCAGCCCAGAATCTAGATTTGTGTGATGGCAATAAGCTAGTCCCCTATTACTTAAGACTCAAACTCAGGCGAAATGCTGGTGTACTATAGGTACACGTCTGCCTAACCCTAAGGGGAATATAGGCGTGATGTTATGTGTATTAATTTTGACTGTAGTTACCGTGGTTATGGATATCCTAATATCCTTCCAATATTACAAATGTAAAAGTTTGTACGTTTGTTTCTCAATCACGCAAAAACGACTGAACGGATTTTTATGAAATTTGGCACACAGATAGTTTACAACTTGGATTAACACATACGAGACTTTTTATCCCGGTAATACGTTCCCGTGGGACGATTTTCGACCTCCACGCGGTCGATACCATTGCATTGCGGGCTGCAAGCATTGCAGATTATGGCATCGAAGGGATGCTGGAAAACCTTTTTTGCCTGTGACTATAATAACTACTCAAGACGGTTTAGTCTTTTGTTTTGGGTGGGAAATCATCAAATAACTTATCCCGCTCTGGGCCGAGCGGGAGGGCGTGTCAGACTTTTACTGACTAAAACCCACCCGTTTTCCTTCAGTTGCCTGTGTGCCAGGGGCCGCGGTATCTCTTCTTCGAACAACCCGCACCCTTGATAGGCATCGGCCCTTGCGGACCCCACCAGTTTTGGCTGACATCTCTTTGAGGCGCGCGTGAAACACAACGCGCCGTCGACCCGGGTCTACTCAAGACGGTGAAGGAAAACATCGTGAAGAATGTTCTAGAACCGAAAATTCGAAGACATGTGACATCTACCAACCCGCACTCACATAGCCCACTCTCTTTCGAAAAGACGAGGCCTGTGTCCCAGCAGTGGGAACATTATGGGCCAATTATGTAAGTGACATCCAACCTTACGGTGGCAAGGCAACAAGGTTGAAATTCCATAAAACATGAATTTCCAAAAACCGTATTGGTTCTTGGCAGGTTTTAAAACCAGCATGCGTACACGCTCTCAAATTAGAATCTGAATTATTTTGAAGAATTATATTATTAATCCATTGCTTCTTAAATTCGAAAAATGTATCTGCTCAGCAACATAAATAACGTAATGGATGTTGTGGAACTGCCAAAATGAAAGCCATCCTTACGCAATTATCTCTCTGATACCTATTCAAGAAAGGGATCTTCTAAACCCGTCACAGATTGTTATTCAGTCAAAGACAGTAATAGGCTCGCCCCCTAATATATATAACATAAAGATTACAGCTGTTCATAACCCTTCAGGTAACATGCGTGATTTTGATAGACTAGAAATTTTCCAAAAGGCTAGACCAACTCCTCTCTGCCCAGCTTTTAAACCGAAAGCTTGAACATATTAATTACCAATTAATCAACGTTCGAGCTTAAGAGGAACTATCTATCACGTCTTGAATAACAAACTATAAAAAAAGTTTTAAAAAAAACCCATACAGGTGTCAAAAATTAATCGGACTGAGTTGAATGACCTTTTGACGTCAGTATAAAAATTACCGACCACCCACGACGAGCGCGCTGCACTAAACCACTTCGCGACAGCGGGTATCCCCATCCCTTTCCCCCTTAAAACATTCCTTTCATTTCTCTGTACAACAAAAAGAGATAGCTACACTTCGCTGGATTCGTTCGACATTCGAATATCGTTCGAAAAGCATCTAACATAAGTTGAGCTGTCAGTTAGAACGTTCATTCAATAAAATGAGGCCTATTGCAATGGTTTATTGTCCATTTTAACCTGACCCGTTCTATGGAGTATCTAGTAGGTTTATAAGGATCTACCTAATACCGGATAAAACCAGTTTAAATTGAACTAAGCTTTGGAACGTTCAAACAGAAATCAGAGGTCTTTTACTATGGTTTTTTAGGTAAAGACAGATTGTCTTTGGTATTACACTGTCGTTTAGTTTCGATCTTAGTATCGGCCATCACATAATCCTTGTCTATGGGTTTCTTAAGAGGCGATTAAGTAGGATTTTATCAGGTGAATAGATAGAATTTAAATGGTAGTTTAGGAAATCAACAATTCGTAAAACAATATTGATGTTTTCGCTATGAAGGTTTAAAATTAGACATATTTAATCTACTATACGTAAGTGAAACAGCAATTTGGATGACACGACTGGCGATTTAACCATTTCTCCCCTAATATCGGACGTGCTTTTGATGAACGTAGGTATTTTAGCAGCGGACGGTTATAGGCTGGTTTAATGACAAAGATATAATTTTTTAGCAGATTTTGGACATGAGGAGCGATTTAACTATTTCTGCCGGTGAGTTTTTTTGATGAATGAAAATTCTTATTTTTGGCAGTGGACGTTTTAAGCTGGTTTGATGACAAAAATATAAATTTTTAGCGTAATTAAACAACAAAAAAGTACAATTTTTGCCTGAATCGGACGCTCTTAGATGAATAGGCATGGATATTTGCGGCAGTGGACGTTTATAGGCTGGTCAGTGACAAAGATATATATATTTTTTAGAGTTTGACTACCATATATATATTTATTTCCAGCAGGGCTATATATATTTCCAGCAGACTTGGACCGACACCAGAAAGTTTTATTAGTCAATTAAATGTCCCTAAATTCGGCAGTGGACATTTTTTGGCTGGCATGACGAAATTAGGAACTTTTTGTAACATTTACTTTTCAGTTTTTAAATTGAACTTCTATATTCTTTATTATTCCTCCTATTCTGCCTTCTTTGCCCCAAAAAAGCTGCCACCGACTACGCCGTGGAAATGGCGAAGTTTTAAACCAACCCCATTAAATACACTGCCGTCCCATGGGCACGTTGAAGAAGATGATGAAGAATATTAAACTTAGTAGCTCTCATTATTTACGAAGACATTCATTTTCTGGGCAGTCTTATAAGCTAGTATGAAAAGAAAGGGTTTATTTATACTCAAAACTATAAAAGAAAAATATTAAGACTTTAATGTTTCTGGACAGGTTCTTATTGTGTGGTCTACACTACAAAATTTTTAAATATTTTTTTCTTGTCAGTCTGACATTCGAAACAAATTCTCATATCTACGGTACTAGGATACGTAACTAAATATATGAAACTGCCATAGCCTTTTCCCAACTATGTCGGGGTCAGCTTCCAGTGTAACCGTACAGTATTTTATATGGAGCGACTGCCTATATGACCTCTATAACCCAATTACTGGGTAATACGAAACCGCTTGGTAAGACTTTCGGGGCTTCTGACGACCCGTAACGACTGTCAAAGATCCACGACTCACAGCCGGGACCAACGGCTTAACGTGCTTTCCGAGACAGGGAAGGGTTTTGGTATGTATAGATGGTTACCCAACCACGGACCAACGATCAATTGACCCGTGCGGCTTTTATAACTTAGCCCCTATGAAACTGCTAGCACCAATCAAACTAGTAAGCATGGTAATTATGGCAAAATCACCAATACTGTCAGTTCATGAAAAGGCAAATTTTCAGCTCTAGACTTAATGGAGGAGGTTAAGCTGCAATTACCACGGTCTGCCCGCGGATGTGTGACCGTTCTTTAATCTTCACACATCGAGACGAGAACCCTCTGTGCCTTGAAGAGCAAATTAAGAACGTTACTCTTACGGGTAAGTTAAGTAAGAAGCTCAAACTTATGCAAAGAGTATTTCATTCAACTGAGATCACAACGAGATGAAAGCTGCCATCTGGGAAACAGATCTACGACTGGGGTACTTTTCTGTTGGTACCTTTATTAGCCTGTCAGTTCGGTCCTGTCAGTGAGCTGTCATACCAACACAGCTGGGGAGTTTGTTGCGCCACATCTTCTTCCCAGCATAAGCACTAGGAAGTGGTGAAGAGCGGGCGTTTTGGGGGACTGTCTTATGTAATTTTGACTTTCATAAAGTGCTGACTCTCAGCCTAGTTTGAATAAATGTCTTTTGATTTTGAACGCGACATGACATAACTATTGACAGTTCCCTTCAAGCTCACTTCACTTTTCAGTGAATTTTTTACAGAATAGATCGACTGCTGCCTTTGTGATCGGCATATCGGAGCGAATCATATTGGGAGCCGACCAAAGCATACTTCAGATTAGAATGCCGAAGATAAGGCACGCCTTTATCCGTAATTTGACAGCTGGTAGTAGCGACTCTTTATAAAAAATGCGAATGCATGCAAAATATATGTGGGAAAATGTATAAATAATAATTATTTATTTAGACGTGTGGTATCAATGCGAGGAATTTTTGTAAATGCGCTGCGCAAGCGCCAATCAGCGGGCAGGGGTGGCACCAACGAGAATTAGACTATTTTTTATTACTTGATTATGATACAATTTAATAAACAAATAAAATATAACATATTCTGCCTGTACATTCCGCTGTTTTTTGTTAAATTTTCTGCCCGTTTAGGAGGGCGTTTCATCGGTGAATTAGAAACTTTATTTTAAGGAAAATGAAGTAAGTTTTGGTGTCCGAAATTAGAAACTCAGTATATCTTAAACCCAATTCAATGTTTGAGACGCTAGCTGGTAAAGGTCATGCTAAAGAAAATGTATTTTAGCCTACAACACATAGTATTACGAATTCCTTTGCTCTCCAGGCTAAAATACATTTCCTTTTTAAATGAAAAAATAAAATCCAAGTAATATTATAAATGTGTAAGTTTTTATGTTTGGATATTTAGATGTTTGCATGTTTGTTACTGAATCGCACAACAATGGCTGAACTGATTTGGATGAAATTTGGCACACAGATAGTCCTGGATTAACACATAGGATACTTTTTATCCCGAAAATACGTTCCCGTGGGATAATTTTCGACCTCCACGCGGGCAAAGCCGGTTGTAAAAGTTAGTACTTAATCAAAACAAATAAAACTCAGTTTATACAAATAATATTCTGCTGTTTTTTGTTATTTTTTATTTATTTTATTTAAATATATTCAGCCCGTTTAGTAGTCCGTTTTATCGGTAAGTTAGGAACTTTATTTGAATGAAAATGAAGCAAGTTTAGTGTCCGAAATTAACTTAAGGAAATCATAGAAACTCACATTAAAGAAAATGTCTTTTAGCCTGGATCGCATAGTAATACGAATTGCTTTGCTTTCCAGGCTGAAAAACATTTTCTTTAGAAATAAGGAATAAATGAAAAAATGCTAAAAGTCTTTCCAGGCTGAGTTTTATGCTGCAGAATGAGCTAATTTTAAAGGTTAATCGGTTTTTGCTTCAGAACTTTCTCCCCAAGCGGGCTAGCAACGACGCATTTATGGCAGTTTTTCGTGGTTATTTCATTAAATACACACAAAAGTAAACATATTTTTCAGCCATGCACTAGATCGTTAGTATTTTTAAGTTTGTACGCAATTTTTTTCCAGTTATTTTGGTATTTGCTTATAAAAATCGACATACCGTCAATTATTTTATATTTGAATTACTAAGTACGACTAAATGTTTTATTAAAGAGTAAATAGTAAAAATAATTATAAATACCAACAATCTAGTGCTTGGCTTAAAAAAAATAGTACTTTTGTTGGTATTTAATTAAATAACCACGAAAAACTTCTATAAACGCGTTGTTGCCAGCTCGAGTGGAATGAACGCTCTTAAAGTAATTTCACTGTGTTTCATTTTCTTTATCTTCAAAATCACTGTCTACTTACCTAGAAAACTTTCAAACAACTTTTCACTATTATAAAGAAAACATAATTCAAAATTCCACACCTCGCCAACCCTATTCGCTCAACCAATCAGCGTCGCCGGCGCCGATCTATCACCGCGGTCGGCGCGAGCGCAACCAAAATAAAAACAAACAGCGCGCGATCTGGGTGGCCCACAGGTTATATATCAATTTACAATATTCACTTTTAATCAGTTTAACTTGAGTTAGCAACCAAGTGAGTCAGTTAAAACAAGTTTTTGCGATGTTATGCAATTTAGTTTGAGAAAATGGTGGATTTGTAGTCGAAAAACATGAGTTTTTGTGATGCACGAACGGTGATATGAGAATTGCTCATATAAATAAATTAATACACAAACATAACATCACGCCTTGTTGCCCTGAAGGGTGGGGCAGGGTCTACCTCTAGTACAATAATTTTTCGTTATTTTGAAGTCCCATGCAATATGGAGCTGGATGTGAGAAGCACAGAACCGGTTGAAATGGCGGTGCTAGGGGGAGGCCTCTGTCCAGCCGAAGACGTCTTTTGGCTGAAACGATGATGATGAATATGGAGTGAGCCTATTCCCAAAAAATTCAGACTACGGGCTGTTACTGTGAAATTCATGCCCCCAAAGCCTCCCCCAAAAGGGCGGGATCTGCTATAATTGCCACGCTTGGCAGGCCGGTTGGCGATGGCAGTATGGTGGTCAAATGCATAGAGAACGCTGCTGCCCATTCTCTAGTAAGTCCTTTAGTCACCTTCTACGACACCCACAGGAAGAGATGGGATGGTGCTAATCTTTTACGCCCGGCACCACACGGAACAGTGAGAAATTACAGATGGAAAAACCCAATAACACTTTGCTCAACCCGGGAATGGAAACGAGGACCTCATGGTCATTAGCCTTTGCAACCACTATATATATGTCACTGTAACATTATGAACATCATCAGGGCCTGAATTCACTATGACCACTTAACGATTCCTTACTCGTAACCACGTCAATCACACACGAATTCTGCTAATATCGTATTAATAATATCGACAAATTGTCTTGGAACATACAGAATACAATTCATCATGACATTTCGATTCCTTATCGTTACATTGGTTTCTTAAAAAAAAAACGATATTGACGTAGTTGAAACGTAGTAAGATTCCGCAGGGAATCATTATACACAATTAAAAAATTGGAATCATTAATAGAGAATTGGGGCCCAGTTTATAATCTATCTCGCAAGATTATAAACTGTCGATAAATTGTAAACTGCAAAAACTATTTACGATTTATAATCGATCGATAGTTTATAATCTGTCCGCCAAATTGTGAACTGGGATCAAGACGGATAGTACCTTGCGCTATTACTAAATAGTCAAGTAACTGCCACTAACTTGGAAGTAGCGCAAGCCGGCCGCTGCCGCGGCACGGCTCGCTTCGCTCGCTCGGCTCGCGCGTCGTTAAGCAGTATGGTGCAGTTCTCAATATATCGACAGTTTATAATCTCGCGAGATAGATTATAAACTAACGGTGTTCACAATCATACGGTGACATTTATAGACGAACGAGGCAGTCTGAATGATATAAAAATATAAATACACAAACATTATTAATTTCACGCCTCGTTTCCCCTAAAGGTTTGGCAGAGGTATACCTATAGTATCTACCTAAACCAACATTTCGCGAGTTAAGATTCCCGCAGACCGACCGGCGCGACGCGATAGTGCGACGCGACTCTAATAAATCAATTTCCATAAAGTTTTTATAGATGTTGTGCAATTTAAGTCTGTGGTGCTTTCGCGTCACGCCTGTCTGTGATAGCCTTTACGTTTATGAAGATCTTTCAATGAGATTAAATGAACTTAGAAGATGAGTGTGTCACCCTCTAAGTTCTTTTAATCTCATTGAAAGATCTTTTTATGAAATAGTAATTTATTGGGTTTAAATGAACTTGGCGACTTTACGATTTTAGATTATAATTCTATAAATACATACCGTGTTATGGTCGCGAATCATATTTTGTTCAACATACACCCTAATTCCGTAACACATTATTCATCGCAATCTGAATCATTTTGCAACCTGCAAAATGATTCAGATTGCGATGAATAAACCATTGCTTTATATGGGCGAAAAATTTGACAACGTAATTATCGCAATGAAAGTTGTTCAACTGTCAAAATTAAAACCATTCCTACTGTTAGTGCGAAATGCAGTTACCCTACCGAAATACCTAATATGCTTATAACTACACCGGCACCCATACCATTCTAATTAAATAGCTGTTTGGTGGCAAAAATGGACGTGCCTTCTCAACAGAATCTTTATACGTCGACGTGAAAATGCTTTCCATACGAAACATGTGTGGTGTGACTGTGAATAGGCTGAAAAATGATGTGATAAGACAACGCAACGGTGTGGTTTAAAAGAAAATGTAGTGACAGAAATTGAAATGTATATGCTTGGATGGTTTTGTTATGTTGAGAGGATAAATGAAGGTCTGCTAACAAAAGGTTTATTTATAAGGTAGATGTGAGTAGAAATGCTGAGAGAGGGGATAGCGAGCCTCTAAACCTCTACGAGCCATTTGTCCCAAAAAAATATTTAATATGGCATTGACGTGCCAGCAAACAATTTTGACTTATTGACTACTGGAAAAAACTAAATACATTCACAATCATTGGTAGTCTTTATATGCAAACAGAAATGGACTTGTACTGTTATACAACGTGTAATGTAAAGGGTATATACATACCAAGGGCACGGCTTCTTTGGATGATGTCAAACAATATTGGAACAGTTTTTTAATCCTATATCGACATGTTCGGAAGTTATGAGAATTTTTAATACATTGATACCAGAAACCGAACTATTCAAATTGAATTAAAAACATCACTTGGAAGAGATTAATCGTGATATTGGCAAGTTACATGGAAAGTCATTGACCTACGTAGTGCAGTGACACTTTAAAAAAAAAAAAAAAAAAAAAACACGTTTGTTAAGATTTGAATGTAAGAAACATATGAAACCGAAAATTTGGTATCAACTCTTAGAGTATTTTATTTTGAGCTGAAACTATGTATAGTGATTCTATACCAGCTGTTATCTTTAGTGCTTAAGGATAGCAATATATATATAATATTAACTTTTAGCAGAATGCAAACTGAACTGTAATCCCTTGAAATAGGTACGGTTTCCGAAAGTAACGACTCTAGCTTAAAAAGATGAAATTATTACGCTCAGATTTCTGTTTGTTACTGTGAAAGCTGCCGTGCCCAAATTAATTTGTTGCGTGCCACCAAAGGCACGCGTGACAATGGTTCGCCATCCCTGCCCTAGGAGAACATATAGTGACCTTACTGGTGATGATGTTTAGAAAGGTCAGATTTTTAGTACTAGCAACCGACGTGTTTGTATGACCAGTGGCCCTTTTTTTTTGATTACGGGGCGAAATCCTCATGGATGTCCTCCGCCCCGGGGAGGGCGGAGGGGTCTGTCAGACTTACTGACTAAAACCACCCCGGTGTTCCGTCTCTCACTTACACCGGGGAGATCACGGGAACTAGTGTGACTTCCGCGATCCTTGGCTAGTGCCGGCCCGCTTCTGCGGGCCACCTCGCGATAAGGGGGGAGTGAGGTGTTAAACTGCCCCTTACGTCATAGAGAGGCGCGCGTGGAACACTACGCGCCACCATCTCGAGTATGACCATATAACCATTACCATTGACATCAAACGCGCTCACTGCGTTTGATGTAAATGGTTAAATGAAACTCACACTAGGGCCTCCGATGTATGAACATAAACCAGATAAAAGGAGAATGTAAGCATAGCAGGTTGCGTTCTTTAGTTTCTGCCTCCCCCATGGGAAAAAGGCGTGAATTATACATGTATAAGTCGCCGTTTACGGGCGTAACAATATCACAGCGGAATTTTTGCGCATGGATCTTCAGCGTACTGTTATGCGCCGAGTGTTGATAAATGATAAATGATTTTATTTCTGTAAGTAGGTTTTTACAAACACTTTTACACGTCAATCGTATTTTTTAAACTAGATGAGGTCGGCGTTTCATATCTGACTACTCTGAGAAGAAAGGCCGAAACAAACTCAGAGGTCGCAGTCTCTTTTAAAGTCCAGACATAATCTTGGTCAGATCATGTGAAGACCATGTGGCTTGGTGTCTGAAATGGTCTTTTGAGTTGTCCATTCAGTGCACGCATTTATCAGTAATCATGCCGCTCAACACTAAACTCGAGGACCTCAAAGATTTGACGAACAATACCATAGTAAGGACATTTGGGCAGGCAAAATCGAACAGTGTGTTTTTTTGACGCGCTGAGATGCACTCTGTTGGTTTCTCAATGCCCCTCCAACTGACTATGTTGAGCCTTCAGAATGGCTTCCAGCGCTTCACCAACACCCACGGCAGACCTGGAAATCTTTTAATCGACTAAAAAGAAACCTGGGCCACTCAAATCAAATCAAATCAACATATTCAATTTCACATAAACCTGCAAGGGCACTTATGAAATGTCAGAAGCTACCACGGTTCCAATTTGTCGCTTCCTATAGAGAAGAGCCGGTAAGAAACTCCACGGTTACTCTTTAAAAAATAATTGGCTTTTACAATGTTTTTAAATTACAGTGATAATAGGTATGGGAGGACAGTGCAGACCTGTCAATAAGTACCAGGTATTTAGAGGAATGAAAATAAAGAATAGAAAATCGTCTACAAATCCACAGTCTGTAAGGCCTACAACGTTCTCTCATCTCCACAATATGTAAAAGAATCTACATAAATAAAATGAACCTATGTAAACCAATTGGCATGATTTCCATGACAATCACTAATAAAATGGTCGTTATTAGAATTGATGTAAAATGTCAAATAATGACGAGAATATGTCATACATTGTAAAAAAAATTAAAAATAACATTGTAATTTGGGAGCAGTTAGTAGACTTTCACATAGTTATGCTGAAGTTCTATTAGCTACCAGTGCAACTTGGTTTAGTGGGGGTACTCCGATGAGTGGCAGCGCGACTGTGGGGCTGCATCACAAACTAGCCCCACCTCATGTCGTGCCCTCTGAGCACTAACTCAAACGCTATGAAAGACCTTTGAGAGGCCAACGATAACGCTGTCCAAGTGGCTGAATTCGAAGCTCAAAGCTTTTTTAAAACCAAAAATTGGACTCATCGACACGACAAAGAATGCTCGGTTCAACACCGAGAGTTTAAAATCCCGCAGGTTTAGCATGATGCTTTTTATTTCTACCAAGATTAGACACAGCTCTTTCTATACAAACTGATATTTCGTTTCTCCATTTTGATATCGTACCTTAGAAATCCTTCGTCAATCTGCCATTTTGTCTTTCGTTTCCAACGAACTTTGTCTAGATCCTTTTTTAAATAGACAATTTCAGAAGAAAGTTTTCTTCCCAAACCGTCAAAATCACACCGACAACGAACTTTCTACTCGACGGCCACAAAGTATATACGGTAATCCACAAAATCGTCATTAATTTGGAACGCATAACTGTGATAATTAATAGAAGATCAAAGCTATCTTCTCCTATTTTATTTAATTAAGTTAATGATATGTCTATTCTTCCGTCGAAAAATCGGCGCTCGTGCTAAGCCTGCTGTGCTCGATAAAATCCCGCCGTGATATTTTTACGTCCGTCTGAACGTCAGCTATCTTGCCGAGCTTTTTCACTTGGCTGATAGATTAATGAAGCTTATAGAAAAAACTAAGGGTTAATTGAGGCGCCTTTTATAACTTAACCATGACTGTTACAGGTATGATTTCTGCTGGCCATTGATTCGGTAAGGCTGGTGTTACACACCAAAAGCTATGCTGGACAGCATGGCTTTATATACATGTAAAGAAAATATATTTCCTTTAATTAGAATTCAGGCCGCGCTACTACCGCCATTACGGTAGCAAACGCAATGTCGCCCGCATTTATTGTATCTGTGGTCGTGTTAGAACAATTGTGAAAACTATTACTTGTTAGTTAGGAAATAAGAATTGATATTGTAATTATAAGCATTAAATGTCGTTTCTTTTATTACAGGTAAGGTTTTTATAGTTAATGTAATGTTATATTTTGGAATTAGTGTCGAACAAACATGTAAATAACAAGTATAAATCTTTTATTACAGAGAAACCCAATTGTGTTTTGATTGACGGTATCATCTCACCTAACTACCTAACAAATACCATTATAAAACGACATTTCTTGTAATTATCAAGAAAATGGAGAAGCTAAAATTTGTATTCAAATCAAAATCTACAAAAGACGGAAAGTCAACATATATCGCCATAACCTCAATTATTACACAAGATGATAAAGTTTTCCTAATCCCTGAGGAGTATGAAGCAGTGTCACTTCACAAACATATTCTCACCTCAAAAGCTTACAATACAGTGCGGAATACAATTAAGAAAAGACATCAAACTAGAAGTGTTTGGATAAAATTGACAGCGGATATGGAAAAAACATACTTTGATGAAGATGATAACTTGATATTTGAGAACCAATATCTAGAGGAAATTACTCAAGAAGAATTGGCAAATAGCAACAAATACAGTTCAGAAGATCACTTGGTGAAAATTTTGGAAAAATTAGTTGAAAGTCAACAAAGAAAGGAAAAACAAAGTGTAAAAAAATTAGCCGACAGATTTGTACTGGAAAAATTTGATGGCAAGAATGTTAGTGCATGTCAATGGATGGATAATTTTGAAAAGGAATGCAAAAGATTTGATGTAATAGAAGATGAAGAAAAAATTGAAATCTTCAGATTATTTTTAG
This sequence comes from Polymixis lichenea, assembly GCA_949091785.1. Lineage (NCBI taxonomy): Eukaryota > Metazoa > Arthropoda > Insecta > Lepidoptera > Noctuidae > Polymixis > Polymixis lichenea. The sequence goes on from OX420958.1 coordinate 3,601,685, forward strand.
AAAAGTCATGCACTGATTGGTATGCTTCCATGATGATTAAGCATAGTTTGCAATCCGAATGGTCAGAATGGAAATCAAACTTTGTAGAAACCTATGCAAACAAGGGTTGGGCTAGTAGCAAATATGCTATAGCTTTTAAATATCAATCAGGATCTTTATTGGAATATTCCATTAAAAAGGAGAAACTTCTACTTGAAGTAAGAAAGACAATTGATCAAGGGACCTTGATTGATCTAATTGCATCCGGTTTGCCAGACTTTATAACAGATAGGATCAACAAAGAAGAAATTTTAGAAACAAAAGATTTATTTAATGAAGTTGGTAAATTAGAACATTTGATTAACAAGAAAAAGTATCTGAAAAAGAAAGATGATATTAAGCCATTGAAAGAAAAGATGCAAAAATGTAGCATCTGCGAAAAGCTAAAGAAAGGAGTACGCTATCACACAGAAGATTCATGCTGGTTTAAAACAAAAGACAATAAAGAAAATGAGAAGAAACAAATCAAACTCGTTAATAATTCTGAATTGGAATGTGAACTGCAGTGTGAAGACTCAAAAAACTAATAGTGCCGCCATTAATTAAAGTAAGGTTAGTATTGAATAAAACTTTTGAAGTATTTGGAATCTATGATTCAGGCTCAAATGTATCATTAATAAATTCAAGATTACTGAAACATAAGCATAAAACATTAAGCAATTACAACAATACTAATTTAAAAACAATTAATGGCGTTAAAAAAGCAAGTGGAATAATAACACTTGATGTAAACATTTTCAATGTAGAAAAAAAAACTGATGTGTTTGTAATAGATCAAGATAATTTTGATTATGATTTTCTAATTGGACTTGACTGTATAAAAAAATTCTATTTGATTCAAAATGAAAATTTAGAAATCAGTCAAAAAATTCCAATACAAGAAAATAAAATTAAAAATTCAGAGTCAATCAACATTTCTAAGGAAATTAAAAATAAAGACTCAAAAATAAAAAATAAAACTATTACAAAGGAAATAAAATGTGTTGATTCTCAAAACGACAAAAGAAACCTTATAAACTTTAACGAAAACATTAACAACGATAATTTCAATATTTGGATACACCATTTAGATTATGACAAACAAGCAATAATTGATGACTTAATAATAAACAATAAATCTGCTTTTGCAAAAGATAAATATGACATTGGCACAGTAAAGGATTATGAAGCACACATTGATCTAATAGTAGAAAAATATTGCAGTAAAAGGCCCTATCGTTGCACAATAGAAGATAAAAAGGAAATTGAACAACAGATTGCACAATTATTAAAAAAAAAATTGATAGAAGAATCGTATAGCCCATTTGCAGCTCCAGTAACATTAGCTTACAAAAAAGATGAAAACACAAGATCAAGGTTGTGCATAGATTTTCGTGACCTAAACAAAATTGTTGTGCCACAATCACAACCGTTTCCTCTTATTGAGGATCTAATGATCAAAACAAGGGATTGTAAATACTTCTCTACACTGGACATAAACTCGGCATTTTGGTCGATACCTCTACGTATCACGGATAGGCACAAAACTGCATTTGTCACACAAGAAGGTCATTTCCAGTGGACTTGTTTGCCATTTGGTCTGAAAACCTCGCCAGCAATATTTCAGAGAATAATGTGTAACATAATAAGAAAACACAAACTTGCAGAGTTCACAGTAAATTACATAGATGACATTTTAATATTCTCCAAAACTTTCTCGGATCATGTCAAGCATTTAACACAGCTGTTTCAAGCAATTAAATGTGAAGGATTAAGACTTAAATTTTCAAAATGCAGTTTTGCAGCTGACTCGGTTAAATATCTGGGTCACATAATACAGAATAATTCAGTTAGTCCTCTTAAAGACAACTTGATATCAATTAAGAATTTCCCAACACCAAAAACACAAAAAAATGTGAGACAATTTTTAGGAAAAATAAATTTTTATCACAAATATGTACCAAAAATAGCAATAAAATTGGATCCATTGCATAACCTTTTGAGGAAAGGACAAGCCTTTGATTGGACCAAAGCGTGCCAAGAATCATTTGATGAAATGAAAAAAATATTATGTTCACAACCAATATTAACTATTTTTGATCCAAAATTACCTATACATATATACACAGATGCTAGTATACTAGGAGTGGGAGCCGTCCTAAAACAGCTGCAAGAAAACAAGGAAGAAAAACCTGTAGCATACTTCTCAAAAAAATTGAATGAAGTGCAAAAAAGAAAGAAGGCTATATATCTGGAATGCCTAGCAATAAAAGAATGTGTAAAGTATTGGCAACATCTGTTGATAGGTAGAAAATTCATTGTTTTCTCAGATCATAAACCGTTGGAGAATATGAACATAAAATCAAGAACTGATGAAGAACTAGGAGATTTAACATACTACCTATCACAGTATGATTTTGAAATAAAATATTCTCCTGGACGATACAACTTAGAAGCTGATTGCCTGAGCAGGAATCCAGTTTTAGATGCCAATGAAAATCTGGAGGAACAATTAAAAGTGGTAAACTTAATAAAACTGAAAGATATCTTAGAAGATCAAGAACAAAATGAATATATACAGTGCCAAAAAGAAAAACTAAAATTAGATAACAATGTTTATTACAAAAAATTCAAGAAAAAAGATAAGATAATCCTCTCGGAAGAATTTAGCATAGAATTTATCAAAAGACTACATACAGACCAAGGTCATTTAGGAATAAATCAAATGCAAAAAACAATAAGTTCATTATATACAGCAGAAAACTTAACAAATAATATAAAAAAAACCTGTAAAAATTGTACAGTATGTTTAAAAAACAAATCAAGAAAACAAAACAAATTTGGAATGATGTCACACTTGGGCCCGGCCACGAAACCTTTTGAGATATGTTCTATAGATACAATTGGAGGTTTTGGAGGTTCCCGGTCCACAAAAAAGTACTTGCACCTGCTATCAGATCATTTCACGAGGTACGCATTTATTTTGACATCTAAAACACAAAATGCAAATGATTTTATAAAATTAGTAAAGAACACCGCAGAAACTGATAATATTGGCATGATTCTCTCAGATCAGTACCCAGGTATTAATTCTAAGGAATTCAAAAAATATTTGGAAGATAATAATATTCCACTCATTTTTACTGCAGTGAATTCACCCTTTTCGAATGGTTTAAATGAGCGATTAAATCAAACATTGGTAAATAAAATTAGATGCAAAATTAACGAAAAAGATACCAAAGTCTCATGGACAACCATAGCACAAAATTGTGTAAAAAAATATAATGAAACGGAGCATACTGTCACTGGATACGCTCCTACGTATCTACTAAATGGTACCGATGTTTCGATTTTGCCAAATGAGCTAAAACCAAAGAAGACAGAGACCGATTGGATTCAAGACAGAAAAAAAGCTCTAGCAAATACACTTCAGTCTCACAATTACAACAAGACACTTTATGATAAAAATCGTAAACAGTTCGACTTCAAAGTGGGTGATACGGTGTTTGTAGACAATGGCAACAAGCTGAATAGGAAAAAGCTGGACGAATTAAGAATCGGACCATACAGAATCGTGGAAAAATTGTCAAACACCATTTACAGGATCAACACTGGCCATAAAAAACCAGAGTCAAACTTTTTCCACATCTCGAAATTGGCTCCAGCACCAACACTTGACGAAGAAGATTAAGAATTATAGAAAAGTAAAATATGTTTTTACTACATAATAGACTTTTAGAATGTTTAGTTAGTACTAGCTTTCCCAGGGGGGGTGATGTAAAGAAAATATATTTCCTTTAATTAGAATTCAGGCCGCGCTACTACCGCCATTACGGTAGCAAACGCAATGTCGCCCGCATTTATTGTATCTGTGGTCGTGTTAGAACAATTGTGAAAACTATTACTTGTTAGTTAGGAAATAAGAATTGATATTGTAATTATAAGCATTAAATGTCGTTTCTTTTATTACAGGTAAGGTTTTTATAGTTAATGTAATGTTATATTTTGGAATTAGTGTCGAACAAACATGTAAATAACAAGTATAAATCTTTTATTACAGAGAAACCCAATTGTGTTTTGATTGACGGTATCATCTCACCTAACTACCTAACAAATACCATTATATACATACATACGTTCTCACTTCTGCTGCTGCGCCCGCATGGATGTCGCAAATTATCTCACTTATCGAACATACTACAAGGATAAAAAGTATCATATGTGTTCATCATTTCAGTCGAAAGACGTCCACTGCTGGACATAAGCCTCCCCTAAAAGGGGGCATTTGCCATAATCGCCACGCTTGGCAGGCGGGTTGGTGATCGCAGTATAGTGGTCAAATGCATAGAGAACACTGCTGGCCATTCTCTAGTAAGTCCCTTAGTCGCCTTCTACGACACCCACGGGAAGAAATGGGATGGTGCTATTCTTTTACGTCTGGCACCACACGGAACCAACCTTAATCCTGGTTAAAAACTATAGTGTTGTGGCAAATTTCATCCAAATCTTTTTAGTGGTTGTCGCGTGATTGAATAATAAACATCCAAACATCTATACATCCAAACATACAACGTCTTAACCCAGGTTTTGGTCGGAATCTGTTCAGCTCTCACAGAGAGGAGGCCCGTGTCCCAGCACTGGGACTGTGGGAACATTATATACAGGCTGATTATGAGGGACATCGAGGCATAAACTGACACCATGAGTTGATTCATCCCACGAAAAATGTCTGCGTCGATTATCAGAAAAAGTCAGCTGTTTCATATCAAAGCGCAACACCTACGCAGCCAAACGAAGGTGGAGCTTATATTTTGTTCTTATCCGACGAAAATTTTCAATGCAGTGGGGTTCAGAATTATGTGCTGACTGCCATTTTATCCGCGACTCCGCCCGCGTGGTTGTCGGTTATTGCGTGAACAAGTAGCCTAAGTCCTTCTCTATATCCCAGGCTATATCTCTGCCAAACAGACAGATAGAGTTACTTTCGCATTTATCACTACTTCACTACATAGTATAAAACAAAGTCGCTTTCTCTGTCCCTATATCCCTATGTATGCTTAAATCTTTAAAACTGCGCAACGGATTTTAATGCGGGTTTTTTTAATAGATAGAGTGATTCAAGAGGAAGGTTTATATGTATAATACACCGACCTCCACGCGAGCGAAGCCGCTGGCAAAAGCTAATAGTAATATTATAAGTAGGGATAATAAGTAGGGATTAGTATGAATTGTTTTCAAATGAAATTGTTTAAGTTCTGTCAATAGGATATTGGAATCAGTTTTACATGTCATTTTATTTTAAAAAATAAGCTAGATAGAGCCGTCATTTCCTGTCTGACTACCCTTGACAAAAAATGGTGAAACAAACTCAAGAACCTGTCAAAGTCTCTTTTAAAGTCCACACAATCTTGGTCAGATCGTGTATCATCGCCTCGCTACCGCTAAGCTTCCACTACCCACAATCTCAAGATCTTATCTCAACTTCAGATCAATTAGATCGATAACACACCTTTGACAACCACCAGATTTGACATGTTTGACAGTTCTGACAGTTCTGACAGTCCTGACAAGTGTCGTGACAAGCGCGTGCGAGCATGTAAGCAATTATTGTAACATGCTTTGTGTGTTTATGACTTTATGATGGTAAGCAACGGGTGGGCAGGCTTGGATTTTGATGGGTGACCGGGGCTAAGTTAGTAGGTTAGTTGATGAGGTTATATGATATCTTTTGAATGCGATATTGATCATCACAGTTAACAGATGTTTCGGTAATGGCAATACTGTTTTAATTTTTTTTTTCTGTTACGTATTTTTGTGTATAATTACAGACAGTGGGGGCTGGCCACACAACCTGTCACCATGGGTTCAGTACCTACATGATTCTGAAACCCCTGTGTTGAAATTTTTTGTCGGTTATTAAAAAAGAATTAGCTCTGCCATACATTTTGACCGCTTAGGTGTTGCAATTTTCTATGATCCAGTTCCGTGTGGTGCCAGACGTAAAAGAATAGCACCATCCCATTTCTTCCCGTGGGTGTCGTAGAAGGCGACTAAGAGACTTACTAGAGAATGGGCAGCAGCGTCCTCTATGCATTTGACCACCATACTGCGATCGCCAACCCGTCTGCCAAGCTTGGCGATTATGACAACTCACCCCTTTTTATGGGAGGCTTATGTCCAGCAGTGGACGTCTTTCAGCTGATATGAAGATGACGGATGATGATGAGTTTTTATCAGCAAACAGGAGAGCGCTGTTGCCCAGTTACTTGTAGTTGCGACCTCAAGTTCTAAGCGTTCTAACCTTGGGTCGATTCTAGAGTAGAGAAAATGTTATTTAGATTTTACATTAGGCATTTTTTTAGTGGCCCGCTGAATGGCAATAGGCTCGCCCGAATCACATGGAAATTGGCGATATATCGGTATACACTCTCTATACCTACATAAACTTCTTCTGACCTCAAATAAAACAGGTAAGTATATTTAAAAGACCACAGAAAAAATAACACACCAAAACATAAAGTCCCAATTTCAAATGAAAAGTCATTTTGAACTTGCAACATCACAGTAAAAGCGAGACAGCAACAACTTTCTTCCCCATTAAGAAAGAGAAGGACAAGCGCAGAGGTCATAGGTGGACGCGTGAAATGAGCATACACAAATCGTACGGGTGTGAAAGAGATAGACGTGGCGAAAAAGATAATGATAAGTGAAAATCATAGATTATCTGGTGACAGAAGTGTTTTAGATAAGATGGCGGACAAATGATAAATAAATGATAAATGATTTTATTTCTGTAAGTAGGTTTATACAAACACTTTTACACGTCAGCCATATTTTTTTTAAACTAGATGAGGTCGGCGTTTCCTATCTGACTACTCTGAGAAGAAAGGCCGAAACAAACTCAGAGGTCAGTCTCTTTTAAAGTCCAGACATAATCATGGTCAGATCATGTGAAGACCATGTGGATCGGTGTCTGAAATGGTCTTTTGAGGAAAGAACCGCACAGATTGAGTGGACCTGTCCATTCAGTGCACGCATTTATCAGTAATCATACAGCTCAACTCAGAACTTGAGGAGCTTAACGATTTGATTAACAATACCAAAGACAGGACATTTGGGTAGGCCGCATAAAGTACCCAAACTGCCAGATTAATACTAAAACTAACTGAGAAAGAGATGAAAAAACACAAAAAAAAAACAATGTATTAGGTACATTAATATGTCACCATTTTTGTCCTGTAGAGCAAAAGCCTCTTCTTGAACAGAGAAGAGACCAGTTTTAATCAAACTTCACTTTGACTACATATTATAAAACAAAGTTGCCTGCCGTTGGTGTCTCTCTGGTCCCGATAAACTCAAAAACTACTGAACGAATTTTCATGCGGGTTTCACCAATAGACATACATAGATAGAATGATTCATGAGGAAGGTTTAGGTGTATAATTTGTTAAGGTTTCGTGTAAATTGGTAAACGCGGGCGAAGCTGCTTGCCAAAGCTAGTTATAAATAAAAATGAAATACAGTTCGTTGGTAATTGTATCACTTGAAGTTGAAGTGAAGGGAGTTTCTTGCGCCTCTTCTTCTTCACAGCCAAAGCACTAGGAAGTGGTGAAGGGCGGGCGTTTTGGGGGACTGTCTTATATCATTTTGACATTCGAAAAGTGCTGATTCTCAGCCTAATTTGAATAAATGACTTTTGATTTTGATTTTGAAAACGGCTTTGCCAATTGGCTTTTTTTGTTTTAAAATGTTCATAATAGTCTAAGGGTGAGAGTTTTAGGAAAAACATAACTGAAATGATTCCCGGATTTTTTTCAAATTCGAGATAAACTGAACGTTCCTTATTTCTGCATGATTTTTAGGTAGGTAAACTTTTGGACAAAAGAACGCCTGTCGGAACATTCTGATTTCTAATTTCCTAGACTAAATTGACAGCTGAGATCGACCTCTTTACACCCTTTCACACCTTCACTTGTATGTTTGTTTGTTTGTTTGTATGTTTGTATGTAACCGACTCCTTTGGACGCTATTTTGACCCACTTCAAACGGTCAGATTACATTTAAACTTTGTTTCTATAATTTAAAAAAAACACGCTTTTGTAGTTAGCAAAACTAAAAAAAATAATAATAAATAGTAAAAAAAAAAAAACTTAAAAATCACGCTTTTCAAGCAAGCAGAACTAAAAATTTGTAAATAAATAATAGTTTAAAAAACCAAAAAACACGCTTTAAAAACCAAACTAAAAAATTAGAAAATAATTTAATTCTATTAAAAAGCGTGGGGTGCTTTTTGAGGTATTTTTATAATCAATTAATATCAAGCACCCCACGATTTTTAATAGAATTAAATTATTTTCTACTTTTTTAGTTTGATTTTAAAGCGTGTTTATTAGTTTTTTAAACTATTATTTATTTCTGAACAAGACTATCAGTAAGCGATAGTAACAACAGCTGACATTTTGGTCTAGCAAAATTAAACTTCAGTAACTGGGTTGTGGAAATCAGATAGGCTGTCGGTCCATGTAAAATATTGGTATTCAGCTGCATTCGGACGACTGGAATAGTTGGAACAAGGCTAGGCAGATGATGAGTATAATTCTATATAAAACAAGTCCCAGGGTCAAACATTCTCTTTGGTTGGTATTGACCTTCGAAAAGAATGTTTTACCCATGGGCAGTTATATGTTGGTTTATCACGAGTTCGATCAACCGAAAACCAGATTGTTTTGCTACCGGAAAATAAAACAACCTCAAACATTGTACACAGAGAAGCTTTAAATTAAATATCTATTCAACTTAGTTACTTATTTAGTTCTACCTTAGTTTAAGTTTTCAAAATTCTTTCAACTATAGAAACCTACAATGGTGCCGATTCTCTTGTCACAAAATTCTCTAAACCAAACTAAAAATCACTAAAGTTTAGTTTATCCCTGTCAAACAACGATTTCCCATTCTGAAATTGACTAAAGTGACACAACTTAACTATATTTTAGTCTGACAGCACTAAGATTGTACTGAGTTTTTAATTTCGTGAAAATGGTAATTTTGCTATTCTGTTGTTGTCAATTTCATTATTCTATTCAATATAAAATTTTGAATGTCTAACTAAATCTGACTATTTTTAATCGCGATTAAAAAGGTGTGGAATAAAATTAGTTGTCAAGAACTAAAATTCACACTGACACCTCGACTTCGGGCGCAAATACAGTACTGTATTCTTTTTTTTCAAATTCGATTTTAGTTGTGTCAAAATTATTTTTAAATTTAGAGATCTTTTTTTGCAGAATAGCTTTAAGATTCTCATAGCCAAAAGTAAGGAATTTTAGTGATAGTTTAGTTAGTTTAGTTCGGTGTACAAGAGAATCGGCACCAATATCAGCGAGTAATACTTGTATGGGCTGTATTTTCGAAATCCAAGTGCTATCACTACATAGTATAAAACAAAGTCGCTTTCTCTGTCCCTATATCCCTATGTATGCTTAAATCTTTAAAACTACGCAACGGATTTTGATGCGGGTTTTTTTAATAGATAGAGTGATTCAAGAGGAAGGTTTATATGTATAATACACCGACCTCCACGCGGGCGAAGCCGCTGGCAAAAGCTAGTATCTAAAAAAGAGCATCTATGGAATTTCTTGCCCGTTCTTCTCCATAGAAACCTACCAGGCTTTGGAATGGGCTAGCTTCATCTTTCTAACTCACCGACCTTGACAATTCAAAAGGGCCTGTAATTGGTTTATTTGAAATTTTTATAATAGTACATTTTTGTCATGAAATTAATAACAACATAGCTTAGAGATTGTGCAGAAAATACACACATTACATCACGCTTTTATTCCGCGAATGGTTAGGCAGAGGTGTACCTACTTATAGTACCTACACCCATATTTCGCCAGTTATATTGAAGTCCTATTTAATAAAGGGCGAGTCTACTGCAAAAAAAAAAAACAATTAAATTAAACGTATTATTTTACAGCTGTTTAATATTTAAGTAATATCATAATAATTATAACATAGCTACTGTATTAATAACAACAGACAAAAACAAACACCCATCCCCTGTCCCTAAATACCAGCACGTGCCCAACTAGAGCGATCCCTAAATCCGTTCACTACCGTACGCGACGATCTTTAGAAACGCCCATGCGAAGCTCATGGCTAATTAATAACAGCCGCACAGATCTATCGATCAGGTTAAGCTACGCTTGCCGCGGTTGGTCCGTGGATGGGTGACCATCTTTACATACCAAGACCCCCTCCATGTCTCGGAACGCACGTTAATCCGTTGGTCCCGGCTGTTATTTGTGGATCTTTGATAGTCGCTACCGGTCGTCAAAAGCCCGAAAATCTGACAAACTAGTCTTACCAAAGGGTATCTTATTACCCAGTAACTGGGTTGTGGAGGTCAGATAGGCAGTCGCTACATGTAAAATACTGGTATTCAGCTCAACATAGTTAGGAAAAGACCAAGCCCCTCAGTAAGACTGGTTGTCAGACTTTCGGGCTGAAAGACCGGTAACGACAGTCAAAGAAAAATCTGTGTAAATAATTGAATAACCTAATAATAATTCTTAAAAAAATGACCATTTAAAAGTGCAATTTCCTGCGTTGGAAATGATATACAATAATTTTTTTACATTATAAAACCATTTTTTTTTTCAATCGACCAAAACAATTACTAATCGTAGACAATCAATCGCCATCTTCCTATAACTCATTAAGTACAAACACTTTCTGTATACAAACTTCTTTTTCCAGCACGAAAACGTACTTAAAAACTTCAAAAAGAGCTTCATTTCAGCACTCAGGCGCAATCAAAGTACTTCAGATCTATGATAGAACAAATTAAGCGAATCTTTAACAATATACACTTACTCTTTGACAACCGAACTGGGAGGAAGCGAGATAACAATACAACAGAATGTGAATGTTAGAGCGGGACGGCACGTCCCGTTTAGACCACCCAAGTCGCCGCTTGGCATCCGACAAACTATTCGACTTCGCCATTATAATCTTGATAGTTTTTTTTTAATTATATTTTTTTTCACGTTGTTTATTTTAATAAGCGAATTTTGATGTGCAATCAAAGTCACAATTGGTTTAGGCGAATCCGGGTTTGATTCCGGTTTAGGATTTGTTGGTTTTTGGAGGTGATTATTCTTATAAATTGAGATGTTTTTCATTTTATAATTGACTAGTGACCCGCCCCTGCTTCACACGGTTTTTTTTCAACTAACGAAACATTAATATTTCTATATTATATGTCATCATCATCATCATCATATCAGCCGAAAGACGTCCACTGCTGGACATAGGCCTCCCCAATGGGGTGTATTGCCATAACCACGCTTGACAGGTGGCGAAATTATATGTAAGTTTAGTATATTTTGAATGTATTTATTCACTTAAACCTTCCGAAGGATTATTCATCTCGATATTCTCATAGAATCGAGACTTATGCGTATGAAACCGCAGGGCGTAGCTAGAAATTTGTTTTTGCCAATGTTTTTGTCACTACTAAACGAATTTGATAATAATGAACAAAAGCGTATTACACCACTTAGGGCACTATCAAGAAATGTCCCTTTTCTCTCTGGAGCAAACAGCATTCTATTTTTATGAAAGAAATAATTTCGCCTAAGGAAAGACATAGCCTGGACTTGTTCTGCAGATTATATATCAAGTATGTAGAGAAAAAGTCGTTATTAAAATAGCCTTTTTATAAATTGCCTCAGTCATTGCTCGATTGTCGCCTAGGGGTGTTATTATAACTGCAGTGTTTATCGTGTACGCAATAATAATGAGTTAATTTTAAATAAGGAAAAAAGTATGTCTGTTCATTCAAATTAAGTTTGGAATTAGTTTTACAATTATTTACTACTTTGCCAACATACAAAAACGATGTATTACTAATAGTATTTTTTTTAAATAATCATGAGCATATTCTTTAATTAATAAAAGTAAATGGAAATTGTTTATTGTTATCATTTAAAACAGGATAATAAGCAGTGCCTCCATTTGATAAAAACGAAATAATTCCGGGGATCACCAATTTGTATTCAGAGGGTGATGGATGGATTAATAATTGTAAGTTTATTCATGAGTATTATTGAGGATTCCTGCAACATAAAGGTTGGATATGAGAAACACACAACCTAAACATGTGGCGACAATTAGAGGAGGCCTATATCCAGTAGTGGTTGTCTTTCAGCTGAAAAGATGACGATGATTGAGCCTAAATATGGACTTTGCCCACGCCTCGTTTCCCAGAATGGTTGGGCAGAGGCATACCTATAGTAGGCCCACATTTCGACAGTTACGTTAAGTCTCATCTCTCTAGACCAACGAGGCAATCTTAACTGATAATAATCTTTACATTAGTACGTGAAGCAAAAACTTTGTAACCCATTTATTAACGAAAATTACGTGGATGGAGGAGTATGAAAGACACAGTCAATGTTTTTATGGAAAAAGAGTGTTAATATTTTTGATTAAAATTTAAATGAATTATGGTCGACTTTTGATCACGGGGCGAGCGCTAGTTATAATAAAAATATGCTAAAATGATTAGTCACTCAATTGAACTAAAGTATCAAGTAAGCGGGTCGTAGTCATACGGTTGTAATAGTCCAGAGGTTTGCACCAATACGTTTTTTGATCTCAACCAATGATTGTACTTGTAGTGAACGATTTAGTGTGGAAACATACGGGTGGACAGTTTTGTGCGTGTCCGTTGAGTTTACCAGGTGGATGTAATTTTCATGGTATAAGTAGGTATTATATTTTATGGTATAAATGTTTTTGGCTTAAATTATATTCATATTTTATTCATTTAATCCCATTAATTACCATTTACATTAGACGTTGTATTAATTATTTTGTTTATTATTAGTCGCAAATCATATTATGTTCAACATACGACCTGCACCATAATAGGGTATTTTCCAATTTATTAAAAACTATTTTTATTTGAAGATTGGGAAATATGTAACAGAAAAATAAAAATAAATTGATTTATATCCATTTTCTCAAATAAAAACGATTTTAATCAAATATATTTTTCGTCGCATTGAATTTACCGCCAAAACGTTTCCTACGATGACATTTTTATCACGTGACCACACGTGACGTCAACTTTGTGTAAACTAAAGCAGTTTTAAATAAGTGAACTGTCGAGTTTATAATTAACAAGATTTTTCATGGATAAAAAGTGGTATTACTAGTGTGCGGCGCCTCTGTGTACAAATACTTCTAAAACTGCGCCACACAAAGTATTTGTACCGGTGCTGCTTACACAAAGCTGATGTCACGTGTCGTCACGTGATAAAAAGTCATCGTAAGGAGCGTTTTGTCGGTAAATTCAAAACAACGAAAAATATATTTTATTTTAATCGTTTTTAATTCAGCAAATGGATATAAATCAATTTATTTTTATTTTTCTGTTACATATTTCGACCCAATCTTCAAATTAGAATAGTTTTTAATAAATTGTAAAATACCCTATTGTGTAACACACTATTAATCTGAATCTAAATCATAGTGAAGGTTAAGTATTGCTAATCTATTATTTCATAATTTGTTCGCAAACATTGTCGGCTTCTCCCAAAAGGGTATTTTCCAACTTATTAAAAATACTCGAATTTGAAAATTGTGACGAAATATGTAACAGAAAAATAAAAGTAAATTGATTTATATCCATTTGCTGAATTAAAAACGATTAAAATAACATGTATTTTTCGTTGTTTTGAATTTACCGCCAAAACGCTCCTTACGATGACTTTTTTACCTACCTTTTTTATCCTTTCTATCCTTTTTAACCTACTTACTGAATTGTTTAGAAATCAATAATGTATAATGTATTGGTAGGTGTAGCTTAGAACAAGATTAAGTTGTGATGAGGCTGACATGCCATTGTGGATATAGCCTCCTTCAAAAATTTTGAATAAAAATAACGAATAAACATTGTCTGCTTGTCAACGTAAACAACGCAGTCGCCGCAGGAGACGCCCTGGGCGTCGGGAATCCCAGGCTGATTCCCGGCCACCGTAGGCGCGGGCTTGCGGATGGCGAGTAATGGGTAGCTCGCTGTCCGGTAAGGACCAAGCCCTGGTCGACGGCGCGTTGTGTTCCACGCGCGCCTCAAAGAGATGTCAGCACCAACTGAAGGGGCCCGCAAGGGCCGATGCCTGCCAGGGGTGTGGGTGGTTCGAAAAAGATACTGTCGCCCATGGCACACAGGCAACTGAAGGAACACGAGTAGGTTTCATTCAATAAAAATCTGACCTGCAACTCTGATCCTGCTCCATTCAGAGCGGGAGAAGTTATTTGATGATTTCCCATCGAAAAAATAAAAAAAATGTAAACAACGCCATGAATGTTGTGAGTCATAATTAAATCGATTCCTACTGATAGTGTCCCCTGTGACACTGACCCGTTAATTGCAAAAAACATAAGAAAATTTTAATTCCGCGCTACTTTAGCGCTTCGTCCATAAACAAAGGAATCTCTTTTGCCAAAACAAACGCCCCTTGCCGGCTCCAACTCCACGCCCGTACATTTCCACCATCGAATGTTTGCTTAGCGCCTCCTTAGTACATTTTTAATCCAAAGTATATTATTGATAATAATCGATTGATGTGGGATGCTGAGTGGTCCATCAGATGGTAATGGGAAGCATCCGCTAAACGTTTGAATGTTTGGGGCTATTAAGTAGCTGTTAGCGGTAAATAGAGTAGCTTTTCTCTCCTTTTGGGTGTGAAAACGGGTAATTACGGGATTCTGTCAACAAATTCGTACAGAAAAAAAAAGAGAAAAAATTAAACAACTGACTTCCGGAAAAACACTACAAAGTGAGAAATGAGTTTAATTTCGGAGGTCGGTGACTTTGAATACCTATGTATTTTAATTTTTTGTCACCGCCTTCCGAAATTTAAGTTATTTTTCACTTTGGTAGTGTTTTTTCCGGAAGTCGGTTGTTTCTTTTTTGGAAACAGTTTTTAATTTTTCACTTTTTAGTTATACCCCACACCAATTCGAAATTTCATCATCCTCGGGGTCAAAACAATGCATATTTATGCGATAGCAGCAAGCGCGGTTGATTTATTGTCATGATGAGATTGTAGACCCATCCTTAATTTTCAAAGATATGGGTCAATGACATGAGATCATTACAAGCCGTACGCCAGATGAGAGTTTTCATTCGCAAAAATGACGAACTACCATATAAACACGCACGGCTTGGACGGAGCACCACCGTGTCCTAGTGGAGCCGATCGGCGGCGGCGATCTCTCGTGTCCGGCCCTGGTCTAGGCCATGCTACGGAACGAGAGTGCATGGCTAGCCGTCACTTCCTTCTGCGAAGCAGCGATGCTCGCAAAGAGGGAGGCGGCGCACGTGAGGGAGAGGCAGTACATGCGCCCTCACGGGCGTAGCCTTCGCAGGAGACGCCCTGGGCGTCGGGAATCCCAGGCTGATTCCCGGCCACCGTAGGCGCGGGCTTGCGGACGGCGAGTAATAGGTAGCTTGCTGTCCGGTAAGGACCAAGCACGGGTCGACGGCGAGTTGTGTTCCACGCGCGCCTCAAAGAGATGTCAGCAACAACTGATGGGGTCCGCAAGGGCCGATGCCTGCCAGGGGTGCGGGTTGTTCGAAAGAGATACCGCGGCCCCTGGCACACAGGCAACTGAAGGAACAGTAGGTTTTAGTCAGTAAAAGTCTGACACGTCCTACTGCTCCACCCAGAGCGGGAGAAGTCATTTGATGATTTCCCACGCACAAATAAACACTCCCTAGACAGGCTTTCCCATCAGGGCTTGAATTACAAAAAAAATCTTAATATTCACCTAGGAACTCTTGCGCAAAATTATATTCTTCTTGACCCAGCGGGTTAGGCTGTGAGTTGATCTGTTAGTGAATGAATGAATAAATTTAAGATTTTTATCAAGTGCTTATGAGATATCCATTTTAATGTTGGCTTCATTCGATAAGCAACCATTAATTACAGCTTCCTCATTAACAATGATATAATCTTTTTTAATCTTTATCTACATAGTCATTTGTTTTTGTAGATAATAATTAATCATATCTATTTTTAAATGATGTGAGATGACGGTATCAATATTTCTCATGTAGGAAATTGAAAAAAGGATATTTTTGAGATTACTCCGATGTTGGTCAAACCATGTGAGCGTTGAATTAGTGACACTTTCTGAAAAAAAAAATATCAACAAATTGTAGAAAATACTGTGGGAACTGTATCAATTAGGAAAGTAACAATTAAATCTCAAACCATTTTATATGGATGTCCCATGGACGTGCAAACGAAAACCATGAATTCAGCACATTGTTTCTTGGCAAAATATTCCGCCGGTTTAGAAGAAAATAAAACTTTTGTTTCGTAGATAAATACAACACCTTACCTTACGCGGTCAAAATGTATGAAAGAAGATTTTTATTAAATAACCGACGAAAATTTTCAACGCAAGGCGGTTCAGAATGATGTACTGAATGATAATTGAAAATTGTTTTGTTATTTTAACAAGTAAAACTTAACAACTAGTGATTGGAACCTCCTTTTAAGCAGATAAGCCTGTGTTAGGAGACTCCACTCTTCCACAACTTAAATAAGTATATTTTACTTGTTTTATGTAAATGTATGTAAGTAGAAAGGGAAAAGTGGTAATAAATATCTTATATACATACATACAGATAAATAAAATTGAAGTGTCCGTTTGTGATATTAAAATAACCGCTTTTTACTAAAAGCTTATGGATGTATACACGTACATTTACCAAAATAACTTTTTTTACAATTTGTGTCTGTCTGTTTGTCTGTCTGTTTGTTCAAGCTAATCTCTGAAACGGCTGGACCGATTTTGACGGGACTTTCACTGCCAGATAGCTAATGTAATAAGGAGTAACTTAGGCTAGTTTTATTTTTGAAATTTTATTAGTTTTTATTAATATATGCTTTTTTGTTAAATTCCACGCGTACGAAGTCGCAAGAATAGCTAGTAAAAAATAAAAAGAGAAATAATAAAGCTAAACATGCAGTAGTGAGTCCATGGTTTCAGTTCACCCAGTTACTGGGTTGTGAAGGCCAAATAGGCTGTCGTTCCATGTAAAATACTAGAATTCAGATACATTCAGTAAGACCAGAAACAAACCCCAACATAATGGGCAGATTGATTGATAATAATATTCTTTCCTTGAGGAAGCAAGTTTCCTTATAAAATTATTAAAGACTAGCTTTTGCCAGCGGCTTCGCCCGCGTGGAGGTCGAAAACTATCCCACGGGAACACAGTACCGGGATAAAAAGTATTCTATGTCTTATTCCAGGTTATGAACTACCTGTGTGCCAAATTTCATTTAAATCCGTTCAGCCGTTTTTGCGTGAATGAGTAACAAACATCCATACTCACAAACTTTCACATTTTTTAATATTAGTATGAAATGCTATGTTTTATCAATAAAACAACCGACTTCCAAAAAAACACAAAAAAGTGAAAAATAACTTTAATTTCGGAAGTCGGTGACTTTGGATAAGTATTTTAATTTTTTGTCACCGCCTTCCGAAATTAAAGTTATTTTTCACTTTTTTGTGTTTTTTTGGAAGTCGGTTGTTAATTTTTTTGAAAAAAGTTTTTTATTTTTCACTTTTTAGTGGTTCACATGTGCTTACCCCTTCACAGCGTACCGGCGTGATGTTATGTTATTAACTGGTGTAAACAATTGACAGACATGAGATTTCAGCAATCCCTGTCCATTTGCTATCATTTATTGAGGAGTTCCGTTGCCTATCTCCGAAGTTCTTCATCAGATCTTCACCAAATTGAAATGGAACCACTCCGAGAAAGTACTCTTCCAAAAACTACACAAATTGCTTCAAGTGTGCCTATAAAATTTGAAGAGTTCTCTCTATTTCTCCAGGATCCCATCATCAGATCCTGACTTGATGATCATGGGACCACCTGGGAAGTATACCCTTTCAAACAAAAAAATTTTTATCCAAATCGGTCCAGCCATCTTCGAGTAATCGGGGAACATACATAAAAAAAAAAAAAAAAGGTTCCGACGAATTGAGAACCTCTCCTCCTTTTGGAAGTCGGTTAAAAAAGTCAGTACAAAAACTACCCAAAACATTTGCCCCTCATGTTCTCATCAAAATATTATCAAATCTTCTCTGCGGTACATTTTTAATCGCTAACAGTTATTGATAACTTTGATTGATGTGGTTAACAGTAAGTAACCGCTAATGGGAACTTAAACATCCGTTTAAATACTCAGTGGCTTCTTAAACGATAGTTCACTATTAATAATCTGAGTCTTGGTTTGGTGATGATAGTATGACTGTTGGACTGTGGTGGGTTCGATTCCCATGTCTAAAGTATATTAAAAGTAAGAATATACAGGATAAGTTTTTATTCAGTGCGCAAACTGTAACCATGAATTCAGCATATCATTCTAGACCCCCAGCGCAGAAATATTACTAAAATCAGCAAAATAAAATCAGCTGTTTCACACATTTTGACCGCGTAGGTATTGCACTTTTCTATGAAACAGCTGATTTTTTTTTGTATAACCGACGAAAAATGTCTGCGCTGGGGGGTCTAGAATGATATGCTGAATTCATGGTTACAGTTTGCGCACTGGATAAAAACGTATCTTGTATGCATCATCATATCAGCCGAAAGACGTCCACTGCTGGACATAAGCCTCCCCCAAAAGGGGGGATTTGCCATAATCGCTTGGCAGGCGGGTTGGCGATCGCAGTATGGTGGTCAAATTCATAGAGAACGCTGCTGCCCATTCTCTAGTAAGTCCCTTAGGTCGCCTTCTACGACACCCACGGGAAGAAAAGGGATGGTGCTATTCTTTTACGTCCGGCACCACACGGAATGTATGCATAAAATAACCGCAAGTAAAATCAGTCTATAATCTTCCCACAGCTGGGACACCGACCTCCTCTCGGTGAGAGACAGTGGTCTGAAATACAGCATCCCGAGTGCGGGTTGGTAGATGTCACATGTCTTCGAATTTCTGGTTCTAAGACATGCCGGTTTACTCACGATGTTTTCCGTCACCGTTTTCATAGCTGTGGTGACGAAATAATTTTCACAAAGGAAAACTACGAACCTACGAACCACAAGACGCGGCCGTCACTAATGGACCACCACTGCTCCACTGAACCGCAAACTTAACCACCGAATTCTTCTCTATTCTCAGAAACAAAACTTTTCGTACTAAATCACAAGTCTCCTGTTGACTCTGTGCGATTAATGACTTATTATTGTCAACATTGATTGAAGGACTTGTGGTTTACGCAGGTCCTCACCGGACACGGCTGCTTCGGGAGGTTCCTGTTCCGGATAGGGCGGGAGGAAACGCCCGGGTGTCACCATTGTGTGGATCGCCTGGAGGACACGGTGGAGCATACGGTGGAGATCTGCCCTGCCTAGGCAGAGCACCACCATGTCCTCGCGTAGGCGATCGGCGGCAGCGATCTCTAGCATCCGGTCCTGGGCCAGGCCACGGTACAGAGCGAGAATGCATGGGAAGCCGACACCACCGTCTGCGAAGCAGTAATGCTCTTGAAGGAGGGGGCAGAGAGTGTGAGGGAGAAGCAAGGATTGCGCCCTCACGACCCTAGCCGCCGCAGGAAACGCCCTGGGCGTCGGGAGTCCGTAGCGGAGTCCCGGCCACCGTAGGCGCGGGCTTGGGAACGGCGAGTAATGTGTAGGTCGCTGTCCGGTAAGGACCAGGCCCGGGTCGACGGCGCGTTGTGTTCCACGCGTGCCTCAAATAGATGTTAGTAATGATTGCAGGGGTTCGCTAGGGCCGATGCCCTAGCGAACTCCAGAAAGCAGAGTGGAGAAAGACACTGCTGTCTAAATCAAAATCAAAATCAAATTAAACGTCATTTATTCAAATTAGGCTGAGAATCAACACTTTTCGAATGTCAAAATTACGTAAGACAGTCCCCCAAAACGCCAAACGTCTGTCATCACTGATCGCTAATCACCACTCTTTCTAATCCCACTAATCACCACTCTGTGCGCAATCACCATACTTGTGCGTGTGTGTGCGTGTGCGATTGGTTGTCGACTCTGTCGCTATATAAAGTTTATTATTGTTATTAATACTGGTCGTTTATTGCTTCTGGACGATTACTGTGGTGGCAAGGCGGGGCAATAGTGTGGATATGACTAGCGAGAATTGTTTTTTTTTTAATACTGAGTGTAACAGAATAAACGCAAGATCTGAAAGTAATTTGCTCCTAATTGACTACTGCATCCTTTTCAGTGACTTTTAATATCGGTATTTAAAAATGAAATATGTATACCTACCGCCGTTTGAGCCAAAGAAAATGATGAATGTTATAGTAATGCTAGGGTCAACACAATTTTCTTATTAACAACAGATAACTTTAAAAAATGAGTTACGGTCATTGTTTTATGCTTCTCACTCAATACTCTAAATGGGATGTGAGGTCTTGCGTTAATTATGTAACACGTAGTATATTCAAAGTTGTATGATGTCTTAGTCATGAAATAGCCTGCTGTCGCTAAAAACCACCGCTGGGGCTCTGTCTCGTATAGGGTTGTAGCATTATGCTGAGCGATGGCCGTTTTGCGTGCATGTGACGCATATTTTCTCCCGACTTGTTCTTTTTTGTGTTCTTTCTTTGCGTCATGTTTACCGCAAAATAAAACCTTTTTTTGCTATCCTACAGAGAGATTTTTTTTTTGCATTTTTGATTCAAGTAATGTCATTTTTTGCTACTTTTCTTTTGCACTGGAAATGAATTATTCAGTGTAAACAATTTTAATTCCATGAATTTCTATCATACAAAATATTAAAGTTCATATAGTTAAGAAAATAACCACAGTCCTAAAATTCGTCCGCATCGCTGTCAATGGGAAAAGTGCCCAAAAGGCTGGCAGCGTTGCCACTAGGCCAGCTCTCTGGTCACGTGAAGAGCGAAAAAAGTTAAGTAATTAAAGAAATTACTTAAATAAAATATATATAAAACACAAAGGAAAAATAATTACAATATGATAAAAAAACTTACACACGAATTCAATTAAATACATTATTTACTAAACTAAAACCTACTTACACCATGAAATTGGCAACACTGAAAGACGAAAACCTCAGCATCTTAACAAACATTGAATCTAAATTTTATTCTAAACGAAATTCCACTAAGATTCCCGAGCAACATTCACCAGTCTCATCCACTGTATTCTACCGCTGCGCGTGCGCACGCGGCGGCCGCAACGTGTGTGGTCCAGTGAGACGGCTCGCAGTATGCTCTACATACATATTACTTTTCACAAGAATTTCTATATTTGGGAAAATTTTGTATTTCTCATAGGATTCTTGTTGGTTCTTTGTTTTTGTTAAATATTATTTTGTAAGGGTGTGGTGGTGGTAGATACATAAACTAGGTATTAAAATAATAACTGAACACCATCATTACGCTTCTATGTCAAAAAGGAGTAGACAGAGGTGTAATAGTTCACCAATATTTGTTCAGTAATGTTATTAATACCAATGTACTAGAGGGCGAGCCTTGTCAAAGTCAAATTCAAATCGTTTATTTCAATTAGACCATGTCACTTTTGAAATGTATTTTTTTATATAAAAAACAATCGCCTTCCGAAAACAGCTACTTACTTACCATACACTATGTAGGTAGCGTTTTTTTGGCTTATTTGTCGATCCACTCACGAATTAACTCGCTCGAATTGGGTAAATCGTCGCTTTTAAATCATATAAATGATAAATGATTTTATTCTGTAAGTGGTTTTTACAAACACTTTTAGAGGTGACCACTCTGAGAAGAAAGGCTGAAACAAACTCAGAAGTCACAGCCTCTTTTAAAGTCCAGACATCATCTTGGTCAGATCATGTGAAGACCATGTGGAGTGGTATCTGAAATGGTCTTTTGAGGAAAGAACCACACAGATTGAGTGGACCTGTCCATTCAGTACACGCATTTATCAGTAATCATGCAGCTCATATAATATTTACTATAGGGCCGAAAGGTTCTGGAGTGGCGACCGCGTACCGGAAGACGTAGAGCGGGAAGGCCTCCTTCAAGGTGGACCGATGACCTTGTGAAGGCCGCAGGAATCCGCTGGATGTGGGAAGCACAAGCCCGGTCGAAGTGGAGGAGCATGGGGGAGGCCGCAGTGAACGTCTTTCGGCTGAAATGATGATGATGGTGATGATAGGCGACTCGCACGAAGTTAATTTATTTGACATCTACCAACCCGTACTGGGCCCGCGTGGTGGATTACGGCCCACTCCCTCTCATCGAGAGGAGGCCTGTGTCCCAGCAGTGGGAACGTTATAGGCTGCTTTTAATGTGATTTAGCCTCATATTACACACCCATTTTTAACCGACTTCTAAAAGGAGGAGGTTCTCAATTCGTCGGAACTTTTTTTTTTATGTATGTTCCCCGATTACTCGAAGATGGCTGGACCGATTTGGATTTTTTTTTTTTTGAAAGGGTATACTTCCCAGGTGGTCCCATGATCATCAAGTCAGGATCTGATGATGGGATCCTGGAGAAATAGAGAGAACTCTTCAAATTTTATAGGCACACTTGAAGCAATTTGTGTAGTTTTTGGAAGAGTACTTTCTCGGAGTGGTTCCATTTCAATTTGGTGAAGATCTGATGAAGAACTTCGGAGATAGGCAACGGAACTCCTCAATAAATTATAGCAAATGGACAGGGATTGCTGAAATCTCATGTCTGTCAATTGTTTACACCAGTTAATAACAACATCATGCCGGTACGCTGTGAAGGGTAGCACATGTGAACCACTAAAAAGTGAAAAATAAAAAACTTTTTTCAAAAAAATAAACAACCGACTTCCAAAAAAACACTAAAAAGTGAAAAATAACTTTAATTTCGGAAGGCGGTGACAAACAATTAAAATACATATCCAAAGTCACCGACTTCCGAAATTAAAGTTATTTTTCACTTTTTTTATTATTTTTTGCACGAAAATAATAGTACGTTAGCCATAATAACTCACATAACTGTGATTAATAAAATACAATTTATGATCCAATCACTATAATTTTGATGTTATTAAAGTTTTTTTTTGTGGCGTCTCGTAGTTTACCTTGAGAGGCCGTGACTACTTAACCGGACTTTCCTGTGGTTGCCTTAAGAAAACTTAAGGCCCCCAGCCAGGGGCGTAGTACTACTTAAACTGAGCGAGTGCCCGCTGAGGGCACCCCCTGTGGGCAGAGGCGTAACTGGCGTGGGGTACAAGCACTGGGCGCCTATCGAAGGGGGGCGCAAAAAGTCACCAATTTATTATTTAAATAAAAAAAAAACATCAATAAACCATTTCATACTGTTACCTATATCTAAGAAATACAGAGAGAGAGAGGGGCTTGTGGCTAAGTAACAATAGCTGCACGGGTCGATCGATCAGGTTAAGCTACGCTTGCCGCGGTTGGTCCGTAGATGGGTGACCATCTTTACATACCAAGACCCCTCCGTGCCTCGGAAAGCACGTTAAGCCGTTGGTCCCGGCTGTCATTTGTGGATCTTTGACAGTCGTTACGGGTCGTCAGAAGCCCGAAAGTCTGACAACCACTTACCAAGGGGTATCGTATTACCCAGTTACTGGGTTGTGGAGGTCAGATAGGCAGTCGCTCCATGTAAAATACTGGTATTCAGCTGCATCCGGTTAGACTGGAAGCCGACCCCAACATAGTTGGGAAAAGGCTAGGCAGATGATGATGATGACCTATATCTAAGAAATCTGAAGAGCTAATTGAATATATTGTGCAGTACAAGGATGAAAGCGTATTTCCAAATCTGCCTATTTCCATTAAAATTCTCTTAAAATCGCAGCATTGCAAGCGAATTTTTTGCAAGTTGAAATGTATACCTTCGATATTGAAGACTATAATTGGTCAAGAAAGGTTATGCGACCTAGCTTTGCTCAGTGTAGACCGAGAAGATAATTTACGAAGGCGCGCAAATGTGATGCGTGCCCTAGGCGCCTTTTTCTATTGGTACGCCCCTGCCTGTGGGGCAGGAGCCTCGGCTCAGGGTGGCACTGGTAGGGGGACAGCAAGTTGGGACATGCTGGTTCAAATCGTCATTATTATATCTCGGGGAGTTTAACTCTACAGGCTCTGTTGCGGCGTGGGCTGGCACTTCAACGAGCAAGGGTTTTTGGGGGTTATTAAAGTCTTTATAATTATTTATTTATTCATTTAGTTGTTTGCCTCGTTGCTCTAGTCGTCGTGAGCGGTACTGCTGACCATGAGGTCCTAGGTTCAGTTCCCAGGTCGGGCCAAATGTTTCTGGTATTTCTGAGTCTGGATTTGTGCCTTGTTGACCGCATAAGGCTCGCCCCCTATTACATGGGACTTAAACATAACTGGAGATGAAGCAGTAATGCTCGCGAAGAGGGAGGCGGCGCACGTGAGGGAGAGGCAGTATATGCGGGCTCACTGCCCTAGAGTCACCGCAGGAAACGCCCTGGGCGTCGGGAATCTCAAGCTGATTCCTAGGGCCGGTGCCTGCCAGAGGTGCGGCTCGTTCGAAAGAGATACCGTGGCCCCTGGCACACAGGCAACTGAAGGAACACGGGTGGGTTTTAGTCATTAAAAGTTTGACCCTCCTGCTTCACACAGAGCGGGAGAACTTAGTTGATGATTACCCACCAAAAAAAAATGTTGTATGTCATTTTTTTATTTTTTTCCGTGGTTGTAGAATGTTCTTTAATCTTTAAAAAAAAACTATTATCAGCCTACCAAAACCATTCGTTCCACCTGCTGAAAATGTCACACCTGGACATGAATTGCCTTGGCTTCACTGGAAGTTTTTAAATTAGACTCCTGACTCAGGTAAGGCGAAGCAAAGAAAACCATCTCAGGTGGAGATTTACAGATGACTCCGCCCTGAAATGTAAATGTGGGGCTGTCCCACAAACAATGGCGCACTTAATATCGTGTCCAGCGTGTCCTGTTGTCTGCATGCTACAGGATCTGAAGGACGCTGCTGCAACTGCCAAGCTCGTAGCCAAATTCTAGGCTGACAGTATTTAGATTGCTATCGACACGGTAAGAAGTAGAAGCCTAAGGTCCCCCCCCCCCCGCCACGAGAAGCTAGAAATTTTGTAAATAAAGAACTTCTACCAAGTTACGCAGCGACAATTCAATCAACAGCAAATAATCCCAAATTCAATCAACTGAAAGGAACATACGTGTAATACGAAACTAACGAGCAATTTCACTTGGTCGGGTTATATTTTAGCGATATAAAGTGCTGTCGTCTAATGTTTTGTGGTACTGGAACGCGTCTGACTCATGGAACGTAAACATTTGAATCCCTGAATGTGTGTTTACAAAATTTCTAGATTCTCGTGACGGGGACTTTATATTGTTCCCACTGCTGGGACACAAGCCTCCTCTGTGAGAGGGAGTGGGTCGTAACCCACCACGCGGGCGCAGTGCGTGTCAAATCCATAGCCGTTAACACTAGGCCACCACTGTTCCCCACTAGAAGGATCGACCCAGGTGGCTGTTATCCACAAGGTCCTCGGTGTATTGAAAGTTTAATTAAAATAAAATCTAAATTCGTGGTGGTTATTTGAATCCATCCTACCTGATATTATGTACAATCTATAGTATCAAGATACTAGCTTTTGCCCGTGGCTCCGCCCGCGTGGATGTGGGTTATCGTGTAAAAAAGTAACCTATGTCTTTTTCCATATTCCAGGCTATATCTCTGCCAAATTTCATGACGATCGGTGCAGCGGTTTAGGCGTGAAAGCGTATCAGACAGGCAGACAGACAGAGTTACTTTCGCATTTATAATATTAGTAGGGATTTTGTAATATCGTCAGTCCGCTTGCCAAATCTGATATGTTCATTTGAAGAACTTTTCAGGACAACAAAAACTTTACATCATCACTACATAGTACAATAAAACAAAGTCGCTTTCTCTGTCCCTATATCCCTATGTATGCTCAAACCTTTAAAACTACGCAACGGATTTAGATGCGGGTTTTTTAAATAGATACGAGTGATTCAAGAGGAAGGTTTATATGTATAATACACCGACCTCCACGCGGGCGAAGCCGCTGGCAAAATAGTTCGTAATAAATTACGAAAAAAAAAAACAGTTTTTTGTTGTCCTGAAAAGTTCTTCAAATGCACATATCAGACTTGGCAAGCGTACCGACGATATTCAGTGGTAATCTATGTCCAGCAATAGACGTTTACGGGCTAAAATCACTCTTTAAATAATGCTGAAGTACCTATACATTCTCCCGTCAACCATTTTGAACCCTTTCCCTTCAAATTTTAATGATATTAACTCAAAAACAACCAAGGATGCTACACTTTTCAAATTATCACCAATTTACGACTATTTGCTATTAGAAGCCGATGTTTACCGAACGCTCCCGATGTTTACCGAGCACGTCCGATGTTTGCCGATCATGATCGACTTAAGGAACACCATCAATATTGACATTTTTCATGTAATACTCCGACAAAGTTACATTTGCGGTTTTGCCCCGAACAACTTCCTTGAACGTAGAACGATCGGAACTGCAAACTTAATTTGGTATTTTAGTATAACGGTTACCAATTTAAATTTGCTGTTCGATTTTGAGACAGCCGGAACTTTTTCTTCGTGTTTTAAAGTTTCACAGCCGCAATTAGTAAGTTTGTTTCGTGTCAATATTAGGTTTAGTTATGACGATGCATTGTAATGGTGATTATGACTCTTAAAGAGGTGAAAACGTGAACTAATATTTGAGTGCACTATTAAATGTAGTTCACGATGTATTTTTAGAAAGTTTCAGTAAAATAAGGGCAAGCAAGCGTGGAAATAGGTATTACGACAACATACATTAATTTTAATTTCTGTGAGAAGTCAAATTCACCTCATCTGCCTAACTTTTGCCCAACTATGTCGGCTACCAGTCTACCCAGATGCTGCTGAATACCAGTATTTAACATCGAGCAACTGCCTATCTGATCTTCACAACCCAGTAACTGGGTAATATCATGATATCATGGCCATACTGTGTTCTTTCTCCAGGGCATCGGAGATGTATTTGCCAGTCCATGTTTGTGTTTCTGTGCCTCTTTGATGAACGGATCCGTAATTGGCTGTAGCAAAATCAAAACTCATTTATTCAAACTCAGTCTGACGTCAGCACTTTTCGAACGTCAAAATACATAAGACAGTCCCCCAAAACGCCCGCCTTTCACCACTTCCTAGTGCTTTAGCTGGGAAGAAGAAGTGGCGCAACAAACTCCCCAGAAGCACAGCTGTCTGTTAAGTTAGAAGAACTTGATTCTTTACAATGATAGGTACGTAACTAATGTTACGAAACACAAAACATAAAGTTAATTTATTTGCTTTAAGTCAGCTAGCACACGCCAATATACCAAAACAAAAATATTCAAAAAAAAATCAAGCAGAAATCACTATCACTACATAGTATAAAACAAAGTCGCTTTCTCTGTCCCTATATCCCTATGTATGCTTAAATCTTTAAAACTACGCAA
The DNA here is from genome assembly GCA_949091785.1 of Polymixis lichenea. NCBI lineage: Eukaryota > Metazoa > Arthropoda > Insecta > Lepidoptera > Noctuidae > Polymixis > Polymixis lichenea. Next base: position 3,629,270 of record OX420958.1, read on the forward strand.
CGGATTTTGATGCGGGTTTTTTTAATAGATAGAGTGATTCAAGAGGAAGATTTATATGTATAATACATTGACATCCACGCGAGCGAAGCCGCTGGCAAAAGCTAGTAAATAATAAAAACAAAAACAGGACTTAAAACCGCTCACGTATCAAATTTTGCATTATTTTCACACAGTTAATAACTAGAAGCAAAAAATGTGAACGATTAGAACCTTCGGAGTAAAATAAATAAACAGTTAATACTAATAACAATAACGAACACTCAATCACAATCTGTTTGCGCAACTGCCATGTAAAACTGTAGCCAGAGCCGAATCCCCAGTCTGTCGTACCTTAAAGATGCTAAATGCCCTTCTGATTGCCCACCCTGAATGTGATGTGTTTGCAGATGAATGGAATAAAATTATGCGTATATGTCTGGTGTTCTGCGAGGAAAAGTATGCAAGGAAGTCCACTGTTCCATGTTAGTTTTTAATTTAATCGTATATCTTAACATGGTAATTTGCCACGTTATAATATTGTTTCTACGTTAATTAATGTAATTGGTGTTACCGTTTCAATTAAGTATAAATAAATAAACGAAATCATGGTCAGCAAGACAACCAGTCGCCACAAGCGGCACCCGTTCACGAGCATAACGCAAAGATCAGCCATTAACTCCCTCGCCATATTTCAGTATAACGCTGATATTCTTCTGGATCCCTGCAGCGTCCTACGGATCCTATTCCTATCCACTATTTAGTTTGGAAGCCCACCTTTCATCAGATCCCTCTCATCATAAGTACGTACTCTCAGTAAGTTGCACTCGTGGCTGCGCGTGCGCATAGTGACTCATATTAATTTCCTACCGTCCGTCCGCGTGACGGATGGGCTGGGATGACAGATTTACTTGCGTGGTTAATCATCGATGGGTTTTATTGTTTATATACTAGTTGGATAGTGTGGGTTTGCTTGGGTTTTTATTATTATGAAGTAGATACTTACCATGAAATTTTTTGGAGTGTAACAAAAAAAAACTTCTAAGGCGGCGATTGGATAATCGGGCGAGAATTAAGAGTGAAATTGCAAGGACGCATCACGTTTAGGAACATTTCGTTAGATGAGAGAGAAGAAAGATGTGACTCTCTCTGTCTTTCACACTATTTTTTTTATTAAAACCTAGGCTAATATGTCGCGACTGACCTCTTCGGCCTAATAGGGTATTTTACTCTAGATAAGAAAAAATCTAAAAATATATTATTGAGATAGCTTAGGCAAAAACCAGTCGGAAAATGTCGGTTTTAGTTCGTGAAATAACAAAATAAAATGTTAAAATTCAATTCAAAGATTTCAGTTTCTTTTATCTGTTTTTGAACACCATGAAATAGTAGCCGTCATGTTATTACGTCATACCGCTGTTTAAACTAATCAACTGAACAACTTTGTACTTTTATTATTTTCGTAACCAAAGTATTTTTTATTGAAATAATATCTTGTATTCAGGAACAGCAAACCAACAATAAGTAGAATAATGGCTCATTTTTTAAATTATAAACAATTATCATACAAAATATCTGTGCATTTGTTTACACAGTAAACTGACGTCATACCCACAAAGCAATATGGCGTCCACTGCGGCCAGCGTTTTCGTCATATTAAGCGCGAAATATGAGAATGTAAAATTCATTATCATTTTGTGGCATTAGTTAACTTTAACAATTTATCGTTAGTTACTAGCTTTTGCCAGCGAAGTTCGGAAATTATCCCCAATAGAAAGTAACCAGGTTGTAACTTATCTGTGTGCCAAATTTCATACAAACCCCTTTGGCCGTTTTTGTAATCAAAATCATCCAAACATTCAAACACAAACTTTCAAATTTATAATATTAGTTTAATAAAAAATCAAATAAAATGTTGTTTCAGACGGACAAATTTTCACAATTTATTATTAGTTATTTAAGTAACACCAGAATGTATTTATAATAGAATGTTTTAGTTCGTTTATTGACAGAATCTTTCTCAAGAACTATTAGATGTTAGTTATGGGCAGTTTATTTTCGTCTATATTATTTTTAAATATACTGTTGACGAGAATTATGAGGGGATAGTGATGTACTTATGTTTGGAGGGGCTTGTGGCTAAGTAATAATAACCGCATGAGTCGGTCGATCAGGTTAAGCAACGCTTGCCGCGGTTGGTTCGTGGATGGGTGACCATGTTTACATACCAATACCCCTCCGTGCTTGGAAAGCACGTTAAGCCGTTGCTGTCATTCGTGAATCTTTGACAGTCGTTACGGGTCGTCAGAAGCCCGAAAGTGTCAGACTTTACCAGCCAGTCTTACCAAGTGGTAACGTGTTACCGAGTAACTTGATTGCGGAGGTCACTTATATACTTGTATTCAACTGCATCTGGTTAGAGTGGAAGCTGACCCCAACATAGTTGGGAAAAGGCTAGGCAGATGATGATGAGTAATGTACTTATCTTTAAAATATCTAGTTTTGATTGATCCTCAAAGAGGATAATGCCGTAACTATAATTTTCATAATTTACCTACTCTAATTACACCATCATCTGCCTAGCTTGTTCACAACTATGCTGTGGTTAGCTTACAGTCTAACCAGATGCAGCTGAATACCAATATTTTACTTTTTATTTTTTACTTCGACAGTCTTTTTTTTTTGAAGTCCGTATTTTGTAAGAATGATTGTTATTTTTCACTTTTAGTTATAGTACCTGTCCCACACCAATCGTATGTGCTATTCGTACCGCGTACGCTATGTAAATAACAGCATTAGAAGCTGCCTTGTTGCTCTAGTGGTCGCCCGCGCTACTGCTGAGATTCTGGGTCGGATTCCCAGGTCGGACAAAGTGCTATTGGTTTATTTTCTATCTGAAATTTCTCAGTAGCAGTCCGGAGGTTAGATTTGTGCCCGGTTGGCATTAGGCTCACCCCATATTACATGGGGCTTAAACATAACTAACGAAGTGTGGGACACCTCTGCATAACCCTTCGGGGAAACAATGCGTGATGTTATGATGAAGATCAAAAGCAATCAAATCAGCAAAAACTACCGAAGCATAGTTATTAAAATTTATACGACCACCCCTGAGGCATACCCTAGCATTCCTTTGCGAAATGGATCCACAATTGCCGAAGCAACCGAAAAAACACACACTAATTGAGAACCTCTTCCATTTTGAAGTCGGATAAAACTAGCCTTCTCTGGGCGCACATAAGTCATACCACAACTACACAGTTCCCGAAGTCACAGACAATATTTCTAACATCAAATATAATAAGCAAAAACGCCAATTAGCATCAAAGATACAAATAAACGTCCCTATCTATTTGTGTACAAAGTTTTTGACGGCACATTCGCGGGAACGCTAAGCGGCCATGATGGATGGCCGAATACCGGACTAATTGGTGCCTAATTTCGGACGTCATAGCTCTTGAATTATTATCGTTTGGTTTTGTATTAGGGATTCGATTGAAGATTTTTTTAGGAGTTTTCTTGGGGAAATTTTATGGGATTTTAAATTCGGGAAAAAAAGTGTGACTTCGATATTTTTTTTGGGGCAGTTGGGTTGGGAGTAAGGCATGGTCTGGTATCGTTCCCTATATCGCAAGGATTGAAAACCAACTAAGTAGTTCGCATGCCATGTGTCAAATGTGTGGCTATGGAGCTAAAAATGGACTCTGTTAGCAGCCGTTGAATAACCATTTAAAACTACCAAGAGGTGATTCAAAGTTGGAAACCAGCGTCAAGCACTAATCTGGCAGTTCTGCTGAACTGGGCCTTTTTGACGCAGCCGTGAGGGACTTTCTACTTCCCTGCTAATTCCTTACATCGCACTTTACTCTTTTATTTGTTTTTTTTTATCTGCCGTATAGTGTACCCCATTTAGTAGGCATGTGCTAAATAAATGTATTTTCTTTATCTCTTTAAAAGCAGAGCGGTCTTGCTTAAGTAGACCTACCCAAACAAAAAATCAGACTTTATACTTGGAGTTAAACATTCATAATTTAACTCCACCAATGCAGTAGGTACCTACGTTGTCACAGAAAGGTGGATGCTGCTGCTAATTCTTTTAAAATCATCCTTTAGGTAGTTAATCATTTACGACACCAGAAAACATTTGTTTTCTTAACACAAAATCCACTCAGATTTTCGGCCTACAAACACCAGGCTGAAAGCCGAAACCGATACTAATTCCCTTACAACGCACATCACTATTTAAAACCATTACATCACACCGTTTCAGAACGCACTCAAAACATCAAAGGGCACCAAGGCTCAGTAGTTAACAATTATCGCGACATCCGCAGTTCGATTCCCGGTATAGTACATTTAAATCATACGGTTCGCTGTACGCTTTATTTTGATTTATAGCGTTTTATTGTACATTCTTTGGTTTGTTGTAAATCAAAATGGTTTGTGTTCTCGTTGTGTAACAACCGACTACCAGAAAAACACTACAGAGTGAAAAATAACTTTAATTTCGGAAGTCGGTGACTTTGGATATACAATTTAATTTTTTGTCACCGCCTTCCGAAATTAAAGTTATTTTTCACATTGTAGTGTCTTTTTGGAAGTCGGTTGTTTTTTTTTAAGTTTTTATTTTTCACTTTTTAGTGGTTCACACGTGCTTACCCCTTCACAGCGTACCGGCGTGATGTTATGTTATGAACTGGTGTAAACAATAGACAGACATGAGATTTCAGCAATCCCAGTCCATTTGCTATTATTTATTGAGGAGTTCCGTTGCCTATATCCGAAGCTCTTCATCAAATTGAAATGGAACCACTCCGAGAAAGTACTCTTCCAAAAACAACCCAAATTGCTTCAAGTGTGCCTATAAAATTTGAAGAGTTCTCTCTATTTCTCCAGGATCCCATCATCAGATCCTGACTTGATGATCATGGGAATACGTGGGAAGTATACCCTTTCAAAAAATAAAAAAATATCCAAATCGGTCCAGCCATCTTCGAGTAATCGGGGAACATACATAAAAAAAAAGGTTCCGACGAATTGGGACCCTCCTCCTTTTAGAAGTCGTTTAAAAAGGGGCCTTAATACCTAGGTATGGTGTCAACTAACAGTCGTGGCCCAGTGAAAACAGAGGCTACTAACGGGTCGCAGGTTCAGTCCCGGCACGTCATTGTCAGACTTTCGGGTTTCTGACGACCCGTAACGACTGTCGAAGATCTACGAATGACAGCCGGGACCAACGGCTTAACGTGCTTTTCGAGGCAAGAAGGAGTCTTAGTAGGTAATGTATTTATAGTATGTATTTAAAACTACTTATATGTACAGACGCCAGCACATCAAGCTACCCCAAACTATGCTTATCCCAGGCTGATTCCCGGCCACCGTAGGCGCGGGCTTGCGGACGGCGAGTAATGGGTAGCTCGCTGTCCGGTAAGGACCAAGCTAGGGTCGACGGCGCGTTGTGTTCCACGCACGCCTCAAAGAGATGTCAGCACCAATTGATGGGGCCCGCAAGGGCTGATGCCTGCCAGGGGTGCGGGTTGTTCGAAAGAGATACCGTGGCCCCTGGCACACAAGCAACTGAGGGAACACGGGCGGTTTTAGTCGGTAAAAGTCTGACACGTCCTCCTGCTCCACCCAGAGTGGAAGAAGTTATTTGATGATTTCCCACCCAAAATAAAAACTTTATGCTTATGTAATAAGATGAAAATGTATCAAAGAAATTAAACAGATTGGGGTAGCTTGTATTGTTGTAGCTTCAGTAGCTCATGTTGTTGTATAAAGATTAGCTAGGCAGCATGGCTGAGAAGTAAAGCTCTGGTCAAACTGAGGTGAATCGCACGATAATCCCGGGACCTTGCGAAACGAAATTCGCTCGTGCCGATTATGTCAACCAACGAGTTAAAACAGTCTATAGAGGTATGAGGAACAGGGTGTAAAGTTCACTCATACTCTATTGGTAAAGGAGGATCCTCCGACCAGACGGGTGTTGTGTCTCGTGGGCAACTGCCCGACGATTGATGTCGAGATATTGTATATATGTAGATCGCGCGGTAAACTCTGCTTGCGTGATGTAGTTGCGGTGTGACGTCAAGTCTTGAGTAATTCGCATATGGCATCGTAGATGGCGCCACTTTACTTTTTGTGCTTCCCACATTTGTTGATTTGAAGTTTCGTATGTGGGGCATTGTAGATGTCCGCCACAAGTCTGGTCACTGACAGTTGTACCGTAGTCTGGCGTAGACGATATTGCAGAGTGCGCGCTGTAGCAGTTCACGTCTTGCACGATGTCGAATGTACCGATCTTCGCTGGAGTGTACGACTAAGCGCCGACAGACTGAACACCGACAAGCCTACTTATTACGCGCTGCGTGTGTCCTTGCGCTAGTAGTAAATAGTCAAATGTAAATAGTTTAAAATGTAAATGTACAATTGATATATTGAGATACAAAAACCCCAAGATGCACAGTCACGAACAAAAGTAAGACTCAAAACTGTCCTCAGTTATACGTCAGTGTTTATAGTTACGAGAAAACGATTTTTTTAAATTGAACCTTACACTTAAAGTATTTTTTACAAAGCAATGTTCAAAAAACTGATTGAAAGATGACTGCGTCCTGTGCGGTATTCGCCACAGTTTGACCAGAACTACGTAAAAATATCGCAACGGGATTTTGTCGCGCAGTGGATTTTCAACTCTCCGTGTTGGAACGAGCATCGAGAATCCAACGGAGTGCATCTCAACGTATCGAATAAACAAATTGTTCGATTTTAAACTCTAGTCGCTATGCAGAGCGTTAAAGATACAATGCGCGAAAATTTCCGCCACGATCTTTTTGTCGACTCGGGTCATTACTTATGTACCTACATATAAACAGGCGTAGAATTGTTCTTTTGATGCATCCCTTAGTTGTTCTTCTTTCATACCTTAAATTCATTTATGTTTTTACCACTACAATTGACAGAAAAAAATGCTGGTAACTTCTGCCAGGGGTGCGGGTTGTTCGAAAGAGATACCGTGGCACACAGGCAACTGAAGGAACCCGGGTGGGTTTTAGTCCGTAAAAGTCAGACACGCCCTCCCGCTCCACCCAGAGCGGGAGAAGTTATTTGATGATTTCCCAACCTCAAAAAAAAAAGAAACTCTAGTGACAACTGGCACACGGAGGAAATGATGTCTTGATGTCTTTGTTTTCTAAATATAATTTTTAAGGCCAATCTCAACAAGCACATGTGTGTGCGCATACACCTAGATACACTCTCTCTCCCGTCACTCTCATAGTCCGCTGGGACTTAATCCGACACGGCCGGAGAGAGATCAGACGCAGGACCAATCACTTAATGTAGTTTCCGAGGCACGGGAGCTATTACAAAGTAATTCCTTATCGAATAACCCAATAACACTGCCCGACCTGGGATTCGGACCCAGGGCACCACAAGGCCAGGACAAGAGATCAATATTTTTATACGCTTTATAGTAGCTTCACTTGTATGTTTGTATGTTTGTTTGTATGTAACCGACTCCTTTGGACGCTATTTTGACCCACTTTAAACGGTCAGATTTCATTTAAACTTTGTAGACTTATCGAGGACCTATGACAATTCAATAATTAAAAATAAAATAGAAAAAAACACGCTTTTGTAGTTAGCAAAACTAAAAAATAGAAAATAAATAATAGTTTAAAAAAAAACTTAAGACACGCTTTAAAAACCAAACTAAAAAGTAGAAAATAATTTAATTCTATTAAAAAGCGTGGGGTGCTTGTATTATATTAATTGATTATAAAAAATACCTCAAAAAGCACCCCACGCTTTTTAATAGAATTAAATTATTTTCTACTTTTTAGTTTGGTTTTTAAAGCGTGTTTTTTCAGTTTTTTTTAACTATTATTTTTTGTTTATTTCAACTTTTAATCTGCCATGGTTGCAACAGGGAATCGGAATAAAACATTAAAATTATTTTATAACGTAATATAATTTATTTTATTATTTTCTATACATTTAAAAACTAGCACAGTCACAATAACTACCCGGTTAATAATATTTTAATAAATATTTACAATTAATAAGTAAAAAAAAAAAACAGAAAAAAATGGAAGAAACGAAATGACTAAAGGACAGCACTTTCTAGAAATTTTTATAGAAACACCGTTTTTATATATAGAACACATAAATAATTAATTAATATGTACTAAAACTATATTATTTACATTATAATACAAAAAAGAGAATTTTAATATGGCTCAGAGTATCAGTATTTTACATGGAGTGACTGCCTATCTGACCTCCACAACCCAGTTACTGGGTAACACAATACCCTTTGCTAAAGGCTGTGAGTGATGCGACAACGCGACGCGACTCTTGTAGAACAATCCCCATGAAGTTTTCATATAAATTTTATTATTGTATGAGAACGTTCAAAGCAGCCTTAAGACTGGTTGCTAGACTTTTGGGCACATAAGTGAATTTATATGCCAAAATAAAATTTTACCTTGAAACAACATTCTTTAATGTGAAATACAATTTTTTTTAATTACTCCTCGTTCTCTCATTGAGATAGATATTTTCCTCATAACCTCATTTATAACTTTTATTTTAGGTTTTCATGTACCTCACACAATGGCTTATTGGTCGATTCACACGAATTTACTCGCCGCCCGACACGAGCGAAACGACACTTTGTATTGTAAATTCGTTCGAATCGACTTTATAAGCCCAGAAAATCATTAAATAATATTAATTTTTATTTTAATAAATTATTACTAAACATTCTTAAAAACTATTTGGTTATTATATCGCATCATTTTATCAGTACTTTTTAGTTTTTAGCTATTTCAAAGATTCTAGTTTTAAAGTCAAATAGTAGTAGATATTTTACTTAGAAGCCAAACCATTTTTAGTTTTAAAAACCCGGTTTTTGAAGTTTTCAAACTTATCAATTAAAATATGTATTGATTCAACAAAGTTATATGTTTAAGCAAAGGTCTCCGATAAGAGGAAAGAATCGGAAAGATCTGAACGATACAAAACGGAAACATTTGGAAATGCAAAAAAAATGTCAACTGTCATTTGGATAAACTACGCTTAAAAATACATCAAAAACCGTTTTTTTTTTGTTAATTTTAGGAATTACCAAATGAATGCTAGCATACTTTAATATTAATAATTGGTTTTTAGAACATTAAAGTTTACTATTTTCTAAATTAACAGCAATTTTACAAGTCTTAAAATAACTACGCTTCACTCAATAGGAATAAATACGTTAAATTCTATTATTACATACACTACCAGGAACATTTTCTTTATTTTGCAAAAGAGGCCATCTTTAAATAACGTCACACTAATTTCCTGATTTTTGGAGCAACCCCCGCCTATGTCACAGTTGGTCAGGTTTGTAACCGGTCACACAAATATGACATTCTCTAGTGTGTCGTCACATATTTTGCAAGTTTATATTAAATCTTGATAGAGTTGATGTTTAAAGTTTTAATATTTTCGATTTTTATAACATGTGCCGTCACCAAGCTTATTAACGTAACACTTTATTTACCCCCTCCTTTTTAACGATTGACATAATTTATGGATAGCCCCTAAGTACCATAATATACTACACTATGTTTTATTTTAAAATATCTCTTGTAGTCTCAAAATGGCCTTTTATTTCATTTTTAACATATTCACGAGACGCATTTTTTAGGCAATTCTTAAATTACATAATTATAATATCTCCATTACACATCCTTTTCAAAAAACTGCAGTTATTGCCTTTATAATCAACGATATTTCATTAACTTCCAAATCTGGTAAAATATCTTCAATTAAAATTATTGCTTCAATACAACGACACAACGAAACCAGAAAAATCTCTTTTTGTCTCTTAAGACACATAAACGCCATAATTTTCGCCACTAATGTGGACTAATGCGGACTAATGTCCGAATAATTTAACCATTTGTGCATATACTGTCTCAACTCAATAATAGTTCTAGTTTCTGAAAGTCTCCATCGATCGCAATCGCAATCTTATGTCAATCTACAAGTCTGGTTGTTGTCATTTCAGTCAAAATCAAACCAGGGCTAAGGGCTACTCCTTAACCATCGCTTCGGAATTCGAATGTCACTGTGACTGCAAAGTCAATTGCTTTTTTTTTAATAGACTTACTATAGGAAATCATTGCTAATTCGCATTTCATATTTCGAATTAATGTTTAGAGCCTTTCAAAAACCGAATATTAAACCACGTCCGCGCGGACTTAAGAATATCGCTCGCACTGGAATTTCAACTGTCATACACAAACTCATTGATTTACAAAAAAACCCAAGATTCACAATCAGCGTCTCAAAAACGTCAACAAAAATAGGGCGCCATTTGCGCAGGTGTCAAATAGTAGTAATCTTTCAGTTCGTTTTTTTTTGACATTGCTTTGTAAAAACCACTTTAAGTCATGCGTGTAAGGTAGGATTTGGAAAAAAAAACTTGTTTTATCATAACTTTAACCACTGACGTATAATTGGGGACAGTTTTGAGTGTCACTATTGGTCGAGACTGTGCATCTTGGGTTTTTTGCAGGTATATCAACCCACACTGACCGATTTTCAATTCTCGGGGCTAGGCAGTGCGTTCAAAATCCAGTGCACGAAAAATTCCTCGCTGCGATATTTTTACGTCCGAACGTGGAAAATAAAACTTTCCTTGCACGAAAAACACGCCCTATCGGCTTATGTGACATTGATCTCTTCTTCCTCATCACTCTCAGTCACAGTACTGTGGTTGTACAGCCCTTGTGCCATCAGCTGTAACGCGAGAGGGTTCCTCTGTCCTGTAGCTTTCTTGAGCTTGGCTCGCTTGTTTTGGAACCAGATCTTAATCTGTGCTTCTGCTAGACCCAGCTCTGCAGCCAGGCTTTGACGTCTTCTCTCTGTTAGGTAGCGGTTTTCTGCGAACTCGTGCTGTGGGCAATAAAGGCAGGTTAAGAGTTGATCTAGTATACATAAAAGGCCGGGACGCGTTAAGAGGACATATAGTATAATAAAATGCTGGAAGGGACGCCCAAGGAGGATATTTAGTGTCCTTTTTGGTGATATTCTTTAGAAAAGTCAGTAGTATTCGCAATCAGCGTGTGTGTATGACTGGTCATACGCTGGCCCTAGTGTCAGTAGATTTTTTCAATTATTTTTTTTATTAATGAAATTTTCATTTATTGTTGGATGTTAGTTATTTGCCTGTTATTGTATAGAATCAAGTCCTTCCAACCAAACAGACAGCTGCGCTGCTGGGGAGTTTGTTGCGCCACTTCTTCTTCCCAGCTAAAGCACTAGGAAGTGGTGAAGGGGGCGTTTTCGGGGAACTGTCTTATGTAATTTTGACGTTTGAAAAGTGCTGACTCTCAGCCTAGTTTGAATAAATGGCTTTTGATTTTCGATTTTGATTTTGAGTTTCTTTGCACCAGCTCGAACGAAAGTATCGACCACGTTCAGTGATCCGATTAGCTTGGGTCGGTAAAGGACCAATCGGAGCACCGAACGCGATCGATGCATTAGATCGAGATTGTTAAAAGAAACTCACACTAGGACCACTGATGTTTCAACGTAAACGAAGCAAAACGAGTAGGTATGTAAGGATCGTAGCCGGTGGCGTTCTGTAGTTTCTGCCTACCTCCACGGGAAGCAGGCGTGTTTGTGTATGCATCAAATATGGTAGAATTGGGGCATTGCCTGATTGGTCACAAATTGGTTGGATCGGTCTAAAAGGTAACGGTGATGCCCACATTAAAGCTGCTGCTGATCTTTCCACCTATGTAAGGGTTGGCTTCCAGTGTACCCGGATGTAGCTGAACACTAGTATTTTACATGGATCGATTGCCTTTCTGAATTCCACAACACAGTTACTGTTGTCAGAGTTTGGGCTTCTGACGACCCGTAATGACTATCAAAGCCCACGAATGACAGCCGGGACCAGCAACGGCTTTTTTTGTTGGGTGGGAAATCATCAAATAACTTCTCCCGCTCTGGGTGGAGCGGGAGAGCGTGTCAGACTTTTACTGACTAAAACCCACCCGTGTTCCCTTAGTTGCCTGTGTGCCAGGGGCCGTGGTATCTCTTTCGAACAACCCGCACCCCTGGCAGGCATCGGCCTTTGCGGACCCTACCAGTTGGTGCTGCCATCTCTTTGAGGTGCGCGTGGAACACAACGCGCCTTCGACCCGGGCTTGGTCTTTACCCCATTACGCGCCGTTCGCAAACCCGCGCCTACGGTGACCGGGAATCAGCCTGGGATTCCCGACGCCCAGGGCGTCTCCTGCGGCGACCAGGGCAGTGAGGCCGCATATACTGCCTCTCCCTCACGTGCGCCGCCTCCCTCTTCGCAGAAAGAGGCGACGGCTACCCATACACTCTCGCTCCGTACCATGGCCTGGACGCGAAAGATCGCCGCCGCCGATCGCCTCCACAAGGATACGGCGATGCTTCGCCCAAGCCGGGCAGACCTCCACCGTGTCCTCAGGGCGATCTACGCAGTAGGGACCTACGGCTTAACTTGCTTTCCGAGACACGGAGGGGGACTGGAAGCTGACCCTAACATAGTTGGGAAAGGAGATGATTATGACACTAAATTGAAACCCTTTCCATTATGGAAGCAATTTTATCAACATTACCAGAAATAGGTTGGGTTGAGTGGCTTAAAATCCTTAAAAGTATCGATTTCTGATATTAAAACAAAGGTCACCTAAACATAATGTCTTAAGCATTCGGTTACAAAAGTCTTAGAAATATGTAGTATTCTTTTAATTAAATTTTGCAGTCATTTACATAACGTACTTATTAATACTTAGGTAAACTGATATCGCAAAATATTAAGATTCTATCAAATCCAAAATCATATTTAAAGTTGCGTCCATACTGCTAGAAATCAGCTACAAGCTACCATAATTTTATAGACACTGTATACATTTTTATAAAGGAGATTGAGCAAAATATACGCCATATTTTTTTTTGGACATAAAATCATTGCGGCAGGATTTTCTCCCGCATTGGATCTTATGACACGTGCCGAATAAACATATTTTATTTCTCTCTGCTTCTTTCATGTAATACATATTAAATTTATTTTATACATTGGTCGGAGATGACACTATTATTAATTTTCTACAGTTCATGCCGCCGGTGTTAGCCTTGCAGAGGGCTAAATAAAGGCATATTTAGGACAAGTTTTTGGTAATTACCTTTAATCTAGCAAGTTGAGCGGCACTGAAGGCGGTTCTTGGTCTCTTCTCTTCTGGAACTGCAGCAGCTCTCTTCTTCATCCTTCTGCTTCTGGGACCTGTTGGCAAAAAGAACAGAAAATTAGTTGATGAGGAATATTATCGGAAACGTTTCTGCAGAGAGTGCCCTTTTTGTTGTTGACGTTTTGAAAGGGCTGATTTCTCTCAGCGTATTTCGTTTGCATGTAGAGGGGCTTGTGGCTACGACGTTCAGGTTAAGCTATGCTTGCCGCGGTTGGACGGTGGATGGGTGACCATCTTTACATAGTATATGCATTCGATAACCAAGACTGGGAAAGCCGTCGGTCTCGCCTATCATTCGTGGACCTTTAATAATCGTTACGGGTCGTCAGAAGCCCAAAAGTCTGACAACCAGTCTTGCCTAGAAGTATAAGCGTAACCCAGTAACTGGGTTGTGGAGGTCAGATAGGCAGTCGCTCCGTGTAATATAATGGTATTCAGCTGAGCTGCATGTGGTTAGCCCGGAAGCGGACCCAATATAGATGGGAAAACGCTAGGGAGATAAATCTATACTAATATTATAAATGGGTAAAATTTTTATGCTATGTACATGTCGTGGCCGTATCGTAGATTTGCTCACGTCATGAAATGCTCGAGATTTTTTTCTCGAGAAGACGGTCGACGTCAGGGGCACCCCGAGGTTCGGTTTGGTTAGGTTCCTTTAAACCCTGCACACAGAAATAGGAGACACGCAGTGGGGCTCCGTCAACGTAACGTCGACCGTCTTCTTCTGTAATATAAGAACCAGAAGAAGACGAGCATTTCATGAAGTGAGCAAATCTAGGATATGGCCACAACATATACACCGTGACATTTTAGTCGTCTTACAACGGCAGCCCATTTCATGTATCCAATGACTACTAGGTAATCATTAAAAAAAAAAAAAAATTTTGAACATTGGCATAATTTAAAAAAAAAGTTATTCACTAAAACACATGACGTGGTTTGAAACACCCTGTTATGGAAATGGAATTAATGATGGAATGTAATGGTAGGTAGGTAGATATCTTCTACCGTTTGATACGTAAACATTATTAACGGGGAGGGTGTTTCATAATTCTAAAGCATTATTTATTTTTATCTGTACCTATTATCTTAATTAATGGTAACAATGTTTTAATCACGCCTAGAGGTATTTTATGACGGATACATTGAGTGGACCACCTTTGTAAGACGAATAAAATGTCACGGTGTATAAGGTAATCTCAAAAACTACCAGTCGGGTTTGCACAATTCCGTTTGCATTTTTGTTATAGGCTATGTTACATGAAGTAACATCACGCTACGACCCAAAGAAGCAGAGGAGAAAGAAAAACCAAGTCAAAATACTAAGAAAAAACGAAGTAGCAACGCGGTTGAGCGTTGTGATGATTTAGAATATATTTTATGTTAAAACAAGAAAAATCACGCGGACGACCAACAGCTAACCCTAAAGCGTGCTCTGTCCTTATAAGAGACCATCAATTTCGTTGAATTTTTCCTAAACCATTTAACTGGCTGATCTGCTATAGTGCTGTGCTATAATTGTTTTGTTTCCTTTCATTTGCCCTAAGTGGGTTCTGTCCATATTTGGAATACCATGGTTTTTTTTTATAAAATAAACAACCGACTTCCAAAAAAACACTAAAAAGTGAAAAATAACTTTAATTTCGGAAGTCGGTGACTTTGGACATGTATTTTAATTTTTTGTCACCGCCTTCCGAAATTAAAGTTATTTTTCACTTTTTAGTGTTTTTTTGGAAGTCGGTTGTTAATTTTTTTTGAAAAAAGATTTTTATTTTTCACTTTTTAGTGGTTCACATGTGCTTACCCCTTCACAGCGTACCGGCGTGATGTTATGTTATTAACTGGTGTAAACAATTGACAGACATGAGATTTCAGCAATCCCTGTCCATTTGCTATCATTTATTGAGGAGTTCCGTTACCTATCTCCGAAGTTCTTCATCAGATCTTCACCAAATTGAAATGGAACCACTCCGAGAAAGTACTCGTCCAAAAACTACACAAATTGCTTCAAGTGTGCCTATAAAATTTGAAGAGTTCTCTCTATTTCTCCAGGATCCCATCATCAGATCCTGACTTGATGATCATGGGACCACCTGGGAAGTATACCCTTTCAAACAAAAAAAAATCCAAATCGGTCCAGCCATCTTCGAGTAATCGGGGAACATACATAAAAAAAAAAAAAAGGTCCCGACGAATTGAGAACCTCCTCCTTTTGGAAGTCGGTTAAAAAACAAAAATATCTTGAAAATATGTCAAATGTTTTTTTTTTTCAAATACGCGCTCATTTCCTCTGCACGTTAATGGGTTAACATACTTTCCGAGGCACGGTGGTGTCTTGGTAAATAGAGATGGTCACCCATCCACGAATCAACCGCGGCAAGCGTAGGCTGATCTGATCACAGGCCCGTTACAATATTAGTATTTATATTTTTTGCTGTCCATCCCTTTATAACGTCCGCAATTCAAAAGTTTCCCCTCTCTTTTCTTAACCACATAAAATAATAATTAATTGAATACGCTGACATCAAACTACCAGTTAATTTAATAACCTCAAAACTTTTCTAAACCAATCATTTCATAACGAACCCATAAATACAATAAAGGGAGGCGTGGCTACGGAACCCTTTTGTCGTTATTGTCCTTAATAAATAATTTAATGAACCCTAATAATAGCGTTGTATGGGATGCTAGAACGTTATTTAGTTGAAATAGTGTGGGGACGTTATTTTTAATAGATTTTTTTTAGTCAAAGTAATTGTATGTTGAGTTTTATATAGGTAATTATAACTTAAAGTAGCTCATTTGTATTAACCGCTCGTGGCGGCAAGCCACACTACCCATCCATTTTGGTGGGCTCGGAGTCCGCAAAATTTCTAGTGTAAGCTTACCGTTCCTTCTCGGTCCACAGCACCGAAAAGTTAACCACAAAAATCTTAGCCCCTTCTCAGGTTGACCCTGAAGTGTTGTGTTTGACCGAAGACATGAACGGCTGGAAGGTGGCTTGTCCGAATACGGTACAACCCGTGAACCCATCTTCCCAGAGACAGTGGGATGAGCCGCTCTGCAGGTTGGTACGGAATAATCTCATCAATACGTCCACCAATACTGCTGAGCGCGCCCGCCTACTGGCTATGGGAGTCCATTCTCCCACGTCGGGCCTATGGCTTCAGGCGCTACCGTCACCTAACATAGGTAGGTACTATGCTGGGTGACACTACCTTCCGGCTCGCTACAAGTCTGCGTCTGGGTACTCCTTGCGTGGCTCCAAATCGCTGTCAGTGCGGTGAAGCAGTTGATTGCCTCGGACACCATGGCCTTGCTTGCAGCAAGAGCACTGGTCGGCTGGCACGGCACGCCAGCATTAATGACATCATCCGTCGGGCTCTTGTTACCGCCGGGGTGCCAGCTGTCTTAGAACCCAATGGCTTGGCACGCGACGATGGGAAGAGGCCAGACGGAATTACCATAATGCCTTGGAAGTTGGGCAGGCCTTTTGGTGTAGGATGCTACCTGTGTCGACACCCTTGCGCCTTCTGAGTACGGCGAGCTGTGCTGGTGCGGCTGCTGCAGGTGCAGAAAGCCTCAAGCGGCGCAAATATAAAAAAATCACGTTATTGGTTCTCCCTTATTGGGAGCTAAATGTTTGAGCCGTTTGGGGTTGAAACACTAGGGCCGTGGGGTCCAAGTGCTCATCGAGTATTTCGAGACTTCGCCAAGCGGTAGGTCGACTCTTCACGTTACCAAAGGGCTGGCCTATTCTTAGGTCAAAGAATCAGCATTGCCATTCAACGTGCCAACGCTGCCAGCCTTTTAGGCACTTTTCCCACTGACAGCGATGCGGACGAATTCTTTGATGCCCAGCGAGCTCTTCCTTTTTTTTACTTTATATACTTATTCATAATGTCTAATTATTTAATTTGAATAAATTTATATTAATAATTAAAGTCTCATGTAACTATGAGTATTTAAATATTATGAATTTTACATAGGTAATTTATAAGCTAATCACGAAATAACAAAGTATTTTTAATGTTTTTTATTTAGATATTCTTATATATAAAAATGTAATTTATATGTGGCTAATGAAATCAAGGAAATAATGTACCTACACGTATAAAAAAGATGAGGAAAGAATCGTAGGGCATCCAAAAATTCGTCCTCATTACTGTCAACAGGAAAAGTGCCCAGAAAGCTGAGTTTTCAGAACGGTTTTACACCACCTTTAAAACCTACGTAAACCTTTGGGCAACCACAAATATAAACCATGAATAAAATTCTCAGTAACCAGAAACACTACAACTTCCTAAAAAACAATAAATGAAGTGTCAAATCCAACATGGCGGCTATACAAACGCGGTCAGAAGTGTTAAGTGTGAATATTTTACTGGCACTGGCGTGATGGCATGCCACTCTATGATTTATTGTGCCATTCGTGTGCCAGGACTTAATTGTTAGAGAAATGGCTATTTTAATTGGCTATTTTCAGGATTTGAAGTGTGTAAATGACATGTTTTTATGGATTTTTGACGTTTCTTGTTATGAATATTTGAAGATAAGTAGATGAATTTCGACTTGTATTATTATTTCTATTGTAATAGATAACTGGTAAATTTATTTAGAAGTAAGATTTAATATGATATCCCTATTGGTTTATAAGCGGTCAGTTCTGTTTGTGCATCAGAAATATACCTCACGTAGTCACGTTATCAAGAAATAACTCAACCACTCGTAATTTCACCGTTGTAAATTCTTGAAACCAGAAGACAGCAATTTTCCTTTGTAATTAAAATAGAAAGAAAGAAAAAACGTTTATTTGCGTTAAACATGACGCAAAAAAAAACAAGAACACACAAAAAAAATAAGAAAAGGTTGAGGGAAACATGCGTCACATCAACGCAAAACGGCTATCGTCCAGCATTATGCTGCGACCCTATGCAAGACAGAGTCCCAGCGCTGGTTTTCACGTAATGACGTCGCCCGGTGCATCAAACAATTAACATCGAGCAAGTTTAAGTAGAGTTAGTACCTTACTTCTCTGGGCAGTCCCTTATACAAGCCAATTAATCAGCCTAGCCTTTAGACTTTCGGACTTCTGAATACCCGTAAAAACTGACAAAGATCTACAAATGACAGCCGTAGCCAACGTCTAACGTGCGTTCCAAGGCACGGAGGAGTCTTGATATGTTATGGATGGTCACCCATCCACAAACCGATCGCGGCAAACCCAGCTTAACCTTCAATCGACCCGGGCGGCCGTTATTAAAGTAGCTTAACTTATATAATCACCTACTTAGTAATAAGTAAGTAAGTAGTCTCTTCGTCAACTAAAACACCAACCAGAGATAATACAGATTGATAACCCAACTCAACAACCACGCAAAAGAATTTATATTCTTCCTGCCACAGACAATACAATACCAGCAACAATCACACAACGAACGAACATTTTTAACTCCGCCATCTTGCTCACTAGCGCCAAACGCCATTCCCACACTAGGCTGTACACTAAATTCCTTTGCGAAAAAAAATAAAGTACAGGAAAGTAGAGAAGTGTTTACGGCTGTACGGCTACCGTTCGCGATAGTGTTAAAATGTAGTGAATTTATGGCCGTTTGCTAGATCTTGTGTGATTGTGAGCGATTTTATTATTCGTTTTAAATTGTAATGGGGTGTTGATGGGCCCTGTGTGCTATGTGGGGGATATAATGGTGGTTTTCTGGTATGGGTTTTTATTAATTAGTGATTTTATCACTGTTAGATATAAGAAACTTGTTATTGGTATGGTTCTCCTAATTAAACGAAATAGCGGCATTTATGTTTTTTTTTTGACACGTGGTACAAAATGTCTTACAAAATAACATATACTAGTTTCTTCTCGCGACTTCGTTCGCGTCACATTTCTTTCTCCCCCGACCCACCCCGTCGCTTCGAATCGCCTGCCCGTGCGAGTACTTCGTATTCGTAACTTTTTTTTTTTTTACTCGGCTCCTGAGGTTCTTATCGCGATGTTATATAGCCTATAGCCTTCCTCGATGAATGGGCTATCCAACACTAAAAACTATTTCAATTCGAACCAGCACTTCAGCTTTATAATATTAAAGTATAGATGATAATCTCGATTTTGAAAATGTTTCAGTCAAAATAACAAAATATTTTTGTTATGATTATCATATTTCCGCACATAAAATCTAATATAAATGAATGAAATAATTTATAGTAACAAACTATTTGCTTTTGAACTAACATAAATAAATTAAAAACCGTAACATTTATTAGTGTTGGCAACACACCAATCTTGATCAAAGAAATAATCATTTAATCATGATTTTATTACTTTTTAAAAGATGAACGTAATGCCGGATACACACACATCGTATGTAGTAATCTTGCTTTCTCAACTTCCCACAAGCACTGTTGTTTAACTTTAAACGTCATTTATTTAAGAATATTCTTTGACATAAATCTATATGAAAGATCAATCAAACACGTTACGCAAATAAAGCCCTTAAAGTTTTACAATACTTAAAATTCTGCTCACACCACAAGAAAATAGAGCGTGAAGAATACAAACGAATCTCCGAGAATCAAAAGGAAAATAACTTTCAAATCGAAACAATAACGCCGCAATCAAAATTGTGTTTTATCACCCTTAAAATAGAACAGGAAATCGTAAAACACTGGACTTCTGAAAAAGAATACCGTAACACCAACACAGAAAAATGCGTTTTATTTCCTACAAAATACAGTTTATTTTTCTGGAGCAGTTTAAAAGGCCATACATCAGGGTAATAAAGGAGGCGAGCTAAATTTTTATTCGCGTTTTTAATTAAACAAGTAGAGTTGAAAATGTTTCGGACATTTTCTGTTTCGAGAATGGCGCGAGAAAATTGCTGGTCACTTTGAAAAAAGAACGGGCGCCATTATCTTTTTATTTTCTCTAAAATTTACGCGCGCAAGAAATATGGTGTGTGCAATGTTTAAGTACTTGAATTTCGCCTCTAAACTTTGCTATCTACCATTTTGCATAGGAAATCTGATAAATTTGCCAAACGGGGAAGGTCTATTAACTTAATTCAAATAATCATGGTGTTTTACTGCTTCAATTTAAAAGGACTGCAATAAAATTCCAACTTAAGAACGTGGCTTCGTTAATACATTTTGATAGTGAATAAAAATTGGCTTCAAATATCAATAAGGATTTGAAAATTTCACAGGACACTTTAGTAGGTACCGCAACAATAATATAGGGTATTCATCATATCAGCCAAAAGACGCCCACTGCTGGACATAGGCCTCCCCCAAAAGGCGGGTTTTGCCATAATCGCCACGCTTGGCAGGCGGGTTGGCGATCGCAGTATGGTGGTAAAATTCATAGAGAACGCTGCTGCTCTTTCTCTAGTAAGTCCCTTAGTCGCCTTCTACGACACCCACGGGAAGAAATGGGATGGTGCTATTCTTTTACGTCCGGCAGCACACGGAACATATATATAGGGTATTACACCCATTTAATTATGCTAAAAATAACACGAATTCCTTTTCAAACTGGAAATAATCTGCCTAGCGTCTTCCCGAATTTGCTAGGGTCGGCTCCCAGTCTATCCGGATGCAACTGAATACTTACCAGCATTTTATGTGGAGCGACTGCCTAATTGACCTCCAGTTACTGGGTAACTCGATACCTCTTAGTAAGACTGGTCGTCAGACTTTTGGAATTCTGACTACATCATTCTGACTAACCTAACCTGACAACTGTCCAAAATCTACGACTGACAGCCGGGACCCATCGGCTTAACGTGCTTTTCGAGGCATGGAGCGGTCTCGATATAACAAACTACTGAAAATCGTACACACACCGTGATATTTTATTCGTCTTACAACGGCAGCCCACTTCATGTATCCAAGGACTACTAATCATTTATTTTAAAAAAATGTCAATTTTGAACATTTACACAATTACAAAAATGAAAATATCATTCTCTATGAAAATCCATTCACTAAGACGCATGACGTAGTTTGAAACACCCTGCTATGGAGATGGAATTAATGATGGAATGTAACGGTAGGTAGGTAGATATCTTCTACCGTTTGATACGTAAACATTATTGACAGGGAGGGTGTTTCATAATTCTAAAGCATTATTTATTTTCCTTTGTACCTATTATCTAAATAATGGTAACAATGTTGTAATCGCGCCTAGAGGTATTTTATGACGGATACATTGAGTGGACCACCTTTGTAAGACGACTAAAATGTCACGGTGTATATATAAACTAGCTGACCGGGCAAACTTCGTAGGTACCGCCATATTTTATTTCTCCAGTCGCGACTGTTAAAATCAAATCAGCTGGTCGATTGTTTCGTCAAAGGTCTGTCAAAGTCTTCTGTCACATACCGTCAATCACTTTTTGAAATTAGATTGTAAAAATTAATTCTGATCGAATCTATATATTTTTTTATAAATTTTCTTATATACAAACCTTGTCCTGACAATAAGTATCACATAAAAAAAAGAATCATCCAATTTGGTGCAGTCGTTCGGAAGTTATGCGCGTACATACATTTCGGCGATTCATTTTTATATTTAACTAGCTTTTGCCAGCGGCTTCGCCCGCGTGGAGGTCGGTGTATTATACATATAAACCTTCCTCTTGAATCATTCTATCCATTAAAAAAACCCGCATCAAAATCCGTTGCGTAGTTTTAAAGATTTAAGCATACATAGTGATATAGGGGCAGAGAAAGCGACTTTGTTTATACTATATAGTGAAGATAGATAGATGTGAAAGTCACGTAAAAACGGCCGAATCGATTTGAATGAAATTTGTCACACAGATAGTTTATAACCTGGATTAACACAAAGGATACTTTTTATCCGGGTAAAATGTCGCCGTGGGATGTTTTCCGGCAACCACGGGGACGAAACCGCCGCACAAGCTAGTAGAATAACAAATTTGCAGTAACACTTAGTACATCATCGTCATAACTACAACCCTTTCAGATCCTAACCCGACATACATTTTAACCTCAATTCATCAACTCCTAAGTACAAAACAAAACAAATTAAGGGGTATAAAGCAGTTAAAAGACATAATTTGAATGCCCCTACCAAAGTTGGGACCGTTAAAATTCCTGGCAACCCCATCTGGACATTAACGGGACAAATGACGTGATATATCTATATGTACATGGTTAAGGAGATAAATTAATTGATGTAATATTTTTTAACCCGGTTTTGGGAAAGTTCCTTTTGAAAATTACCCTTCGCGAAAAGAGAGTAACAATATCTTCAGACGGTCATCGGGATAGTTGCGTAATACACAAAAAAGGCAATTTATCGCAATGCTTATCATTTGGACAGGTCAGCCACGTTAGTTTCTAGACGTAGGCCTCAAGCTCCGCCACTTGGACCGGTTCTGTGCTTCCCGTATCCAGCGGATGCATGCAGCCTTCACAAGGTCATCGGTCCACCTTGTGGGAGTCTTTGCAACTCCACGTCTTTCGGTATGCGGCCGCCACTCCAGAACCTTTCGGCCCCATCGGCCGGCCGCTGCTTTATTTATATTATTGAACGGACAAATTTTTCAAACCTATGAAGTATTGGATTACGAATTCCCTTCATAACCCCCGGATTGCAATTGAAATTACGCTAAGCAGTTACCCCACCAGTTAATTTTATAGAAATTATCTAAATGTGGTAAACACAGGACCAATAGTTGTGACAATGTTTGGAGGAAGCCTTAGTATGTCAATGGACAACACTTCATTCGACTGACGTTTCAGTCATAACGTCCATTTTATATATAACCCTTTTCATTTACAGGGTTAAATATAAAATGCACCAGTAAAAGTGTCTACTTTCCATTTCACAATCCAGCATATTTGCAAAAACCATATAATTACGTAAACACATACAGTAGTTGCCGACAAAAATGATGACAAACAAACAAACAACGTCTCACTACAAAAACCAACGTTCTGGTCAAAACCGGTTCAAACCAGTTCGGTTCAACATTCATCTGTTAGCATAGGAGATAATAACTTTATTAACTTGAATTTAAGTTCAATAGTTAGCAAAGGTCATTAATTCTAAAGTTGTAATTGGATTTGGAATCTATATTGTCAAGTATGGGCTAAGTAATAACAGGCACACGGGTCGATCAACGGATGGTTGAAGATCTTAACATACCAAGACCTCTTTGATTTGATTTATTTACAAGTATAAATGGCCCTTTTTTACTGCGTTGACTTAGAAGCTTTATTTTTTTAGAGGTCCTAGATACCGTAGATCTACGTATTTGAATTGACAAGACTTTAAAACTTTTGATTTTAAAATACTTTTTACTTTAGACTTTAAAGACTTTTTTTAATTTACAGATAGACAGACAGACCGACTTATACAGATACTTTCGCAGTTATAATATAAGTAATTATAAAATAATAAGTTGTGATTAATATGCATGTAAATAATATTATATCGATTTAGCATAATCATAATTTCATAATTATAAAAATATGCTACGGTGTAGCCGCGTAGCTCACTGCTACAAACGCATAATCTTAAAAAGTTATCTTCAATTTTACTGCAGTTTTGCCAACTTCATAATTTGGAGGCAAATGTATAACTTGACTACTTACCCCTTTTATAAGTAGCAAGTAGTGAAGTAAAACCGTAATACGCGTAATTACCGTAATAATACGATTACTGAGTAAACTGTATGTATCGATAATCGGTAAATATCGGTAATAAGAGTTGTTTTTACAAGTAGAATTCTTACTTGTGGTCTGCGGTTTTCAATTCTTGTTTTATACAACAAGAGTTTTTGAAATAGCATGAATGCAATTTTATTATTTTAAAGACTGAAAGGTTTGCAGACAGAAAAAGTGCCGTTATCTAGTTGTGGGGCACAATTTCGGCTTACAAAAACAAACAAAAAAAAATTCGTAAAAGGCGTCTTGACAAACATTCAAAATTCTGTGGCATCTACAACGCCACGAGGAGAGGACTTTGTCCAGCTGTGGGAAGATGGGGGGTAACAGTAAAAGGCGACTTTATTAGGAACTAGCTTTTGCCCGCGTCTCCGCTCGTGTGCATGTCGATTATCGCGTAAAAAAGTAGCCTACATCCTTTTCCATATCCCAGACTATATGTGTGCCAAATTTCATGACCATCGGTTCAGTGGTTTAGGCGTGAACGCGTAAGACAGGCAGAGTTACTTTCGCCTTTATAATATTAGCAGGGATTTGGCAAAAAGGACCTCCATTCTGTCTAATAATAACAAAATAATATATCTGTTTGGTCGTGATTCCGCCGTATTGTTCAACATTGTAAGTAAAGAATTACATTTCGTTTAACAGCACTCCGCTCAATGGTGAGATTGTTTTTCTTAGTCACAGATGTGAGATACATATATGGATGCGGCATTTCTTCTTCTTAACGTTTTGATGGCAAGGATAACACGAAAAAATGTATGCAAATACATGGTTTTCTAAATTACAAAGCTACTACATTATAAAGCTTGTAACATAATATTGGATGGACGGAGCCACCGACGCCAGCCCAGGAAGAGGTGGCGACACTACCTCGACGTATGATTGTAAGGGTTGAATCGAGGTGACACTAGAAAAGGATTTGGGGGAGGTCTTTGCTCAGCAGTGGGGACAGTATAGGCTAATTATTAATTTTTTTTTAAAAAAAAACGGTAATTTAAAAAACTAAAAAACCCGACTGCTTTTCTGAGTATTCATGGAAAAGCCATAAAACAAGAAAGTCGTACCCGATTGCACTTAACTTAAGAATCGCCAGTTGCTAAGGCGATGCTTATAAGCAGATAAATTGTAGCAGTCGGGACCCATTCTAGAAAGTCAGCCGTCTAGTCAGTAGATTGGAGTAATCTGCAATGTAATATAGGTATGTGCTCTCAATTCACTAAGCCTTCATTTCTAGAATGGGTCCCGACTGCTACAATTTATCTGCTTGGTTTTTCAGATTTTACACTTCTTTTGTTACAACACGCCCAAAGTTAGGTTAAATTAGCAAGAAAAACTAATCTTTGTTGGCTCCTAACTTTTTAATGGCTTCTTATTTTAGTATTCTGTTTCTGTACAGACAATATTAATAATGAGACAAAACCATACTATGTTTAATTTTTGATGTAAATTGTCGAACAGTGGAGTAATACACTCCCGAAGTTTGTATGGGAAAAATGTGGACTAGATTCAACTCAAGCGTGGCAGCTTTCCGGGTGACAAAAATCAAAACAACATCTAATCGTACATATTTCACAGTTAATTTAAGAAACTTTCTTTGGGTATGTAGCGTATCTCTAATAGAAATGTGAACACTGTCACATTTACACAAGAGGATTAGCTGCTGTCACTAATGTCATCTGTCAGTCACGAGGAATGGCGGGAAACAGATAAAGTGAGGCAGGTAACGCTCGGTGTAGTAGTGACTAGTGAGCCAGGGTGGCAAAGACAACAACGTGCAGAATTGTTACTATGAATTCATCTATCTTATATCTTATACTAATAATAAAGCTGAAGAGTTCGTTTGCTTGTTTACTTGAACGCGCTAATCTCAAGAACTACTGGTCCGATTTGAAAAATTCTTTCAGTGTTTGGTAGCCCATTTATCGAGGAAGGCTGTAGGCTATATAATATTACGCTAAGACCCTTAGGAGCCGAGCAAAAAGAAAAAAGTTACGAATAAGAAGTACTCGCACGGGCAGGCGAGGCGAGCGACGGGGTGGGTCGAAGTCGCGGGCAGAAGCTAGTATATCATAATTATAATTATGGTTATAAAAAAAATCTGTTTCATTAAATAGTGCAATACATACGCGGTCAAAATGAATAGCAGATTTTTTTTTTTTTAATATTGATTTCAACGCAGTTTCAAAACAGTTTTGCGCGTTAATTTACTGACTTAAATACGGAATCAACAGGATTCTAGGCGTATTTTTCTTTGTTTCTAATTCTACATACATGTTTATAGCTTCCTGATTTTCTTTTTTTTATATTCGTATTTCCGATATGCCATATCCATTTTCATCGTTTCACATCCACGTCCCTATTACATATTCAGCACACGCGTACTCAACGCAATTTCGAAACACGTGGACTTTACCGCCATCACAACAAAGCCTATAATCGCTTGCACAATTTTTATCATTTCCTTCGCGATGTTATGAACTGATTTTAAATCTTATTTCTAAAGAAATAGAGTTCATATTTTATTGTAGGTTGTGAGGTATTTTTTTAGGTTAGAATAGATTTTCTCCTACTTTGATTTTTAGAGGGTTCTTAAGGGAGGATTCTTATTACATAGAAAAGCTTTGTTTTTCACACCCTCTTGTGAGGGAAAAGATTTTGTTGTTCAAAGAAAATGGAAGAAACATCAAATTGATAACGTTGAACGTAAAAGATTTCAATAAAAGGGTTTTTTTACGAATATGTATCAATGTATAGTTACTGAATGCAAATATACATACAAGTACCTAAATACAATTGAAGTGTCTGTTTGTAATGTCAAAATAACAGCTATTAACGGCGCGGCACACACAACAAAAAAAAAAACAACAATAAAAAATCTCTGTCAGTTTGTTCCGGCTGCACCGACACAACTCAGCTACTGGGTAACACGACACCACTTGGTAAGACTGGTATCAAATTTTCTGACTTCTGACTACACGTAACGACAGTCAAAGATGTACCTACAAATGACAGTTGATCTGACGACCCGTAACTACTGTCGAAGATGTACAAATGACAGCTGGGACCAAAGGCTTAACGTGCTTTCCGAGGCATCTCGGTATGTATGGATGACCCATCCACGGACCGACCTCGACAAGCGTTGCTTAACCTTGAAGTTCGACCCGTGCTGCTGTTATTATTTAAAAACGAGCCCTCCGAGCTGCAATTATTGCGTATTTAAGAAAAAAATAAAATATTTTTTTTACCTCACAAGTGGATCAAACCCAAACAGTAACTACCGACCATCAATAAAAATAACTACAGGTAATCGTAATAAACTAGGTATGAAGCCTTGACAAAGTAACGACTTAGAATTCTGCCTGCCCCAGTATCGAGAACAATCCGCGATAAACGGACCAAATCAAGTTATTAGGACATTCTTGTGATTAACAAAAACTCTTGCGCATGGTGGCCTGTTCTTAGTAGCTAGGGCTGGGATGAGTCGATGATTTTTGTCGATGGTTTTTGGTAGCGATGGGTTTTTTCATCTAACAAAATGATAGATAACTTAATAATTGGTAATATTTTATTATGGCTAATTGCAGATATGCTTTCAATTGGAAATATAATAATATTCTGTGTCATTGTATTTTTTTTAATCAATTACTTAAAATAATCAATTATTTAAATAATAATATCGTCCTTATAATGCCATGCATTTAAAATACAGTTACAATTTACAATGTCTATTTATCTACGTGTTTAGTCAGAACTCGATGATAAAGAAGAACTTATAAATTATCACGCCTGTAAACCCCACATGGTTAGACAGAGGTGCGCCTACAGTACACCCAAATGTTATTAGATAAGTTTAAGATCCATGTACCACGAGCGAGCCTATTGTCTTCAATCGTGCAGAAAAAACCAATAACTCTAAAACTAGTTGACATTATATTTTAATATCTCAATCCCATGAGAACTTAAGAATTAATGACTACTAAAACATTCACTACGTCGCCAATCCCACCATATATTAACAATTTATTACGTAGTCTTAATTTATCGATATGCCTACCCAAATTAGTACACAATGATAAACCCATAATGCAGAAAAATCCAGCCGAACCCGTAATATATAGACTAGTCTAAAAAATCAATACTCATTCTTCAGGATGGCATCTGTTATTGCCCTATACAATACCGTAAACGGTTACCATTAAAAATAAAGACGTATTGTTGCCTAGGGACGAGACACCGATCGCTATCGATAAGCTGTTATCGATATTTTTGAATAGATCTTTTGGGAACGAGAGTGAAAACTTTTTGTAAAATAAAGATTCACAAATGCATGTCCGATTTTGTTTTTGTGTGGCTATTTTGAATCTTAAAATTAAGATATTTTCTGTGTATTTTTTGAATAATGAGAGTACGAAACACACACATAATATGTGTTGACAAATCTATCGTTTCATAAAAAAACCAAGCAAAAGCTGTTCTGTAGTTTCTACCTACCTTCATGGGAAAAGCCGTGGGTTTATGTATGTGTATTAATACGTATTTTGCAACCATTCAGTTACCACAAAGCATAATTAACTTATAATGTTCCCACAGCTGGGACAAAGGCCTCCTCTCTTTGAGAGGAAATAGGCTACAATCTATCACGCGGGCTAAGTTCTTGTTGGCAGATGTGACGTGTCTTCAAATTTTTGGTTCTAGGACATTCCTGTCCCCCCACGATCTTTACCTTCACCGTTTTAGCATTCAGTTAACAAGTCTTAAATCAATTTATTACACGGTTTACCCATTCCGACCAGCCTTTAGTTCTAAACTACCTTGCAATTTACTGACTCACACTTCAACCTAACCCATCACAATGGAAACATAAAACTAAGAAAATAACTTTTAACTGCCATATAGAATGACTTACTCAAGAAAACAAACAATCTAGCTAGTATACTATTAGGTTTTTAATTTAAACATAGTTAAAACAAACAGTTTTACTTGTAATAACCACTTTGATATGAAACAGGTAACAATTTTGCCCGTAACTTGTCTTTGTAACAAATTGTATTATTAAGTAATTTGCTTTTCAATAGGGCCTCTATTGACATAGTTGTGAATAACTATGTTGTTGATGTTATTATAGGTAGTTATATTATGTACTTCCTCAAGTATAAGAAAATTTGATGATTGGCAGAATTGCTTACGGATTAAGTAATCTTTTTAAATGCATAGTGACTAGAACCCCTCTATTTTGTAAGCGTTATTAGATTTTTACATGAAGCAGCAGCTTCTGGATTTGCACCCGGTTGATGGCAATAGGCTTGCCCCCTATTAAATGAAACTTTAACATACCTTACGAAATGTGGGTATAGCTTTACTTTGCCTAGGCCTAAAGACCGTATAGGCTCTCTCCCTATTACATGGGAATTAAGCTTTAAAATTTCCAGATATCTATATATTTGGATCAGTTTTACCACACACGTAAATTATTTAAATGCACTGCCTATATCAGCAAAAAATTCGTGATGGTGGACAACATCAATTCGTGTCAAGCAACATACCAAATTAGCGCAAAATCTATCGATATATCGACAAGTAACGCACATCCCTGCTTTTCCCTGTAATACCAATTGTCACAGTAGCGGGAAGGTCCGCACTAATTAGTTAAGATGGGTGGTACTTATAAACGATGTACAGATATGTGATAAAGTGTTTAATCAAGAAAAAAAGGGAAAATTTCTGTAAAAAAATTGTCTAACAGCAGGACATTTCGATTTAAAAATGGAACAGTATGTATAAATAATTGTTCGCCTGGTATGTTAACCGCAACGAGTATATAAAAGTACAACATCAAACTACTCTACGTAAAGCGTAAGCGTCACTCTTGAGTATTGCCAAGTAAAACAATGACAATCACAATTTTTCTTTCTCACTAGAAAAGAAATACCTATTCTTGCAGCGTTAATTGAATTTCATAAGTCCTATTTAGAAGTATAATGAATTAAAGTTCACAACAAATTACACGAAGATGGACAAACAGGCTATAACGAGTATTCAAAGATACAATACCACGCTAGACTCTAACTAGAGCGTCACATGCTTCACAACTGGTCTATCGCGGGCACCTAAAATAACCCCAAAAATAACTAATAACCGACTGAAGCTTTGTTTTCGTTTTCGACAACTTTCGGCTAAGTAATCATGATTCGGCCATATTTTCGTTTTCGGTCATAAACCAGCTGTTTCGGCCAAACCAAAAATCTGTCGTTCGTCATTCGGCTTACTTCCTAAAGCTCGGCAACATGAGGTGACGTTCGGCGTGCGTTCAGGTGAACTTCGGGGTGAATTGAGTCCGCTCATAGTTTTACTTATTTGACTTAAACGGTCGCGATTTTGTTTTGAAGTTGTAAAGCGAGGTTATGTTGTAGTGTTTCTTCACAATCATGGACGCATAAAGTGGAAATATTAATATTGTTTTAATGCTTAAGGGGAACCTAGTCGCGGGCTCGAACTCAATGATGGGCCTGGCTAAAAAGCACGCTGTCTCACCAGACATCGTGTCCGACAGAGGTAGTATCAGTGATGAGCAGTTAGACGCTAGTCTACATGTACTACATTATTGAGTGAGATGCAGGATCATTTATAGTACAACAGGCGCGTAAAAAATTAAGAACAGTCCTTCAGCAGATCGGGTTTTATAAAAAAACCACTGCGTAAATCAATAACTAATAAAGTTTATTGCATTTTTTGATATTTGAGCTTTGTCGTTACTGACTTGGTTTTTCAGATTTTACACTTCTTCTATTACATAAACACGCCCAAAGTTAGGTAAAATTTGCAAGAAAAACGAATCTTTGTGGGCTCATAACTTTTTAATGGCTTTTTATTTTAGTATTCTGTTTCCGTACAGACAATAATAATAATGAGACAAAACCATACCTTATTTAATTTTTGATGTACATTGTCGAACAGTGGAGTAATACACTCCCGAAGTTTGTATGGAAAAAATGTGGACTAGATTCAGCTTAAATCGTTTTCGGCCGACAACCCATTTTCGGTCGTTCCTAAAAAATAACACAATGCCAATCACAGTTTTTTTAAGTTTCTAGAAAAGAATTACCTATACTTTAACCGTTCATTGAATTTCTTGTCCCTATATCGAGTAAAACAGACTTGTGAATGAACGAATCACTTTTGTTCATAATTGTACAGACATTTTTGTCATGCTGATTAAAAATTTTACTTTTACCGAAGCGGTTCCTTCTGATTTCGCTTTTTATTAAGACATTGTAGATGATCAGGTGGGTGCAACACCTTGATATAGGGAATCACGGATCCTTACTAAAAGGAGGCAGACAGAAAAGGAGGCTTGTAATGACAGGCCCGACGCTGGATGTAGAGGGAGCGGAAGGTCAAAGAACGATGAATGGATTGTGTGAGGAAAATGATTCATATAAACTTTATGGTCACCCATCCTTTTCCTGACCGCGACAAGTGTTGCTTAACCTTACGTAAAACTTAAAATATGGAATCATACTTTTCTAGTATTTAAAACTGACACGAATGATTACCCATCCTTTAGGTACTTGGCCGCGACAAGTGTTGCTTTACCTCGCTTTAAAATTGAAATGTGAAATCATACTTTTGTATTAAGTAGGTAATAAAAACTGCATGAACGGTCATCCATCCTTTACTTGACCGCGACAAGTATTGCTTAACCTCACTTTAAAGTTAAATTGTGAAATCATACATAGGTACAAAAATAGCTGCCACGAATGGTCACCCATCCTTTACTTGACCGCAACAAGTGTAGCTTAACCTCACTTTAGAATTGTGTACTTAAATGTAAAATCATACTAACAAAAAATACAAGCATAACATTTTAATTCATCAGTCTGTCAGTCATTGTCTAGGAAACTAAAGGTTATATTACCTAGTGAAGATAGTATAACTGCGGTGGAATGGTGGAATGTGTCTATTTCCATTTTTGGGCATAAGCAGTAGTTACGGTTCAACGGGTAATTAACTCGCTTTTCGCGCTTAACGATCTTTAGGGATCTGTGAGAAATTATATTGAGACAAAACCCTCAGTAAATTTTGTCGTCTAGTACACATTTTTACTTCCGCAATTTTTTTTAATGTAATATACGTAAATCCTTACTAATATTATAAACGCGAAAGTTTGTATGTATGGATGTTTGTTACTCTTTCACGGAAAAACTACTCAAACTCAAACTCAAAGCATTTATTTCAATTAAACCATTTACAGGCACTTTTGAATTGTCAAAAACTCGATCAGTTGGAAAGTTGAAGCTAGTTGCCCATTCCAAAACGTAGATCTCTATGGAGAAGAACGGGCAAGAAACTCCACGGACACTCTTTTAAAATCAAGTTGAAATATTACAAAATCTTGGGAACATTATTCTTGTTGCTTCTGTATGTGAGAACAATGTAAAAAAATGTAATTATAAACAATTCTAAATACAAGATCAAAATAAGCCCTGGAAGTTAGGAGATGACCAGTCTCAACCGACAGCGCCCGTTCACGAACTTGACGCGTGGATCAGCACCATCCAGCTCAACCATTTTGTAGGGAATGAGTTTAGATGAAATTTGGCACACAGATAGATTATAACCTAGATTAACAAATAGGATACTTTTTATGCCGGTAGAACGTTCCCGCGGGATAATTTCTGGCTAGGTTTGACTTCCACAATTCAGTAACTGTGTAACACGATACCCCTTGGTAAGACTGGTCGTCAGACCATTAGCACAAAATTTAAATTAAATAATGAACCTAACATGTCTTTACCAATCAAAATCAAAAGTCATTTATTCGAATTAGTCTGAGAATCAGCACTTTTCGAACGTCAAAGTACATGAGACAGTCCCCCAAAACGCCCACCCTTCACCATTTCCTAGAGCTTTAGCTGGGAAGAAGAAGTGGCAGAACAAACTCCTCAGCAGCACAGCTGTCTGACCCTACCTACTCAGAAACCCCGTTTTTATAGTCAAATATAAAAATTGTAACATTTTACGGCAAAAAAGTTTTTAGAATATTTAGAAAACAAGACCATAATGATTATACAATACACAGACAATACCCGAGCCAATAAAAAACAAAAACATTTTTTTCCATTGTACAGAACCATAGAGCAAAATTCACGGTCGATTACACCTCATTCTATTGCAGGCATGGACAACTCGACGATATACTCGTTTGTTTCATTAATTTCCTAGAAACGTAGTTACGGGTAAAAGTACTGTGTTAATTGATTAATTGCTACTGTGCCTATTTATGTGTGTGTGTATGTGATGTGTGTGTTTAGTGTGCGTGTGTGCGAATAAACTTGTAATAGTTTATGGAATAAAGAAGAAACATAACTACTTTCATTGTGGTTGTTATGGAGTATTTTTTTTTGGGTTTTGTAGTAAATGTTTTTATAGGTAAGTACTGGTTTTAAATCGTAATTTTGAGATATTATTTTGGAAAAATAGTTGGTATTTAACGTAATTCATGTTTTTCAAAAGTCTTTCCCTCTTACTAACAAACATGGAATAAAATAAGTATAGGTACCGGGAATAACAAAGGAATAACCATACATTTTCATAGGTTTAATCTTAGGATAACTTTATTCCGTGTTTATTAGTAAGAGGGTTGAAAATCACGCGTGTCTTTGCATTAAAGTAGGTAAATACTTATTTTGTTCTCAACTCTTGCTACCATTTTTGTCACTAAAAAGTAACTCTTTCAATAAATCAAAATTGAAATGATAATTTATGTTATGCATTAAAACATAAAGAAATACAGTATTTTAACTGTAAAACAACGTCAGTCAAAATCAGAGAAATCGGTAAAAAAATCGTATACGGTCTCTAAAATGGATTGGACAATATTATACTTACATAGAGACATTGTTAAAAATTGATTGCTGATCAACCTTTATAAAAAGGTTGTGCGAACCTTTTAAATTAAGAACCCAATAAAAACCCACTTAAAACATTTCTTATGAGAACCGAAAATATTAAATGGTTTTTAAAATTTCAATGCATAATAAATAAATATTACTACACATTTAACACCTTAACCGCTTATACGTAAAAAAACAATTTATCCAAGCTATATTTTAATTTAAGAATAATAATATTCTCTACGGAATCTCACCTTAAATGCTACTGGGCGTTGCCAACATAACGCGAGTCAGGCAAAATGGCGGACGCTCAAAAAAAGAATAATTGCACGTTATAATTGAGCTAAATTGTTTCATTACTTCACCTGTCTACAAACATACTCATGCTCCTCACTGAAAAAAATCAACCGATTTACCGTCTTATTACAAAGGAAAAAAGGCGTAATTTATAAAAAAAAACGTTTTGCTAACTGTAAAAGTTAAATTGTCTATGCTTATGGAAAAATAAAGGTAGTGTCAATGTGTTAAGGGTTTTCCGTCGATATTGCGAAATTAAACTCTATATTTTGACTGATAGAGTTGAATAATGGTTAAAAGACGTGTTTTTTTAATCATTGCTGTGGTATAATTATGTTGTCAAGGAATTTTTTTTTTAATAATGAGCTGGTTTAGCAGCGGTTGCGATGAAAGTTGGAACCGGTTTCCTCCTTAAGCTTAAAGCGAGTGATTACGAAATTCTACTAGATTTTTTCGAGCCCATTAAAATATTTTTTTCCAGAAATTGTGTTCGTATACTTAACAAAATGGCGACTAATACAGGGTAATGCTGTCATTCTACTAGGTATTTCTTTTTATATCAAACCATTTAAGTATTTCAAATAAACCAATTACAGGCACTTTTGAACTGTTATAGGGGTCGGTCAGTTAGAAAAATAGTTGTACATTCCAAAGCGTAAAATGTTCCTATGGAGAAGAACGGGCAAGAAACTCCATTTTTTCTGTATTATTTCTGCATGAGAGCCTAATTAGTTTCCAAAAAGATTCATTTCCAAATTCAATAAGTTTAAATCTGGGTCTGCCAACTTACAAAAGTTAATAAATTATTGTCTATAACCTTGTTAAATTGATTCAGTCACACAAATTTTTTTTCGACAGAGGCATCGGGTATTAACATAATTTTACTATTTCTGTTAAATAAATATTTTTTTTGTCACAGAATCACTCACCATATCTGCTAGGAAAGCTAACCTCTGGATCTATACTTGACTAAAAATTGTATCCTGCCAATACCAACAGCCGAAGTAAACTGGCTACACATCCGACGGGCGCGCTCCAAAGCCAATTTTAATTCCCGTGAAACCTTTTGGCCACGGTATCCCCACTGCCTAGGCAGGGATGGCGAACGTCTTCGAGACATTTTTTTCCAAAAAATATTTCATTTGGCATTGTGTGCCAACAAACAAACTTAACTTATTGACTACTAGAAAAAAACGAAATACTTTCACAATCATTGGTAGTCTTTATTTACAGACTTGTAGCTACCATTATACAGTAATCAACATCACACCAGCTTATTTATGAACGAACAAATTAGTGCAACTTCTGGTGTCTGGTATTAGGTTCATAGGTATATTAACTTTTAGCAGAATGCAAGCTGAACTGGAATCATGTGTCATAGGTACGGTTTCTGAAAGTAACGACTCAGGCTTATGAAGATGAACAATATCACACTCAGATTTCTATGTTTGTTACTGTGACATAGGCTGCCGTGCCCAAATTATTTTGTTGCGTGCCACCAAAGGCACGCGTGCCATTGGTTCGCCATCCCTGTCCTAGTGTGATAAGATTCTCATAGGAAGTTATTAACGCCATTTGGTACCTAGTTTGCTTAGTCTGTAGACAACGAAAATGAAACCCCTTTTATAAACGTCACTTAAACGTCAAAAATGTATGGTGAAGTGCAGTCGCTAAATTTATCTTAACTTGTAACAACGTTTATAAATCCCTAAGTATGTGTTTTTAGAAAAACCTTTTACCAGGATCGTAATTGCATAACTCACTATTAATCAGTATCTGAATGATTCTGAAGGTACTGCTAATCCTTTCTTCCATATGTTCGAAAAAATTGTCTGCTTAGCAACGTCACCAACGCCATGAATGTTGTCACTGTCAAAATGAAACCGATTCTTACTGACAGTGTATTAGGTACGCAATTGCCCCTCGGAATCTGTTTAAATTAAATCATGGAAATTATTTAAGTGGGTAGGGACGGTACCCAGTTGTATCATAAAATGTTGAAGACTTTGAATATAAATAATAATTTTAAACAAAAGTGACGAAAAGAATATTTAAGAAGTTAACAGCCATGACCAAGAGTTAAAGGTCTATTTTTACAAGATCAATTCCAACGTTATTTCATTCACAAAAACAAACACATTACAACAATAACACTTTTAAATTACTTCCATTGTTTTCCCGAGAAAATTCACATTTGAATTGTTTCCGTTATTTTCCCGTGTCATTCAATGTGACAGCTGTCAAGGCGCCATCTTGTTGACATGGAACGTCAACGATTTATTGTGTTGCCTTCCAACTTTGAAATTAGTGATGTTTTTCTTCGTATTTATGCAAATATTGTTACGGTTTATTGTTTTTCGCAGTTTTAATTTATTTTTCATTTGTATTACTATTTATTTGTCACATTTTGCCACTGGCAAATAATTACCTAAGACCTATAAGCACCTAATATTAAACTAGAATATCTAATAAGAATAAGTTCGTATTGCCATAATTATATGACTAAGTACTGGACCAATATAATTCTAGAGTTAATCAAATAAGGCTGTCGTATCGATAATTTCTTATTGGTATCGATAAATTTTGCAATTTACAACTACTTAAATAGTAATTCCCTTCTGTTCTGTTGAGTGTTGTAAGACGACCTAATAAAGGGCGATATAAAATTATGTAAATTGACATCAACTAACATTTCTTAATCTGCAATCCCATTCACAAGTATGGTGATTTTTCATCTTACCATTTCATCATCATTTTCATCCAGGTTCCCACTCTGTAAGAGAAGGAGTGGGCCGTAATCGACCACGAAGACCCAGTGCGGTTTTGTAGATGTCACATGTCTTCGAATTTTTGGTTCTAGAACATGCCGATATCCTCATGATGGAACAATTGTGTACCGTAGACTAAAATTATGTAACGTCATCAATATTATAAAAAAAAAATTGAACACAGTGAGAATGGATCATATTGTATGAAAATAAGAATAAATTATAAAATTATTTTCGACGTATAAATTAAATCCTAAATTTCACAACTTGAAGAATCTTATGAAAGTCTTCTTCTTCTTCTTAGTAGGTAGATACCTATATACCAAGAAGAAGAAGAAGACTCTTATGCACACTTAAACTAGGTAGGTAGTTTAAGAGACTACTC
This sequence comes from Polymixis lichenea, assembly GCA_949091785.1. Lineage (NCBI taxonomy): Eukaryota > Metazoa > Arthropoda > Insecta > Lepidoptera > Noctuidae > Polymixis > Polymixis lichenea. The sequence continues at coordinate 3,666,582 of OX420958.1, forward strand.
ACACTTATTCAGCTCTGTTCAGCTTTTATCCGTAGAAAACAACGATTTTGTATAGAGTCCGTTCAGCGTTCCGCGACTAGTTTAGTTTAGTTTAGTTTAGGAAAATTCTTTATTAGCATAAAAATATATACAGCTGTAGAACTTAAATTAAAGTAACAGTTACACTTACACTAAACAACACACTTTTACAAGCTATGATCACCTTTATAAGTACTATAATAATGACGGTTAAAAACTTATTACAACATGAGTTAATTTTATAAATTTAATCTTTAATATTAACATATGAAATTATTGTAGTAATTTCATTTATAATATTGGGGGGTAGCACCACCAAATGCTTTAACTACGCGTTCCGCGACTGAACGGATGCGTACACATGCGGTTTTCTATGGACAAAAGCTGAATAGAGCTGAATAAATGGGAGTACTCCCTTAGTGTGCGAGAGAATGCACACTAAGGGAGTACTCCCATTTATTCAGCCTTTATTCCAATTTAGTTGAGATCGGCGCAACATCTATATTCCTTTTAATCCTTCCTTCTCTATCAGTCGTCATCTCCGTAGTCACACCCTTTCTAACCATATCATCATTCACACAGTCCATCCATCGTTTCTTTGGTCTTGCCCTGCTCTTATAGCCATCGACATTCATACTCAAAACTATCCTCACGACATTTTCCTCATTCCTCCGGATACGGAGGAATGAGGAAAATGTCGTGAGGAAAGTTAAAAGGTACGGAGGAGTGAGGAAAACATTGTGCGGAAATCGGTTGTCCGGTTATGGGCATGTTTTCACAACCGATTTCCGCACAATGTTTCAGTTATCGGTGCGACTTTAAGACTTTTTCAAAATAATAGTACGTACCTAGTCTAAGTGCCTACCCATCTATTAACTGTTTTTTCACAACCACCTCATTCCTCTCCCAGTCTCCTGCAATTTTAATTCTGTCCCTCGCCTTATCAAAATTCACGAAATTAACATACAATGAGAACAAAAAACAATAATGTGTAAAACATGATGACAGACGTACATACAATCAGTGTTTGAATATATTATTAACGCTCAATATTAATAGCTGAAATAAATATTTATTTAATAGTGATAAAAAGCCTACTGGTTCTTAAATAAATGTTGATATGAAAGACTACCTCATTTTCTTAAGTGGTATAATTGATTTTTTTTTCTTATTTACAATTAAGTTGAGTACCAAATTGTATTAAAACTCACCCTTCAAAATACCTACTAGCCAGATAAAGAAAAAAATATTCAAGAACAAAATACATTACCCTCCTTCTAGGATAGTTGGGTAAAAAATATCTAAAATCTTTATTTTGTCTATGGGCAAAACAGCCGAGCTGTAGCAAAACTATGAATTTCCAGCGAAAAACCGCACGTATCAATCGATCAGGTTAAGGTACACTTGCCAGGGTTTTTCCGTGGATGGGTGTGCACGCCTTGGAAAGCACTTAAAGCTGTTGCTCCCAGCTGTGATTCGTAGATCTTTGACAGTCGTTACGGTTCATCGGAATCCCGAAAATTGTTTTTTTTAATTTTATTTACTCCATCGCGCAAAAACGGCTGATCGGATATGGATGAAATTTGTCACGGATATAGCTTATAACCTTGATTAATATATAAGATACTTTTCATTCCGGTAGTAAGTTCCCGTAGGATGGTTTATGACCTCCATGCGAACGAAGCGGTTGGAAAAACTTATAGGTAGTTAATAAATTATTCATATCGATACGTGTCTTTGTCAATATCTAAAAACATGACCTCTGTTACATTTTGACCCTAACACTAACACTGTTGATTTGTCAAAACACTTTCTCTGAGTGAAAGTTGATTTTAAACATGACATTGAGCTTAATGTCATTTTGACACTGTCATAATGACAGATCCAGGCGCTAAATAACAAGTGTTTCGATCGATTTGTAGGGTTAAGTCACACTAGCTGTGGTTATTTGAAGATGGATTGGGATTCGAGATAAAAATAAATAAATAATTTATTTCGCTCTCAAAGTACAACAAGAATTTACACTTACAATTATTTATGAAGTTGTTTGACGGTTGCACAGCAGCACATAATAAATGATATACAAACTCCCAAACTAAGTCAAGCTTGTATTTTGGAAGTTGGTGGTTCGGAAGATGCAGAGATTTCCGTGCTACGTAAATTCATCAGTTCCAGTTGTTATTTATGATAAAGCTTCAAGTGTCAAGTAATTAACACAATTACTTTTCTACCGTTACCAGACTCAATGAGTTTTAATTGATAGCCGAGGAGTTATGGAAATCTGAAAGTCTGAAAACCATTTAAATCCTCTTAAAGCAACCCGATTTACGCTTGGCCGTATTAAGGGCCAAGCGTAAATCGGGTTGCTTTAAGAGGACTAAAAACAACAAAAAAAAACTTTCATCAAACTCAATGAAAAACAAATACAAAAAAAAGTGTTAAGTAAATCCGGACAAAACTCCGGCGCTCAATGAGAAAAAAATATACAATAAAATAATACTTGGGCAAAGTAGAGCATATTACCCTACCGTGGAAACGATCGTCGTTAACCGACGGGGTATCAATAAGCCTATGCAGGGCTGCTCTAATTCTCGCTGTTTTTTTGTAATATTGGCAAACATGCTGACGTGACGGCCCACCTGATGTGGAGAGGTTTTATACCGACGCCCATAGACACCTGCAATACCAAGGAGTTTCATGATGACTTGGGAGACTGTAGATATGTTGACCATTTTCTATATTTTTATGTCAGAATCAGCTTATAATGTTCCTAATACTGGGACACAGGCTTCCTCTCTACGAGAGGGAATGGCCTGTAGTCTAAAAGGACAGTGTAGGCCTGTCAAGTACCAGGTACTTGTCTAAAAATCTACAGTCTACAAGGCCTACAACGTTCACGCGTTCACAAAATATAAATTTATTATAGTGAAAACTTCTTAAGGCGCGTTGAGCACTTTTTCGGTGAACAAAAATCATGGAACTCGCGTCATCGTCACCGAACCCTTTTTGATTTAAGAGTGGTTGGTTGAACGAGCACGCGGATGAGTCGCGCGTTAATGTTTTTCGGAAAATTCCCTTTCTTTCGGATTGCGTGCTTAGAGAGTAGGCCCCAGATGTATGGACGTACACGAGGCCAAAGGAGTTTATGTAAGGATTGTAGCAGGTGGCATTCTGTAGTTTCAGCCTACCCCCATGGGAAGAAAGCGTGAGTTTCTATATGTATGTATGAAATGTATTGTTAACAAGAACAACGAAAAACCATTTAAATACAGGAAGAGTAACTAGGTAAAAATATTTATAGATCTAAAAAGGAAATCTAGCCATATTAATAGAAACTATAACAAAAGTACCTATAAACAAAATAGTCATAGGCCATTGTAAAACTCGATACCGGATAAACAAACAAACTCCCATTTTAAATTTTAAATGCAATAAAGATGTCCTATCCATTAGAACTCCTATAAAGGACACCGCATTCAACCTTAAATTAATTCAAAATAAAAAAGAAAACAATGTTTTGAATAAATAAATACGAAAGTCATTACATCTGTAGTGATGTGTCAACAAACACAAAATATACCAGCAGTATGTTACGGATCATTTGGTGTAATATATTCTAATACATACGACTATACTTCGAAGACGCATTGTCAAAATATTTATGTATGTTTTTGTCCGAATGGAATATTTTACTCGTTTAAAAGTTGTGTAATGTCGATGTGACACGAAGTTACGTTTTTAAGTTCCGTTGTGGAATTGGAAATTATAAAAAAAAAACGATTTTCAATAGAGATATGGTTTGATAATGTCGTCAATGTAAACTATAAATGGTTTTGTATGAAAAAACTTCAGCAGGCTGATTTAAAAACACTGAACCAAAAAGGCAATATAAAATAGTACCTCGAAAGTTTATTCATAATTAGCTTATTATCAGCCTGGTAAAATCAAAATCGATAATCCAACATCATTTGCAAAGAAACTTCTGTCCATGTAAATTCGTTTAAAAAAACATAACCTGTCAAAAATATATCCGCCAACTTTAAAGCTCCTGGTCACGCAAAACAAACAATTTTTTACAAAAAAAAAAAACTCAATAAGCCACAGTAATATCAACAGATAAATAATACACCTATCTCTCGAACAAATATACAACGATGCCACATAAAAAAGAACAAATAGTGTTGACACTTACCAGAGCTAGGTCTGTCACTGTATCTGGTGCAATAAACCCAAGCTGGCCATAAAGATGCATTGCCCGACTGGCTATTGGTGTCAGTACTCCCACAGGTAGACAGAGCCCCACTCGAGGTTGACGAAACCACTGAACTCGCCGAATCTGGTCTTTTCTGATTCTCTATAACTTTCGGCATCTCTCTTTCTTTAGGAACATGTTCCCCAATTTGGGAAACCGTCTGTCTTAAACCCCCAAGAGGTGGCAAGGAGGTAAATTCTGATTCTTTCGTTTTTAAATAATCGAAGCTGTATTTTTGGAAGTCATTCTGAGGTTTCGATAAATCGTAAGGCTTGTACAAAATGCTGTGGTTTGGCCCAACTGGCTTCGGACCCTCAATTTTGTTTGTTTTCCTTAACGCGTTCAAACCGAATTCAGGGTGTAAGATATTGTTTATTGAGAAGGCTATAGGGACCGACGGCTGTTGTCTTTGAGCTCGAAGTTTATCATTCTCAAAGCGTTGGTTTTCAGGGTTTATTTGAGGTTTCACATCAGGCGTTTCCGGTCGGTAGTAGTTCTGGAAACCGTCCATCTCGTTTTGGTCCTCAGGGCTCGGTGGAGGGGAATTTGGCTGCACTTTGACTATCGTCATATTGGGGGATGTTCGCTCATATCTTGAGTCAATTGTGGTACAAGTATACTGACTTGGGGGGCTGTAGTTCACCGGGTTCTCCGCGTGAGGTGCTGGCACTCTTCCAGAGACAGGTCCAGGGCTGTTCGCCTGGTTCGGGCTGCAGCGATCTTCAAAAGCCATCTCCACACAATGTTCCGAACCGATTACAAGTTTATAAGAGTCAGTACATTATACAGCACAGTCCACAGTATAAAATAATGTCAGTTAATTTAAATGAGACACAGTCTTCACATTAATATTTATCGGAATCGATTAGCATGATTTCTTAATTCTACCGCACTACTTTTTTGATGCAAAGGGCTTGTGATGGACAGCCACGGCTGTCAGATTGAAATGTCAGTTGCGTGTGACACGGGCACTAGTCCCGGCGGCGGCTGCCGTATGACTGCGCCCCTCGTCTCGCCGTGGGGACACGCCCCCGAACAAACAAGCTTTTTACCCTTCCCCATTCGTTTTGTAGGCGTTAACCGTTCGCTTTTCATAGCCCGACAACATCTTTTGCATACTCCATCCTTCTCTAACCTATGAACATTCTTAGTGGTAGAAAGAGATGGATGTACGACAATTGATTTAACTTGCGTGTGTATTTAGTGGGGGCTTCGTCCAGATTTATAATTCAGTTGTAAATTGCTTCTATGGCTCTTTCGCGCACTCATAATGTATCAATAATACTGCGGTGCGCTTTGTACAGAATTTCAATTAAACTTTGACAGAATTATTATATTGATAGACGTGCGCCATGTTGAATTATTGATCGGATATCGACGAAGTAGGATTTTTTAAAGAAATTATAACATAATATCGTTGTAATTAAGTTGTGTTAGGTAATATTAAATTGTATGAACGCGATAAAATCTACAATTGTTGGAGTTTTATTGCTGAATTTAATTACTGTTCAGGGTTCTGTAAAAATCTTGCGAATTGTACTTTTGACCCATTTTTATTTTTTCTTGATATTTTTTTATCATTTTTTGGCGCTTACAAAAAAATCGTTTTTTTGCAGACGACAGAAAATTAAGTTCAGGGGCTTTGCATAAAATTTGATTGACTTGATATGGCTTCCGTCGGTTCCGTCGGCACAATTTATTTACCTCTAATAATAATTATTAGAGGTAAATAAATAGTGCCTGCAATTATTATAGGTGTGATGAGACAGCTGAAATAAATCAATTATTTGTTAAGAGCAGAGCTTTTTATTTACCAGAGCACTATTTATTTACCTCTAATAATTATTAGAGGTAAATAAATAGTGCCTGCAATTATTATAGGTGTGATGAGACAGCTAAAATAAATAAATTATTTGTTAGCACGCTTTTATTAGCTTGGTATGGATATATCTATGTATGTACCTAGGTATGTAACGGAATCTTTGAACGTGATTTTCACCCCGTTTAAAACGTCGGATTGATTTGAAACTTTGCACACTTATCAAAGACCGATGACAATTCAATAATGTCATAAACTTGTTCCATTATGTTGGCCAAAAAAACTGAATAATCACGCCTTTGTTGTTAACCGAACTAAAAAATAGAACGAACAAAAAGCTTTTTTTTTACTATTCTTTTTTTATATCAAAACTCGCTGACTTCAAAAAAAAAACAAGAACTTTAAAGACTTAATTCGCTAAATTAAGGTTGTAAGTAAAGTAAGTTCTTGTTTTTTTGTTCGTGGTATTTTTTTAAAACTAGGTAGGTAGTTTATTCAGTACCCTTATCGCGTAACACACTATGAATTTTGCTCATGCATTGAAATGAAATTAAATTAAATGTTTATTTCTGTAAGAAGATCTTAAAAAATACTTTTAAAATCAATATTTAAAAACTAGATGGCGCCGGCATTTCCTAGCTGACTATTCCCTGAGAAGAAAAGCCGAAACAAACTCAGAGGTCATGGTCTGTTTTCAAGTCCAAACATTATATTATTTGAACTTTATGTGAGTCTAACAATGCAGGGCAATGTCTGGAAGGGCCTTTTGAAGAAAGAGCCATTGCAGCTTTGAGCTGACCTGTCCCAACAGACGGCATGGTACCTATGTGTCAGTCACCGTGTAGCTCAACCCTATTTAGGGAGCTCAACGACCCGTCACAAGACGCTACCCGATTTGCAGGATATTTGCGTAGGCCATTTACGAAATGCTCAAAACCACCAGACGAGTTATAAAGCCATGTGTTCAATCTAGCTTGCATAGTACTCACATTCACAGTTAGTTTTTTCTTTAAATGTCATCAAAAGTAATGTCACGTAGATCAATATTTAAATATAAAATGTCAACAGTATTCTATTAACACTTAGCTTATGTAATAGTTTGTTGCTTGAGGGTACATTAGAGCAACTTAACTAAGCCCAAATCTTTTTGTCATCCAAGTAATCTTTATAGAAACCTTTTTGACATAGTTTCTGTTTAATAAATTATTTAAATTTATTGAAGCTTCTTTAACATGGCTTAGGAATTTGTTGTACTTAAATGTCTTTGGCACTTAAATGAATTACTAATTTTTTGGAGCCTAGTCGTGGGCACAATAAGTAAATCTTCACATGAAATCATTCATTGCTTCACATGTACGACAGCCCACCTGATGGAGGGAGGTTTATACAGATTCCCATAGACACCTGAAAAAGCAAGGAGTTTTATGATGACAACTTGCCGTCGACCCGGGCTTGGTCCTTACCGGACTCATTACTCGCCGTCAGCAAGCCCAGCAGCAGACAGCAAGTGAAGGAAGCAACGGCTACCCATGCACTCCGTACCATGGTCTGATCCAGGGCCGGACGCGAGAGATCTCCGCCGCCGATCGCCTCCACGAGGACACGGTGGTGCTCCGCCCAAGCCGGGCAAACCGGGAGGTTTGTTTGGCATACGGTGGACCGTATGCTCCACCGTGTCCTCAGGGCGATCTTCGCAATGGAAACACCCGGGCGTTTCCTCCCGCCTTATTCGAAACAGGAACCTCCCGAAACAACCGTGTCCGGTGAGGACCTGCGTCAGGCGGAAGGTGAGGACGCCGTGCAGCCTATCCAGTCACTCCTCAAAGAGGGGACTTACCGCCGCAAGTGAATATTGTTGAACTGTAAAATTAAAAGCCATTTAATATTAGTGTGTTACGCAAATACCTCGCAGGTTTAGTAGCTATATTAAAAAAAATCATAGCTTTTGATTCAAATACAAAACATTTAATAATAGGTACGGAACATCATTTAATCAAGTCAGTCTCGCGACTCACATGTTATAAGTTATAACCACTTTCCACATGGTTATCTTTTTATAGTTTCAATTATTTTTTAATGTGACTATTTTCACACTTCAATATCATTGTATTCCTGTAATAATTAATTAATAATAATAACTCGTTAATAATCTCAAAATGAGCGTGTCAATCAGTTGCGGTTATAAATTATTTCTTTAATTAATTTAGTAATTTTCTTTAGTTCTTTATTAGTCAATCAAGGAATCTTTTTAATTATAATTTACAATCTATAGAATGATTGGCTCGGTTTTAAGTAGATATTAATGTGTTAAAATTGTGATTGAGTTTTGAGACGAAAATAATCTAGGTTGTCTGCAATTCTGCTGCTGCCCTGCTTTCCTTATTAAAATTTCGAGCTAGGTGTTGCGTTAGATCTGTAATAAAATTGTTTGAAATGTTGTTCAAAGCAAGTCTCTATAACTTTGAAGATAATAAAAGGCTCCTGCAAACAGGCGCGACGCGACAGCGCGATGCAACTGTCGTAAAACAATTTCTGTAGAAACTTCATGGAAATTGTTCAACAAAAGTCGTGTCGCGCCTGTCTGAAAAAGCTAAAACTTGGATAGTTTTAAATTCTCCTCAATATGGTCATCGGAACCAAGTAAAAATCCTAGACGTAAACTATTTTTTAAGCTGTATGAACTTATGTTTTCTTCTACCACCCCGCACTAGGCCCGCTAAGTGGATTACAGCCCATTCATCCATTCCAACTCTGGCAGAGAGGAGGCCTGTGTACCAGCAGGGGAAACATTATATAGTCTAAATTAATGATCTGATATTTTCATTTGTGCCGTTAAAAGTAATTACCAACACAAACTCAAAGCATTTTATCATTTACAATATATGTATGCATTTTTTTTTTCAATAATACGAAGTCTATTTAAAAAAAAAGACTCAAAAAAGCTTTATAATTTTAGCCCAAGCCCTACTGTTTAATCTATGGTTGATCTACTACACATCACTATGACATCACATTTTATTTGATTTCACGAAACAATTTAATTGGTATTGAACACACTGACCGTAACGTGACTTCCAAAAGTTAACCAACTGTGACAAAGTGAGGTTGTGTTATTGTGTAACGTAAAGTATTCAAGCGGAGGATTGGAATGAACAATTGTATTTATTTCGGTAGATAATTGTTGGGGCAGTAGGTATTTACTATTGTCATATAATATAAATAGGAACTTTGGTAGTAAGTTACATCAAATACTGGTAACAAAATTACTGGGTAATACATACGAAAGCCTTTGGTAAGACTGGTTGTCAGACTTTCGGGCGTCTGACGCCCTGTAACGAATGTCAAAGATATACGAATGACAGCCGGGACCAACGGCTTAACTTGCTTTCTGAGGCACTGAAGGGTGGTATATAGAGATGGTCACCTATCCAAGGATCAACCGCAGCAAGCGTAGCTTAACCTGATCAATCGACCCGTGGGGTTGTTATTACTTAAGAGCGTTCATCCCACGCGTGCTGGCAACTGCGCATTTACGTACGGCGGTTTTTCGTGATTGCCTATTTAATAAAATACAAACAAAAGTTTTAAAAAAATCAGCCAAGCACTAGATCGTTAGTATTTACAAGTTTGCATGCTATTTTTTTTTCAGTTATTTTGGTATTTACTTATAAAAATCGACATACCGTCAATTATTTTCTATTTGCATCTTAGTACGATTAAACGCTTTTATTAAAGAGTAAATGTTAAAAATATTTATAGATAGATACCAAATTACCAACGATCTAGTGCTTGGCTGAAAAAAAAATGTACTTATGTTTGTATTTAATGAAATCATCACGAAAAACTACTATAAATGCGTTGTTGCCAGTCCGCGTGGAATGAACGCTCTTAAACGCAAGCTCTTTTTTATCCAATGACATAAAAAAGAAGCTGTTAGCTCCCGTGTTTGCCTCATCCAGGTTTTGTCCACGATGGCAACAATGTCGTCCGCCCATTTCGCCGCCGGACCACCGACATCTCGTCTTCCAGTCGTTGCACGCCAGTCTGTCACAGCCATATTCCACCTGTCGGTCACCAGGTGTCCTGCCCAACTCCGTTTGAGTTCCACAACACGCTGTTTGATATCGAAGACCTTCGTACGTCTTCGTATCTCGACGTTTGGAACTCGGTGTATTAGCCTGACGCCTGCCGAATAAACCAAACCAATTGCTGCAGTTCTTTCAGGGGATTGGCATAAGAAAAGAGAGGCCTATTCTCACCAGTGGGTAAAGTCAGACTGTAAATGATGATGATGAATTGCATTCTTAGCTGCCTTTTTTTGAGGGTAGGAAATCATCGAATAACTTCTCCCGACTTTTACTGACTAAAATCCACCCGTGTTCCTTCAGTTGCCTGTGTGCCAGGGGTCGCGGTATCTCTTTCGAACAACCCGCACCCCTGGCAGGCATCGGCCCTTGCGGACTCCACCAGTTGGTGTTTACATCTCTTTGAGGCGCGCGTGGAACACAGCGCGCTGTCGACCCGAGCTTGGTCCTAACCGGACTGCGAGCTACCCATTACTCGCCGTTCGCAAGCCCGTGCCTACGGTGGCCGAGAATCAGCCTGGGGTTCCCGACGCCCAGGGCGACTCCTGCGCTCACGTGCGCCGCCTGTAGTCGTATTTATTTTGTTCACTGTACGTTTTACGTGTAAGAAAACAAGGCAAGTTCAAGGTCGAAGGTCGTATCTTTGAGGAGCCGACTTTTATCACCTTTACTATAGAATTTTATGAATGAAACTTAAACAGAATACTATGAATGAATATTTGACAAAACTGTTGCGCCATAGTAGTATAAGTACATAGTCTCTCTCGCTGACACGATACGCAGTCAGAACCTCCTTTAATCTCCGCCGAAGTCGGGTAATCTGCATAAGTGTAGGTAAGTGTCAGAGCTTTGAAGTCACCGACACATATCGTGTGCCGACAATGTAAAGGTCAAAGTTTACTGTTGAATTATTGACGACTTTAAAATATGTTAATGTTAAACCTTGGTTATTTATGTGTTGAGTGTAAGGTATGTTTTAGCGATTGTCTTACAAATACTTATCTCAATATTTCGTTCAAAGTTTTCAAATGAAAAAAAGTTTATTTAAAAAAAAACAACCGACTTCCAACAATAACACCACAAAGTGAAAAATAACTTTAATTTAGGAAGTCGGATTTGCATGGGACCATTTGGTGAGTATACCTACCCGTCAAAGATAGAAGATTTTTTCAAATCGCTTCATGAATTATGGAGTTCTGAGGTAACATTTCTAGATCGTGTCGTATGAGAGAAAAAGACGAAGCTACGCCGTAGCAGCGTAGACCATTGCGTAGCGCGTAGTAGAACTAGTAGACCATCTTATTGTAACTTAACACATTATTTTGTGCACTTTAAAACTTCAGAAAAAAAATTGGCAAAAAGAAAAGGGGGACGAAAAAGGATGACAGACTTACTGTCTGTCGTTCTTTGTCGTCCACCTTTACCTGTACGTCCTTATTCTTACATAAAACACTATAAGGTGTGTAGGTACATCGCAGTTTTTGGTTTGACTGTTGACCCCCATACTAAGCAGCTGGTCTGGTCGAAGTTACGGGAGATTCCTACCACGTATTACCTTCGGACAGAAAATTAGTTCGGGGCCTGAAGTAGAAATGAATGACAGGACGATTTGACAGTCACCCTTACTCCCGATATGTTTTTGCCCGACCGAAAAAGTTAATTAATCGGGAGTAGAGTTCGTTCCGTCTGGTGCCGGACGTAAAAGAATATCACTATCCCATTTCTTCCTGTGGGTGTCGTAGAAGGCGACTAAGGGACTTACTAGAGAATGGGCAGCAGCGTTCTCTATGCATTTGACCACCATACTGCGATCGCCAACCCGCCTGCCAAGCGTGGCGATTATGGCAAATCCCCCGTTTTGGGGAGGCTTATGTCCAGCAGTGGACGTTTTTCGGCTGATATGATGATGATATTGAGAGTTCATTCCGAAGTATCGCACTACTTTCGGACGGACCCGTATCTTCGTTGATGGTCTAAGAGAGCAGGCCTGCAGGGCTTTGTATCTTGGGGGTCGGAGTGCAAATGATCAGAAAGGAATATGTCGATTTATAGGTTAGGTTAATAAAGCGTATATTGTGTTGTGTGTGTGTGAGAGAGAAATATCTATCCTGAAACTATGCATCATTTAGCAACGGTCAAAGAAAATTTAGCAATTCTTAGCAATATAAACAATCTTGCAATTGCCATAAATTACTTAGTGTTGTCAATTTTATTTGCTGTGGTTACTTACTGCAAAGATTTGCGCCATTGAGATGCCCGTGTAAGCCAGAATAGTAAAAAAATAAGGGCAACAGTATTCACTCTTAAATTATGCTACTGAACTGTTAACTGCTCCGTTGGTCTGGGCTCCTGGGTTCGACTCCCAGATCTGGCAAAGTGGCATTGGATTTTCTATTAGGAATTTCTTAGTAACAGCCCTGATTTCGTTTCGTCGGGAAGCACGCTAAGCCGTGGTCTCGCACCTGATCTCTCTCCGGTCACGTTGCTTTGCTGTCTCATGGGACCATGAGAGTGAGGGAAGAGAGACTGCACTTATGTCACACACTTGTGCACTATAGTATCTCAATACTCAATACTCAATACTCAAATTTTATTTGCATTCCACAATGTGTACTTAGGTGGTAAATTAAAAAATAGTAATCATTCATGGACCCTGTCGGGCACAGCAAAAAATAGTAGGATCTCCCGCGCCGAAGGTTAGAAATTGGGCGCCACGGCCGAAAAACGGTCTGTAGAACTATAAGTATGCTAATGAAACAATAAATTAAACATACATGGAAAAAAGGCGCCAAAAATCATCAAATTAGCATGTAGAATTAAATTACTACTAGGCTGTAAGCGCCGCCGGCTAGACAATGTGTAAACAAAAACAAAAGAAAAATAAACCAAGATGGCGTCGATAACGAGCGCGCTGTCACTTCCCGCCCAAATAGCTGTCAAATGTCAAGTGAGGCTGCGGTCATACATGCAGAGATTAAAAGTATGTATCATTTATATTTATAGGGCGATATTGCCATGCAAATATTGAATGTGGCTTTCGTTAAGTATCTGGATATATAGGATCTGCTTCTTCTGATAAATAGAATTGTTTCTTCATTTTTTTCAGAAGCAAAAAGAATGATGTGTACCCAGGATTTTGTAATATCTTGATTTTAAGAGTTTCCTTAGAGTTTCTTGCCCATTCTTCTCCATAGAGATCTACGTTTTGGAATTGGCACCTAGCTTTAACTTTCCGACTAACTGGTCGACTTTTTGACGATTTAAAAGTGCCTGAAAGTGGTTTTATTGAAATAAATGCTTTGAGTCTGAGCTTCAAAAAGTAGCTCTCTTTGATATAGCACGCAATTTGAGGGAATACCTATCTTTGGAGGGGCTTATAGGTAAGTAGCAGCCGCATGGGTCGATCGATCAGGTTACGCTACCTTTGCCACGGTTGGTCCATGGACGAGTGACTATCTTAATATACCAAGTTTCCTCCGTGCCTCGGGAAGCACGTTAAGCCGTTGGCCTGGCTGTCATTCGTGAATCTTTGACAGTCGTTTCGAGTCCTCAGAAGCTCGAAAGTCTGACAACCAGTTTTATCTAGAAGTATTGTTTTACCCAGGAACTGGATAGTGGAGGTCAGATAGTCCGTCGCTCCATGTAAAATACTGATATTCAGCTGCATCTGGTTAGACTGGAAGCCAACCCCAACATAGTTGAAAAATGGCTGGGCAGATGTTGGCCTTAACATTTTGCCTTAGTAGAACAATAACAAGCCAATATACAAACATTCAAACTAATCTATTAACTAAATTATTACCACAACACTACATTTATAGGACCAAAACAAAACACAACTTCCCTCCCGCCTATAATTCCCCGCTAACATAACGACCTTGTCTTTATGCTTGTCAGAATGACAGCAAACTGACAGTGTAGACTTAAACCATTGTTTATTATAACGAATATCGATTTGTCTCGTCACTAGAACGCAAATTATTGATTATCGATTAGTATAATTTATACTAATAATAAAGCTGAAGAGTTTGTTTGTTCATGATACGGTATGATACGGATGAACGAAGAAAATGTCGTGAGGAAAGTTTTGAGTATGAATGTCGACGGCTATTTGAGTAGGGGGAGACCAAAGAAACGATGGATGGACTGTGCGAATGATGATTTGGTTAGAAAGTGTGTGACTACGGAGATGACGACTTATAGAGAAGTGAGGAAGAAAAAAAAAACAACCGACTTCCGGAAAAAACACTACAAAGTGAAAAATAACTTTAATTTCGGAAGTCGGTGACTTTGGATATGTATTTTTAATTTTTTTTAACCGCCTTCCAAAATTAAAGTTCTTTTTCACTTTGTTGTTTTTTTCCGGACGTCGGATGGTTTTTTTTTTTTGAAAAAGTTTTTGCTTTTCACGTTTTAGTTATAATAATAATCATTTTATTATCAGGCAACTAAGGCCCATACATAAAATACACAAAATAATCTTAAACAATAATGACAAACTAATACATAATAAAAATTAGCTAAAAACTATAACTAAACACTGTAAAGTTGACGGCGTCGTGTTTCGCTGCGAGGTGTCACGTAACCGTCCTCGGAAAAGTCGATATACGACACCTTTCGGCCAAAAGTCCTCTTTCAAGCAGTACTGTAGATGGTGGGTTGGAACTCGTACCACGAATGACTTAAAGTTGATGTCGTGGCACGACTCCAACCTTTCGACCCTCAGAGTCCAGTTGGTGTTCACTTTCATGTACTGCACGACTTCCTCAATCTTCGTGGAATGTTGCAGACGCGAAATGTACAGCACCTACCCCACACCAATTCGAAATTTCATCATCCTTGGAGTCAAAACAATACATATTCGCGGTTACATACATCGCGGTTGATTTGCTGTCATTTTTTGAAGAGTTCCGTTGTCTGTCTCCGAAATGCATCATCAGATCTATATGAAAATTAAATGGGACCATTTCGGAATAAACATCTTTCGATATATGACGGAGTTATTCCCGAACGATCTTAAAATTAAAATTAAAAACATGTCGAATTGATAACCTCATTCTTTTTGACGTCGATTAAAAATACTTAAATTAATACCACAGATAAATTGGGGTGAAGGCTAAAGAACGATGATGATGAATCTCTGGAACCACCATCGGATATGATAGCCCAATTCTAGAAGAAGGTTATAGGCTATTAAACATCACGCTACGACTCTAAGAAGCCGGGCAAAAACTTACAAAGAACGCTGCGTGAAAATGAAGTACTTATTAGTGTGGATAGCCGAGGGAGTTTTATAAAAATGTGTCTGATATTTTTAGTAAGTTATTTAATTTCGCCAACGCTTTAAGTCGTGGTTCATACCCCAAAGGGCACTAAGGGCACCCCCCTTCGTTTTGATCAAAATCAAAAGTCATTATTCAAACTAGGCTGATAAATAGCACTTTTTGAACGTCAAAATTACATAAGACAGTCCCCCGGCACGCCCGCCCGTCACCAACCTTTGCAAACTTTCTTAATGGGGGGCCAGAAAGTTTAAGAAATTTCGGAGGAGTGCCAGAATTATAGGAAAAATGCATTTCGTGTTGAAAATTTTACTCATATAAAAACATTACAGCATTACACACTTGCACAAATGTTATAAATTACAATTTAACTTTTATTCGAAGGCCCTGCCATGGTAGGCGTTTGACATATATGAAATTGCTTTTGATTTGCCGTAATATTTTCGAATGCAGGTTCGAGCTGTGATGAAGTAACTTTCAGTAGCGCGAAAAGGCTAGTCTAGCTGGCTCCTTTACCTACGCGTCTATTATTCTACTAAGTAGAATCTACTTTATACTTCTGGACCGTCAAAATATAATTATCGCGGGCCATAAACTATTCACGTCGAAGGACCGTCGGCGGGCCGGATTAAATGCTTTCGCGGGCCGGAGCTGGCCCGCGGGCTGTATTTTGCCCATCACTGCTCTAGCTGGTAAACAGAAGTGGCGCAACAAACTCCCCAGCAGACTGTTTTTTAAGCCTTGGCTTCATTGAGGCAGCCACAGCCATTTAAGCAGCCTCCTCGGTTAACCTGCGATATGCCATACCAAAAAAAATTAACCATATTAGGGCCCTCCACTCGACCGAAGTCGCAAGCAGAGGCTAGTCGATTAATAAAGGTATTATCGATTTAAATACCTATGTAGGTTGATGAATAATTTGTTGCTTATTGTGTGGGATGGAGTTATATTATTGAAACAATGGTTAAGTGATTATATCTACTTGTCATCGTAACAATCAGTCTGTAAACATATATAGTCTGTACTAAAATTATCTGATGTAAGTGTAAACAAATCGTGTTCAGGTTAAATTCTAACTAAAGGTAATTAGTAACATATTTATCTATATTTAGAAGACTTCGACACTTTCTTTAATATATCTCACCTTTTATTACAAAAATTATAGTTTAAAAAATGTGACAAGTAGGTTTTGCCCGCGGCTCCGCCCGCGTGGATGCCGGTTATCGCGTAAAAAAGTAGCCTATGTCCTTCTCCGTAACCCAGGCTATATCTCTGCCAAATTTCCTGACGATCAGTTCAGCGGTTTAGGCATGAAAGCGCAACAGACAGACAGAGTCACTTTCGCATTTATATTATCAAAAGTAGGGAAGTAGGGATTGTAGGTAAGTAAATTAAAAATCATCTACGAAAGTTGAGTTGATAAAATTAATCACAATTGTCTAATATAAAATATTAAGTTACAGTTCAATTCCTTATGAGTCTATTAGGCTACATTGTAATAAATTTATAAGAACTTTAGTTCTTATTAATAAACATAAAAAAATTGCCTAATGAATGTCCGAGTTCCATACGTCGAGAGATACGGAGACGTACGAAGCTCTTCGATATGGAAAGTCGTGTTCTGGAGCTAAAATGGAGTTCGGCAGGACACTTGGCAAGACACAGTGATGACGGTTGGAGTGAGGCTGTGACAGACTGGCGTCCAAGGACTGGAAGACGAGATATCGGTCGTCTGATGAGCGGCGAGATGGGCGGACGACATTGTTGGCATCGCGGGATATATACCGTGGGGATTGACGTATGAAAACAGAGGCCTAAACCTACCCAGCAATGGGTTTTTTTTTTTTTGAGAGCCGTCAAATAAATTCTCCCACTCTGGGTGGAGCAGGAGGCCGTGTCAGACTTTTACTGACTAAAACCCACCCGTGTTCCTTCAATTGCCTGTGTGCCAGGGGCCACGGGATCTCTTTGGAACAACCCGCGCCCCTGGCAGTCCCAGCAATGGGTGAAGTTGGGCTGTGGGCGATGTCTAATTACAGCTGTAGGTAAGCCACATTTTTTAAATAAGTATCTTTTAATAAGTTTAAACTACAATTTGTCTTGAAACTAGCACTGGCAGGCCAAATAGCCGAACACACGGCATGAAGATAGACTTCGGCTGCCACCAATAAAACTAAAATTATTTAAGAAAAATGTAAACTGCATGTCGATTATTATTTACAATCATTTACCAAATGTTTCGGGTGGTGCCGGACGTAAAGAATAGCATCATCCCATTTCTTCCCGTGGGTGTCGTAGAAGGCGACTAAGGCATTTACTAGAAAATGGGCAGCAGCGTTCTCTATGCATTTTACCACCATACTGCGATCGCCAACCCGCCTGCCAAGCGTGGCGATTATGGCAAAGGCCCCAATTTTTTTTGGGGAAGGCCTTTGTCCAGCATTGGACGTCTATCGGCTGAAACGATTTACCAAATATTTTTCAAGACTTAACGCTGACAATGGTTTAAAAAAAACTCTTTTTAAAAGTATTACTATTTAAAATATATTACATTATTAAGGACTATTTAGAAGACAAAGCAATAGAAACTGTAACTTGTAAATTAGATTAATTGATAGATTAATTGCTGACTGTGAATACTATTGCACGCCATGTTATGGCAGGATATGTTGAAAAAAAAAAGACTGTAACACTTTATGTGCCATATTCTAGAAAATAAATATTTTTGATTTTGATATGATTTGAATGAATTAAGATTATTTAAAAATTACATAGCTTTCGGATTTAAAAATTCAAACAATCAAATCGAAGCACTCATTGCATTTTGTAAGTACAAATACGCATCTACATTTACCTGATCCCTTTGTTTACATGTTCGTCATATAGTTTTCGAACAGACCATATCTAAACATAAAGATATACAGTCAGTGAGCATTGCAACAATTGGTCGAAGAGTAAATCGTCATTATTTTGATCGACCGATTTGTGATCGCCGAGCAGGCAGGAGGAGTTTTGACGTTATCCTAAAAGTGGTTTTATTATATCTAATTATCGAATTGGACCAAACTTTTTTGGCTTATTAGTTGAATAGCCCGAAGAATTGCCAAACATAAGTGGCAGTGGGCAGGGCACATTGCTCGCAGAACAGATGACCGATGGGGCCGAAAGTTTCTGGAGTAGTGACCGCGTACCGGAATACGTAGAGTTGGAAGGCCTCCCACAAGGTGGACCGATGACCTTGTGAAGGCCGCGGGAATCCGCTGGATGCGGGAAGCACAAAACTGCTCCATGTGGCGGAGCTTAGGGGGAGGCCTATGTCCAACAGTGCACGTCTTTCGGCTGAAGTTACTCGCCCAAATTGGACGTGCCGATTGTTTTGAATAATATAAATATTATTTTCTCGCATTAAATTAATTGATTTGTGGGCGAGTCGACCTCTCCAGAAATACATATTAGGCAATTTGCACGTTTTAAACTTTATGCATTTATATAAGTTATGAGAAAAGGACACTGCAAGTACATGCAATAAAGAGCTTAAAAGTATGTCTGGTGCTGTTGATTCACCCACAAAAATATTAACTTCGTGCGAGTCACTTAAAGAAAATACTTAATTTATTATTTCAAAGTGTCAATTCGTCCGATTCGGGCGAGTAAACTCGTGCGAATCGACTAATAAGCCGCTTATATGTAATTACTAGCTTTTGCCAGCGGCTTCGCCCGCGTGCAGATCGAAAATTATCCCACGGAAACGTATTACAGGGATCAAGAGTATCCTATGTGTATATCCAGGTTATAAATTATCTGTGTGCGAATTTTCATCCAAATCCGTTCGGCCATTTTTGCGTGATTAATCAACAATATACTTTCACATTTATAAGTAATACTAGCTTCTGCTCGCGACTTCATTCGCGTCAAATTTCTCGCTCTCCCGACCCACCCCGTCGCTTCGAATCGCCAGCCCGTGCGAGTATTTTGTTTTCTCTTTGCTCGGCTCCTAAGGGTCTCAGCGTAATGTTATATAGCCCATAGCCTTCCTCGATAAATGGACTATCTAACACTAAAATAATATTTCAATTCGAACCAGATGTTTCTGAGATTAGCGCGTTCAACCAAACAAACTCTTCAGCTTTATAATATTATAATATAGTATAGATTAATAGACATAATCGGCCTATATTGTTCTCACTGCTGGGACACAGGCCTCCTCTATGTGAAAAGGAGTGGGCCGTAATCCACCACGCCGGCCCAGTGCGTGTTGGTAGATGTCACATGTCTACGAATTTTTGGTTGTAGGACATGCTGGTTTCCTCACGATGTTTTCCTTCACCGTTTTAAGAGCAGTGGTGATGAAATAATTTACACAAAATAATACGCCTGTCTGAGTTCCGAAGACCTACAACTTGTAAGTCGCGGCCGTTACCACTGGACCACCACTGGCCCTTTTGGCATTACTGATGATATAATGTGTGCGATATATGTGCTTGTGGCCGAGTAATATAAGCCACCCGGATCGATCAATCAGGTTAAGCTGCGCTTGCCGCGGTTGGTCCGTGGATGGGTGACCATCTTTACATACCAAGACCCCTCCGTGCCTCGGAAAGCACGTTAAGCCGGTGGTCCTGGATGTCATTTGTAGATCTTTGACAGTCGTTACGGGTCGTCTGAAGCCCGAAAGTCTGACAACCAGTCTTACCAAGAGGTATCGTATTACCCAGTAACTGGGTTGTGGAGGTCAGATAGGCAGTCGCTCCATGTAAAATACTGGTATTCAGCTGCAACCGGTTAGACTGGAAGCCGACCCCAACATAGGTGGGAAAAAGCTAGGCAGATGATGATGATAATGCCAATAAACGCATTTTCTCTCTTTCTTCCATTGCTCTGCACTGCTCACCACTGCTCAATATTATTAGGATTAACCCCTAATTACCAACCCTTAATTAAAAATATTTACATTCCCAGCCATTCCCATCCACCAACTCTCCATAACTTGAGAAAATTCCGTCGCTCCCATTCCAGCGTGTGATCGATTCTATTTCCGAACGTCGTGTGTGGTCCGTGCGAGGCGTTTAAATGTGCGCCGGCGCCGATAAGGGGGAGAGTGTTGTGGCTGAATGCGGCAGGAAGGAAAAAGGAAGAATATTGTTTGATGTATGGTTAGTTTGCAAATTGAGGAATTAAAGTTTGGTACCTATGCTTTCTGGATTAAAACAATTTAAAAACTACACTTAGCTACAACATACATTATATTTAAAATGTATATTTCAATAAACACCCATATCTAGATGGTTTGCAGTATGTGTAATCCTAATCCTAGAAAGAAGAAAAATTACGCGGGAGGAGAAGAAATTTGGCACAGTTAATGTTTTTAAGGAGAAAGAGGGCAGAAAGCTAGTTTTTTTTTTTTTTTAATAAAGGTCGAATTTCGTATTTTTTTATGAAGGTCGAACTTCGTATGTTTTAATTATTTTCGAAATTCGTATGTTTTAATTATTTTCGAATTTCGATTTTTTTTAATTATGGTCGAATTTTAACTACTATAGTACTAATGGTGAATGATTTCAATAAGCCTTTTAAACTTCATTTGAGGTAATACCTAATCAATTTAACTGACCTAAATGGTAGTGGTTTTAAACCATTTCAATAAAACGTGTTTCAAACCACAAATTTTGGTTTAAAACGCTTTATTTACAAGTATATACCTGATTTATTGTCTTTGCCTTAACAGCCAGTGGCACACGCGCTCGCTCCATCAGTTGGTATCGTATTCACAGCTACTAGGTATAACTTGTTCATATTCTTCACATACCTACTATTGTTTCAATAAATAGAATTAGACTATATTTATAGGATGTAAAATATGTGGATGTCCGTGTGGTGCCAGACGTAAAAGAATAGCACCATCCCATTTCTTCCCATGGGCGTTGTAGAAGGCGACTATGGGACTTACTAGAGAATGGACAGCGTTCTCCATGCATTTGACAACTATACTGCGATCGCCAACTCGCCTGCCTAGCGTGGCAATTTTGGCAATTTCGGGGAAGGCTATGTCCAGCAGTGGACGTCTTTCGGCTGATATGATGATGATAGGATGTATTTATTCCGATTTTTTTTTAATATGAACTTGGCAGAGATATCTGGAAACGATTCTTCAAAAAAGCTAATTAAAGAACTGTTACCTACATACAGGGTGACAGGGACGCACAATCGGTTAGGTACTATGGGTTCAGTAGATGTTTCTGGATCAGCATACGTTGAAATTATTCGTCACTAAAAAGCGGTTCAGTTTCTGGTTCAGCGGTCAAAATGTATGGAAAAATAAATTTCAAGGCCATCCAGAATCTGTCTGCAACTGTCAAAGAATGACAATAATTATGATTTTAAACTTCTAATTCATTTACAAAGTAATTAATTTCTCAAACTTAACATGACTCACAAGTTAGTAACGAACACAGAGACTAGATGGCGCTGCCTGTGCGCTCTCAAAAGTAGATCGATAAGCGCTCATCAACTAAATAAGATTTCAATCGCAATTTCGACATAAACGCGCTTATGGACTATTTAGTTACTATTTTTTTTATTAAGGTTTTATTCACAAGTAAAAACATTGTACCTAGGGAGACGTAAATACCCGAGGTATTTTCTACCAATTAACCATTGTCATTCGGGCGTCTATGACAATAGTTAATACTGTAATCACCAAGAATATCTAGAGAAGCTTTTTAAGCTCGTCTTCGAAACTTCTTTCTAAGACGAGATTTTTCATACCAACCAACCAACTAACCAACTAACCTACCAACCAACTTACCAACTACCAACCTACTAATCATCATTTGCCTAGCCTTTTTCCATCTATTTTGGGGTCGGCTTCCATTCTAGCCAGATGAAGATGAAAACTAGTATTTTATGAATCAATGATACATTCGCTTGAGGTCGCTTTACACGGCGCGAGACAAAGCGG
The DNA here is from genome assembly GCA_949091785.1 of Polymixis lichenea. NCBI lineage: Eukaryota > Metazoa > Arthropoda > Insecta > Lepidoptera > Noctuidae > Polymixis > Polymixis lichenea. Next base: position 3,688,996 of record OX420958.1, read on the forward strand.
ACGTGTGTTTTGTGTTGATTATAATGAAATAAACAATTATTACAAATAAATATCACTTGCGACGTCAGTATAAAAGTAAAGTGTGTCACGTATGACTTGTGGTTCTTACTGAGTTACATGTGCAAGATGAATTAAATATTTCTTATAGACAATAGTAAAAGTGGTTCTGGTAGTATGTCTAACCCAGGTTCAAGCCCGTTTGGTCGTAGCCAACTACTACGGCGAAGTCCTCCACCGACGCCTACTGAATCATTACCTCCGAGTGACCCAAACCCACCAGCACCCGCGGCGAATGAACTGCCGTGTGAAGTTATTAGTACGCCAGAGATCCAGAGATGGATGGGATCTATAGATGCCATTCTGAACGAAGTTTGCAGTATTGTCGGTGAAGGAAAAATGAACTCGGACCAGAAGCTTCGTGTCTCCACCCTTTGCAGGAAGGTCTCGAGTGGGACTTCTCAGATGGCCGTTTTATACCAATCGCTGAAGCAGAAGACGATGCTAGCCCATACCACAATCCAGCACCTACAGGATCATCAGAACGTTATGCACTCTCTCCAGCAGTTCAAAGAGGTTGTAGAGACAAAGTTAAATCACTCGGATAATTCCTCATATGCATGCATGGTGAAGAAAGGTTCCGATAACTTTGTCCGTCCTGCAAATTTGAGTTCTGTCGCCATCTATCCCAGTGATAAAACCCAAACAAGTGACGACACCAAGTCACTTGTCCAAAAGATAATCTCCCCCGAACAATTGAAGCTCCATGTCCGTGGCCTGAGAAAAGTAAAAAATGGGGGCGTTTTGATTAGCACAGATAATAAAGGCGATATTGAGAAATTAAAGAATTCGGAGAAGTTAGTATCATCGGGCCTTACAATAGAAGAACCTTCTAAACGCCGCCCGAGGGTCACTATTATTGGTGTCCCCGTTACCCTTACCGAGCAGGAGGTATTTGAGTGTATCTACGAGCAAAACCTCTCAGAAAAGTTGCCGAATATAACTCGTGAGTCCTTCCTTGAGAGTATCAAATTGAGCCATAAGTCGGGTAAGAAAGACCTTCCTACGTGCAACTACATCCTTGAACTACCCGCTAGCATACGAAAAATATTGGTAAATCAAAGCCGAATTTTTATTAATTGGACATCATGCCCTGTGAGAGATTTCACGATAGTCACTAGGTGCTTCAATTGCCAGCAGTTCGGTCACGCAGCCAAGTTTTGCCGAGAAACTAGTCCTATTTGCAACCACTGTGGTGAGGCTGGACACTCGTTCAAGGAATGCAGCAGCAAATCCTCTACCCCTCAATGTGCGACGTGCAAACGGTTCAAGAGGAAATGTGACCATCCAACCGGTGACGTAAGTTGCCCGGCACGCATTTATTCTGAGAGGAACTATATTAACTCAATAGATTATGAAGGCGCCTAAGAGCGCCACCGTATTCTTGTATTTAGTAAGCACACAAACAGGTAGTTTATCCTCTATTTATATTTTCACTTAATTTGTATCGATCATGACAAATCAGCTAATATGTGATCTAGACAATTTTTCTGTATCTGAATCTAAATTGTGTAATGTTGAGGACTGTAAACACCTTCTTCCTTCTGGTGTCAAAACGTTAACCCTGCTCACACAGAATATTCGCAGCATTAATCGAAACATGAACGGCTTTGAAGTGTTATTACAGAATCTTGATATAAGCTGTGATGTTATCGTCCTAACAGAATGTTGGTTGTCAAAACAGACAGTCAACTTACCATCTCTTGACGGTTATTATTCATACAAAACTGAGAGAAACATAAACCAAAACGATGGATTAGTAGTATATATCAAAAATAACCTACGTGCAATCAAAGAAGAACCGGTATCACAAGATAGTAATTGCTTAATCATTAAAATTAGTCCCGATATAGTACTCATGGCTATTTATAGGCCTCCTTCACAAAATATAGACAGTTTTTTAGACTCACTCGACACAAACTTAAAATCCTTATCATCTTTTAAAAACATAGTACTTTTGGGTGATATTAACATTAACATTGCTTCTGAGAAAATAGATACCCATGTACATAATTATCTGACTATTTGTTCATTACATGGACTTCTACCAGCTCACTATCTCCCCACGCATCAGAGCGGTTCATGCTTAGACCACATCATTCTAAAAACCAAAAATCCATCCAAAACATTGGTTACTAATTCCTCGCTTACCGATCATCAAGCTGTTTTACTAACATTACAAATAAGTTCACCTAGAAAAAACTGCACGCGTAGCTATATTAAAGTCAACATGACAAACCTCGAAAATGACATACGCAGTATTAATTTTGACCCAGTTTATAATTCAAACGATGCAAATGTTTCTTTAAAGTATTTCATAGATTCGCTACAATATTCAATAAGCAAAAACACATTCACTAAAACAATGCCTAGAAAGTACAGCTGTATCAAACCCTGGATCACGCCCGGTCTCGTTCGTTGTATAAGACATAGAGACAAACTTCACCAAAAACTAAAACTTGCACCTGATAACGAAATACTTTCTGTTACCTATAAAAGGTACCGGAACTTCTGCAATAATCTTTTGAAAAAACTAAAAAATCAGTATGATAAAAATGAATTACAGAAGGCGGGAAAAAATAGTAAACTTGTGTGGAAATTCATAAAAACGAATACATTTAGTACGAAAAATCCCGAGCCTCCGCTTAATTTACTATCTACAGAGATAAATCCATCCGAAGCAATGAATAAAGTTAACAATTTCTTTGCTAACGTTGGTAAAAAGTTGGCTGAAAAATCGTTAAATCTTAATACTTTATCCCCTCAAAACACGACTGCGACATCCTCTACAGTCAATTCTTTTGTTTTATTAGATACCGACGTTAACGAAGTTTTAAGGTTACTATCCGGGTTAAAAGATGTATGTGCCACTGGGTGGGATGACATACCCAATAATATACTTAAAAGATTTAGATATATACTTGCCCCTCCGCTAACCCACATTTTTCAGCTATGTTTATCCAAAGGAATATTCCCCAAACTCCTTAAAAAAGCTATGATCACTCCTGTATTCAAGACTGGAGACAAAAACTGTGTAAATAACTACAGACCCATTGCAGTGTTAACAGGACTTTCAAAAATTTTAGAAAAAATCATTAACTGTAGGTTGGTAAAATATCTGGAAGATAACAAACTACTTTCTGATAATCAATTTGGATTTAGGCCCAAAAGATCAACTGGCCAAGCAGTACACAAATTAACTAATTATATTGCTACCAATCTAGATAATGGTATAATGGTAATGCACACAATTGGTATCTTTCTAGACCTCGCCAAGGCCTTCGACACTATTTCTTCTACTTTACTTTTGCACAAGCTTGAAACACTAGGAATAAGAGGAACACAACTTCAACTACTTGCAGATTATCTCAGCGAGCGTCATCAATGTGTAAAAATAGGTCAGTATACGAGTTCTGAACTTAAAAATAGTGGTTTTGGAATTCCACAAGGCAGCATTTTGGGGCCCACATTATTTTTAATCTATATAAATGAACTGTGCAGCCTGCCACTTCAAAATGGTATCATAATGTCTTATGCTGATGACACCGCTCTGCTGTTCTCAGCTAAATCAAGAGTTGAGGTCTATGAATATGCTCAAAATGGTTTTAACATAGTGTCCGATTGGCTCCATAATAACATCCTAACATTAAATGCAGATAAAACAAAATACATTTTATTTGCAATGAGAAATACTAACATACCGCTTACTAATCTAGACATTTACGCACATAATTGCAGCACGTACGCTGACACTGCATGTTGTTGCACTACTTTAGCTAAAGCTGACCATTGGAAATATTTAGGTGTCACTATTGACTCCAATCTAAATTTCCGTAAACATATCGATTTACTATGTACTAGAGTGCGTAAATTAATATATGTTTTTAAGAATTTACGGAACATAGCCGATTATAAATTAATTAAACAAGTTTATTTAGCTTTGTGTCAATCCATTCTTAGCTATTGCATAACTTCCTGGGGTGGTGCAGCAAAAACAATTTTACTCCCTCTAGAGCGTGCTCAAAGAGCAATTCTAAAGGTTGCTACCTTTCGCCCATATAGATTTCCTACGCACCAGCTCTACATTGCATGTAATGTACTAACAGTTCGGCAATTATTCATTCTAAGCACAGTACTACACCAGCACACTGCACTTCCTTTTGACCCAGTACCTTCCGACAAGAGAAGGAAGGATTTCGTTTGCATAAAGCCTCAAACTAGACATGCTTTTGCTAATCGATTTTATGTATTTTTAGGTCCTTTTCTGTATAATAGACTTAACAAATTAATGAGTATCTATAGGTTAAGCTATAAAAAATGTAGTACTATGTTATCAGAATACTTAGCGTTACTCAATTACACAGACACAGAAAAACTTCTAGAAATTATGTCATGACGATAATTTATTCTCTCGTAAGTATTTACTTTTGTAGTATTTACATTAGCTTAGTTAAAGGTATTAATGTTTAATTACCACTATGCTTTATCTCATAGTTGTTAATAGATTATTTTTAAATCAACTTAATTTTAAATGTTAATGTCCAAATTTAATTGAAATGTAAAGTGATGGCCCGAAACACAGGTTTAAATAAACCTAGATCGGGCGGGTCGCTATCTAATATTCAAATTCCAAAACATTATCACTTGCACTTGTAATTAAAAATATTTTAGAAATAGTTTATTTTTAGGAACTATAATTGTATGGAAAATTTACTACTGTTGGCTAAATGTACTCTTTTTGTATACGTTTTTATGAAATAAAATTATTATTATTAAATATACACGCAATTAGGGTGCTGGACAGAATAAAGGTGTAAAGGTGTAAATAAATGTAAATTCATTTGCAAGAATATAGGTAGCGAACATAAGTTCTTAAGATCTATGGGATTTACTATATCCGGAATTTCAGCCGAGCAAAACCACGCGGTGTGGTACTTGCCGGTTTCCTGATGATGTGCTCCTTCTCCGTTTAGAGAGCAGTGGTGACGGCAGCTTTGAGCTAACCTGTCCCAACAGCCGGCATGCATCATTCATCGTCTAGCTCAACCCTATTTTAGGGAGCTCAACGACCCGTCAAAAGAGGCTACCAGATCTGCAGGACATTTGCGTAGGCCATTTACAGAATACTCAAAACCACCAGACAGTTATGAAGTTATGTGTTCAAACTAGCCTGCATAGTACTCACATTCACATCACAATGGATGGTCACCCATCCATGGACCGACCGCGGCAAGCGTAGTTTAACCTTCGATCAAAGCGTACACGGCTGATATTAAATACCTACTTAGCCACGAGCATCGTTTCATACCTACATTTCACCAGTTATATTTAAAGTCCCATGTAACTATAGGTGCCGACCCTATTTCTGTCAACCGGGCACACATCCAATACCCGCGCTGCTACTTTTCCTGACCTGGGAGTCGGACCCAGAACCTCATGCATGACCAGTAGACCAAACATGCAGTAGATATGGTACGATACATTTATGTTACCGTAAAATTGTAAATACCGTTAGATTATAATCGATCTCGCGAGAATGTGAACTGTCGAAAGATTATGAACCGTAATATACCTACTGCTTACAATTTAACGCATTATTTTTCGGTAGATTATAATCTATCGAAGTGAAACCGTCAAATTGTGAATTGGCATCAAGACGATACCTTGCCCTATTACTAAATAGTCAAGCGACTGCCACTAACTTTGAAGTAGCGCTCGCCGACCGCTGCCGCGGCACCGCTCGCTCGGCTCGCGCGCGGTTAGTCGCAATTCTAACCTAACCTATTCGGTCGGTAAGCAGTACGGTGCAGTTCACAATTTATCGACAGTTTATATTCTCGCGAGATGGATTATAAACTAACGGTGTTCAGTCATACGGTGACGAATAGGTACATACTATATTTTATCATCGATGCCAAGTACAAACTTCCCAGAATAGCAAATTACTTATGTACAAGCAAAGTTGTAACATAAACAACATGTCGGGAAATGGCGGTTAAGTTGATAACCGCTAATTTGATAATGTTAGTAGCTAGTAGGTATGTTATCATCTTGCAATATTTAGCTTGGAAATTACGCAGCGACTTGGGTATTCCTGCGGAGCCACGCGTGTTGTATTGGTTTTTCTATTTGTGTGGCAGTGATGTCCCAGCGATATCGACCGCGATTTTCAAGTTGTAGGTCGTGGGTCTAACCCAAGCATGCATTCGGGAGTCCCAGGCTGATTCCCGGCCACCGTAGGCGCGGGCTTGCGGACGGCGAGTAATGGGTAGCTCGCTGTCCGGTAAGGACCAAGCCCGGGTCGACGGCGCGTTGTGTTCCACGCGCGCCTCAAACAGATGTCAGCACCAACTGGTGGGAACCGCAAGGGCCGATGCCTGCCAGGGGTTCGGGTTGTTCGAAAGAGATACCGCGGCCCCTGGCACACAGGCAACTGAGGGAACACGGGTGGGTTTTAGTCAGTAAAAGTCTGACACGCCCTCCCGCTCCACCCAGAGTGGGAGAAGTTATTTGTTGATTTCCCACCCAAAGAAAAACCCAAGCAGACACTTTACTTTGTGTAAATAATTTCATCACCACAGCTCTCAAAACGGTGAAGGAAAACATCGTGAGGAAACCGGTATGTCCTAGAACCAAAGATTCGAAGACATGTGACATCTACCAACACGCACTGGGCCCGCGTGGTGGATTATGAATGGATTATGAATCCCAGCTGTGACCACATTACTATTTGTTGTTCTTGTTTCTAAGTAATAAAATCCGCACGGGAAAAGGGATCAGGTTCAGCTAGGCTTGCCGCGGTTGGTCCGTGGATGGGTGACCATATTTACATACCAAAACCCCTCCGTGCCTCGGAAAGCACGTTAAGCCGTTGGTCCCGGCTGTCATTCGTGGATCCAATCGATACCAACCCGCACTGGATCTGCATGGTAGTTTACAGCCCAGTCCCTCTCAAAGAGAGGAGACCTGTGATAGTGTCCCAACAGTGGGAACAGGCTTTGTTAACTAAAATATAACAAACTGATAAGTAGGTACATATATTATTGAAAGTGTACGAACAAACTGACATTCATATTACCTATGAGTTGTGACAGTTTCTGCGATACACATAACATACTTAGTAATCGATTTCCAAGAAAAAGGACTCTTTGAATTTCCAATTCAAAGTGTCATAGAGTATAGAAGCGACTATAACTTTTGACTTAACGATCCGTCAAACCAATTGTCAAAATCTACTTTTCTTATTTCGTGCCCCGAAATAAATAAACTAATCTTAGGGCAATTCTTGTAATTTTAAGAACACACACAGTCTGTTGCCAGTCTCAATCTGTCAATAATACTTCGAGTTTCCATACATTTTTGACAAGTTTTTGACATTTGATTGTCGCCGAGATGAGACTGCAAACTAGATTTAGAACGTTTATGATTACGAGAATTAGCCTTTAGATGTCCGTAGGTGACACGGAGAAAGAAACACCCGTAACTAAGGCCTAAACTACGGATTTCGTGCTTAGAGAGTAAACCCCCAGTTTCAGAATGAGTCATCTAAATAAAAGCTAGTTTATAATATACCTACCAACGGCTTCGCCTGCGTGCAATTCGAAAATTATCCCACGGGAACGTGCGTCCGGGATAAAAAGTATCCTATATGTTAATCCAGGTTATAAACTGTGTGCCAAATTTCATCTTGTGTAAATTTGCTGAAATATGACGATCGTCGTCATATTTCAGCCAATTTACTCAAAATCTTAAAAAAAACACACTTAAACCTTCCTCATGAATCATTATATCTATTGGTGAAACCCGCATGAAAATCCATTCAATGTTTTTTGAGTTCATCGCGAACAGACAGACAGACGCGGCGGGCGACTTTGTTTCATCACATAAGTTTGATGGAAGAAACTTCCAGAAACCATGCAAAAACTGAAAACTCTACAAAACAATAGGTACTAACCAGACCATCAAATACAAATGTCGCCTCTACACATTCCCTAAGACAAACAATATTCCACATTCACATATTGTGCCAACGTCCAGCCCTCGAGCAGCCATGAATAATGAAGCTGTACCTACTGACGTAGCGCTGCACTGGGGTGGGCATGATTCAACGAATTTATTATTCAGTAACTAACAGGCTTGTGCCCTTTTGTTTGCTTTGAAAAGGTGAAAGGTGAAGGGAGATATTGATTGAATTTAAATTCAAAGAAAAGTAACAATAACTACACAGAACATCACGCCTTGTTTCCCCGAAGGCTAGAGGAGAGGTACCTATAGTGCACCCACATTTTGCCAGTTATGTGTAAGTCCCATGTAATAGGGGACGAGCCTATTGCCAACAACCGTGCATAAATCCGAGATCCGGGCTGCTACTGAGAAATTCCAGGTAGAAAAACCTAACAGCACTTTGCCCGACCTGGGAATCTAACACATGACCTTATGCTCATCAGTAGCGCGTGCGACCACTAGACCAACGAGGCAGTATCAAAAGCACTGTGTGTGTAAGCAGAGGTGAAACTAAAACACTACTACGCTGCGCTATTTAATAAAATTAAAATTAGAATAAAACAAAAAAAAGTCCTGTACGAGGTCAAAAGGCCACTATTTCAGCATGATGCTGCGACATTTGAAAAGTGTCGCAGCGCTGGTTATTATCTGCATCCGGTTAGACTGGAAGCCGACCCCAACATGGTCGGGAAAAGGCTAGGTAGATAATGCCCTACTCCTAGGGCAGAGATGGAAAACCATCGGCATGCGTGCCTTAGATGTCACGCAACAAATTAATTAGGGCACGGCAGCCTTTGTCACAGTAACAAACAGAAATCTGAGTGTGATATGTTCATCTTTTTAAGCCTGAACGTTACTTTCAGAAAACGCACCTCATCATCATCATCATATCAGCCGAAAGACGTCCACTGCTGGACATAAGCCTCCCCCAAAAGGGGGGTATTTGCCATAATCGCCACGCTTGGCAGGCGGGTTGGCGATCGCAGTATGGTGGTAAAAAGCATAGAGAACGCTGCTGCCCATTCTCTAGTAAGTCCCTTAGTCGTCTTCTACGACACCCACGGGAAGAAATGGGATGGTGCTATTCTTTTACGTCCGGCACCACACGGAACGTACTTAAGTCGCATAATTCCAGTTCAGCTTGCATTCTGTTAAAAGTTAATATACCTTCGAACCTAATACCAGACACCAGAAGTTGCACTAATTTGTTCGTTCATATAAATAAGCTGGTGTGATGTTGATTACTGTATAATAGTCTATTTCTGTTTGCATATAAAGACTACCAATGATTGTGAATGTATTTAGTTTTTTCCAGAAGTCAATAAGTCAAAATTGTTTGTTGTTTGCCATATTAAATAGCGATAGCTCCAACAGCTTGGTGGCTATCGTTGCCAGTAAAATGGACAGTCCAATGATGTGGCACTGGATGACCACTCATCGTGCGTCATTTTCTTGTGTGAAATGAGTGTTCTTTGCATTTTTATTTTATTTAAGTGTGTATCTTTTGTTTTGTGTATGTATGTATGTATGTATGTAAAATTGGAATGTTTTTTAATTATGGATTTAATATGGTCTGAAATTTATTTTATTATTATTATTAGTATTATTAAATATTTTTTTGGAAAAAATGGCTCGTAGAGATTTAGAGGGCGTCCCCCCTCCCGAAGTTTCCACTCACACGTCACTTACCTACTTGATACGTGGCTTGCAGTATTGCAAAAATCTTGGTCACCGCACACAAAATGATACGTTACGTCCCCATACTCCGTACTACTGACAATTACTGAGTGATTACTGTGAATAGCAGCGTTTTGTTTAACCAGCAAATTAACTGCTAAATGTATAGCATTTATTAGTTTGTAATATGCGAGCGAAAGTAGCGGATATTGTGGTTTATTTACTTAGTTTGTTTAAATGGCTATGAGTAAAAGTTTTCTTTTGTTGGGGAAATATTCTACTATTGTTAAATTATGTTTCTACTGCCAAAGTCTATTGCTAGGAGTTACTTATACATGATGATGTTGGGGACGGCGATGCGCAGCCTGTTGACCTGGATTCAGTATAATTGTATACCTAGCGTAGAATTTTTTCGTCGGTTATTAAAATATAAAAAACTAAAAAACCCGACTGCTTTTCTGAGTATTCATGGAAAAGCCCTAAAACAAGAAAGTCGTTGTACCCGATTGCACTTAACTTAAGAATCGCCAGTTGCTAAGGCGATGTTTATAAGCAGATAAATTGTAGCAGTCGGGACCCATTCTAGAAAGTCAGCTGTCTGAAGAGCTACTTGATTATATTGTGCAGCTTATGGAGATAAAAGCGTATTTCCAAATCTGCTTATTTCTATTCAAATTCTGCTTATAATTGCAGCATTGTGTTTTTTTTATTTTAATAGTACCTTTGTTATTGAAGGGGGCTTGTGGCTAAGTAACAACAGCTGCACGGGTCGATCGATCAGGTTAAGCGACGCTTGCCGCGGTTGGTCCGTGGATGGGTGACCATCTTTATATACCAAGACCCCTCCGTACCTCGGAAAGCACGTTAAGCCGTTGGTCCCGGCTGTCATTTGTGGATCTTTGACAGTCGTTACGGGTCGTCAGACACCCGAAAGTCTGACAGCCAGTCTTACCAAGGGGTATCGAGTTACCCAGTTACTGGGTTGTGGAGGTCAGATAGGCAGTCGCTCCACGAACCGACCGCAAATGTAGGTTAACCTTCAATTCTATATCTAATCGATTAAAAATTAACCTCAATGAGTACTAAATTGCCTTTCAACTCCCATAATTACAATAAACTATAAATATAAATAAATACTCGTCTAACACATAAGAACCCCATCATCACTTACCATCAAATCAAAAACGTGTGAACAAGTATTAAAATCTTCACACATAGGCTGTCAGTTCTGACTGACACTTGTATAAACATCAAATTAGAAAAAAAACACACTCAAGCGCTCGTCGAAATGTCAAACTTGTCACTTCTAATGAAAAGAGATGGAGTGATGAGATTTGTATAGCACTATCTCGCTTTGTTGAGTAAAAAAATGATAATGGTCATAGGCTTGTGACTTTTGACCTCACAATTACACTTTCATCATAGTTGTTAGTGTAATTAAATCGTACATAATTCTTTAAATATACATACTTTTGTGTATTTGAGTTGAGCTTTCTTTTATTGTTACTGCTTCGTCCAGTGGTCGTAAGCACTTCTGTTGATCGTGGGATCAATTCCAAGGTGGTCCTCATTTGGCCTGAACAAGATTATGTCTGGACTTTAAAAGACACTGCGACGTCTAAGTTTGTTTCGGTCTTTCTTCTCAGAGTAGTCAGATAGGAAACGCTGACCACATCTAGTTTAAAAAAATAGGTATTTTAATGTTGACGTGTAAAAGTGTTATTAAATAAATAAAATGAAGGTAGGTTTGAATATTTCCATACGGATTTGTCAGTCCAGAGTCTGCTTAAACCATTTTATGAACCGGGTAGTAAATATGAGCTCGCCCCTATTAGAGAAAAATCAAAGCAAAGAAAGATTTTGTATTGCCTACAATTTCGTTTCGTAACCCTCAACAAGAACCATAAAGCAATGGTCTATTCATCTACAACATGGCGTCCGCGACAGTTGTCAAATTTCCCGCGCGCGGGTGTGGCAGCCATTTTGGAGCCAGTGAGTTTTCTGTAAATAATAATATTAACAAATGGGTTAGGGGTTTGTGTTTGGTTGCGATTAGTCGGGGTTGCGTTTTAAGTTGATAATTTGGGTTAATTTTAATACGAATTGATGATTTGATTTTAATAATTACCTGGATTACAAGTAAATGGTGTGGTCTCCTATAATTGAATGTATTGTGTAGCCTTTTGGAGATCCAATTATTAAATAAAATAATAAGAAAAACAACAACAACAAGAAAAGTTAAGGTAAGTAAGTTTGTTAATCTAGATGTAAGATTCAAGTGGCTTCGTAGTTAAATCTGATGTGCAGTACGAATTAAATGGGCACTGAAGGGGTGTGGTTAATCCATGATGATTGATGGTTATAGTACACCCACATTTCGCTAATAGGAAGCGAGCCCGGACAATCCAGCCTCCGAGCAACCACTGAGAAATTCCAGAAGGTAATATCACTTTGCCCAACGTGGGAATCAAAACTAGGACCTCATACCTACTCAGCAGTAGCGCTTGCGACCACTAGACCTATCAGGCAGTCTAAATGTTCAAAAGTCGATAAATGTTGAAATCATGCATATTTCTTGGACATCAAATATTAAGTGATGCTGGTGACTTAAATAAAAAACAGTGGCACTCCAGAAGTGCCGACAGAAGTGAAAACTTGAACAATTACGTGTGTTTTTTGAATCGTCTGGAAATATTTTTTGAATCGTCAGCGTAACCTGATCAAGCTCAACTAAAACGAACTTATACACAAAGGTGTCAGTAACGGTGTCGCGAGTTCAATTGTTTTTTGCCATCTCAAAAAATGCCTAACGCGCGTAAAGAAGTTTTCACTTCAAAAAATCGTTGCAAAGCCTATAACATAAGAACTTCAAACTCATGTAGTTACATAGCTACTGATAATTAATACGTATTATTTTTAGACCACAGTCGCAAAATCGCAGCTCCACACAGCGCCTAAGATCCCCTAAATGCAAAACGACGACGTAACTCCTTACCAAAACATTTCATTATTCACTTATTTTGTTCTGATTTCAAATATCATTCCGAATACAAATACCTACTTCAAAGGAAATATATCATAAATCCTTTTTTATGGTTAATTGAAAATGTACTTTATCTATTTGGAATTAAAGATGGATTTTACGTGTAAAAGGTTGTGTTATAGCATCTTTTTGTTGTATTTTCGCGTGAGGTTTTCATTGTAAGCTTACCTTATTTTGGGCTTGTTAAAGTAAGCAGGGTCGAATTGGGGTTAATAAATTGATAAACATATTTACCTAATTGGTTAAAAGATCAATTTAGGTAATTTTTATGACTAAATGATCATTGATTTTAATTTTATAAATACCTCAACAAACACATAAACACGTCAATCATATTTTAAAAACTAGATTAGGTCGGCATTTCCTATCTGACTACTCTGAGAAGAAAGGTCAAAACAAACTCCGAGGTCACAGTCTCTTTTAAAGTCCAGACATAATATGATCTTGGTCAGAACATGTGAGGACGAAGTAAATTGGTGTCTGAAAAAGTATTTTGAGAAAAGACCCACACATAATGAGTGGGTGTCCAGTCAGTGCACGCATTTGTCAGTAATCATGCAGCTCAACTCAGAACTTGAGGAGCTTCAACGATTCGACGAACAATACCAAAGAAAGGACATCTGGGTAGGCCGCATAAATTACTCAAACAGCAAGACCATTATTAAAAATAATTTAGTATAAAAAAAACAATGACCCGCATAATCCTTACATTCACAAATATTAAAATACTTAATAACTATTAATCTATATCAATGTGTATTAAATATTGCTAGTATTTAGGTTTCTAATATAACTAGCCCATACAAATCCCTTTTCCATACAATTCTGTCTTTTGCTAGAACTGGCCAGGCCAGTAGGAGTCAAGCTCGTCCCGCCATTTTCGTCTCGGCCTGCCGCGATCGCGTCGTGCGTTTGATGGGACCCAATCGGTAGTTCTCTTAGCCCATTTGTAATCTGATATGTGGGTGACATGTTCGATCTAGTCCTAGCGACTTTCTGGGTAACGTCCGTGGTCTTGGTTTTGGAGCGCAGTGTTGTGTTTCGAATACGACCTGAAATTCGCACCCCTAGGATACTGCTATTCATGGCTCGCTAGCAAAGCCCGAGCTTAGACCTCTGCTGAAGTGTCAAAGATACATATGCCATAATGCACAATTCCATAATTCTCCGTTTGACACTTAGTGGTAGTCCTCCTTTTAGAAGATCTTTCATTGAGCAATAGTTCCTTTAGGCGCTCTCAGTTATCTAGCAATTTCGTTGCCTAGGCGTAGGTACTTGGGAGAAAACTATTTGATCCTTATAGATATGCCATAAAAAACATAGACGAAGCTAGAATCCGTCTCTGTACAGCTCAATTGGTTCGTAGCTTGCTAACAGCTTGTATCAAATAATATAATCTAAGGTATTAGCTAAATACGGCTGCAATAGGTTGCCAATGTTGACTAAATTATTTATGTATTGGTTTTAATAATTCTATCTCCTATGTAGATAGCAGGTCATGCAAGGCTCCCAGGCAGGCACGAGGCGACGGCACTGCGAAGTTTTCACAGAAACTGTTCTACTAAAGTCGCGTCGCAACTGTCTGCGGAAGCCTTACGTTTGATAAATGATAATGATAAATGATTTTATTTATGTAAGTAGGTTTGTAAAAACACTTTTATTTTTTTAAACTAGATGAGGTCGGCGTTTCCTATTTGACTACTCTGAGAAGAAAGGCCGAAACAAACTCAGAGGTCACAGTCTCTTTTAGAGTCCAGATATAATCTTGGTTTGATAATGTGAAGACCATGTGGATCGGTGTCTGAAATGGTCTTTTGAGGAAAGAACCACACAGATTGAGTGGACCTGTCCATTCAGTGCACGCATTTATCAGTAATCATGCAGCTCAACTCAGAACTTGAGGAGCTCAACGATTTGACGAACAATACCAAAGACAGGACATTTGGGTAGGCTGCATAAGATAGGTACTCAAACTGCCAGATTAATATTAAAACTAACTGAGAAAGAGATGAAACATAAAACAAAAAACACAAAAACAAACAAAATATGACCCACATAGTCCTCACATTCACAATAATTAAAACAAAAATATTATTATACTTCTCAAAATAAAAAAATTGGCAATAATAAATTTTATTATCCAACCCGTTGTTTACCTACTTTGTTATATTTATACTAGTTCAGCAACCTAATTTCGTAACACACTGTCAATGAGAATCTGAAGCATTTCATCAGAATTTGAAAGAGATATTGGTGATCCATTGCTACTTATGTTTGAAAAATTAATCTGCTCGAACAACGAAAATAACGCAATGAATGTTTTTGAACCGTCAAAATGAAAGCCTACTGTTAGTGTGTAAACTCCACTGTATAGAACCTTTATTGGTTATCTTCTGCTGTTTTGTTGTTGGGGTCAGCTTCCAACCGTAACTAAATGCAGCTGAATACCAGTATTATAAAATCAAAATCAAAAGTCATTTATTCAAATTAGGCTGAGAATCAGCACTTTTCGAATGTCAAAATTACATAAGACAGTCCCCCAAAACGCCCGCCCTTCACCACTTCCTAGTGCTTTAGCTGTGAAGAAGAAGTGGCGCAACAAACTCCCCAGCAGCACAGCTGTCTGTTAAGTTGGAAGAACTTGATTCTATACATAGGTAGGCACAGAACTCAAAAATTTGTCATATGTCAGCTAGCCATGCCAATATACCAACAAATAAAATGAAAACATTACTCAAGCACAAAAGAAAAAGTAAACAAAGCATACTACCAAAATAAAAGCCTCCTGGTATAAATGGCGTGATAGCTTACATATGCAATGCTGGATTATGTTTACAAATGATAACCTAGGACCATCGACGTAAAAAAAATAAACAGGTAGGTAATTATTAGCAAACTATAACAAAACAATCAGCAAGACGACCTGTTACCACAAGCAGCACCCGTTCACGAGCATAACGCAAAGAACAGCTATTACCTCCCTCCATATTTGAGGGAAAGAGGTAACCCGATCCCCAACGCTACCGCAAGCAGTGACATCTACGGGAGCATGACGAACTTGCTGCCGGTTACTCAGGCAAGAATAGAATGATCAATTGTCGAGGTCGCTAGCTAACCATAATGCCATACAACTCATCATAAAAAATATTGTTATGAATTGATCATGTCAATAACTAATGAAAAAATAGATTATAATTTTAAATAATTATATGAACCCATATGTCTCTAGGCACGCTAATTCTGGAGAAAGAACATAATATCTACATGTATGTCTACTATAACTATACATGGAGAGACTGCCTATTTGACCTCCACATCCCATTTATTGGGTAACACGAAAACCCTTGGTAAGACATCAGGTTTAACGATGACAAAAATCAACAAATGAGAACCGGGACCGTCCTAACGTGCTTTCCGAAGCACGGAGGGGTATCGGTATGGAATGAAAGGTCACCCATCCACAAACCAACCTCGGCTTAGCTTTAAGCTTGATAGATCGACCTGCTCGACTATTACTTAGCTTCCAGACCCTCCATAGAACCTAGAAGTTGAATTGTAGGTCGACAGTTCGACAGACCCACGCAGTAACTTTAATTTGTGTTTATTATTTCATCATCCTTGCTCGGTGAAGGAAAACATCGTGAGGACAACGGCATGTCCTAGAACCAAAAATATGGAGACATCTACCAACCCGCACTGGGCTCGCGTGGTGGATTTATGGCATACTATCCGGATATCCGGATATTCGAATTATCCGGATATCCGGATATCGGATATCCGCTATATAAAGTAGTAAGTATCATTTTATTTTTGCCACGGTTCGTTACACTGATTACTGAATTTAAATGATTGATGATATTGTGGTTAAATTTTATTTTTATCACTTCTATCCAAATAATCCGTTTTATCCGGATGTATCAGGATAACGTTATTAAAGTATCCGAATTATCCGAATACTAAAATGAGCGGATAGTTGCATGCCCTAGGTGGATTACAGCTCACTCCCGCGCAGACAATAACGCGTTTTTTTTTTGTTTTTTGAGGCTGGGTAATTATCAAATAACTTCTCCCGCTCTGGGTGGAGCAGGAAGACGTGTCAGACTTTTACTGACTAAAACCCACCCGTGTTCCTTCAGTTGCTTGTGTGCCAGGGGCCGCGGTATCTCTTTCCAACAACCCGCACCCCTGGCAGTAAATGGTGTAGGTGCCACTCCTACATCGAAATGGAAGAATCTTGTGACTCTTGTTCCGATCTTGTGACTATTATTTATACATGATTGATATTATTACTCTATCACACCTCCTCAAATACACATAATAAAAATAATACATACGTACATACAATACCCAAGATTCACCTACCTATAAATAACGTTGCACAAAGCGAGCGCGGTCGGGGTGTAGCATTAGTACTATTGAAGACACACCTGGCTTCTCCCAGGGTAGGGTGACCATGCTGTTAGGATATGAGTAGGGTGCAAAGTGGGTACAAACCTTTTCCGTCTTATTACAAAAAGCGATCTAGCTATTATAGTTCTAGCCAAAAGCTCTGATTCAGTTTTTGCATTTCCAACTTTATTTCAAAGTTCTTAATACAAAAATTACAAAAACTTATTATCGGCCTAAATTGTCAGTAAAGTAAAAAGATTTCGATTCTGTTTCGATTTCTGTTCTTTTCTTATTTTTTTAAAGGATCTATGGTTTAAACCATACCTATAGAAAAACCTGCCAATTTATTCTATAAAAACCTTACCGTGAAAACTTAGGGGAAGTAAGCTTGACGTGAGTGATCAATAGTGTTAATCCCTAGCATCAAATGGAATGACAGTTCACTTCAAGCTTCCCTCACCTACGTTTTCACGGTTTTCTTTTTTTTTTGGGTGGGAAATCATCAAATAAATTCTCCCGCTCTAGGTGGAGTGAGAAAAGTGTCAGACTTTTACTGACTAAAACCCACTCGTGTTCCCTCAGTTCCTGTGTGCCAGGGGCCGCGGCATCTCTTTCGAACAATCCGCACCCCTGGTAGGCATTGGCCCTTCATGGGCCCCATCAGTTGGTGCTGACATCTCTTTGAGGCGCGCTTGGAATACAACACGCCGTCGACCCGGGCTTAGTCCTTACCGGACAGCGAGCTACCCATTACTCGCCGTCCGCAAGCCCGCGCCTACGGTGACCGGGAATCAGCCTGGGATTCCCGACGCCCAGGGCGTCTCCTGCGAATGTTTCATGGTGAGATTGTTACAGAATAGCTCTGCTTGTTTTGTAATAAGACTGACTGCGATTATTAGACATATAAACAAAGATCTACATCTTCTTCTTCGTGTCGCTGGTTATTCTGTTGGCCCAAAACTTCGCCACTTCCACGGCGCAACGTTATGGGTGGCAGCGCAGAGGTCACCTTGGCTGCATGTATTGGAGCAGACAGGGCAAGATAGGAGGTACGCCTTCTCACTTGGGTTCCAAGACGGTTCAGGTATCACCAAGTGGACCTCGGAAGATGGATTCCCTGCAACAAGATGCTCGTTTGGTGGTAGATAGTGAGTATTTGGAGGAAAATTATCCTGCTATAGTCAGTAGACATTTGAATAATGTATGCTGCCAAGTAGCATTCAGACACAACTTTGCTTTCAGATTTTTTTAGGGTATAAATTTCGCAACATATACTCTGATGTTTAATTGGCTAGGCTAAAATGACAGCTGATCAGATACTGTCGCTTAACTGTCATGTTGACAAAAAGGGTCGATCACAGCTGTCATTTAAGTCTAGCAAAATAAAAATCAAAATTTAGGTGGACATCCTCTAAGAAGTATTACAGTTCTAATAAAACAAAAAGAAAATAGACGACAGTTTTCCATAGTTGTTAAAATAAAATAAATTCCCTTTCTTCTTATATTTATTCAGCACATAACATATGTAATAAACTAAATGTAATAAAAAACATCTGCCACCATCTTCACAAAATCACAGTCACCCTACCTCACCCCAAAATGGCGGACCTCCATTCTATAATCTGTGGAACATTTTTCTTAATCTACTTCCATCGGCTTCAGGGCGCGGCGGTAATGGTCATCATTATTGTGTTGTGGTTATATTTCCTGCTGGCAACACGATATTTACATGATTTTTGATGAGCAGGCAATAATGGGATGGTTTTGTGCTTTGATAAACTTTGAAAGGGGTTATTGTGAAGATACATAATTACTTTTATGTGTGATAGACGTAATTATAATATGACACACATTATGATATCCTTACGAAAATTTGAAAGCTCGTAGGTAAGCCTAAAAAACTTTCCTTGTGGAAATCTCGCTTTTAAGTTCAAAGTTTTCGTTTAATTTTTAATATCGGATCGCTCACACTCTGAAAATCTCAAGCAAATAATATCCGCGTATTTCTACGATATCTGCAAGA
The DNA here is from genome assembly GCA_949091785.1 of Polymixis lichenea. NCBI lineage: Eukaryota > Metazoa > Arthropoda > Insecta > Lepidoptera > Noctuidae > Polymixis > Polymixis lichenea. The sequence continues at coordinate 3,708,189 of OX420958.1, forward strand.
CGGTGAGACATCGTAGACTCTGACTAAGGGCCAGCGCCCACTGGCGGGACGGCAAGGAAAAGGATTTTTAAGCCACGAATGGAAATAAAACTTAATAGTATGATAGTAAAATTAAAATTTCAACGGCTACGATGCCCCAGTATCCTCAGGCATGCCGCGACGCCCTTGGCATCATCATTTCAATTTGAATTTTATTGTCTTACATTTAAGTTATATTCCTATTCGTCGTATAAAAATCCCTTGCCGTGCCGTGCCGTTAGTGGGCGCAGGCCCTTAGTAGACTACGGAACCTTTTGGCTACAATAAAAGACACAAGGCTTTAATTCAACATTAGTCTTATTTACCTACAACCAGTTCATTTAAAATCACAATCAAGATGTTTTATTTCACATAAACCTCCATGAGCACCTATGTAACGTTAGAAGCTCCTGCACATCGTTCCTTCATATGGAGAAGAGCCGGCAAGAAACTCCACAGTTACTCTTTTAAAAATAATTGTCTTTCAGATTATTTAAAATTCAAACACACCTCAAAAGTAATTGCCCACCGAAATATAACGCTATAGCAACTAAACTGTCAAATGAGTCACTTTTAAATAATTACTTTGATTCCAAAACCTGCAATCTTGACTTCTGTGCGTATCGGTCAAGCGGTAATGAACAGGAGCCATTATGGTTTCGCGAAAACACAATCTTTTATTGCTTATAAGCTTTTAGCCTTTTCCCCGTACCAAATTAGCGCAGATATAAAATGATTATCACCAATATATCGTAAATATATTATTGTGAACGAAAATATTATAATTTTCAACTCCCCAAAATAATAAAAAACATAGGTACTTTTAAAACTCGGGCATAAACAACATATCGACCGAAATATATGAGCCGATTAAAACATTATTAATATTTGTGTCTCTTTTTAACTTGTAACTGCATCTCTTACTAGGGTCATTTTGAAAATCGAACGCGGCATGAGTGCATGAAATTAGTGCCGCTTTTTCTTTCCCGCCGCGAGGGATTTGTTTTTTTTTTACATGTAGCAAAGGACGACGCCATATTGGTTAGTTTTTTTTTTATTTAATTATCAAACGCTTTGAAACATACATTTTGGTTTTTATGGGCGCAGTCGGTAGTGTCATTTGAAGCTGATTGCTGTATGTACAGCGGGTTTGTTAATCTATAAACGAATAATACTAATAATCTCTGGATCTTTCAGTCGGATTTGAAAAAATCTTTTTGCATTTTTAGCCCAATTGTTGTGGTAAGTTATTAGGCTTTTTTCACGCTACCATCAAAAAAAAGGCAGAAGTAACACAGAGCGAAAACAAAGGAATAGCGATGCGATGCGATGCGATGCGACGCGGTGGATGGGAGGAATAAGAAATTTCCTGCGGGTGAAATTGCGGAAGAAGAACAAGAAGCTACAAAGAAAATTTAGAGGGACAGAAATTATGTAGGGAATATAAAAAGTTGATTAGCAAATCTACCTATGTAGACAAATAAAATTGAAGTGTCTGTCTGCAATATCGAAATAGGTTCAGTACCGTGTATACTTTCATATGCATAGCAATTTTATTTTGCCTGTGTATATGTTTGCTCCGGCTAATCTCCAAAACAGCTGGACGGATATTGATGAAATTTGGTATGGGGATATTTTGAAACCTGGGGAAGGACAAAGACTTTTTATAGGCATGCCACACGGGCAAAGCCGCGGACGAAAACTAGTAAAACACAAACCTCTTATAGTTGTAATTCGTAAGTTTTCAAGAAAATTACCTACAACAATATTTTATCGCTTTCATGCACGTAGGTACTGAGCAATTCTCATTGTAAGTTGTTATTATATTTCAATTTATTTTATCAACTACAATCGCTATGATATACTTACCTATAAGTTATTTATATTGTTTATTTTTATAATATAGTATTTTTCTCTCCCACACAACATCTTTGTTGGGAGAATACATTGGATTGAGAGATTAAATCTTAGGAGGGTTAGGCCAAGGTGAACGTATAGTGCACCCACAATTTCACCAGCCCCAGTCAGCTTAAGCCCCATGTAATTGGGGGCGGCCCTATTGCCATCAATCGGGCACACACGCGCATCCAAACTCCAAGCAGCTACTGGGAAGATGCTATAACACCCAATAACACTTCCCGACATTGGAATCAAACCCATAACCTAATATTCAACAGTAGAGCTTGCGATTGCTAAACCAACCATGCACTTAAAACATTAAAACCTTTGAAATATGAAAAATACTTTTTGCTAAGTTTTTTTTTTGTAAAGAAAGCTACAGTGTGGAACTCTCTCCCTGCGTCTGTGTTCCCTTCCACATTTAAATCGTCTGCCTTCAAAACAAGAGTGAACAGGCAAGTTCTGGGCACGCTCGTTCCGTCATAGACTCATCAATCGTTTTCCATCAGACGTGATCAAGAGCAGGCCCATTCAGCAATTAAAAAAGAAATTTTAAAAAGTTTGTATTTTAAGACGCTTTTACGAGTGATTTCCTAGCTGCCAGACTGTTAAAAAAAATTACAAACAGAAAATGAAATTGTCTAAATGACGTTTTCGAAAAACAACACACTATATCTCTCCACCTAATGATTTCAAAAATCCTTATTTCCCGAAATTTTGTTATTAAGTTTTTCTGTTCAACTGACAGAAGGCAGATGGGATTTTTTTTTTTCGTTCCGAAGCACCATGGGAATTAATTACCTACTTCAAGATAAGTACTACGATAGATTGAAATCTCCATTTTTATAGATTTTTAATACGTTTTCTAAGTTGGTTTTCTGAATTGTAATAGGCAGCTGTTCGTTTTATTTTCTTTATTTTTAATAGATTTGTACTATGATGGATCTTTGACGGTCGTTACGGGTCGTCAGAAGCCCGAAAGTCTGACAACCAGTCGCACTAAGGGGTATCGTGTTACCCAATTACTGGATTGTGGAGGTCAGTTATGCAGTCGGTCCATGTAAAATACTGGTATCCCAACATAGTTGGGAAAAGGCTAGGCAGATAAAGATGTTGTTTGAAAAATATTAATGAATTATGTGTTTTGTTATTAATAACACTTATAATCAGAGGGTAACACCAGTTTGCAAATAATTTTACGATAGTAATGCTTTCGTTTTTATTAATAAACTAGCTGCTGCTCGCGGCTTCTCCCCAGTCGATGTCTGAATTTATTCCGCGGAAACCTATCTAAAAGACAGCCACTAAAATTTCCGTCAGAATCGGTACAGCCGTTTTGAAGATTAGCCGGAACAGACAGACAAATATTAAAAACAAAATATATAAATAAGTAGGTACTGTAACTTTCATAATGCTGTAATTTTGCCATTGCAAACAAACACTTCAATTTGATTTATATGTTGATAAGTAGGCCATATATATATAGATCCATCGATAAGTAGGCCGTGGGATAGTTTTCTATTTCTTCATGTGTTTCGAGCTTAAAATGCCTTGGTTAGCAGTACCTACCGATGACCGAAACAATCAATGTCCTTTCATCTCAGTCATACTGAAAACCCAATTGACGGCTGCAATAATAATAATGATAAGTGATTTTATTTCTGTAAGTAGGTCTGTACAAACACTTTTACACGTCAATCATATTTTTTTAAGCTAGATGAGGTCGGCGTTTCCTATCTGACTACTCCGAGAAGAAGGGCCGAAACAAATTCAGAGGTCGCAGTCTCTTTTAAAGTCCAGACATAATTTTGTTCAGATTACTTGAAGACCATTTGAGGAAAGAACCACACAGATTGAGTGGATATCATTACAAACCGACCGCATTTTTCAAACACTATATAACCTAAAAATTCCTCCTTACCACTTACTATTCCCTACCTCAACAATTCCATGAAAAGCTTAAACAGTCCTACATAACACTAAAAACCGGTATTAAACAAAAATCCACTTAGTACCGAAGCCAGCGCTAACGACCGAAAGAATTAAGTTTTTAAAACTTGAATCTGGAACGTTTCCGAACGCTCCCAAGATGGCCGACTGTCGAAATATTTTTTTGTTGTTGCCACCTTAATTATAAGGTAGGTTCGATTTTGGGTTCTGTGTGTAATAAAGGCGTGAATTAAGAAGAGAGAATTTTAAATGTTATGTTATTTATATTTTGTAGATTCTCAGTTTTTGACAATCCAAATAAAAATCATCATATTGTCGTTTTTTTGTTAATTACATTGTATCTGATTACTATTTTTTATGTACTTTAAGAGCGTACAAATCAAAACTAAAAATGAGGGGGAAAAGTGGAATGATCCAAAATGAAAAGGGGACTTTCTGGATTTCTTTTATATTAAGGTCCAGTTTTCCCCCTTGAGAGAGATTCTCTCAGGGGGGAAAAGTGGACTAACTTAAAATGAAAAGGGGACTTTCTGGACTTCTTTTATATTAGAGTCCAGTTTTCCCCCTGAGGGGGATTCTCTCAGGGGGGAAAAGTGGAATAAGCCATAAAAATCATGGACAAACATTAAGTTTTTAAACCCATAGAGACGTATAATGATTTCAGCAAACTTAGCACGAGAACCGTAGACAAGCGTTTTGTCTTCGGACGAGTAGACAAAAATGACGTTTCCGTTCAAGAGTTGATTGACAGTTTTATACCGACAACTGTAGATTTCTATTCTACAGTAGAGTAGAAATAGAAAGCGCCACGCTAAGCCTGCTGGACAAACTGCGAACATAAAATGGCAATTGATCGCTATGCCTTTCATTTAACATGCATTATGTACTAAGTATGTTCTCTTGCTAAGCCTGCAGTAGACGATTTTTTTTTTTGGGTGGAAAATCATCAATTAACTTCTCCCGCTCTGGGTGGAGCGGGAGAAGATTTTTACTGACTAAAACCCACCCGTGTTCCCTCAGTTGCCTGTGCGCCAGGGACCGCGGTATCTCTTTCGAACAACCCGCACCCCTGGCAGGCATCGGCCCTTGCGGGGCCCCTTCAGTTGGTGTTGACATCTCTTTGAGGCGCGCGTGGAACACAACACGCCGTTGACCCGGGCTTGGTCCTTACCGGACAGCGAGCTACCCATTACTCGCCGTCCGCAAGCCCGCGCCTACGGTGGCCGGGAATCAGCCTGGGATTCCCGACGCCCAGGGCGTCTCCTGCGAAGGCTGCGGCCGTCAGGGCGCATGTACTGCATCTCCCTCACGTGCGCCGCCTCCTTCTTCGCGAGCATTACTGCTTCGCTGAAGGAGGTGACGGCTAACCATCCACTCTCGCTCCGTACCATAGCCTGGACCAGGGCCGGACGCGAGAGATCGCCACCGCCGATCGCCTCCACGAGGACAGGGTGGTGCTCCACCCAAGCCGGGCAGACCTCCACCGTATGCTCCACCGTGTCCTCAGGGCGATCTTCGCAGTGGATGCAGTAGACGATTAAGACGCTTCCAACGATACCTTATTTTTAAAATTATGATAAGTAGTTTAGAAGTTATGAGGGAAGAGATTAACATACATGCACACACAGGTACCAGTCAAAATCTTAACCCACATTTTTCTTCGCCGTAGTCAGGTAAAAAAAATTGTTTATTAACCTACCAGAAATCGTTTAGTACCAAGAACTTAGCTACTACTCATGTTAATTTGTAGTTGTAGTTTAGATAGTTTATTCTAAAAGTAAAAGGGCTATGATACTTACCAGTCTATTATGGCTCCACTGCAGGACAAAGAGAGAAACCTCCCAATACAGAGAAGGCACGAGCATTGATCACCACGCTTGCTCAAGACGGGCTGGTAATTTCAGACGTATATTATGGAACTATAAATTCAGGTTTCATTTTAAAAATAAAAGGAAAAGCCAAGTTTTAGTAAATATTCGAATTCGTTTTTAAATATTTTAATAAAGACTGCAGCCAAAATCTCATTCTAATAAAACAAATAAATTAAATACCATAAAGAAATATTATGACAGTAGATTAAAAATACTAAACAACACAGTTCTAAAATTCAAATTCTTTAATCTATTTTCAAAATGAGGTCGAATTCATAAAAAGTCTATGAGTTGGCAGCCCTGTTTATTCGTAAGACATAAAATCTTTACAAGTGTGGGTGTTGAGATTAATATGTGGGTTCCGTCGTAAATAATTATTTGAAGTGTAAGCATTAATTGTTGTATGAGTTTAATTATAGGGACATTACTACTCACGATCTTCGGCTTGAACATAAAGGTTCGGTTCGGGAACATACATAAATAACAATGTCAAGCTTCTATCAACAGAAGAAAACATGAATTTGTGTGATAACGATGTCGAGAAGAGGATTTTCTAAATAGGCTGGTATTCAGGCTCCGAACCCAGATAGGTGCATTTCTTTGTGTGAATAATTTCATCACTATTACTCTTAAAACAGTGAAAGAAAATATCGTGAGGGAACCAAGATGTCCTAGAACAAAAAAATCGAAGACATGTAACCTCTGCACTGGGTCGTGGTAGATTACAGCCACTCTCGAAAAGAGGAGGCCTGTGTCCCAGCATTCCGAACATTATAGACTAATTATACAGTCTTCGCCGGAATCCTAAGAGTTTCCCCAAGATCATCATGCATCATCAACACCCTAGCTTCCTTCCAAGTATGTTGGAGTTAGCAGAAGCTATCTCCAATATGGTTAGGAAAAAGCCAATGAACCAGAACCAGAACTAGTCTAGCCAATGAGTGAGACCTTCTAGTCTCACTCATTGGCTAGACTAGTTGCCAAATCTTCAAGCTTCTGACTACCCGTAACCGCTACGATCTCGGTATGTTATGGATGGACACCCATCCACAGAACATACTCAGCAAGCGTTACTTAACCTTGAAGATCAAGCACCTAGTACATCATGCATTAAAACAGAATTCAATACCAGCTTCCTGATCAACGTTTTTTCAGTTCCTGCAAACAACTACATCATCTTGCCTAGCCTTTCCCAACTATGTTGGGGTTTCCAGTGTAACCGTACGTAGCCGAATACCAGTATTTTACATGAAGCGACCGCCGATCTGACCTCCACAACCAAGTTACTGACTTATTAGATTGGTAAGACTGGTTGTCAGACTTTCGGGCTACTGACGACCTACGTAACTACTGTCAAAGATGTACGAATGACAGACAGGACCAACTTCTTAACGTGCTTTCCTAGCTGCTTTTGTGGCTTTCCCTGCCAGAGGTGCGGGTTGTTCGAAAGAGATACCGTGGCCCCTGGCACACAGGCAACTGAAGGAACACGGGTGGGTTTTGGTTAGTAAAAGTCTGACACGCCCTCCTGCTCTACCCAGAACGGGAGAAGTTATTTGGTGACTTCCCACCCTTAAAAAAACCTAATCGACCGAGCCGTGTGGCAGTTATTACTTGGCCACAAACCCCTCATCCACAAACCACGTCCTGCAAACAATGTCCAAAGGAAAACGAATAAAAGATCAATAAGTAATAAGTAATTTACATCGATTGAGCGAGCTTTCAATTTGCCCCGTCTCCGTAGGTATGCATTATCCGGTATACATAATATTATCCATACATATTATAAACTAAAGCCACTTTCCTTGTCCGTCTGTGTTACCGCGTTTATCTGCTGAATATAAACCTTCTGGAATAAATTATCTAAATGATGATTTAGAAAATTTATTCCAGAAGGTTTATGTTAGTATTAAACCTACATTTACTTAATACTTATAGAAATCTCGATGTTCTGGCAAATAGTAAAAACTGTGCGAAATAGGGACAGACAGGTTCCTAGTCTTATAGATCATAAGTATATTATACACACAGATAAAATTTAATTGTCTGTTTCTAATATCTAAATAACAGCTTGTTACAAATATGCGTATAAACGTATTACAGCACTTTTAACACAAAAAAATTGTCTGTTTGTACCTACCGGCTAATCTCTGGAACGGTTTGATCGATTTTGACTGGAACTTCACTGGCAGAGAGCTGATTCTATAGGGAGTAATCTTTTATTTTAGAAAAAATAAATAATTGGCTTCTGCGCAAATAAAAATACGAAATATAGATTATTCCTTTTCAATGGAGGAGTGGTACCTACCTACACCTTCTTTAAGCGACACATTTTTGATACCCGACATCCACGCGAACGAAGCCGCGGGCACAGCTAGTCATAAATAAAGAATGACAGCTAAGTATGTTTGTCACATGTCATCCATACTCGATGTGATAGGGGCGCGGCCGTGGCTGTCAATTTGTGTAATTCAATTAACTGTATTGAATTATTATAGCTTTGGATATGGTAGTTCCAGATTGTTTAATAACGGACACAATTATTTTGTAGCTAGTTTTATTTTTCGTCCTTTTTTATTTGTAAGAAAAAACGCAAATGCAAATAGACTGTCAGGTTAGCCCTGCAAAAGCATTAATATAAAACATATCTTTGTCTTGAAAGCCCCTATGAGGGTGACATGATCAAACTGATCCCCTCTATAAACGAATAAAGATTTTTTTAAATATCTTCAAATATCAAGAGTTACATAGGCAAAGCCACTTGAAGAAACTTGTTGTTCATACATGCGTCCACTTATTCTAATCCCTTCTAATTGAAACCCTACCTAGAAAAATAATAATAAAAATAAAAACCCGTCCGGTTCGAACGAACCCTAAATCTTTTCAGTGCCTATATAATCAAAGCCAGTGATTAAAAAAACAAATCCCTCGCATAAATTAATAACGTCATCCCGTAATATTCATTAGCCTTAAAATAGAACGATCCCCCCTGAAAGACAAAGACAGGAACACTGACAAACAACTCGTGCCACATTACTTTTGTACAAGCAAGAAAGAGATAGCAACACTTTTCGTTGTTGCGGTCGAATAGAACAGGCTACGCGTCATTGGCTGATATTTCCCGCGCGCAGGGCGTCGCCGGTTTACCGCTATAAATTGAGTTGTTGACACATTGATAATGAGGTTATGTTTTAATATTAACGTTTTTTTTTCTCCCGCGCGAAATTATAAGCTGGGGTAAAATAATTATTGTTATGATTCGTGTTTTAATGAGCTGTGTGTGTGGTCCGTTCTCGGGTTGCTTGTAATTAAACTGTTTCGGTTTTGCGCAAGCCGCCATGTTTAAGTTCTCTATGGTTCTAGTTGCCGATAGAATTTTACGCACTGGAGTTTTTAGACGCTCATTGTGTGCGTTTGTTCTGTAATGTATGGTTTTAGTAGCGCGGTAAAATAACTATTCATTTTGATTATGTTTTGTGGTTACAGAATAGATTTTAAACGTGCAATTGCGTTGATTATGTGAAGCTTGGCTACAAAGGAGTTTTTAAGAGCATGGAGGCTGTAAGTTGTTGTATTTACGAGTTAATACTTCAGGCCATGTTCTCTAACTTTGTAACTAATAGACCGATTTTGACGAGAGTTGAGTCGATATTCATAAGTTCCTGAAGGTTTTTACTCCTAATAAAACTTTTATGTGGTATGAAACCTTTCCATCTATCACATCTTTTAGGTAGGTATAGCAATATATCCCTACTTCCCTACTAATATTATAAATGCGAAAGTAACTGTGTCTGTCTGTCTGTTACGCTTTCGCGCCTAAACGGCTGAAGCGATTATCATGAAATTTGGCAGAGATATAGCTTGGGATATGGAGAAGGACATATACTTTTTTACGAGATAACCGACATCCACGCTAGCGGAGGCGCGGGCAAACGCTAGTACTTAATATTACTTACAACAGTGCAGTAAAGGACCTTGCTGATACGCCTGCTGCTGCTGATGATCTCCTAGCTAGGTATGCTACTAAGACCTACAAGCGGAGCTGCGTAAATGTTTCTATTTTAATTTGCAAAAGAAGAAAGACGTTACTTTATGATTGTACATATAATCTGAATGGCACAAAATCGTCATACGGAAATACGGAACGGTAACACGAATTCCAAAATCTACTCAAACCGATGAGTCTTTTGTAGAAATAACCACACAGATTGAGTGGACTTGTTCCGTCAGTGCACGCATTTGTCAATAAAGAGTATAAAGTCTTCTGCAAACAGACGCGACAGCGCGATGCGACTCACGTAGAACAATTTCTATGAAAACTTCACGGAAATTGTTCTGCAAGTGTCGCGTCGCGCCTATTTGTAGAAGTCTTAAATATTTGCCATTACAGCAACATGGTACATGGTAGAAGCATGCAGACTGCTCAGAGTGCGGCCATCGCCACTCTCGGAGTTTGTTTTAAAGCACGAGGTTTACTCGCAAAGATCGAATCACGAACGGACATAAGATTTCTTCGGGGCCCGAACGAAGAATGGATGACAACACGATTTGACAGTTTTTCTTACTCACGATGTGGTTTTCCCCGTCCGGAAAATTTTAATGAATCGGGAGTAGGCTTCATTCCGAAGTCCTATCCGAAAGTAGTTGGATAACATCTTTCGGATGGGGCCGTTTCTTCGTTGACGGTCTTTCAAACTTACGAGTTGTAGGTCGTAGGCTCGAACCCAGTCCGTCGCTTTACTTTGTGTAAATTATTCCATCACACTGCTCTTAAAACGGTGAAGGAAAACATCGTGAGGAAGCCAGCATGTCTTAGAACCAAAAAAATTGAATGATATGTGACATCTACCAACCCGCACTAGACCCGCTTCGCGGCCCATCGTCTCGCTAAGAGGAGGCCCGTGTCCCAGCAGTGGTAACGTTATGGGCTGACAACGGTGATGATCAATGGACTTTCAGAGTAGGCCCCTAGCCCAGGAAAACGGTTAAAACAATTAAGAAGATCCTACTGTGTGCACTGAATGGACAGGTCCACTCAATCTGTGTGGTTCTTTCCTCAAGAGACCATTTGAGACACCAATCCACAGTCTTCACATGATCTGACCAAGATTATGTCTGGTCTTTAAAAGAGACTGTGACCTCTGAGTTTGTTTCGGCCTTTATTCTCAGTTAGTCAGATAGGAAACGCCGACCTCATCTAGTTTTACAATATGATTGACGTGTAAAAGTGTTTGTACAAACCTACTTACAGAAATAAAATCATTTATCATTTATTATTTACTAATCTTATAAATATGAAAGTTTGAATGTTTGTTATACTCAATCACGCTAAAACAGCTGAACGGATTTGGATGAAATTTGGCACACAGATACTTTATAACCTGGATTAAAACATAGGATACTTTTATCCCGGCAGTACGTTCTCGTGTGGTGTCGGACGTAAACGAATAGCACCATCCTATTTCTTCCCGTGGGTGTCGTAGAAGGCGACTAAGGGACTTACTAGAGAATGGGCAGCAGCGTTCTCTATGCATTTGACCACCATACTAAGATCGCCAACCCGCCTGCCAAGCGTGGCGATTATGGCAAATCCCCCCATTTTGGGGAAGGCTTATGTCCAGCAGTGGACGTCTTTCGGCTGATATGACGAGAGAGAGATAATTTCCGACCTCCACGCGGGCGAAGCCGCTAGCGAAAGCTAATACTTACATAATATTAAACCCAACGGCACCTACTTATAATATTATGATTATCTCAACGCCTCAGGATCTAGACCAGTCTAATTTAAACTTAATGACCTAACATGAAGATATATAGCTTAATATACATAATGATTCACGTTTTACGAGTACAAACAACGCCATTATGTTTTTTTACCATTTTTTATTGTTAGTAACTTACAAAAGACGCTAAGTAATCTAGAAGACTTAATTCTCTTAGATTAGCTTCTAAATGAGGCGTAAGATTTAAATAGTAGTAAGTAAGTATTTTGTTGCAAAACTAGCCTAGTGTGAGTCGGACTTGCGTGCGTTGGGTTCCGTAGCGTATGCTAGGTTCTCCTCTATTAAATGTTAGTATTTGTAATGTGTTTGTTAACTATACCTGTTTCAATCTCTATGTTAATTAATGTAATTGGTGTTACCGTTTCAATTAACAATAAACAATAGAGTCTAAACAAAGTGATGCACCTTTGCTTCTGACGTTTCATAAGTACCCATATAGGTTTAATATTCTATCAGCGACAATGATGGAAAAGGCGAAAATGTATGAGACTGACTTAAGCTACAGAAAATCATAAATGTTCGTTAATCCCAGTAAAAACGGTGTAAAAATACGTCATGCTTTCAAGGCGATGGCCGGTTGTCTAACCCTCAGGTGAGTGAAAAATATCAGATTTTCGGCATTCATGTTGTATGAGCGACGGTCCCTTGAGAATTGACTTTTTATTTTTGACATGATAGCGTCCTTAGTTTACGCATGTTTTTAGTAAATTTTATCAGGCTAACAATTACGGTTCGAAGAAGACAGCTCCGTGTGTGATACACATAGAGGCAAGACCGACAGACTAACGGCTTCGTTGAGAAGTTGAATGAAACCCTTTGAATCAGTCAACAGGTCCAACTGATCGATTAGCAAGTCCAGACAATAATAACACCTCCACAGCAAGATGTAATCTGTGGCGCGAGCATAACCCCCAGACAATTTTATCGAACCATCTGAGAGCCTTCCGCCTGAGCACGCGTTACTGTGGCTGACTTGAAATTCGAACTCAAGTCGGCCGGTGGAAAGACAATCTCCACAGATGGAAGTTCACAGACAGCTCAGATCTCAAGTGCGTATGCGGCACCTGGCCACAGACCATGACCTACCTTCCATCTTGTGCCACATGCCCTGTCACCTGTGCACGTGATGATCTTGTGACTGCATCAGTGAGCAGAGTTTGCGCAGCTAAATTTTGGGCTAAATGGAAAAAGGACAAAAATTGTCCTTTTTCCATCGATTCGCTAAGAATAAGAATCCATTCACTCAGCCTGTCGCAGTCCACTGTTGGACGTAGGCCTCTCCCAGGCTGCGCCACAAAACTCTATCCTCCACCTTCCGCATCCAGTCTGTCCCACCCACCTTTTTAAAGTCGTCGGTCTATCTAGCTGGGAGGCTGGAGACCCTTTGTATACGGAACCCTAAATAATTATGAGAATAATCTAGGATATTAAGCGGGATTAAATTGTTATTTTAATTAGACAGTGCTGTAACAGCTTACTTTTTTGAGAATTCATAAAAATTAATTGAGCGGAAAATTAATTTGTAACAGAGAGAATTTAACTACAGGTTTTTAATACTTACCTAACCAATTTTTTGTGATCCGCGTCTAGTTTTAAATAATAACTAGCGGTGACGTTGTTAATTTTACGATTTACTTAAAATGGTAGCCGCTGTGTCGAAAGATAAATAAATTTATTAAAAAAACAACCAATTAGGTTTAGTGAGGGATTTGTTAAGTAAATTGGCTTATCAGTCTATTCAGACGAATTAGTTCGCCTAAAATGGGTAAATCGACACTTTGAAAATTATATGTTATTTTTATTTTTATTTATTTGTATATCAACAACTCCAGAAGAAATACGTAGTAAGGGCTATTGGCACGTTTTGAATTTTATTAGCAATAACATAAATTCGATTTTCTCCTATTGTTTAGTAAAAAAAAAAAAAACATTTTTTTTTCTTCCCATTAACCAAAGAATTCTCGAAAACGGATCAGTAGCTAGGTACTTCTGAAGATTACCTACTCACTAGTCCACGAGTCTTGGAGTGGAAACCGCGTATCGGCAAGCGTGGCGTGGGACGCCCCCTAGCTAGGTGGACCGACGATCATAAGAAGGTGACTGGGCCAGACTGGATGCGGAAGGCGGAGGACAGTGTTGTGGCGCAGCCTGGGAGAGTCCATCTCCAGCAGTGGATTAAAAATCGTCACCGCAACCGCTGCGTTTTATCCTCCAACCCAGAATCAATTTCCTCATTGCGCACACGCAGTAAAATGTAAAACAATCTCACATAAACAATATTATTGTTATTGCGCCCACCGGTCGCTGGTCGCCGGTCGTTGGTCGCTTATTTATTTCACGGCCGAATTGACGCCCAGTCAACAATAATGCCTCCATTGATTTTATAATGAAAAATATCGAGTTATATTTTCATTTTGTATTTCCTTGCGTTTTGATGTGCTTGGGCAATGCGTGGGAACTTGATATATATGAGAAATATAGGTATTTGTATGGGAATATTAGGTATTGTTTTGTTCTCATGCAGCACCACTAAGAAATCACAGGGGTAATTGCGTAATTACTTAATAGTCATTCTGACAGTTCCACATCAGGCATGGCGGTGTTTACGGTGCTAAGCAGACAATTTTTTCGAACATATTAAAGAATGGATTAACAAATAACCTTCAAAATGTTTCAGATTCTGATTATTAGTGATGTTACGCAATTAGGGTGCTGTGGTAGGAACTGAAGAAACGAAAAACAAAATGGTAGATTTTAGAAAAATTTCTAAGAAGCGATGCCAATTTTTTTAAAGAAATTAGACTTTTCATATACAGCCTATAATTTTCCCATTGCTGGAACACAGGCTTCCTCTTAGTGTAAGAAGAACGGGCCGTAATTCACCACACAGGTTCAGTGCGGCTTGGTAGATGTCACATTTTTCAACTTTTTGGTTTTAGGACATGTCGGGTTTCTCACGATTTTTTCCTTCTCCGTTTTGAAAACAATGTTGATAAAATAATTTAGACAATTTAAAACGCCTATCTGGGCCCGAACCTACGACCTACAACTCGTACGTCCCGGCCGATTTCACTGGGCCATAACTGTTCTCATCTATACTAAGATTATAAGGCTGAAGAGTTTGTTTGTTTGGTTGAAAGCGCTAATCTCAGGAACTACTGGTTCAATTTGAATATTCTTTTAGTGTTGCATAGCTCATTTATATAACATCACGCTAAGACCCTTAGGAGCCGAGCAAACAGAAAAAAGTCACGAATACGAAGTACTCGCACGGGCAGACGAGGCGAGCGACGGGGTGGGTCGGGGAGCAAGAATATTGACGCGGACGAAGTCGCGGGCAGAAGCTAGTCCTTTATAAAATGATCTTTATTTGTAAAAAGATGGAACTCGGGAACGACACACGTTTCCCGTAGGTATCTTCTTTATAGAACAGACACATAAAAACCTTAAAGACGACACCAACAAATCACTCCAATTGTCTAAACTTCTCCACTTCATTACTGCAGGTATTAGAAATAAAATTGGGCACGCGTAACATACCCAGTAGTTCGTACCAACAATAAGACAAATAAGACAATCACACAAAAGTACATAACAATATCTTTACCTCAAACACCTACAAAAAGTTTTCACACAAAGAGGGCTTATTCAAAACACAAATTCGCGACGGTGTAAACACACCATTGTCTATGGCCAGGTGACAGAGACAATTCGGTGTTCGTTTTTCCAAAGAGCTGTCAAACTTTACGTCAATATTTTGGCGCGATTTGTGACGCTGTGGGAGTTTGTATTTTGACTAGTAACGTCCTGTGGGTTCAACGGGATTTTTGGAATCCTTTGATACGGTGCGAAGGAATGTTCACGCTCTGTCCCTAATGAGGTTTTTAGGAACGATGAGGTGCGAGCCATGCAAAGTTACTTTAGATAATTTTGTGCACGAAATTAGGTATGCATGACGGTCACAGCACAAAATACCTAATGCAAAGTGATGTGTTAGGTGTCCTACACCTAACAGTAACATTTTCAAAATAAACATTTTTGACGTAGTGCCTAGAAAAGTTCAGGTCAGCACAACCACGAATGAAATGTAGATAAGTAATAAATAAAATAAAGAACTAAACAAAATAATTGTAGAGGCACGGTAGATATTAGACATTACTAACAGATACGCAGACGGTCTACGACGCTGCTACGCGCGCTACGAATAGTCTACGATTGATTATTACTGCAGTACTTATTTAATTGATTTGTCGTGTTATTACCAAAAATGAAACTGTTTTTTCTATTTAAAGTGTTTCTGGAGCGTTATTGGTTATTTACAAGTATAAGTGACATAAAATATGTTAGTAACAATGTGCCGAAATAAAAAATCATCAACTTTTTTTATCTGTGGTAAGTAGAACATGCTATACCACAAACAATTTGGCTACTTTCAAAAAACTATAAGCTTTTTGGCTACATAGCTCAAAACAGACCAATTCGAACACGGAAATATGGCGTCTTCTGTCAAATACAGGTCGCATTGTCAATTTCGTGGTGCATTCATACGCCCAATATGTTACGCTTGTCGCTAATGAAACAGATTTAAAACCTCACGGCAGGTATTCTAAGCAGCCATTGTTGATAACCCACAAACTTAAAAATGCACCTGCTCAAATACCCAATCTATGGGCTGTCAGAACAAAACGCATTTTGACATCCGCAAATCTAAGTTTGTTACATAATTCGGCGTACAATTTTCGCGGTAAAATTGATTATCAAGTGTTTTGACTTTTTTTTTATTTGTTGACGGGCACGGTTCATGGCTGATTGGGCTTGTTATTTTTTTCTGCAAAAAGTTTAGTTGGGTTTGCAATTTTACGGGAAGAATAAGATTGGTTTTGTGTGAACGCAAATAAAAGTATAATAACTGCAGTGTGACTAAAAGTGTGTAGGAATTTCGTTTAATGATGAACTTGCACTTGCTTTTGAACGTGCAGTTTTTTTTTTTTTTGTTAGATTAATTCCAGTTATTGGTCATTTCATTGATGTTGAAGCGAATTTGAAGTAATTCCATAGCGCCTCATTACCAGTCTAGCCTTTCTCAACTATGCTGGGTTTAAATTCCAGTCTACTCGGATGCAGCCGAAATACCTGTATTTTACATGAAGCGACTGCCTGACCAGAAATATACCTCTGTTATGAGTGATGCAAGCTATTCTGACGACTTCCCGTAACGACTGCCGTAGATCTACAAACGACAGCTGGGACCACGTCTTCAAGTTCTCTCTGGAGGGGATAGTCTCGTCATGAAATAGCTGGAACGGCCTCAGCAATTGAAGATTAACCTGTACCCTAATTGCAAATTAATTCTTTCAGATGTTCGAAAAAAATGTCAGCTTAGCAACTTAAACAACGCCATGAATGTTGTGAAAGTGTCGATTCCTCCTGATTGTGTATTACGTAATTACCCCCCTGATCGGTCGATCTTTGCCGCTGTTATTACCTACCTACTTAGCTACGAGCCCCCCTTAATTCCGTAGCTCCTTAGAATTAATCATCTTCAGAGTATTTTTTGTTTAAATAATAATACAGTCCACTAGATTCAGTTTTTAGCGGTAAATTCTGAATAGCAAGATCTATCTACAATTTTATAATCTACAGTAAAAAGCATTCAAATAAAGGATAAGATAAACAAACAATATCACTGCGGCGTGCCATAGAGAACAAAGTGCACTTGACACGTTTGACAGGCGAGAACGTTCCTATTTCAAACGTTACGCGCCAAATTGGTTTCGGTCAAAGGAAAAATGTCTACGTCCGTGGAATTCTCTTTTTGAATATTTGACGAAGAGGTTGTGATAAGCCAAGGATTGATCTTTGACACGAAATTCTCTATGACGTGTTTTCTAAATTCTAATATAACCCCTCTGAGATTTTCGTACATTTTTCCCAATAGAAAAACTCTGTAAAATAATAGTCTTAAAAAATAGAATGCATAAAAACATAACATAGTTATTATGTAGCAAAATTCTACAAATCTTACAAATATTTATAGGCAGGTAGGTAGGTATCTGCTATAATGCCAGACAACCATTTTTGTTAAGTTATAATTAAAAATCTTTTATGCCAAGTCTTAAAACTGGAGGACAGCATAGTACTAGTCACGAAATCCTGAATTCGATTGCCAGGTCGGACAAAGTATTATGTATTTGGTTTTTCTATCTGGAATTTCTCAGTAGTAGCCCGGAGTCTGGATTTGTGCCCGATTGATGGCAATAGGCACGCCCCTATTACGTGGGACTTAAACAAAACTGGGGAAATGTTGGTTTATACTATAGGTACACCTCTGCCTAACCCGCCTGGAAATACAGGCGTGATGTTATGTTATATTATCTTTACCTCTATATACATTAATAAAAGTGTCTGTTTGGAATGTCAAAATAACAGCTTTTTACTAAATGCATTTACGAAAGTATAAACGGTACTCACTTATCACAATCTTGCCTGTCTGTCTCTGTTTTTGTTCCGGCTAATCTCCGAAAGTGCTGGACCGATTTTGACGGGACTTTCATTGGCGAATGTTTTAAGTCTAAGTAGCATATTCCCGTGGGATGATTTCCATCAACCACGCGAATCCGCCGGGCACAACTAGTTTTCTTCAAAAACCTATTATCCAATATGTTACAACAATTTATTCTGTAAAACCCTCAATAAGCATCGATTCCCTCCGGCTTTTCTATTATTTGTTGTTTTGGATCCAATATGGCGGACAATAGAATATGCTATGATACCCGCGGTGAGCTAATTACTTAAATAACGGAGAGGTGAAAGTATTGAAGGTTTTTGTAACCACCATGGGTAGTGTAGAGGATATGGGAATGAGCGGTAGCGATAAGCGACAGCGGTCTTAGAAAAACATTAATTTAACTCTTGGAGGGGCTTCGGGCTAAGTAACAATAGCTGCACTGGCCGATTGATTAGGTTGAGCTACGCTTGCCAGGTTGAACCGTGGATCTACATACCGAGACCCCTACGCATCTCGAAAATCACGTTAAGTCATTGGACTTTAACTGTGCCAAACTTCATTCTCCTCCGTCCACGTAACTTTCGTTAAAAGGGGTATAAAGTTTCTGCTTCACGTATCCTACTTCCTACTATACAGGATAAGTTTTTATTCAGTGCGCAAACTGTAACCATGAATTCAGCATATCGTTCTAGACCCTCCACCGCAGAATTTTTTTGTCAGTTTTACAAAATAAAATTTCAATGTTGATCTTTGTATTGGAATCTGCTCTAAACTGTAAAAGTAATAGAGCAATAGTGTCCTAAAATTAATTCTTTTTTTCCATAGATGGCAGCATTTATCCATTTTTGCTTGATTTACAAAAGTTAGAAGTATCTGAAATAAGGCCTTTTGCTCTTTTCTTAATACTGTAAACTTTTGTTTCTGTAGTTAGGCCACTCTGGCTCTCATGGCCTCAATTCAGCATATCATTCTAGACCCCCCAGCGCAAAAAAAAATCGACGTATATACAAAAAAAAAAATCAGCTGTTCTATACATTTTCACCGCGTAGGTATTGCACTTTTCTATGAAACAGCAGATTTTTTTTATAACCGACTAAACATTTCTACGCTGTGGGAGCTAGAATGATATGCTGAATTAATGGTTACAGTTTGCGCACTGGTTAAAAACTTATCCTGTATAATACTATAAATGTGAAAGTTTGTATGTTTGGATGTTTGTTACTCATTAACGTAAAAACGGCTGAACAGATTGGGATGAAATTTGGCACACACATAGTTTATAACTTAGATTAATATACAGGTTACTTTTTATCCGGGTTATGCGTTCCCGTGGGATAATATTCGACCTCCACGCAGACGAAGTAGCTATCAAACGCTAGTTATTATATAAATAGATACTGCATAACCAAACAGGATAAAACAGCATACCTATTTTGCACACAGCATACAACAATACAGTTACAAGAATGACAAAAGAAAAATAAAAGTCAAACCCGAAAATTACCATATACTGGGCCTAAAACCGATTAGAGACTACACGCAGCGCGTTACGGGATACGCTATTGTGTTACCTGTCAAAATAATTCTCGTTTTTTCATCCCGTTTCTCGTTTTTTTTCGACCGTTTCTCGTTTTTTAGACGCCCGCCGCCCGCCGGCCGGCCAAAATGGTGCCGGCGAAAATTGGATTTCAAAAGGAGAATTTAAAAGTTAAAGATTTGGTTGATAAAGTGTGGCTGTTTGTTTTATGTTATCTGTGGTTATTTCGACTCGAAGTGTTGCTGAAATAAGGTTAACTGACACCGTTTTTCGGTTTTCACTTTGTTTTTAGGAAAATCGGATACAGGGTTTAACAGAAACCCTATTGCTATCCTTAAGCACTAAAGATAACAGCTGGTATAGAATCACCATACATAGTTTCAGCTCAAAATAAAATACTCTAAGAATTGATACCAAATTTTCGGTTTCATATGTTTCTTGAATTCAAATCATAACAAACGTGTCACCGCACTACGTAGGTCAATAACTTTCCACGATACTTGCCAATATCACGATAAATTTCTTTCGAGTGATGTGTTTGTTTCAATTTGTTCTGGTATCAATGTATTAAAAAATCTCATAACTTCCGAACATGTAGAGTAGTAGAGATAGGATTAAAAAAACCTTTCCAATATCGTTTGATATCATCCAAAGAAGCCGTGCCCTTGGTATGTATATACCTTTTCCGTTACACGTTGTGTTGGTACTTACATAAAACTATAAGGAAAGGGAACAACGAAAACTTAAGGAAAAGTACAACTAACTTTATTACATAAAATTCAGAACGTGCCAATTGCCTAATACGCAGGTATTTCTGGAATTTTCGATTCGGCCACAAATAAATGAAAATCCTGCGAATCGCCTACAGAAAATCATCATCAACTATGTTAGGGTCAGCTTCCAGTCTAAACTGATGCAGCTGAATACCAGTATTTTACATAGAGCGACTGCCTATCTGATCTCTATAACCCAGTTACTGGGTAACACGATATGCCTTGGTGGCTTTTAGGTACTCGTAACGATTCTCAAAGATCTACGAAAAATAGCCGGATCCAACGGCTTAACGTGCTTTCTGAGGCATGGAGGGGTCTCGATATGTACAGACGTCAACACATCAAGCTGCCCCAATCTGTCAAATTTTCCCAATTGAACCCTAAGCTTAGGTATGCAATAAAGGTGAAAATCTATCAAAGAAATTTGACAGATTTGGGGTAGCTTGATGTGCTGGCGTCTGTACCTAATGGATGGTCACCCATCCAAGAATCGACCTTCAACAGACCCGTGCGGCTGGTATTTTTTAGTATTGAAATTATCGCGCATAAAATTCCCAGCTGATTAATTAAGGAGGACATTGAAATACTTCTTGAATCTGACAGATTACTCCACGATATGAAAGATGGCTACCTCATTAATAACGAAGTCCTTAATTATATGATTGACACTTGATATCCCTTCTCGTACATAACTAGTAGTGACAGACCGAAGCATTGTTTTCGTTTTCGACAATTTTCGGCACAAAAATCTTGATTCGGCCATAAACCAGTCGAAGCTTCGGCCAAGCCGAAAATCAGAAGATCGTGAATTGTCGATCATTTCAGCGGAAAAATGTCCACAGGTGGACATAGGCCTCCCCCAGGCTCCTCCACTTCCACCGTTCTTGTGCTTCCCACATCCAGCAGATTCCTGCGGCCTTCACAACGTCATCGGTCCACCTTGTGGGAGGCCTTCCCACTCTACGCCTACTTCGTAAATTCGGCAATATCAGGTGACGTTCGTCTAACTTTGGAGTGAATCGAATCAGCTCGAGGTTTCAGTCAGCTGACATATGGACGCGATTTTGTATTGAAGTTGTAAAGCGGCAACACGGATATAGGCGGAGATATTATTATGTTTCAATGTCAAGATCATTTTTGTTAACGGCCGAAAATAAGACAAAAGCCGAATCTTCTTTTTCGTTTCGGCTGAGAATCCATTTTTGGGGCGACACTAAATTAGCAGCAGCTGTTTTAAAGACAGGTGTGACTTCGGACTTTATGTTGATGATGTTAAGTGGGTATGGATCGTGTATGGACGACTTAATGTGCCTGCAATAACCTGAATGATCTATTTTTGTAAGTACGCCTTGCAGACTGTAGATTTGTGGACTATTTTCGATTCTTCATCTTCATTTCTCTTAATAAGTACCTGGTACTTATTGACAGGCCTGCACTGTCCTCCGATACCTATTATCACTGTAATCTGAAAACATTGTAGAAACCAATTATTTTAAAAGAGTAACCGTGGAGTTTCTTGCCGGCTTCTCCATGGGAAGCGACAAATTGGAACCGTGCACCCAGCTTCTGAAGTTTCATAAGTGCCCATGCAGGTTTATGTGAAATAAAATCTTTTGTATAAGTCTCGTCTTGTCTAGGTGAAGTTTGATATAATCGCCACCAGTGGCGAAAGCACCATGTAACACGATTCCTACCGGCTTCCCTTGGGGATTCGCATCGGCAACTCTATCGCTATTAAAAAATGGTACATCAATAGTGGCTACTATTGTGAAAAATATACACTACGGATATTTAATTCACAATTAATAATAATTTAATACTTTACATTCCTATATTAATTTTAGAATGATAGTAAGTATTTTTTATTGATAAGTAGTCAGTTAAAACCGACTTCGCTTTGGCTTCCCTCTTTGAAAAATTGACATTTCGCCGCTGATTGGTACTTAGCACTTATTTAGAACTTAGCACCTATTTCGTTCCGTGCGGTACCGGACATAAAGAATAGCATCATCCCATTTCTTCCCGTGGGTGTCGTAGAAGGCGACTAAGGGACTTAGGTACTAGAGAATGGACAGCAGCGATCTCTATCGAGCTAATAAGTACCTATGTCAGTTAAATATTCTCTATCCTGAAAGTACGTATCGTTATTTTTTCAGGAGCGTCACACTGCTTTGTGAACCGAACAGCGCTGCAATAAGAGCCACTTTTCGAAGAAGTGTATTAACAATAAAACTAACCACTTAACAGTAACCTTTACAAGAACGACGAGCAAAATACAGCAGAAACAAAAAAATGAAGCAATTTTCCTGTTAAAAAGTTAAACATCAGAATTACCGCAGCGGTTTTCGATGTAACATGCACAAGACGTCACACGTACATACAGACACGCCTTCCATCTTTACGCTGACGATTGAGTTTACATGTCTAGTCATGCACTCGTTGTTGAGTCGTAACGAGATGGTTAATGAGTGTTGCAATGCAATGCAATATTTAGATATTATGGCGGCAATATTAGCTTTGCTCGCGGCTTCGCCCGAATAGCGGACGAAAATTATTTCACGGGAACATTCTACGGGGATAAAAAGTAGCCTATGTTCTAATCCAGGTTATGGTCTTCTTGTGTGCCAAATTTCAATATCCATTCAGTCGTTAAGGTGAATCTAGTCCAGATTTTTCCCATACAAACTTCGGGAATGTATTACTCCACTGTGCGACAATGTACATCAAAAATTAAACATGGTATGGTTTTGTCGCATTATTAATATTGT
This sequence comes from Polymixis lichenea, assembly GCA_949091785.1. Lineage (NCBI taxonomy): Eukaryota > Metazoa > Arthropoda > Insecta > Lepidoptera > Noctuidae > Polymixis > Polymixis lichenea. The sequence goes on from OX420958.1 coordinate 3,731,296, forward strand.
CTGTACGGAAACAGAATACTAAAATAAAAATAATAGTTTAAAAAACCCAAAAAAAAAACGCTTTAAAAACCAAACTAAAAAATTAGAAAATAATGTAATTCTATTAAAAAGCGTGGGGTGCTTTTTGAGGTATTTTTATAATCAATTAATATCAAGCACCCCCCGCTTTTTAATAGAATTACATTATTTTCTAATTTTTTAGTTTAGTTTTTAAAGCGTGGTTTATAGTTTTTTTAAACTATTATTTATATACATTTTTTTTAGTTTTGCTTGCTTGAAAAGCGTGATTTTTAAGTTTTTGTTTTTGTTTTTTTTTCTGTTTTATTTTTATTTTTGAATTGTCATTGGTCCTCGATAAGTCTACAAAGTTTCAATGAAATCTGACCGTTTCAAGAGGGTCAAAATAGCGTCCAAAGGAGTCGGTTACATACAAACATACAAACAAAGAAATATACAATTGAAGCTAATATAAAGCGTGTAAAAAAGCCAACAAAGATTCGGTTTTCTTGCTAATTTAACCTAACATTTTTTTAATTAAACAAGCCCAAAGGCTTGTTTAAGTAATAAAAGAAGTATAAAATCTCCAAAACCAAGTCGGCACCGACATCTCTTTGAGGCGCGCGTGGAACACGACCCGGTCCTGGTCCTTACCGAACAGCGAGCTACCCATTTCTTACCATCCGATCCAGTCAGACACTTTACTTCCTTTGTGTAAATTATTTCATCACCGTTACTCTCAAAACGGTGAAGAAAAACATCGTGAGGAAACCGGCGTATATGTCCCAGAATCTAAAAATCTAAGATATCCGACATTTACCATCCCGCACTGGGCCTGCGTTTTTGATTGTGGTCTACTCCCTTTCAGAGGAGGCCTCTGTCCCAGCAGTGGGAATATTACAGGCTGATTATGCTTGTGCTATGAGCTATTCTCATACCGAAACAAGAGAAGATCAAAGAGTCTGTGAAAGAGGATAAGCAATAGTGCTTCCCTATCTACTAAGAAAAACTCGACCCGTCTGAGAAATTTCATTGTAACTCTTCTACAATCGCCCATAAAGACGATAGCTTTGTAATCACCTATCCAATAATAAAAAAATACAAAACCTAAGAATTCCTCAGACAAGCGCAAGCGCAACTCTAGGCATTTCAATTATTATACATGGCAACCCCGCCATCTACGCCAATTATCTGCACATAATTACTTGCCACGCTTTTAGCTGGCAACACTGTAATTATCTTATTACTCTGACGTGCGCAGGCGCAGGTAATGGCCGTAAAGAAGTCATATTTTATAGGAGGTATGCAATAAGTGTAGGATCGCCATTTTGGGGCAGAGTACTAAAGATATTGTTAATTCGTAGGTACTACCTACTAAGACTTGTCTGCCAAAACTAGATTTAATTTTTATGGTACTTCCATAAAAGGAAAATCTCAGAACCGGCCAGAACCGTTTAATAAATAACATAACCTCAATACAATGAAATACACAAACTAACACTTAAATAAATATATTATGTACAAGTCTAAAGAAAAAAAGGGGGGAGGTGACTGAGCATCAAAAAATTCGTCCGCATCGTTGTCAACAGGCGCAGTACCCATCAAAAGGAAAATCAGCGTTGCCACGCTGGACGGCAATGCTGATTCTTTGACCTAAAAATAGGCCAGCCCTCTGATCAAGTGAAGAGTCGACCAACCGCTTGGCGATGTCTCGAAATACTCGATGAGCACTCGGACCCCACGGCCCTAGTGTTGCAATCCCAAATGGCTCAAACATATAGCTCCCAATATATGTGCCGATTGAGCTTTGCTGTTTTGTATTTTTTTTAGTATGCCTTAAAAAGGACTGTAGAAATGAGGGTTTTCTGAAACGACGTTCACTAGGTAGCAGCACTGAGACGTCAGGTCTGGGCACCTGTCAAAAGTGTCAAAGTGCCTACGGACTGAATGGTGAACGAAAGAATGAAACGAATGACATCAAGTATTTTAAATTCATTGTCGAACTGCAAGACCTCTTCTCAAAGTGGCGCCAATTGGTGGCTTGAATATTCATGATATCTCTCATTAGGAGTTAATAATATGGGTGGAGGAGGTGATGTGATACCATAGGCAATGATCCCTGTTAGTCCCTTACCTCTGTAGTCGGATAGGTAACACAAAACTCATCTAGTTTTCAAACTTAATGTTGGAACCTTAGTTATTGTGGGGTAGAGACACGTTGCAAATAAAATAATGGAGTCCAGTATTAAGTCTATTAACTGTTTCCATACGTCATAAGCACAGTGACGATTGTTACTTAACTTATCATTACACACGTTACAAGAATGGCGCGGAGAAGACGACTGGCCGCTCTGCTGTATGCGCGCGCTGCCTCGCATTTTGCGTTGTTAGCATTATTGCTACCTGTAATTCCTACATACCTCCCCCTTTACAAAATTTTGGTGTATAATCTAGATATTTAATTAAATACACATCTATAATTAACACACATCTTGTAGATTAATGGTAGTCATCATGACAAACAACTCTGCTAACAATAATTGAGACATCCTATTCTTTTTGACGTGTAAAAGCGTTTGTACAAATCTACTCGCATAAAAATATCTCATTGTATAATTATGCTATATCACTATGTAGGGAATTTACTGTGTCTACGGTCACCAAAAGAGGTAGGAAACCAGGGTCGTCAGATACAGTTGAAGTTAATTAAAAAACCGATCGTTGTTTTAGAATAAAATAAAATAAAATAGAAAGCAAAGAGTTATAATTTATCAAATTAAATTTCATTCGAAAACATCCATCGGTTTTTTACTAAACTTCAACCACTTATATCCAACGACACTGGTTACTTACCGCCTTTGGTGACTGTACATAAATAATAAAATAAATAAACAAAATCATTTACCTTTTTCTGACTGGATAAAACGGCGTACGAACTATTCTCCTGTGGCTCACACAGGGTCGCAGGGACATCGACGCGCATTGTTTTACTATTTTATTTTTATTTCATTTTATTTTATTTATTATGGAAAACAAACAGTAACACATTACATTTCATAGGAAAAAGTACAAAAAAAATATGACCAATGTGTAACCCACACATTTTCCACAATATACACAAAAATAATCTCTAATCTAACCATGCTATTTAAACTAAAACCTACTAACTACAATAATTTAAGTTAAGACAACATTTTTGTGTAAAATAACAGTTTTTTTTTTAATTATCAAAAGTTGAAAAATACTATAGATTCAGTAGGTACATGATTCTGAACCCCCATGCTCTGAAATATTTCATCTGTAACTTTTTTTTTAATTAGCTGTTCCATACATTTTGACCGCGTCGGTATTGTATTTTTCTATGAACCAGCAGTTGTTTTTATTTTTTTTAAACGATCCAAAAATTTCTACGCTATCTAGAATCATAAGAATATACACTATATAGAAAAATTTCTACGCCAGCTAAATTCATGGTTACAAGTTTGCGCGTCCATGTCCCTGCCGCCCTGTACACCTACGAGATAAAAAGAAGTATAATACCTTTTTCCTTGGCGGCACAAACAGAATCCCATCCCATTGTCAACAAAACCATAAATGATTGAAATTGAACCCTTCTGGGTGCTCAATGATCATTTATCTCAATTGATTACCTTATCTGCCTCGGTCGGTACCTAAAGTGTCACGTTTCATTCCGTCGGGGTAAGAAAAAAGTACCTTTTTGTCTAAAAAATAGTTTAAAAGTAAAAACAAATAAGTAGATATTTATTTATTTCTGAAATACCTACAGCCCTATGAGCAATAATGAAAAAATATAAAACGGTAAAAAAAATAAACTGAGGGAAAATAAATCCATATTTTTATTTTTATTAATCTTTTGTTCTCCATTTTTATGTCCGGATAGACTTCCTGTCTAATTAAACAAGACTGAATTTGACATGAAACGATTGTCTTCAGGCAATTTTTCAGGTTGAGGTCCAAATTCCAACAATATAGCTTTTGCATTGACAAAATATTGCTAAAACATTGGTTTTAGCAATATTTTACGTTATGTCTGTTATTAACAACATTATATGTTGGATTTTTAATAGCAACACCTATTTTACTTAGTGTGTATTAATGAAAAAAATATTATTTGTTTATAAAGACTTTGACTTTTGCTGAAAATCTCCCAAGGGATCAGTATCCTTACGTATGGGGTCGACAGCGCCATCTATTGAGAACTTGGAAAAAATATTTCACAAAGAATATTTTTCAAAAAATATTTTTTTGTTCATAATATTGAGCTATACGGAGTTAACCACCTACATTTATTAAGAACTCAAACTCAAAGCATTTATTTAAAATAAGCCAATTACAGGCACTTTTGAATTGTCAAGGTCGGTGAGTTAGAAAGATGAAGCTATTTGAGCATAAGAGCATCGGGTCTTCATAAAATAGCTAGCTACTATGTATTTGGTACTAAACTAACAGAGGCCTAGGTATGTTCAGCAGTGGACGTCTTTTGGCTGAAAATGAAATGATGATTAAGGACTCCTCCTCCTAATTAAACTAAGAATCTCTCCTTGATAAAAGTATCATTAAAAATAATGTCTTTGGTAGGCAACTTATGGTGCGAGTCTATGGTCAAACGACTACGAAACAGTAAACAATATTATCCATGAAATATTCCAGGTGTCTGTAAAACAACCCAACACTTAAACTAAAATTAAACCAATTAAACCGAATGAAACAATACACAATATTAAGTCATACAAAAATTAGGAAAGTCAAAACATACGCACACACACAAAACAAAAATTACATACAATTTTCTACCAATTAAGTTCTCCAAAGCTCCAATATTCATACATACTACAGAAAAACATTTCTTTAAAACATTAACACACGAATACCAACCTTACCTTCTGAAATTCAAAGCTCAATATTTCTTGATTCAAATCCAATCGGACCACACACGTCGAAGGTTTTAAAAAAGGAACGCGCCGACCGCGCCTCGTTCGTTACCTCATCGTCGGGTGGTTTTTTTTTAATTTTCTTTTTTTAAGAGCAAAGGCATCGAGGCTAGCTATATGTAACACGCCTTCTTGTGTAGAGGGGAGTTTAGTAGCAAACGGCTGTGAGAACTTACATTTGATTTTATAATCTTTGGTTTTAAATTGATTTGTGTGTGTTTGAAAATAGGGAGTCGTGCTTTTTTCTTTGGCAGCAGTGTCTATTACGAGTGTACAACTAAACGCCGACAGACACTACGCCAACAGACTGAACACCGATAAGACTTTATTTCGACGGGCCTCTTCGCCGACAGAACACTTCGTCGACAAGGCTCATCCTTGCGAAATTATTAAATAGTCAAGTATAACATGGAAGTAGCGCTCGCCGGCTGCTGCCGCGGCACCGCTCGCACCGCTCGCTCGGCTCGTGCGCGATTGTTCGCAATTTTAACCAAACCTAATCTATTACCTACCTGATGAGCCCTGTCGGCGAAGAGTCCCGTCGGAATAAAGTCTTGTCGGTATTCAGTCTGTCGACGTATTGTCTGTCGGCGTTTAGTCGTACACTGGTCTATTACTTAATACGTCTATGGGAAAATATTTTTTTTTAATTCGGGAAACTTACAGCTAACATAAGTACAGTTATTAAACAATAGGAAACTGAAAGCCATTTACAAGTTTCCACTGATAAACGCTTAATATAAGAAGCAAAACAAAGGTCGGAAGATACAAAATAACTACATAAGACGTAACTTAGGAAATCAATAATGCACGATCAACTAATACAAATTGAAAAAAAAACGTACATTGCAAAACTTACTTTTCCTTAAAGAAGCTTTCCACCAACAAATGTTTAAGCAAACACTGGTATCGAACATTGATACTGGTATTGATTGATTGAAGCTTCAAGAGCTCGGTTCGAGCGTTATGGCACTTACTGGAAGACGGTGCTATTCTGTCGAAACGATGACGAAGTAATGGAAAAACAAAGTAGGAATATTTCAATGAAATAATGATTATTTTAGTGACTCTCACTCAATATATTTTTCACCCGCTTTGCTAGAAATTAATTGACCCGAAATCATTAGATAGCATTTGATTCCGAAAAATTAGGCGCATTTAAATTAAATTAAAAAATAATAATCATTTATTTCAGGAAATTATTCCCATATTGAGCACTACAAATTGCATTACCTACACATTAAAATCAGTGCACTACAAATAAATACAAAATAAAATTAATTTAAAATAATAAATTAAGTAAATTTATTTATTTAGTGTCCCGCAACATGTTAATTAATAAAGGTACCTACTTATTTAAAATTATTCGTATGCTAGTCGATTCGCACGAACTAATTCGCCCGAATTCAGCGAACCGTTTCTTTTAAATAATTTAATATTTTCTATAGGCGACTATTTAAGAATAACGATTCGCCCGTTTCGGGCGAGATTATTCGTGCGAATCGACAAATAAGCTTAAAAGTCTAATTAGTGATTGTCATGGTAATTATGTCACTTGATTTATATAGGTTCATTTTATTTATGTAGATTCTTTTACACATTGTGATCTATTCTTTATTTTCATTCCTCTAAGTACCTGGTACTTATTGACAGGCCTGCACTGTCCTCTCATACCTATTATCAATGAAATTTGAAAACATTGTTAGAGCCAGTTATTTTTAAAAGAGTACTGCCACTGCCTATTTTAATTTCTAAATTGTCATTTGATTTTTGTTTTTAATTACGGACGCTTTAAATGTGCACGTCTTTTTACATCGTTCTCACATTGATAATTTGAACTTAAATGATGTAACCAACTTTCTGTAACAAATTGTTAATGACAATTTCATGATTTAAAAAGAGTGTCCATGGAGTTTCTAGCCCGTTCTTCTCCATAGGTACCTACTACGCTTTGAAATGGGCAACTAGCTTCATCTTTCCGACTCTTTGACAATTCAAAAGTGCCTGTAATTGGTTTATTTGAAATAAATGCTTTCAGTTTGAGTTTGAGATTGTGTAACCGTGGAGTTTCTTGCCGGCTCTTCTCCATAGGAAGCGACAAATTGGAACCGTGCACCTAGCTTCTGACGTTTCATAAGTGCCCATTGTGAAATAAAATAATTTTGATTTTGATTTTGTGCTTTTCAGAAAAGAATTCCTCATGAAATAAGCAGAATAGCATTCCACTGTTACCTACATATTCGAAAAATCACATGCCGTGGCCGTCGGAATAGCATAATAGCATAATCAGACTATAGCGTTCCCACTGCTGGGACACAAGCCTCCTCTCTTCGAGAAGAAGTGGGCTGTACCGAATCTACCACGCGGGACCAGTTCGGGTTGGTAGATGTCACTCAAGAGGAAGTGGGCTGTGATCCACCACGTGGGCTTAGTGCGGGTTGGTAGATGTCACATATGTAGGTACCTGGAGGCTCAGACGAGCCTCCAGGTACCGGGTGTGTGAGGGTGTAAATTAAAAGATCAAAGGGCGCTTAAACTGTGGGACTCCACGTTTATTTCAAGAGTTCTGAAAGACCTTCAGATGCTTACAAAGACGCGCCTGTCAATAGAATGAAAGCTCACCGGGCACCGCCTAAGTACTTAAAATTATTTGACGTTCTTTTTTAGAACATCCTAAATGCTCGAACATAGACATAGCCTAATCATAGGCTGCCAGTATGTGCGTGAGGTTTTACACTAAGTATATATCCTCTACAGTACACAAATATTTGGTTCTAGTGCCTACCTACATTTCCACCGGTGCCCTCATGCCGTCAGAAAAATCATCGCTAATTTAAAAACCTTTCTTAAAAGTTATAAATGTCAAATAACTCAAAAACAAGAGTCATGTCTATTGGGAAAATTACCAGTCGACGACGATGCGAATGGATTTTTGGACGCCATCTTTTTATTTGTTAGTTTAGTTAATTTAGGATTATATTTGTATTTTTTTATTGAGACCTTCGTGTACATATTTCTTTATTAATAAATTAACACACACTAAAAACTCACGTCCTATGCTATATTTTAAACCCAGATTGACATTGGCTTGCAAAACAGCCGTCGGTGCCGACGGGAGAAGCAATTAGGGAGCTCCCAACTATTTATGCATAAGCACCTCGCTCCTTTGGCTCTCTCTGATGAACACGAATACTCGTATAATATTATTAGCTTCTGCCCGCGACTTCGACCACATGTAAAATCTGGATTTAACGCAAAATATAAATATCCTATGGCATCGCATCGCCCGCCCGCCATTTCACTTCCTTTTGTGTTTCTTCTGACTTTTTCGGTTAAGTAGTAATAAAATGATTTTGTACTGTAAGACCTGAGCGTCTTTGGTAAAGGGTATTAGTAAGTAAATAAAACGCTTGTATGCGTGTAAATATGAATAATATCGTTTATTCCACGTTAGGATCTTTACAGCTCCGCGCCTGATAATCAATGATTTTCTTCCGGAACAAAACCTATGTTAAATTATTTGAAGGATTAATTCTAGATCTTCCTGACAGTTCGAATGTGACAAAGCCTTTTCGTTGGCTGCCAGTATGTACATAAATATTGCATTCGGTAAGCAACCAATCTTTACAGTACATACTTTAACTATATTTATTGAAGCAAAATCTTTTTATAACTTTTCACGAAAATTACGCAGACGGAGGAATATGCTCAGTTCTTAGACGATGTTCTAATTGTTTATGATACAAATCGACGGTCCCTACGTACATAAAGACATGTCAAAAATTGTTTTGTTTTTTTATTGCACAATTGGGTTAAGATTTTCCTTAAGCACACACCTGTATATTTATATTTTTTTAATATTACTTATTTAACGTCATTTACAAATCGTATATGAGAACAAGTATTATATTTACAACGAATAAGTGTCGTAGATGCGAACCTCGGTTTTTGACATGACTCTATGTACGTAGGGACCGTCGAAATGTTGTACACAAAATCAGTCAAAATTGATTATAAAACTATTGTGATTGTGAAGAATAAAAACTATTTTATCTTAAGAACCCGAACTATTTTTAAACCAATTCTTTGACCAGTTCGTTATTTAAATTGCATATTATCCAATCCTTACGCTTTATAATATGTGCACTCGAGGCCGGAGTGTCTGTGAACGCTCCCTTTTAGCACAGTTAAACAACTACAGTTATACCCCTATAGGTACGATATTCCTCCGAACGAGGTCTTTCAAATCATAAATCAAATCTTTGCAAACATAATATCATGGATTATTTCGCAAGAAGACTATATTTAGGATAATTATTTAGGTTACAGTACTTAACAAAATAATTATTAAAATTAAAACACACCCTAGACTAGCAGGTTTTAAGCTAAATATTTATATTAACATAATTGGACTTAAAACTATGATCTACATCCACAGGTCCAAGATAACTTATGAATGCCAGCTGTTTTGCTGTTCGAACAATTTACATAAACTAAAAGTGTTCTATAACCTATAATTAAGCGGTAAATAATTTTAATAATAAATTATGTTGTTTCATGTTTATTATTAATGCTAGAAGATAATTTTTGACAAGCCGATGCAGACACTAAAGTGACAGGATTTAAAAAAGGGATTTAAATATGCCGCAGGAAACTCAATTTTGAAATGAACAGTTCTTAATTTAAAAACCTAAGCCGACTAGCTCATGTAAGTATAACTAGTGTCCAGGAGTTTTTGGCGGGATCGCGTTTGAACATGTCGCACGAATTTTCATTTTCATGGAATTTTGTGAAATAGCGAATTAAATTGTATAATTTTGATAGTGAATTATTCAATTTAGTTACGTGTGAGTGCACAAGTGTAGTGAAAGTGAAAATAAGTGACTAACGTGGACTTATCGTGTTCCCCCCAAAAACTCCTATTAGGTTGTTGTAAAGTTACTACCGCTTTACAATAACTTTGACTTGACTGACTAAAGACGACTATGAATGTTTTGTAACTTCGTGCCCGATATCGGGCCATTTACTTGTTCTAAAAGAAAAATTACTTGACACTGGCTAAATGCACAAACCGTGTGAAGCCAAAATTATAAAAAAAAAAAAACTAGTGTCCATGGAGTTTCTAGCCATTCTTCTTTGAAACCAGTGTTTGGTAACACTTTTTTCAACCCTCCTGTTTTAACAGTAAATTTGCTGTTTGGACATTGATGTGTTTTCTGTTTTATTCCAAATTTTTACTGTTTTTCAATTTGATTCCAACACACGCTATAAATATTATGAAAACCAAATTACGCAAAAGTATATCGACTATAACTATTAAAGGAGCATCACACACTCAATCCGAAATAACCGATTGCTACTCTTTCTTAGAAAAGTTTCTTTTCTTAAAAAGTAGTCCTCCATATTCTACCGTCTCATGGGCATGCAAATAATATTCAATTCCAAAATAGAACAGAAATTTTATTGATACCGAATAAATATAAATGTCAAACCATTAGAATTACAAAAAAAAGAAACAGACTAATAACATTAGTGACATTTTTACAGTAATGTCAACAAAAAAAAAGTATGTCAAAGTGTCAATCAGAACAAAAAGTGTCAGAATAGGAACATGTATGTCAGTCATAATAATAGTTTATCAATCAGTGCAGAGATTTATCATTTATGATTATGTTATTTTATTATTAGTATTATTTATTATTTTTGATTATGGATAACGTCAATGATCTAATAGCTTTTCTCAATTAATATTTGGTTTAGTGCCCTTTTAAATTTTATTACAGTCATATTTTTTATCACATCAGGTACCTACTTTATTATAAATATTAATACTAACTAATCATATTTTAAAGAGGAAAGATTTGTATTTTTATTGTATGTAACGAATAAACTTTAAAACTACTGGACCGATTTCAAAAATTCTTTTGTCGTTATAAAACTACATTATCACTGAGTAACATAGGCTATATTTTATCCCCGTATTCCTACGGGAACGGGAATTTCGCAGGTGAAACTGCGGAGCGCCGCTAGTTATAAATACAGCTGATTACCAGTATTTTTACATGGAGCTACTGCCTACCTGAGCTCCACGACCCAGATTGTAGGATACCCATTGGTAAGACTGGTTGTCAAACTTTCAGGCTTCTGACAACTTGTAACGACCGTCAAAGATCCACTAATGACGGCAAGGACCAACGGCTGCCTGGTGTGTAAAGATGGTCAGCATATCAAAAACTAAATAAAGTTGGCTGACATGATTCTACTTTTGCCTGCATGAATAAAGCGGACTCATCCACGGACCAACCGCGGCATGCGTAGCTTAGCCTGATCGATCGACCCATGTGGCTATTGTTGGCATAAGCCAATTCGAAAGACCCTTTAATAGGTTTAATCGAAATTATTGTTTGTATTATATTGAGAGCTGTAACTGTAACCAAACAGATACAGTAACGAGGTTCTAGTGTGTACGAGAATTAGTTATTAATTAGGTTCGCAGCGGCTAGCAACCTCTCCTCTTGACGTTTACGAGCGCACTGCGAGCGCCCTTTGATTCGCGGCAAAAACCGACAATCGTCGGCTCGCTGCGAGTCGGTCGTGTAGCGTTCGTTGTAGGCTCGCGAACCACGTACACACTATGTTTTTGGTAACAGTAACGGTTACAGTTACGTGTAACGTTACGGGTTCAGAAATGAGTACGTTGTAAACGTCGGCTCGCTGCAAACCGCACACGTACCGCTCGCAGCAGGTTAGAAAACCACGTACACACTATGTTTTTTTGGTTACAGTGCATGCAACGGTTACGGTTACAGCACGCTAATGAGTACCCGGCTTAAATGTTTAAGTTCCAGGTAACATAGGGTGAGCTTAATGCCATCGACCTGGCACAAATCCAAACTCCGAGTTGCTACTGAGAAACCCAAGAATACTTTTCACGACCCGAAAATCGACCCCGCAATCATGCTCATCAGTAGCGCTTGCGACCGCCAATCTAAGGAGGCTATAGAGGTATGAGGAACAGGGTGTAAAGTTCACTCATACACTATAGTAAAGGGAGGATCCTCCGACCAGACGGTGTTGTGTCTGGTGGGCAACTGCCCGACGATTGATCTCGGGATGTTTGTATATATGCCGATCGCGCGGTAAACTCTGCTTGCGCGATGTAGCTGATGTAGTTGCGGTGTGACGTCAAGTCTTGAGTAGTTGGCATATAGGATTATAGATGGTGGCACTTCGCTTTTGTGTTTTCCACATTTGTTGATTTTAAGTTTCGTATGTGGGGGGGGGGCATTGCAGATGTCCGCCACACGGCCATTAATTTTTAAATGACTTCAAAAAAAGAGGAGGTTCTCAATTCGACTGTATGTTTTTTTTGTTTGTTATCTCAGAACTTTCGACTGGGTGAACCGATTTTGATGATTATTTTTTATACAGATTTCATATAGATCTGATGATGCGTTTCGGAGACAGACAACGGAATCTTCAAAAAATGAAATTTCGAATTAGTGGGGTAGGTAGGTACTATATAACTACAAAGTGAAAAATAACTTTAATTTCGGAAGGCGGTGACAAAAAATTAAAATACATATCCAAAGTCACCGACTTCCGAAACTAAAGTTATTTTTCACTTTGTAGTGTTTTTTCTTAAATCTCTCGATGTTGCGGACAACAACCATCAGCTAAGCCTAGCCTAAAAACTATTTTTCAAGGCAGTATAAGTTTTACCTACCTACCTAATGTAACAAAACTACACAACCGTTAAAAATTAGGTAACCGTCCCTGAACCTCAAATATCGAACGCGGCGCGCCGCCGAAATCCCCAATCAAATTCACAATCACGACTACCTACTCGCAATCACACCTCCAACATATAAATATAAACGGGTCCACCATAGCTAAGACCCAACCATAAATAACAATGTTTTATTACAGAACCACGCTTCTTAACAGCCGACATCGCCAGTTTTACTTTTTATAGTTTTTTAAATATCCACGGTAAGTATGTGGTTCTACCTTTGAAGATTATTTTGTTATCTGCATGTAATAAAATAGGTGTGGGTATGGCTTATTTTTGTAATTGTTTTTCGGTTTTTCGTTACGTGGAACGGGGCGATATTTTTTTGTTTTTTTTCTTCGAGGTGATTAGTCGCGTTCTGCGTTTGAATTTGACGTTTGCGTTTTGGTTTTTACGGGGGAATTTTATTATTGTTGCAAATTGTATTATGATTTTTTAGTTTTTACCAGTAATTAAAAGTAATCTGTTTAGCCTTTTCACCTACTATATTTGGATCGGCTTCCAATCTAATCGGATGCCGTCTATCTGACCTCAACAACTCACTGGGCTTCTGAGTTCCAATAACGACTGTCAAAGATCTACGATTGACAGCCGGGACCCTCGCATGGCTTAACGTGCTTTCCGATACACGAGGGCTCTTGGTATGTAAAATAAAAAAAGGTAAGTATCTTTTTTGCTTAGCTTAGCCTTCGATCGTCCCATTCGGCTTTTATTATTGATCCAGGGGCCCTTTTAGGCTTTTAGCTATGAAAACTGAAACTGTAACGGTTTACCGACATTCGATTGGTCCATGAAACGTTAGTCAACATTCTGTCTGTTGGCCAATTGTTATTCGGGTGAAAAGTAATTGGTCAATACATTCTCTTGGTTAAGCATTCACTGGCGTAATGCTATGTTGGCGAAACAGTCGTGATTGAAAAGTTCTTTGGATGAAAAGTTAATTTTTTTAAAGATACTGTTGACCAACGATTCATGGACCAATCGACTGTTGGTAAGCCCTTTCAGATCCATGAAAACTCAAAATGATAATGAAAGGCTCTGTTTCCGTAATTAAATAGTAGTGCCATAGTGCAAAATAAGTGTCAGCAAGTTTAAAACAATATTCAAGTAACACAATTTACCATAGACAACTAAAACCATCATTTTTGATACGAAAACCGACGCTAAGTAACAATAACACAGCCCCCACTCCATTATGAGTACAATAGGCAAAAATGCACCATCACGCCCCCAGCCACGGGCGCTTCGTAACACCAATAATCTGTTACATTCTCCCCCGAGACGAGGAGATGTGGGTAATTTGGACTAGTTAGCGTCTAATTGTGCCGCTTCGCCCCAGTTTAGTATTGTTAAGTGATTTATATCATTTTTCGGGGCATTATGTGTCTGCAGGGAGTAAGTAAACATGGTAGGGGAAAGATGGGATATTTTTCGGTGTGTAACATCTTTGAAAATGTGCATAATTATGTATTTTATTTATGTTTTTAAGTTCCGTGTGGTGCCGGACGTAAAAGTATAGCACCATCCCAATTTCTTCCCGTGGGTGTCGTAGAAGGCGACTAAGGGACTTACTAGAGAATGGGCAGCAGCGTTCTCTATGTATTTGACCACCATACTGCGATCGCCAACCCGCCTGCCAAGCGTTGCGATTATGGCAAATCCCCCCTTTTGGGGGAGGTTTATGTCCAGCTGTGGAAGTCTTTCGGTTGATATGATGATGATGATGTATTTTATGTAATCTAGTCAAGCTGGACTTAATGAACGTTCAAATTAAATTAGCTGGCAATACTTTACCGACGTGTTGGGTATCGCTATTGAAAACTAATCAGGAGGCGCCCTGGGCGTCGGGAATCCCGGGCTGATTCCCGGCCACCGTAGGCGCGGGCTTGCGGACGGCGAGTAATGGGTAGCTCGCTGTCCGATAAGGACCAAGCCCGGGTCGACAGCGCGTTGTGTTCCACGCGCGCCTCAAAGAGATGTCAGCACCAACTGGTGGGGTCCGCAAGGACCGATGCCTGGCAGGGGTACGGATTGTTCGAAAGAGATACCGCGGCCCCTGGCACACAGGCAACTGGAGGAATACGGGTGCGTTTTAGTCAGTAAAAGTCTGACACGCCCTCCTGCTCCACCCAGAGCGGAAGAAGTTACTTGATGATTTCCCACCCTCAAAAAAAAAAGAAAACGTTTTTTTATTACAAGCATTCGTATCGAAAATGACACATTTCGATAACCTGCATGATTTGCCTTGCCCTCGACAGCAAACAGCTGTCGGAAGAATAGTCAATAATCGTCTATATGATTAAAACTGACAAAACTTTTGCGTTTTAGATTTGTGATCAGCGTTTACAGGACTCCTACGATAACACTAATTGATGTTCGATTCGTATCGAATGATTGTGAATAGCTATGCTGATCATCAGTAGCGCTTATCAAGCAGCTTCGTCCTTTAACACTAAACCAGGTTATCCTATTAAAAACCGCATCCTTAGATATTAAATATCTGCATTAAAAAACACTTTACACTATACGCCTTATCGGTTTAGCAATCTTTACATTAATGTGCAGTCAAGACAGGTGTGACTACTCATAGGCATATAATGTACAATAATTGTTGATAATTATGTTCACTTTGCACGTCATAATTATGTTAAGTGACAGCCCTGGGCTAAATTATGACAGAATGATGGCAGTCTTGTATTTTTAAATGTTGGAGGATGTTGAAAGGGTGTGGGGCCTGTAGTATTCGTTAGAATGCTAGATGAACCCATCAAAATTGAAACATTTCTGTTTTACAGAGACCTGCATGGGCACTTATGAAATGTCAGAAGCTAGGTGCACGGTTCCAATTTGTCGCTTGGTATGGAGAAGAGCCGGCAAGAATTTTTTCGGTTACTCTTTTCAAAATAATTGGCTTTTACAATGTTTTCAAATTATAGTGATAACAAGTATGGAGGACAGTGCAGGCCTGTCAAAAATTACCAGGTAGGTACTTAGTAAGAGGGATGAAAATTATGAATAATAAATAATAATACGTTACGTCACGTACGTGAGTAATATAATTTCAATAACTGTCTACAATGATACACATGTATTATAGGCTATATTTTCTGGTAACAAATAAATTTGACATCTGTAGCCGAACTAGGCGAAAGCCTGTATTTCGGCTATCTACATAAACACTTAAAAATAGCCATCAAGTAGAGATGACGTTTAGTAGATTTAAACAAAATAAATGATGATAAATAACATAATGATTTGTTACATTAAAATAATATAATCGGCAAATTCTGAAATAATCGAAAGTCGTCTACAAATCTATAGTCTGCAAGGATTACTACTAAATTAATCCATCATCTTGTTTTCCACACACATAAACCCCGTTGGTGTCGTGGTCCCAAGCGCGACTGCTGAACATGAGTACCTACCTGGGTTCAATTCCCAGGTCGGGCAAAATGTTATTGGGATTTTTTAGTAACAGCCCGGAGTGCGGAAGCTGTCGGTGTGATGCTGGCGTACCTCGGAAAGCACGTTAAGCCGTTGGTCCTGCGCCTGATCTATCTCCGGTGGTGTCTGATTGCCGTCCCTTCGGACTATGTGAGTGAGGGAAGAGAGAGTGCACTGCGTCTGCGCACACACTTGTGCACTATATTATATCTCGTGCCGAAGGCTAGTCCCCGCTGAGATTGGCCGGCATGGCCGAAATACGGTCTACATCTACCTAGATCTAAGAACTGTAAAATGAGGACATACCTAACTATCAGCTTCTCTTTACAACCAATTCATCATTCTCCTGCCCTCATCCCAATTTATTTATGGTCGGCTCAACATGTCTTTTTCTGCCACACTTCTCTATCAGTCGTCATCTCCGTAGTCACACACTTTCTAACCATATCATCTTTCGCACAGTCCATCCATCGTTTCTTTGATCTCCTCCTTCTCATAAAGCCATCAACTTTTATGCTCAAAAATTTCAACGCTAAGGGGTTCAGAATTATGCACTGAATCCATCATGGCAATAGGCTTTGTGCGTAGTGGCGTGCAGTCCATAAAACAGAAAGACACTGCCTACCCTAGCTAAATCAAGTAAATATGTAAAACTAATATTTTTTTAACAATAAACAAAATATCTTTATTCATAAATCAGCTCCATCTTTCGAGCGTCGGTCGTATCATTAGTGTCATCGATACAATACCCGTTCGTTAATACAATTTGACTCAACTTCGCATTGCGATGCGCTAGCGCCGCTGAGTGCCTCGGGAAAGACACGACCTATTCGCGGCTTAATGTGTGCTTTCGTGGTCATGCAGATTTATTGTGTGTGCGCTCATATACATACGTGGCACACAATGTAACAATTTACGCACACAACCGTACAGGGTAGTCACTGGCTTTTGACACGACGAATTACGAAACTTACCGAAGTTTTCCGAACAAAGTTGGTTATGCGACTATTTTTAAAAGTAGCATTGTTTCATTAAATTGTCGCTACATAAACTATCATTACTTTTTGTCGTATTATTTTTATATTCCGATTTCCGACGCTATTGTTTGTTTTGAATTATTTGTTTTGGTTGTGAGCTATGATAGAATGTATTTAAGGTTTTAAGGTAGATAATAGTGTGAAAAATAGATAATATTCACTGTGAAAGTTGTTCAGGTGGTGTGTGTATAGAAAAAAGAGAAAATGATGCATTTTCAAAACTATCTTTCGATGAACATAAAAAAAACAATGAACGTGAAAAGTAGTTGTACACCGGATTTGCAATGAATACAAACTAAAGGTAAAGTCAATCGTAAACTCAATACAACAATATGATTCATTTAATTGCCTCACAGGTTACATGCTATGTAGGTACAGCAATCGGTTATTCCGTTTGTTTTTTTTCTGCCTACCCTGTCTAAAAACTCTGTGCACGCCACTGGTTGTGTGTCCCTGCCACGCTGTATGAAAAAAGGTTAAATATTAGCCAGTAACAAGATGGCAGTGGAACACTGCCCAGGATGCGCCATACCTACATCACATAAGTAAGACAATTTTAATTTAAGCTCAAAAAAATGCCCTCAAACTCCCAACAAGTTTATTCCACCTAGCACCTCAACCTACCTCTGCATAATATAGAACAATATAATCGTTTGCGCGGCGTGCCTTATCGCGCCACGGCCACCGTGCTTGACAAATAACAATTTATATGTTAATAATTCGGGTTTTACGAGCGGCTGGATGCGGGTAGTGACAGGAGGAACCTAACTGATATTTTTTTGCGTTCTTTTTTAAATAATTTTGGAGGTGGGTTAGGTATTTCATGTAAGTAAGGAGTATATAATTGGAAGAGAGGATTATATTGTCTATGGCAGACTCAAATCATTAAATATTGTAATGCAGAAGCAGGATTTTTGTATTTCAGAGAATTAGAAATCAAAATCAAAAGTCATTTATTCAAACTAGGCTGAGATTCAGCTCTTTTTGAACGTCAAAATTACATAAGACAGTCCCCCCAAAACGCCCGCCCTTCACCACTTCCGAGTGCTTTAGCTGGGAAGAAGAAGTGGCGCAACAAACTCCCCAGCAGAAGAGTAAGGTGAACGAAAGAAATAGAGGCCAAGAAGAAAATAATGACTATTACTATCTAACTTATAAAATTAAATCTATATTTGAAAAATAAATATGCTGAATTAGCAGAGGGAAGACAAATTATTTTATTTCTGGACCTAAGCAGGTTTGCACAAGCAAGTCGTTTTTTTAACTAGAGGAAGTCGGCGTTTACTATCCGATTACTCTGAGAAGAAAGGCTGAAACCAACTCAGATGTCACAGTCTCATCTTACTCATATCATGTGAATTGATGTCTGAAATGGTATTTTGAGGAAATAACCACACAGATTGAGTGGACCTTCCCAGTCGGTGCACGCACTATTAGAAAACATATCTAAGTTATTTACTCATTTATTTACTCATTTATGCGATTAATTAGCAACAGTTAGTATGTATCATATAAATCTGTTTAGTATACACTCCACGTACATAGTTCACCAGCTCTTACATGTCTGTCGACTATAATTTTCACGCCATTAGGCTTCTCATGATTATCAATTAATTTATGAAAAACTAAACGCGTTATGCATAGCTACGTTTGTTTGATTTGCCTGAGAAAACATGTTATTTTAAGTGTGTATTAATTCGTAGGTAAATATTAATGATTTGTGAACATTATTTAATTCTGATTTAACCATCTTGGTGACAAGCTTTTCAGAGGTCTTTTTTGCACAGGTCCTGTGTTAGTTCCATTAGGAACGACTTTTCTGTTTTTCGGAATGTTTGGCAAAGATTTTAAAATAAAGAACTACTTTTAATAAGTCATTGTCTGCCCAGCCTTTTCCCAACTATGATGGGGTCGGCTTCCAGTCTAACCGAATGCAGTTGAATACCCGTATTTGGCGTGGAATGACTGCCTATCTGACCTCCTCGAGCCAGTTACTGGGTAATACGTTACCCCGTGGTAAGACTGGTTGTCAGAGTTTTGGGCTTCGGACGACCCGTAATGAAATGAAATGAAATGTTTATTTATGTAAGTAGATCTTAAAAGACAGTTTTACACGTCAATATTTTGTTGGTCAATATTTTAAAAACTAGATGGCGCCGGCATTTCCTAGCTGACTGTTCTCTGACGAGAAAAGCCGAAACAAACTCAGAGGTTATGGTCTCTTTTAAAGTCCAAACATTATATTATTTGAATTTTACGTGAGTCTAACAATGCAGGGCAATATCTGGAAGGGCCTTTTGAAGAAAGAGCCATTGCAGCTTTGAGCTGAAGCTGACTTTCAAAGATCCACGAAGGACAGCCGGGACCAAAAGCTTAACGGGCTTTCTGAGGCACGGAGGGATATTTGTGGGGGGGGTAGTAAAGATGGTCACTTATCCACGGCTCAACTGCGGCAATCACAGCTTAACCTGATAGATCGACCCTCAAAAACGACTTTTAATAACTAACAAACTGTTATAATTAAAATAATATTCTATCTAAAAGTATTAACAAACAAAAATATGGCATCGAAAAATTCCTCCGCATCGCTGTCGACTGGCAGCCATTACCACGTTTTATGGCAATGCCTATTTTATTTTTTTGCCCCAATTAGCCTCTGGCCAAGGTAAAGGCTAGCCCTTGTGCCATGGGAAGTATCAACCAGCCGTTTGGAGATTCCGATGAACAAACCATAAGCACTAAGACCCTAGGGTTCGAGGGTTACAACCCAAAACGTCCGACGGTCCGAGGGTAGGTAGTCTATGTATGTGACCCCCCAAGGTCTTTTGCTGCGACCGTGCCTGAGACGGATCATCATTTAGTAGATCAAGTTTATGAAGTTTATCCAGTGTATCTATATATTTTTATCCTCTATCTTATAGGTATTAGTATAGCTTTTAATATGATGAAAATAATTACTCGGCAGTTCGGAATGGTGAGAAAATTATGAATAGGTACCTATTTGAAATTAGGAACGAAACTATTGTCCAAAGTTTCAAATAAACTGAAAAAAGAAACAAAAAGTGTTTATTGTAACTCGCACAGGAAGATACTAGCATAAAGCATCACAAGTATGTTTTATGCTATATCTAGTGTCATTGGGTCTGTATCAACGGCAATCAACGGTCAGTTAAATACATGACAGTTGTCCGTATCACTGAAATAAAAACCACACGTTTCATTTCCCATAAAATTCCTCACAAAATAAACACCCATACCTTGCGCAATTAACCGTAAACATAACATTTTATTACAACACATAAATACGTAATATTAGCGCTAAAAATATGGCGCGAACAATATAAAGATGACAGATGCGGCTAATGCGTCCGCCATGACACCGACCAATGACAACGCGCCTAACTTTTTTCATAGCAACGGCAGCTGCATGTATTCAGCCAACATTAACGCATGTTATTGGTTATTTTTATAAATATAGTAGGGATGTGCTGGGGTGTGTTTTTTTTGTAACAATGATGATGTTATTTTGAAGAAAGAATTGGATTTTTGTAATGAGGTTGTGAGATAGAATTTTGATGGCCCTGTTTTTAGATGTTGTTCGATAAAGATGAAATGAGTTTTTCTTGTGTTAAATGGATTCTTGAGATTCTGTTCGCGTGTATTTAATAACTTTTTATGAGGAGTTTTATTATCTATTAACATCTGAAAAAGTCGTTATTTCACATTTTATTTAATCATGTTGGGCATTGTGTTTTTCGTGTTCTTGTGAATTCCTAAAAGTGTTTTAACAATAGGAATTCAATTTGTTGCAATAGTTTATTGTTCTGAAGAATATAAACAAGAAGAAGGGGAGAAATGATACTTAGGTACCTACAAAAACAAACCCAAAGACAATTATGTTATGATGATAAGTAAATAACTTAAGAATGCATCTAGAATTTTCATTACTAAAAGTCCTAGGACACCTTAGCTCTATCCGAACGCTCTATCCCATTTTAAAGACGATTATTTTCATTTCAGCCGAAAGACGTCCACTGCTGAACATAGGCTTCCCCCAAGCATGACCACTTCGACGGGTTTTCGGCTCCTCACATCCAGTGGATTCCCCGCGGCCTTCACCAGGTCATCGGTCCACCTCGATGCCTCTCACACTTTCAACGCTACGTCTTCCGATACGCGGTTGCCAGTACAGAACCAAAAATATGTATATGTATACGAAATAATTGACTAACATTTTATGGCATATACATAAAACAAAAATTACTGTTCCAAATCTCACCAATCAAACAGAACCAATAAGAATTTGTTTATCTGAAAGAAATCCAAATAAAACTCATCGAATTTTTATTGTAACACTTACTTTGAATAATTTGGAGCGTAAATTATTTAACTTTAAACCAAATACTTGACCAAAAGTTTACGATCTATAAAAGTTTACGGTGAAACTTTATGGTAACGATCCATATCTAAATACTATTGGGATTATGAATTATTCATAAATTGTCTATTGAATGGGAATCCAGAATTATTGCTTCCAAAATCGGATCCCGCACTGTCTGTTTGGGTAGCCATCTTGGATTTAATTTGACAGAATACATCCTGATTTGAATCCTAATTGCGGAACACTTTTGTTATTCCAATAGCGTCCTTTTGCTTCTTCTATCGTGTATATGAGCCGTACTGACATTAGTCTAGTACCTACATTTAAGTTACGCGCCTTGTACCTCATATTGCAAATAATACTTAAAATATAGGTGTTTTAATAAATCAGTGTTGAATGAACATTCAAGGCAGTTGGTTTTATTTTGTAACGAAACAGTGTCAAGAAACAGATCACACAAATCAAAAGTAATTTATTCAAACTAGGCTGAGAGTCAGCACTTTTTGAACGTCAAAATTACATAAGACAGTCCCCCAAAACGCCCGCCCTACCACCACCCACCACCGCCACTTCCTAGTGCTTTAGCTGGGAAGAAGAAGTGGCGCAACAAGCTCCCCAGCAGCACAGCTGTCTGTTAAGTTGGAAGAACTTGATTCTATACAATAATAGCATATAATTAACATTCCACAATAAATGAAAATTCAATTAATCCAAAAAAAAATGATTTATAAATTCACTTAAAATAAACAATGATATGAAGTAACTCATATGACCTGTCAGTAGTTAAGCTAATTGTGGGGAAAGAATACAATCGCTGTCTTGAGTTAATCACAGCGACCAACAATTCTTACCTTTTAAGTAGTCGTTGATAGAATAGTATGCCTTTGCACAAAGATTGGATTTTACTTTAGCTTTAAATGCATTGAAATTCAAATCTAGCAAAGAAGAGGGAAGCTTGTTAAAAAAGGTTATACCAAGCCCAGCAAATGAGTTATGAACTTTATGAAGCCGGTGAAAGGGAGCACGTAGTTTGTCCTTATTTCTAGTATTAGGTAATATTATGAATATCACTGTTTTTAGTGTATAAGTGTATATTTTGCCTAATATTTATGATGTTAGCGAAGATGAATGAACAGAGAATGTAGTTGGCTTTTGACGTTTAAAATACACAATTTTATTCAGGCTCTATAAAACAGCCAGCATTTCAGCTCACCACCTCTTTACTACCTACAAGAACCAACTACGTTTAAAAACATTACCCGATACGGCAGCAAAAGGAAGTAATAACTTTAACTCCTCAACACATCGCGTGCAGCACAAACAGACGGAGCCACTTCGTATGCATATGTAAGTAGTTACGATAGTACAGAGAATAAAAAATGCAATGTCTAAGAAGTCTTGAAGGATCAATGTAATCGATTATCCGGTATTGCGTGTTACACATCGAATTGAAATCGATCTTTTTTTAATCGATTTAAAATCAATCAAGTTTGCCTTTTAGATAAATTAAATATGTAATTTGCTTGTGTTATGTGTGTTAATGTTTTTTTTCAGCTGGAATTTCTCACTAGCAGCCCGGAGGCTAGATTTGTGTGAGTATTGATTTGTTCTGGCGGGTTGATGGCAATAGACTCACCCCTTTTACATGAGACTTAAACATAATTGACTTAAACTTAAATAAAATATTTAAATAAAAACGTAAAAGCGGGATAGTTGCCACACTTTTTAACATCACTCTATATCTGTCCATACAAAAAGCAAAGTACGTTATTTGTAAAACTGTCCGATGCTTTGGTTTTTATCTTCAAATTAATCAAAAGTAAAAAACGATATCTTTAATATTTCTACAGTATTAGCGATTTTTGCGGACCTCTATATATTGGGACATCTATCCCACATAGGGGTTAGTCGTCTAATCCATATAAATTACGTTTAGGATAGATGCCCCGCCGAGCAAGAGGACATCTATCCCGCAAAAAAATTGATCGCAGTTTGTCTTCCCATGCCATCGCACAGAGACATCCGACTCGGTCAACTTAGTTGGAGAGATTTTCAATGGATTAATAAAATAGCATGGGATTCATCCGCGAAACTAGAGCAATTAATAAATAAATCAATGTCAATGTCGTGTTTACCTGTAATTGGCATATATATTAGAATATAACCGTATGATTTAATATTTGTATGTATATGTTTGTGCTGTGGGTGAACCTTTAAGTAAATAAATAAATTACAATCGGGGCAACTATACCCCGGGGGCAACTATACCCCTGGGGCAACTAAGACGAAGAATACTTCCTCGGTATTCTCCGTTTCTTCTCTAGTAGTCAATGCTTTTTCATAAGCGCTCAGTTGCGACGTCAGATTCTCTACTGTCCGATCCTTTTTTGTTATTAAAAGCCAACTTGACTTAAAAGCAAAATAATCTTGTGGCAAAGTGCCCCAGGGGTATAGTTGCCCCGATTGTAATTTAGTTAGAGTTATCCAGGACAGTTATCCTGGTTTTACCCTGGGCACACCTCTGCCTCACCCTTATGTGATAAGTACTTGAGTAAAAAAAACATAGTCTTACACTGTCTGTCTAATCAACCTGAGGGGCTATACCATATTTTTAAGAACTTTAGCGTTTTAGCCTCAGTCTCAATCTGTCAAAAATGTGTACGAGTACCTCATATTTCTCTACATTTTTGACAAGTTTTTGACATTGATAGTTGCAGAGATGTAATAGCTACTAGATTTGAAGGTTTTTCTAGTTATAGGACATGGCCTTCTGTTTTTTTTCCTGCTCGTGCTTTGCTAAAAATACTAACCAGTCTGCAAGGTGGTAGCGAAAAGAACCTGAGTTACCGACATGGCTTGCAGAGTAAGCAAGCTGAAGTGGTAGTGGGCTGGCCATGTCTGTCGAAGGATCGATGGCCGTTGGAGCAGACGAGTCCTGTGGGGAAATTGTGTAACACACCAATAGTAGGATTGCCTTTCATTTTTTAACCAACTTCAAAAAAAGGAGGAAGTTCTCAATTCGACTGTATTTTTTTTTATGTTTGTTTCCTCATAACTTTCGGCTGGGTGAACAGATTTTGATGATTTTTTTTCATTTGAAAGTTGGTGCTTCCAGCGTGGTCCCATTTCAATTTCATATAGATCTGATGATGCGTTTCGGAGACAGACAACGGAACTCTTCAAAAAATAACAGTAAATAAACCCCGATTGCTGCTATCGCATAAATATGCATTGTTTTGACCCCAAGGATGAAATTTCGAATTAGTGGGTTAGGTACTTTAGCTAAAAAGTGAAAAATAAAAACTTTTTCCAAAAAAAACCAACCGACTTCCGAAAAAACACTACAAAGTGATAAATAACTTCGGAAGGCGGTGACAAAAAAAATTAAATACATATCCAAAGTCACCGACTTCCAAAATTAAAGTTATTTTTCACTTTGTAGTGTTTTTTTGAAAGTCGGTTGTTTTTTTTTTTGGAAAAAAAAACACTTTTCATTGCGTTATTTATATTGTTGAGGAAACAAAGTTTCGAAAAGACGCAATGGATTAGCTAATGATTCAGTTTGTGATTAAAAGTGTGTTACGCATATAGGTTGCTGGAGTGAAGACCGATGACTTCAAAAGGTGGCTGGGACAGACTGGATGCAGAAGGCGGAGGACAGGGTGTTGTGGCGCAGCCTGGGAGAGGGATGTCCAGCTGTGGACTCCGATGGACTGAGTTGATAGTTGATTGAAGGTGGTACCGGGTTGGAATGCCCAGGATGCACAGGACGTTACTACCTTTAGACAAAGCTACTTAGAGGCAACATTTTTTTTTCTGGCTACCAATCGTCTTGTGTGGGATAATATAAGCAATTGCTACAGTCAAGCTCCTTCTTATAAAAGCAAAATTGCAAAAAACCCATACTTAAATAATTTACATAACCTCTAATAAAACAATTGCCGCTCGGTAATTAAAATTTTTCATTTTACACACTAACGTATAAATACTTAATTTAAAACTCACATTTATTATTTATAAAAATAAACCAACCATAAACAACAAACTTTATAGTTATCAATTAACCAATTATTGTCGTTGGACGCGCTTGTAAAAAAAAAAAAGTAAAATGAAAAAGAGTTTTGAGGTTATAAGAGGTTATAATCAGTGAGGATTAGCCAATAGGGATCATTCGGTGTTCATTAAGCTGTGAAGTTGGTCTTAAACTTGAGTTTT
This sequence comes from Polymixis lichenea, assembly GCA_949091785.1. Lineage (NCBI taxonomy): Eukaryota > Metazoa > Arthropoda > Insecta > Lepidoptera > Noctuidae > Polymixis > Polymixis lichenea. The sequence goes on from OX420958.1 coordinate 3,757,114, forward strand.
TACGTTTCGAGCCCAGCAATCTGGTTTTATGACAATTTTATGAAGGTAGGGGAATATAAAATGTCGTGCACTTAGGTAGTAGTCTAGTCCCTTTTAGTTTAAATCTTTTTATGAGTTTTTATCTATATTTATCTCATTGCTTTTTTTTAAAGACTAAGTAAAACTTCGTGATATTTGCTGTAATTGAGATAATCATTTAAACACAAAAAGAACGTGTATTCCCGTTGTCCCCGTAATCTGTGTCCCCATCACGGAAACAATGGGACGTCAAAAATTTCCTTACCGTGTTCCCCGTTATTTACATACGGACAACGGACAGTTAAGATTTGATGTATCGTTGTCCACTTGAAATTTTTATTTCGTTTTTAAACGTGGGTACCGGCAATCCTAGAACTAAAATGGAACGTATTTAGTACATAATAGATTTAAAATTAAAATATAAAAGAAACATATAAAAAATGTTTACTATTATAAGCAGATTTTTTTGGAAAATGGTATCCTACACGAAGTACCAGGTTGTAATAACTTGGTACGACCTCACCTAACAGTAGGTTTGACAGCTAGTAAACGCTTTAAGGCTTCTTCAAACAGCCGCGACGCGACCGTCGCGTCGCGCTAGTCTGCACGAGCCTTTATGCCTTCGAAGTACCAGGTTGTCATAACTTGGTAGGAGCTTACCAAACATAGGAGTAACCATATTAAAAATAATATTATATATTACAATAAATTAACGAGGACAACGGGAAGTAATTTTAATTATTTTATTAAATTCCCTTTGTCCCCTTTAACGGGGACACGGTCTACGGGGACAACGGGAATACACGAAAAAGAAACGCTTTTTTAAACCTTTCGGGAAAAAAAATTTAATTTTTGAAAGGTTCTCTTTTCAGGGAACGTCTGAGGAGAACAGTAAGTTAAGCAGGATGCCTTAAGATTTCTTACGTTTTAACATTTTGCAGGTCACAACTCGTCAAAATCGTATGTAGCAAGGGCGGAATGCAAGTTAATGTCCTTTATAACGTAGAAGGTGTATATTTCAATCCTTACCATTTCAGATAAAAGACTAAATTTCGACCACATGATATTATGAACTTATCCTCTTTATTTGCAGCTTCTATCTGGCGGCGACGTCAAAGCGTGTTATGTAGTACCTATATATGCAAATTAGTATTCATTGAATATAATTATAGGACCCTACATACTTACAGTAATCGATTTACTTACAAGAAGAAAAGATTTACACCGTTAGATTTGCCCGGACCCTACTTAAGTGCATATACACTATCCAATTTGTAGAAACTCTATTCAGGAAAACGGAAGATGTAATCGAAGTTAGAACAGTTGGGTCCGATTTAGTGCAATTGGAAGGTCCCGACCGCACAATGTAATTCTACTTCATAAGCGCATAAGAGTCATCTCTCTGATTTAGAATTCAATTTAGTGTAGTGTAGTGTGATCACTAGCGTCCAATTTCCTAATTAGAGTGTTCCTGAGTAGAGTTTCAACAAATTGGATACTGTAATACCCACTTTAAGTCTCGCGAGAGTGTCTGTTCTGAGAAGAGTGAGCTCACACAGCCCCCATGCGACGTTAGATACGATTTTCAGTATGAGTGAGTGAGACAATACTATTCAAATGTCATTGTCAAAGATTCAATCTGACGATTTAAATCTATGACTTGTGTATTTTTGAATTCGTGATGTTTTTAGTATGGTGCCGCCGAAAAAGTATCCTGTGTTAATCTTGGTTACCTATGTGTCAAATTTCATAAAAATCCGTTTAGCAGTTTTTACGTGATTACTCAATCACTTAAAGTTTGTTTGTTTGCATGTTTGTTACTCAACAAACATGCAAACATAGAAACTTTAACATTTATAATATTTGGAGAATAGATTTACTCCATCGACGATCTCACAAACAGGATAGCGCTCAACTGTCATAATCACAATGAAAAGGTATATAAACAACAAACCACTCATACATTCAAATAACTGAACAACCAAAATAACAACCCCACAAACCACACGACTAATTTAAATCACCACAATTGCCGCCATTGAGGCACTGACGCAACACTTACTTATCTCGAAAACCCCTTAAACCCGCGCAAAATATAAATAAATCCATCCAATAATCCAGCAACAACACTCGGCAACACGTTTAATTGAATACGAAAGGGCGGCAACAAAAAAATCGCGAGGCAACAAAAAAATTGCCGGCAACAAAGGCACGACACAGTCGCGACACAAATTGCGCAGACAATTTACATAGAAAAAGTGACAAGAAAATGGCTCGCTACATTTGTTACGGACTCCCATTGTGTTGAAGAGTATTATATCCGAGGGGGTTTAGGGTTCTGTAGACTTGTTACTTACGTGTTTTTGGTAAAATTGGTCGTTCGTTTGTTTAAGGGATGCTAGTTCCAGTTAATGGGGAGTGAAACAAACAATGGGGCACTTAATATCTTGTCCAGCGTGTCCTGATCTTTGCACGCTACAGGATCTGGTGGACGCTGCCGAAAGTGCTAAGCTCGTAGTAGTATTTAAATTGCTATCGACACGGTGAGAAAAAGAAGTGGGGAGTTCGTTGAGCCACTTCTTTATCCCAGTAAAAGCAAACTGCAGGCTTAGCATGACGCTTTCTATTTCTACGAAGAATAGACAGTGTTTTTTCAATACAAAGTGACATTTCGTTTCTCCATTTTTGACATCGCACCGTAGATATCCTTCTACAATCTGTCATTTAGTCTTTCGTTTCTAACGAACTTTGTCTAGGTCCTTTTAAATGTAGACTATTTCAGAAGAATATTTATTCCCAAACTGTCAAAATCACACTGACAACAAACTTTCTACTCGACAGCCACAATGTATATACGTTAATTTAATTATCTACAAAATCATGATTCGTTTAGAACACATAACTGTGATAATTAATAGAAGAACATAGGTATCTTCTCCTATTGTACATCATTTAGTTAATAGTCATGTCTATTCTTCCGTCGGCAAATCGGTGTTCGTACTAAGCCTGCTAGTGAAGTTCCGGCGTTTGGGAAGACTGTCTTATGTAATTTTTGACGTTCAAAAGTCCAATTCTCAGCCTAATTTGAATAAAGAACTTTTTGTGTTTTTAATCATTTGTGGCCATGTTTGGAGAGACCTTCGTCTAGCAGTGGACATCTTTCGACTGAGATGATGTATAAGGTGGCATCATCTCACGAAGCGAGACGCGCTTTACTTGTGATAACCAAGTGTACACACACGCTGTGAATGTGTGCGTGAAGACGAGTAGCGTCAGCAAATAACACCGACAACAACTTCCGACTTTGTCATTGCTTCGGACGGTACGCGAGAGATCCTGCACTTACATACACACATTCACAGCACGTTTGTACATTGACAACCACAGGTAAAGCGCGCATCGCTTCATGGGATAAAAATACAGCAATAGTTATGCAATTGCATAAAAAAAGTGTTACCATACAGAACCCACAACACCTATACCATAAACACACTTACCAACCTTTTTTACACCTTATTTATATTTATAAAACTACGTATTTGGTACAAGCTAACAAGATGTTCGTGTCAAACAAGCCGCCTAAATGTACCGCCATCTTTTTCCATAGACAATCTTTCCACTTTCTTTTCGGCAAAGGCGTTCATTGCTACAGCCTGCGGTAGATCGCCATAGGATAGTATGTAATCTTTTTTTTTGTTATTAGATTTGAAATTGTGATTAAATTTGACGGAAAATTGAAATTGTGGTAGAATTGGAACCAAATTGGATGTTTTGGTTTAGTTAGAGTGGTGGTGAGACTTATCTCGTGGTAATCCGTGACGTGACATGGGATTAGGCGGTTTTAAAATTCGAAGAGGATAAAAAAGATATTGTCGAGGGTTTTCGGCGGTTTAATTTAAATCTTGTTACGCAAACTTGTGACTTGATGTTTGAATAGTGGTGGGTTAAACGAGGGCATACTTTAAGGGAGTATGGTAGGTACTCATGAAAATATACAACTTTTATTTAACATGGAGTAGACACCAAAATATAAAGAACAAATCAGCTGTTCCCTCCTACATTTATTATTATTTTCACGATTTCAGTGTTGGTCCCTTAGTAAAAGTTTTTCATTCTCATGAGTACCTACAACACTTCCATATAGTATGTCCCTCGTTTAACATAATACACTTGCTTATCTATTTACTTAATGTATAGTATAGGAACCTAACTCGAGCACATAAATGAGAGTCTCACGGATTTTTCAGAGCTTTGGTTCATAATTGGTTACCTTGAGTTAATAATGTCAACCATTAATTACTGGACTGCCTCGTTGGTCTAGTGGTCGCAAGCGCTTCTGCTGAGCCAGAGGCCATGGGTTCGATTCCCAGGTCGAGCAAAGTGTTATTGGGGATTTCTATTTGGATTTTTTCAGTAGAAGCCCGGAGTCTGGATTTGTGCCCGGTTGGTGGCAATAGGCTCGCCCCCAGTTACATGGGACTTAAGCATAATAGGAGAAATGTAGGTGTACTAGGTATAGGTACACCTCTGCCCAACCATTCGGCGAAACAAGGTGTGATGTCATGTTATACAATATGTAACAAAACCCTGTTGTTCCTTCTACCCACGTTTTCAGAATCGGTATACATAAGGAATAAAGCATGTCATTTATAAAAACTGTTCAATATAAATAATTAAAATAAATATTAAATTATAAATATTTGTAATGCTAACCTGATTTTGATTAGATCAAAGAAAGCCGCCGAGCTCGTAGTCTATTGTGCGAAATAAGGATACTTGTAAAATCAGATACAGTAAACATTTTTTTGAATGTATCGATTTTAATAGTTATTTGATATTGAACTCTCGACTAGCCCATGCTTATTTTTTTTAATTATAACTTCATCAATTTTGTGCTTGTAGGTAAGTGTATACGTCCCTAAAATGAACAACAGGGTTTTTGTTACATATTGTATAATGCATTAATTAAATATTTTGATATTTTGACCGACTCATCGCGATCTTTTGTCATGAACTCATGACCTGCTGCAATGATGTTGAATCTGAGCGGTGAGGTCCGAAAACGTCAGATGTACGGTTCCAGTTGGTCGTTTCAAATAAATGTATACCTAGATAGATACAGACTTTTTTATAAATTCATTCATACCTATTTAGATAAATAACAGACTTAGAATAATATGTAAATGAATATATTAAAGGGGGAAAAGAATCACAGGGCATCATAAAGAAATTCGTCCCCATCGCTGTCAACAGGAAAAGTGTTGAAAAGGCTGCCAGCATTGTATGGTGATGCTTATTCTTTGGCAAAAAAGTAGGCCAACCCTCTCTGGTCACGTCAAGAGTCGACCAACCGCTTGGCGATGTCTCGAAAAACTAAGTGGGCACTAGGTACCACAGGGGCCTCAAGGTCTCCCTGTACCGGGTTAGAATAATAAAACGCTTTGTCGTGTGCTTTATATAATTATTTCATTTATCCCACGCTTCCGTGTTTACTATGGGTACTCCGTCTCTTCTAAGCAAAAAGAAAGCTTATTCGAAAAACTGCTAGAATGTTCGAATGTGATTAAAGTTATTTTATCTCCAGCCTTTGCACACAACCTCAACAGTACCTACTCATCTGTACATAGGTATACCAGATAGTTATTTTAAGTATATGAGAAAACATAAATAAATCCGACAAGCAATATCTTCGCTTAACTTGAAGTACATGCTAAGATGCAAACTACATCAGTAGAATTTAAGTTATGGCCAAAAGAAAAGCAATAATCCACCTCACAAACTATATACCCTATTACCACATACTTGCCTATTCCCACGACCAACCTAAGAACCATAATCTCCCATTTATGATATTTGTTAGCTGCCCACAAAAGTCAGACTTACGACGTTCCATTTTCCAATAAAAACGACAATATCCGAACGAGAACTTAGTCAGCGAATACATCCAATAAACGCCTTTGCCTTTGCCCATCGACAGATAACAAAAAAACTTTGTCATAGACAAACCGCGGGAGCGTTCGGAACATATGTCACGGCAATATGGCGTCTTTTTATTGCTTTTGAAGATATTACTGAAAATGTTTTCTTTGTTGATCGTGTTCTGTGGTTTCGCTTGTGGTATTAATGTTTTGTGATTAGGCTAACATTGGGTGTTTGTTTTAAATATCCGTATGCATTAGAAATTAATATGTGGGTTTGCTTTGGTTTATGATAAATATGTTCTTAGAAACTAGCAATGGCGATGGGTGGAATTATGGCCAGGGTAAACCGTTAAAAAAAATCTCCCTCCGCGTGATGAAAGCTTAGTTTCTTCACAAGATAAGGCTGATTTTTCCAGTTACACACTTGGAAACAAATAAAAATTAATTATACTTTGAAATAATGAATGGGCGATTGGTTGGAGGTAGGATTTCAAAAAGGCAAGCCGATGGGAATCGGCTTCTATGAACCCATTGCCACTGGAAACTAGGTAAAAGTTAAATATTTATTTTGAAAAGTCAAATTGCAATCTCTCCGATGAGTGTTTCAACCGGGTTTTAATATTTTAACGGCAAATTGATAAAACTGTGCAAAATGAAATGGTTTTACGTGTTTTGCAATTCCCAGGTTAGTGTCAAGCTGAATGTTGAACAAAATATTATTCGCGACCGTAACACGTATGTATCTACAGAATTATAATCATAAAAATCATCAATACAATCCTCTAAGTTTCCCAGGCTGATTCCCGGCCACCGTAGGCGCGGGCTTGCGGACGGCGAGTAATGGGTAACTCGCTGTCCGGTAAGGACCAAGCCCGGGTCGACGGCGCGTTGTGTTCCACGCGCGCCTTAAAGAGATGTCAGCACCAACTGATGGAGTCCGCAAGGGCCGATGCCTGCCCCGAGATACCGTGGCCCCAGGCACACAGGCAACTGAAGGAACACGGGTGGGTTTTAGTCAGTAAAAGTCTGACACGCCCTCCTGCTCCACCCAGAGCGGGAGAAGTTATTTGATGATTTCCCACCCAAAAAAAACCCTCTAAGTTTATTTAACCCCATCGTATGACTATTTCGTGAAACATTTCGCGGGTAGCCTTACATGGAGCCACCACTTTTATTCTGATCAGATGCCTACTTACCTACGCACTTCGCCTGTCAGTCAGTCAGCAGTCTGTGCAAATATAGAAACTACGGACCAAACGATATTGAAATAACGGTTATCTCGCTTAACCTACTCATAATCAACCTGTAACGTTCCCTCGGCTGGGCCACAGGCCTTCTCTCTGTGAGAGGGAGTGGAACGTAACGCGGGCCCAGTGCAGATTGTTAGATGTCCACATGTCTTCGAATTTTTGGTCCTAGAACATATCGGTTTTCTCACTTTTCCTTCACCGTTTTGAGAGCAGCGGTGATGAAATAAATTGCACAAATTATTATTATTACGTCATAGCTCGAAAAATTGCCAAAATTAACACATTGCTCGCAGAACAGATGGCCGATGGGGCCGAAAGGTTCTGGAGTGGCGACCGTGTACTGGAAGACGTGGGAACGCCTCCCACAAGGTGGACCTTGTGCAGGCCTTGAGAATCCACTGGATGTGGGAAGCACAAAACCGGTCGAAATGGAGGAGCCTGGGGGAGGCCTGTGTCCAGCAGTGGACGTCTTTCGGCCGAAATGATGATGAGGATCTTCAGAATGTTGTTGCTGCAGCCACGTACTCTGCCCAACAGTGACGAAACACGCTTGCGTCTTATTGCATAAAAGTTATCCATACGCGCTTCGGCAAACATAGCGGACGCACTGCAGAACCGCGGCAACTGCAACAACATTCTGAAAATGTTATTGTATTGTACCCGCAGAGCGCTGTAAGCCTTTTGAGTATAATTAACCAACAGGCTATTCGTTTCGATTCGGACCCACGTCCTACGACACGTAAATCGGGGCCGTTGCATCTAGACTACCATTGGTAACTACTGCTTAACTTACTAACATCACTCAATCGAAAATGTAATTATGATAATTTAATTAAACCCTAAAAATACATATTAAGGTCATCACATACTGTCTACAAACATATTCCCAATTACTCGACGTAAACATAAAAGAAAGACAATCTCGCTTCACAAAGATTGTGATTAGCATTCAATACATGTGACAGGGGCTCTGCTCACCCTCATGATATTAACAATCACGGGGCACACCTTGCTGGGAAGTTTTTTGGTGCAAGTAAATAGCGATCAGCGGGATATGCCGCGCCTAGTATTGATAACAGACAAGAAAGAAAGAAAGAATAAAGTTTATTTGAATACAGTTCGTGAAACACAAAATAAAAATAAAAAGTAAAAATAATTATTTAACATAATAGTGCATGTGTGTCTCCCGGCTGCGACAAAAAGGTTAACACCAGCATGAATGCCAGACAGTGTCTGACGCTAAGCAAGTTTCTCTCTTTTTTGGCCCAAAGGTACTGCAAACTTTACTTCAAACTTTCAAACCTTTATACGATGTCAGATTCTTACCCGAGGCAAAGAATAAACGCGGTCTTCACCAAGTAATCGATCCACCTTGTTGCCGGTCACCACTCCAGAACCTTTCAGCCCCATCGGTCATCTGTTCTGCAAGCAATGTGCCCTGCCCACTGCCACAATTCTTTGAGCTATGTCACTTACATTGGTTCTACGGATATCTTCTTGTTCTTCTTCTTCTTCGTAAGTACAGTATCAGTAATAAACAGATATCCGAAAACGAATGATTTTTATTTTGTAAATGAATTGTCATGAATTCAAATGTCGTTATACCGTTGGTTCCCAATTGATATACAGGTAGCTTGTAGCGGCGCGGCGTATCGAATTCCATGTTATTATCTGCCAATCAATGCAATAAAATTGGTCTATGTACTGGATTGATCTGACTTGTTCTGTTTCAATTCTCAAATCTTTATTGCGTACCATAATGTATAAATTTGGTAGGGAAATAATATTAGTCACAATTATGGATTCTGTCGGCACAGCACAGATCAAGTAGGAGAGAGGAGGAAGAACACTGCGTGTTTAATGTGATAAATATGATTAGTTATTTAGTTCTAGCCATGTTCAACCTCAATTTTTTTTTTTTTTTTGATTTTGGCTTCACACGGTTTGTGCATTTAGCCAGTGTCAAGTAATTTTTCTTTTAGATCAAGTAAATGGCCCGATATCGGGCACGAAGTTACAAAACAGTCATAGTCGTCTTTAGTCAGTCAAGTCAGAGTTATTGTAAAGCGGTAGTAACTTTACAACAACCTAATAGGAGTTTTTGGGGGGAACACGAAAAGTCCACGTTAGTCACTTATTTTCACCTTCACTACACTTGTGCATTCACACGTAACTAAATTGAATAATTCACTATCAAAATTATACAATTTAATTCGCTATTTCACTAAATTCCATGAAAATGAAAATTCGTGCGACATGTTCCAACGCGATCCCGCCAAAAACTCAAACCTCTAATTTGACTTTTTTGTAGGTTCTTTTTTTTCTGTCGACTGGTTGCTATATGATGCCAACGTTTATTTTGTAGTGTCATATTTTTTGTCATTGACGCCATCTATTTTTCAATAAGTCTTCCTAATCTTGTCTTCGACACTTCTATCAAAACACATCCACTGCTGGACATAGGCCGTCCTAAGCAACGCAATTTCGACCAGTTCTGTGCTCTAGTATCCAGCAGTTTCCTACAGCCTTCACAAGGTCATCGGTCCTCCTTGTGGGGGGCTTTTCAAAACTACGTCTTCCGGTACGCGGTCGCTACTCCAGCATCTTGTCTTTATTTATAACTCTCTGCAAATGAGCATTTAATAAATAAAATATATTTATTGTGACTCGCACAGGTAGATCACATACTAAACAAAACACACAAGCATAAAAAACTATGAAAAAAAAGTCCTGTACGAGGCCTAAAGCTGAGATAGGACTCAGCATGATGCTGAGACATTTAAAAAGCTGGTAGTGAGTATAAACTCGTATCAACTCGTATGTAGTGCAGATCAATAATAATTATTACCGCTTGCTTCTTTGCCTTGTACCACACCACACAAAATCCATTACCGCTCGGGTCGGGGGTGAAAATTCGTAAACAGCGCCGTTGTAGGGGTAGTTCTGTTTATTCGAAGCTCATTGTTTACAGGGGAGGCGCAACCGATGTTATACATGTTTCATATCGGCCGGGGGATGATTTTTGAGGAGCCGTTTTTGTGAGGGACGTTCATAATACATTGCGGTAGAATTGTGGGTGTTATATGTGTGTTCCTGGCCTTTTATCTCAGTAGGTGTGTTATATTAAGGGCCCAACTGTTAGTGGGTGGACAGGGTGTAGTTTCAGGTGATTTTTGGTTGCAAAGAATAAACCATAGAGTAATTTGGGTGACCAAAACTTAGGCTGTGTATGTCTAAGCTAATAATATAAAGAGAAAAGATTAGATATTTTGTGTGTTTGTTTGTTATGCTGTATCCTGAAAGGGTTGGGCAGAAGTCTACCCACAATACACCCAAATTTCGCCAGTTCTGTTTAAGTGTCATGTAATACCCCGGAGTCTTTTGCCATCAACTGGCCACATATCCAAACTCCAGGTTGCTACTGAGAAATTCCAGATAGAAAAACCCAATAACACTTTGCCCGACCAGGGAATCGAAACCAGAACCTCACGTTCAGCAGTAGCGTTTGCGACCACTAGACCAATGAGGCAGTCCGTACATATTATAATACGTATTGCAAAAACTTTGTACCTACCCCTTGTTCCAAAAATCAATCAAACCGCGGAGTATGAAATTTGGCACAGTTAAAGTTTATATGGAGAAGGAGTACAGACAGATATATTTTTATAAAATAATGCATTAGTTAAACATTAAGTTTTAAATGCGACCACTAGTAATAATAAATTAACTACACCCCAAGTAAGCGATTCAATTAAAAATTTCTAATAAACTCCCGCCCCCAAATCACGAAGATAATAACTGACAATAAGAAAAATATGATCAAAATATCAATTTAGCAGAACGTTGCGCAAAACGAGAACAGTGGTAAGTAACAAAATGGCAATAATCCGCCCGAGAGGGTGCTAAAATACAACCCCTAAAGGTAGGGCTGTTACTAAACCGGTGACATAGAAATGGAGAATGTTTCGGGGGCAAAATAATTGAGAACTGTCAGTCAGTGATGAGATCGTTTTTATTACATTTACTTAGCAATTTAATAAGCTTGTAATGTTCCCACTGTTAGGAGACAGGCCTCCTGTCTGCGAGAGGGAGTGGGCCATAATCCGGCACGCGGGCTCGTTGCAGATAGCTTTTATTTACTCGTTTGTTATTTGACAACACTTTATCGTTTTTTTATTTCGATACTACAGAAAATTTGGATGGACATAAAGCTATACGTACTTATTGTTATTCTGTTAGATTATTTCATCGTTTGATATCAACTTTCTGTACGATTGTAAATAATAGTGATGAAGAAAATTCTCTTTGTCGTTCACCCTTCATAGTTACTAGATTGGGTTATGTTCGAAGTTTTCTGTTCTAAAATCAATCAGATACGTAAATAAATTGTGGGTGGCATTATGTTACTATTCGTGTCTGTCCATCCATGTTCTCGCGTCATTCTTCTAAACTATGCAAGGGATGTTGATGCGGTTTTCACCATCATTTAGAGAATGTATTCCGGAAGGTTTATATGGATAAAACATTAATATTAAACTTACAAATAATAAATGAATCACCATGCCGTAAAACTGTATCGTACATTAAAATAACATTGACGAGCCTGAGAAAGAAGATTAATGGTGTTTGGATTATTATACTTAGCTCGTTCTTTTAAACCAGGATACTAATTTGACAGGTGTAATGTCAAACTCATATCAGAACATACCTTTCATGAAATTACTATAGAGACAAGGAAGTAGTAAATACTACTTCCATTCAAAACTTGAAAATTTCAACACCTCCGACACCCCTACTAAATTCCCCGGCATCACGAACCCTATTTTGTAAACAGAACACCATAAACAGATTATGGTTTGTCGAGAGGCTGCGGTTCATCTGTTTGAACAGGGGAATAATTGTTTTATAGCACCCAGGGGACTGATGGCTACCCCAAGTAGGATCATCATATTTTTATGAAGTTGAGTATAAAAAATTGCTTGCTTACAGTGAATTTGTTCATCAATGAACACTTTTGGAATTATACGGAAAAGAATCGACTTAGACTGCAGAGTAAGCAAACTGAAGTGGTAGTAACCTGGCCATGTTTGTCGAAGGACCGATGGTCGGTGGAGTTGGCAAGCGTAGCGTGGGACGCCCCCCAGCTAATTAGATGATTGGCAACCTTAAGAAACTGGCTGGGACGGACTGGATGAGGAAGGCGGAAGACAGGGTGTGGTGTAGTGATGAGTCGTTGACGGTTTTTCCGTTAACGTTGATTTACGTTCGTCAACTAGTTAAATTCATCAACGAGTTAACGTTTGCACGTTAATGTCGATTTGCAACGTAAACCGTTCATTCATTGAACGGTTTTTATTCAACGCTGCGACGTTCAATACTTTTCTTAAAATATTTTTTTCAAAAATCAACTCTTGTGTTGGTACGTTACTTAAAGTTCAAATTCTACGACATGACCGTCGCCCGGAATCTATGATGGTATTTTTAACGTTAATTTATTGCTCAGTTTGTTAGAGGTACGTTTGCACATTTAGTTTAGTTGATTATTAAACGAGTTATATTCATAAACGTCGTTGACAAATTCAACTAGTTGATTCATAATTTAAACGAGCACCAAGATGTTGAATGGCTCGAAGAAAACGATGTCGATATTCCAAAATCACACGAAAGTGAGCAGACACACAACATTGAGCAGCAAACATCCAATGTCATCAAAGACTTAGAGTCATGGATTCGTGTGTCATGGACTGAAGACTGTTAATTTTAATTTATATACCAACATTTTAAAAGAAGTTTGTTTTGTTCGTTAATTTATATAAAGATTATAATAACTGAATACCATCTCAATACAATTTGCTTAAATAAATATTATTTGCGATAAAGTCCTCTATTCCAAGGTTATTCCTTATTTCTAGACTTATAACTGCTGCTCATGAATCAATAAATAAACCAGAATACTTTGAAAAATGCATGTACCAATGTTTACGTGAGCATTAGGGAGGTTGCAGCCAAAACGCAGTAGAGGCGTAATTGAGTATACGACTAAACGCCGACAGACACTACGCCTACAGAATGAACACCGGCAAGACTACTTCGACGGGACTCTTCGCCGACAGGACACTTCGCCGACTGGACTCTTCGCCGGCAAGGCTCATCCTTGTGCTATTACTTAATATTAACTGCCACTGACATGAAAGTAGTTCTCGCTCGGCTCGCGCGCAGTTGGTCGCAAATCTAACCTAACCTATTACCTACCTGATGAGCCCTGTCGGCGAAGAGTCCCGTCGATTTAAAGTCTTGTCGGTGTTCAGTCTGTCGGCGTAGTTTCTGTCGGCGTCTAGTCATACACTGGTAACTAGGGTGGGATAGGCAGAGCACGAGCCCTGGGCGCCTATTCGAAAGGGGGCGCGAAAAGTCGCAAATGATTAAATTAAAAATCAAAAAAATCTTCAATAAACCACTTCATACTGCCAAGAAATCTGAAGAGCTACTGTTGTGTTGTGCAGTATGGGGATAAAAGTGTATTTCCAAATCCGCCCATTTCTATTCAAATTCTGCTTTAAATTACAGCATTGCAAGTTGTGAGCGATTTTTTTATAAGTTAGAATTGATACCTCCGTTATTGAAGGCTATACTTAAATGGTCAAGAAAGGTTATGCGACCTAGCTTTGCTCAGCGTAGACCAAGAAGATAATTTAGAAAGGGGTGCAAATGTGATGCTTGCCCTAGGTGCCTTTTTCTATCGTTACGCCCCTGGCCAGTGTTTATCAAAGCTAGTGCTTTCTTTGTATGAAAAGTTCTGAACAGGGATAGTTGCAGGCCAATATCATGAAAGAAATCGCTTAGTCAGCGTTGTCTTAACCTATGTAAGCAATGCCCCTCAGGCACACACCCATTAACATTTAACAACACTTAAAACCAAGCCATTATCATTCAAAACCGCAACCAGTAACTTCACAACTTGCCACAATAAAAAAAGTAAAAATCATCGTCTTATTTTTTTTTCACTGCAAGTAACACCGGTAGTTTTATTTATGCAAAACAATCCGTCAAAAGGCTGTACCCGTGTTGTCCATTGTCTCCGAACAATTGATGCGAAAAAAATTACAAACATTTGGTTATGGCTGCTTTCGGCACGCGACAACTTTTGAAATAAGAACCGTTTTTAGTTGACCTGTGTTTTATTTTTCCTTGTTTAGAATTGCAGGTCTTTATAATTTGGATGCTTTTATCGTCCAGAATTACCTGAACTTTGGTTTTAATTCATTTGTTGGGCAGTGTAAGGTCTAACAAATATAGTTATTCAAACCGTTTATCGCAGACCTAGAAATCTTTAGAACTTTGCAACGTTTGGAGGTCTTAATAAAATGGTGTTTAAAAGCTCAATTTCTTTCGGTCAATTTTGGAAAGCCTTGCGGCAATGCAAACCTTACTTGCTTAGCCATTGCTGTATCTGTTTAGAATATGTAATTAAAGGCTATTCAAAAATGACAGTGTACGTCAAAATCGGACCCACTTTTGTGGAAGTATTTTAAAGAAAGGGATGTCTGTTGTCATTGGGGTTTTCAATTGTTTCCAAACAATACAAAATTGTGTGCATTGTGCATCAGTCATTACTGGTCAGTTTGCGGTTGCCAGCTGATAGCCCTGATGTAAACCATTTTATTTTTTGCTAAGCTAATATTCATGTCACATTTTATTTTTATGTAGGGATGGCCAAGTATTGTAACTTTGTAAGGAATCAGTCGGCTGGAAAAGTTGTAGGTTGTAGTGGTTTTCATTGAATGAAAGAAATTGACTGAAAACAGGGTTCTGGAAAATACGCGTTCATTGGTATTCACGGTTATAAAAAAAATAAAAATTATTGGTTATTTATTTAAAAACTTCGAACCTACCACGACTTAACATTAAAATATTACTTTTACAAACAAGAATAGGTTTTACCGGCTCTTCTCCGTAGGACCTACTATTAATTAGGAATCATGCACCTTTACATTTAGATGTATTTTAAAAACAAATATGGTACCTCTATGAACGAAGTCTGCTTATTACAAAATTAAAAAAATAAAGTTAACTTAAAAACACCGACCACCCACGAAGTACTCATCATGATAGCCCTATAAAAATAACTGCAAACCTCACTTACCCATTGCCCATCCCTATTCAATGAAAACGCGATCCTTTGACGTTTCCCGCGCGCGGGAAAAATGACAGCTGTCAGGCTTGACCATAAATTATCCAGTTTTTTTACAAGAAAGCCGCCTGGCAAAGGCTTTGTGGCGGTCAACCGTATCCTGCCAGGGTGTGATGTTGTTTGTATTGTGAATGCTGTTTGGACACGTGTTATCAAAAGAGCACAAAATGACGAGTATTATAATGTAATGTGATTACATGTTTGGTTTGAAATGTTTGAAAAAATGTACTGGTTTCTCTTTTTGCCTATTGTGGTTGTGGAGACGGTATATTCTTGTTGTGTAAGGGTAGGCTATTGAAAGTTGTGACATCTGATTAGCGGTGACTTGACCTAAGTTGTTCGGCAAATATTGAAGGCTATCCGTGCCTTAATGTAAGGCAGAATAATGACTCTGCTGAAGTAAAATTACAGTATCATCATCCATCTAGCGTTTTTCCAACTATATTGGAGTTGGCTTCCAGTCTTACTGGATTCAGCTGGATACCAACATTTTACATGAAGCGACTGTCTATCTGACCTCCACAACTCAGTTACTCGGTACGCGATACCTCTTGGTAAGACTGGTTCTCAGACTTTCGGGTTTCTGATTACCCGTAACGATTGTCAAAAATCACAAATGATAACTAGGACCAACGGTGCTACGGAGGGTTCTTCGTATGTAGAGATGGTCACCGTCCGGATTACATAACCACAAGCCCCTCTGAAGTAAAATACAGCATGGATGAAATACCGCTTTTATACAATAGTACTGTGGTTCTACCCCAGCTAACCCAGCTTATTCTCTTCATGTAAATAACGATCTTACCTACCACTCAAAAAAATAGGTAGCAGCGTCCTTATTCTAATATTATAACACACGAATCCACATTCAAAGATATGTAGGTGATTTGGTTAAAAAAAACATTTTTGAAAGGCCGACTTTATTAACTTTTAAACAATTTCTAAACTACGTCTCGCACCAGTGACCAGCATATCCATTGCCATTGGCATTTGTTAAATAGTTTTACCGCTACAATCATAACCAGGAAAACAATGAAAAGGTTTAAAAAAAATTGCAAGGTAACTCCACCTTCAATCAGACACACGAATTCGGCCACCCCCGCAGAACACACGGCACCGACTTCTATTACAATCAACAACAAAAAAGCACAACAACACCTTTACCTTTGCCGATTTTCGAAACAAAAAAAATCACGACCATCGACAATACGTCAGTGTAATGTCAAAGAGGGCTATTAAAGTCAAAATATTTTGAAAATACGCTCTCGGCGCCCCGGGGGCGTACTTTGAGATGCCGCGACTTTAAAACCTTCAATATTATAGGGTTTTTGGTCTATAGAGGTTTTTTTATTCAACTTGTGAGGGATTACGTTTTGTAGTTGTTGTGCAAATTGGTTTGGGCGGATGATTGAAATTTTTCGCCGTTTGTGGGTTTTTTTAGGTAATATTCTCTAAGTTAGGATTATTGATTGTGTGGGAAATAATATCGTAATATAACCACCTGCGACCCGAGGGGCCATTCCCGTAATTTTACGAACGTTCACAGTCTAATCTCTGTCTCAATCTGTCAAAAATACTTTTAGTTTCCCTACATTTGAACAAGTTTTTAACAACATTGATTGTCGCTGAGATGAGATTGCGACTAGATTGTGAACGTTTTTAATCACGAAAATTGGTCTTCTGGCAGTTTTACTTCTAGATATCGATTTAATTATATGCAAGGCAACCTATCCTGCTGGTTTCAATGATCTCTCTACACTACCTAGCAGTCGACGGCCTGCGATTAATGGTTACATTACAGGCGGATGCACCCGATGAGAGAGCGCCTTAAGGCACGGTTAATGAACGGATTCGACCTAGCCTAGCTTGTTGGAATTTACAAAATCAGTCATTTACAAAGTAAGGTATAGATATGACAAATCTAGATATGTAAACAAATTAATAAAATTATGTGTATGTTTGTAATGTCAAATTAACAGTTTTTTTACAAAATGAATATGAAGCTAGATTTTTACGGTACTTGAAAACCAAAAACATTTCTTTTTATGTCTGTAGATATGTCTGTTTGTTCTGGCTAGTCTCCGAAACAGCTGGACCGACTTTGGCGGGACTTCCACCGGCAGAAAGCTGATATTATAAAGAGTATCATAGGCAACTTTGTCCCGGTAGCACGTTCCCTTGTGATAATTTCTAACATCCACGCGAGTGAATACTCCGGCAGAAGCTAATAGTTAGGTACTATCAGGGACATCCATATCTACACATCATAAGGGCTATTTTTGCTTGCAGCGTTCGGCCGATGCCGTAGGGGGCGGTTAACAGAGTGGTCATCGTGGTCACGGGATTTTGTTTTCAAACTGTATAGACATGGATTTCTTCCATAGTATAATTTTACTTTAAGTAGGTACACTTAAAGTAAAATTATACGACCCATTTATTCTAATACAAACCAAACATTTTATTTCCGCTACACAAAAACTATTATTTATAAAAATAAACATAACATATAGTAGTTACAACATAACCTTAATTTAAATAATAGAAACATTTACATAAACAACATAATGGCGTCCAAAATATTTTGTAGTAATTTAAATAATTCGTCTAACAACAGTTGTTCGGCTTCCAATTGGTATAATCGCTTTATAAAAAAAAACTACCGTTGTCTATGAAATTATACAAGTATTTAATACTAGGGTCATCGAGGTTTAGAAACATATTATTAAAATAAGATGATAACCGAAGAAATGAAAGTTGTTGGTCCCGGCTGCCTTTTGTGGATCTTGAAAGTCCTTACGGATTGACAGTACCCCGAAAGTCTGACAACGAGTCTTACCAAGGGGTACTGTGTGACCCCAGTAACTGGGTTGTGGAGTTCAGATAGGCAGTCGCTCCATATAAAATAGACTGAAACTGACCCCAGCATAGTTGGGCAAAGGCTAGGAGGTAGATGAGACATGATTTTGAATTCTTTCGCTAAGTCCTGACTTTACCACAGGACTAAAATGTTTTTATTACTTAGACTATTTATTTTTCCTTTAACCAGCGAACCAAACTACTCGACAAAGCTTTTCATAATAATTTTAAGCGGAGATTAACTACTTCAAAGCACGCTAGCAAAAACAATTTCATGATTATGGTAATTTATAACTTACTTTATGTAGATTGTTATTTTAAAATAACTGCAAACCATTTTAAACTGTCATACAAAATTCAGATGTAAACCGAGTAACGATTTTGGTTGATACAAACACAAGTAGGGAAGTTTAGTAGATACTTACTACAACTGTGATTATTTAAGAAATAGTTCACTGTTACCTTAAAATAATCCGATTACGCACTGAAAAAAATACTATAACAGTTATAAATGACTTATAGCGGTAACAGCCCTACCATCCCTAAAACCGAACAATTTTCTATTACAACCGGATGTAAGAAACCATTACGGCATCAAAAAACGCACTTCCGCTCTTAAAACTATGTGACACGAATATAAATAGAAGAATTAAAATTAATCGCTTGGATTTTTCAACCCCGATCTGTGCTATTGTGGTCGAAAAAAAAGATTTAAACCCTTTATCTATGGTTGCAGGAGCGAGCGAAATATTATGTCAGCGTGACATTTCAACAAAATGGCGACGAGCCGACGATTAGTATGAAAAAGTGATAGTTAACTTTTTAACTTTTTAAATGTAACAACTATTATGTTTTAATTTATTCTAAGCACATATTCGCCGTATGTCATTATTGTATAAGCCGGAATGAAATAGTATTTGTTTAGAGCAATTTTGGCACGCACATTTTCCCAGCGTTTTGTTATCTTTAGGTATACTTATGAGGGGCTTGTTCCTAAGTAATAACAGCAGCTCGGATCGATCGACCAGGTTAAGCTACGCTTGACGCGACTGGTCCGGAGATGGGTGACCGTCTTTACATACCAAGACTCTTCAGTGCCTCGGAAAGCACGTTAAGCCGTTGGTCCCGGCTGTCATTCGTAGATCTTTGACAGTCGTTACGGGTCGTCAAAAGCCCGAAAGTCTGACAACCAGGCTTACTAAGGGGTAGTCGCTCCATGTAAAATACTGGTATTCAGCTGCATCCGGTTAGACTGGAAGCCGACCCCAACATAGCTGGGAAAAGGCTAAGTCCGTGGGCTAGGCAGATGATCAGGTATACTTATGCTATACACTTTTGATAAAATCAAGTCATTTATTCAAACTAAGCCGGTGTCAGTACTTTTTGAACGTCAATATTACTTATGTTACACATTACATTGCTGTGCTGCTGGGGAGTTTGTTGCGCCACTTCTTCTTCCCAGCTAAAGCACTAGGAAGTGGTGAAGGGCGGGCTTTTTGGGGGGACTGTCTTATGTAATTTTGACGTTCAAAAAGTGCTGACTCTCAGCCTAGTTTGAATAAATTACTTTTGATTTTGATTTTATGACAGTCCCTCAAAACGCCCGCCCTTCTCCACTTATTGGTTTCGTTTTTTTTTTTTCAGTTTTTTTCGAAATTCATTAGATGCAGTAAATCCTTCTGTTTATTTCCTTTGACATGGATGAAGTCTCTTGCAATAATAGGTAAGTACTGTTGAAAGGAGCCCAGCGCGGGATGTTTAGATGTTTGGATATTTAGATGTTTGTTACCCCATCAAGCAAAAACGGCCGAACAGATTTGGATGAAATTTGGCACACATATAGTTTATAATCTGAATAACATATATGATACTTTTCATCCCGGCACTGCGTTCCTGTGAGATAATTTCCGACCTCCACGCGAGCGCAGCCGCTGGCATAAGACACTAGGTCTTATAATTTTTGGTCCTACAAAAATCCATACTTATTCCTCCCGATGTTTTCCTTCACTGTTTTAATAGGAGTGGTGATGCACTCAATTGCATAATGTTTCCACTGCCAGGACACACGCCTCCTCCTCCTCTCGATGAGAGGGAGTGGGCCGTAATAATAAACCGCCACGCGGGCCCAGTGCCGGTTGGTAAATGTCACATGTCTTCAAATTGTCATGTCAGTCATGTCTGTCACATGTCGTTTTGGTTCTAGGACATGCCGTTTTCCTCCGTCCTTCGCCGTAATGAAATAATTTACAAAAAGTAAAACCCCTGTCTTAAAACTTGTAAGTCGCGGCCGTTACCACTAGGTCACCTGCTCCCTGCTCTGCTCATGGTAGCAAGTAGTCTAAATAAAAACGAAATACCTATTTAATCAACAGCTGAAATCCATATAGAAGGTTTAGATTAAATGTTCGGCAATATATTGTAACTAATAAAAACTTTAGAGCCTCCGTAAAAGTCTGTTTACATAGCCACATGGTCTAACAAACACAGTCTTACATAAAACAGATGTCTATGGTAGATAAACGTATTTTATTTTAAATTAACAACTTGTCTATGCTAATAAGAAAGGTAGATATGTCGATAAAATAGCAACGGGTGTAGAATGTTGTGTTTTCATTAGAAAGACATGGTTTTTTTCTTATTTGACCGTAGTTATATAAAGGGGGAAATGGTTCTAGAATATTCGCGAGGTGATCAAAGGGGAGATTGTGATAGCTCACTGGTGCTAGAAGGCTAGACAACAATCCTAGTAGACCAGAACAAACGAGTTCTAGGAAATCATAGTATATTTTCAGGAAAATTCTAGAAGCGTCGTTACCGCGGTATATTTTCTGATTCTGACTTTGACAGCACATTCCTTTGACACGTTCAGTGCCAGCCAACCCTCCTCGAGGGCTCACTGTTGTCGCATATTGGAAGCCGAGAGCCCTCAAAACAAATCAAAATATTTTAATTCACGTAAACCTAAATGGGCACCTATGAAACGTCAGAAGCTATATAGGTTAGGTGCACGTTTCCAATTGGTTGTTTCCTATGGAGAAGAGCCGGCAAGAAACTCCA
Organism: Polymixis lichenea; assembly: GCA_949091785.1. Classification (NCBI taxonomy): domain Eukaryota; kingdom Metazoa; phylum Arthropoda; class Insecta; order Lepidoptera; family Noctuidae; genus Polymixis; species Polymixis lichenea. Next base: position 3,778,407 of record OX420958.1, read on the forward strand.
CGGTTACTCTTTTAAAAATAATATGGCTTAAACAATGTTTTAAAATTACGGTGATAATAGGTATGGGAGGACAGTGTACGCCTGTCAGCAAATAACAGGTAAGTACATAATAAAATAGAAAATGCTCTACAAATCTAATGTCGGAGGCTATACTTGCAATAATGAATGGCGGCAAGGCGTATGAGCTCTATAAAAAGTAAGCTGAGTCGAAAGTGTGAAGTTTCTTTCCTAAAGATGGCTGCTGACTATTAGCAATATATTTTGGATCAATGCAAAATCCGGCGTCACCCAAAAACCAGCCAAGCTAAAGTGGTGCTTGACAGAGCAGATGCAGAGACGTTTGCCCCATGTCGAACAAGTCATGGGCTAAATCTACCACCATATGGGTCCCAGAAAACGTCCAGCGAAGTCGAGGCAGATACAAGAGAAGATGGTGGGCCGAGCTTGACGCCTGCAGACACACTAGCTCAAGGCAGAGAGGAGTGGAAAGGAGAAAGGGAGGCCTTTGTCCTCTAGTTGTAGAACAGACTAAAAATAAATAATGATGCAGAATGAGTCTTCTTCTTTTGTACAGCTTTATGAGCAGTCTTCAGTATATGCCCCTTGCAGTCATTTCGGTAGGCAACTATGGCATCATTACTTTCCATAAGCAACTTTACCCATGAGTATTAATATGAATTAGGTCACTACCTCTCTGTCAATTACTAAAAATCTTGTACAATTAGTTGAGTTTTATACTTTTGTATCGCTTTGATATTAATTAGCGACAACAGATGTTTAGTAATTGAGATATGTATAAGCACTCATGGGTAAAGTTGCTCATAGATATTAAAAGATGCCACAGTTGATGCCGTATTACTCCGTTTCCAGCTACCTACATCATCTTTCACAAAATCCAACGATTTTTTAGTCTTTTAGTGTAGTTTGTAGCTAAATGCATACACCTTTTTTTAGTCCTATAATCTTTCTCACAATCCTTCGTTTCATTAGTCTTCCTTTATTCTTGTAATTGAATTCCTAGTCAGAAGTTTTTTCCCAACGTCTTTAAAGGCAAATGAGTATAATATTCTCAACTAAATAAGACTAATTAACTAGTAACAGAACCAGTTAGGGAAGTGCGACTCGCTCGAAATCCGCGACGTGACTGATTGGCGTTAGCGCGGATTAGCAACGTGTGAGGTCCGCTAGCGCCAGCGTTCCACGTTCCATGTTTGAATTTGAATAATTCCAATTTATTGGCAGTTTACAATAAATGGTTTTACTTTTAATGTTTTTTCTTTGTCAGAGGTCGTTAGTTGCGGAATCGTGGTAGATAAAAGAGTAAAGGCACAGTATAATATTTATTATGTTGTTGTCGAAGGCTTCTTTCGATCGCGCATTGAAATTACTTTGATAACTGAATAATTTACGATATGTATATGTAATTAGATATTCGAAAAAGAGGTAAATTTGCAGAGAAAGTCATCAGACGCAATAATAGTTATTAAAACGCTGTTCATAAATTTTTGTCAGTATAAATCAAGTAGACGACCGGGACAAGGCAAATTATTGTACTGTGTACATGTGTCATTTTAGATTCGACAATCTGTCGAATGGTGAATATGTAGGTCTTTTGTTACAGGCGACTTCAGGCGAGTCACCAGGGAGGTAAGTGGTGACGTAAATAACAATACCTAGACTGCAGAAGCCTGCTTATGTTACAAAGCTTAAAAATGTATTTTGTTGTCTGTTAAAAACTCTCCAACGCTTCCCAAACACTAAACTGGCAACTTCAGAAAAAAACACAATCGTTCCGAAATTCAAAATTCAAAAAAGTCGTTACTATTCTTCCGTAGATGTTTATCAACGCGCCTAATGGCCCATTGTTACGGGTGCATTCCGAGTTTTTCTAAACAAATTTTAATTATGGCAATTTTTACTGAACGCGACCATAGATACTGACGGCCATTTGATTGCTTTGTCTTCTAAGTTCAAATGTTTGTTTAAATTCTGATACGGTTGAGTAGGACATTTTTCAATGACACTCTTTTGGTTCGGGAGTTGAATTTCTTCGAAATTGAGTTCAATCTGAGTTCGATTCACGGTATAGAACATTTGCACCATCGTGCAATTTATGGATAGACTTAAAAAAGTTCAAAAACTAAAACCCGACTACTTAAAAATCACCCACTGAAAAGTATGAAACAAGAACATTTTGTCATCTAAAAGACGTCGGTCGTATGACACTTTGCTAAAAGACGTCGGTCGTATGACACTTTACTAAATGACGTCGGTCGTATGAGACTTTGCTAAAAGACGTCGGTCGTATGACACTTTACTAAATGGCGTCGGTCGTATGACACTTTGCTAAAAGACGTCGGGCGTATGACATTTTACTAAAAGACGTCGGTCGTAGGACACTTTGCTCTAAAGCTTGTGATCACTTACTAGTGTTACAATGACTGCATTGTTTTGTTAGGGCTTTTCTTTTGAGGTTGGGAAATCATCAAATAACTTCTCCCGCTCTGGGAGGAGCGGGTTGGCGTGTCAGACTTTTAGGTACTGACTAAAACCCGCCCGTGTTCCTTCAGACGCATGTGTGCCAGGAGCCGCGGTATCTCTTTCAAACAACCCGAACCCCTGGCAGGCATCGGCCCTTGCCATCTCCACCAGTTGGTGCTGACATTTTTTTGAGGCGCGCGTGGAAGACAACGCGCCATCGACCCGGGCTTGGTCCTTACCGGACAGCGTACTACCCATTACTCGCCGTCCGCAAGCCCACGCCTACGGTGGCCGGGAATCAGCCTGGGATTCCCGACGTCCAGGGTGTCTCTTGCGGCGACTAGGGCTGTGAGGGCGCATATACTGCCTCTCCCTCACGTGTGCTGCCTCCCTCTTCGCAAGCATTACTGCTTCGCAGAAGGAGGTGACGGCTACCCATGCCCTCCGTACCATGGGCCGGACGCGAGAGATCGCCCCCGCCGATCGCCTTCACGAGTAGTTTTGTTAGGGTTACGGTACCAGCGGAAAATCAAGATTCTTCGCACGATACCGCATTTAGTTTGTCAAATTATTAAAAGTGGTTATGAGTGAACTGATGAATGATATAATTAGATATCCACATACGTACCGGTCAAAATCATAACTCTCCTTTTTGCTTCGACGTTTGCGTCGCTTATAAAAAAATACATTTTATACACACAAAGTAGCCAAAAATCTCGAAACAAATAAAAGTTCTAACTGCGACACAATGAAATTTTGTTTAAGAAATACTCATTAGAAATGTTTGCTGAAATAAAAGAATCGATTCCGTTAAATTTGATACTTTTACGCAAGAGAAGACGCCTAGTCTGAAGCATTACTGGCAAATTAGCTCTGCTTAAATACTGCCGACTCCTAAATTTGGAAGTACCTACATCAGACGTCAAAAATCAAATAAAAACACACGTCAATTCACAATCGTATACGATCAACAAATAAGTCTGCAAGTGGTTTATCGCGCGTCGCTTCACATTTGAAATAAGAACGTCCGCTCGGCTCACTTCGGTTGAGTTCGGTGTTTTCTTATTTTGAATTTCGGCTGCAATATCGCACGGTTATAAAACGGCGTAGAGCTGATATATTTTGTTATTTAGTTTATGGTGTTTCGTTCACTCGGGTTGCGCGGAACAGAGCGAGCGCGATGTCCCTTTTATTAGTTTTCAAAAATCTACTTCTAATTCTACAGCTCTTACATTTTTTGCAGTTATCTAAACTCAGATGTTTCATTTGCTAGACTAAAATGACAGTTGTCAACATGACAGATAGGCGCTAGTTACAGCTGTAATTTTGGTCTAGCAAATTAAAAATCAGAGTACAGAAGCTAATAATGGTTATTGTAGTACAGAAGCTAATAGATCTTCGTAAAACTCCGTGATAAAATCTTGAGTCTTTGATATTAGTTCATTTTCAGCATTTGCTCTTTCTTCAGAATGTTTTAGTCGGTTTATAACCTGCTCACGAAAATGCAACTGAACATTTTTTAACGAAATTACTCAGTATTGTCCGTTATTCTAGACTCTAAATTATGTAAATTAGTGTAAGGTACACATTCGATCTTTACATATAGGTTTATTATATGCTTCTTAAGGTAACACAGCCATAAATCATGCTTTGCTTCTAAAAACGAGTTCAAAGATAAGAAAAGTACTAACTAAAACAAAAAATTACTTCTGAAAACGACTCCATTTCTTATTTTAAAATCTCGAATTTCAAAATTCGGTAGGACATTAAGTATCGGGATCTCTCATTGGTCCGTTTAAAAAAGGAACACTCTTTTTTTAAAGCAACGACATTAAGTTACGGTGCCTAAGGATTCTTTATATCACGCGGTCTTTTTTAAAACGCATTTACTTAATTGAGTTTTTTTTTCCGGAGATAACAATTTATTTTTGGGTTCGCTTAGGTACCGGCCTTTTTGTAAGACTTAAATATTTGAATCTTAATTTCGTGAATTATGTTATGTATTTTGATGGCTATCTTCAGAATTTGCGGTTTGATTTGGTGCTAACGGTTTTGTTAAAAGTATGAATAGGAATTCTAAATGGTGATTTTTTTATTGCTTTGAAATATAAACTCTTTTTAGAGAAATATGTTACCTTTAGATGCGTTACCAGCGCTCAATATTGGCAAGATAAATGCAAGGTGTCCTCCACCTGTCGTGTTATTAGTCACGTTACATCCAGTGACGCGGCGCAACGCTAGTGACGTAACTAAATATATATGTTTATCTTCTTTTCTTTAATTTTTTATTTTTTTGTAATGTATTGGCATGCCACTTTATAATTATAATTGATTGTTGTGTTAATTTTGTATGCTATATATTGGCAAAACATAGTGCACATATTTTAGACAATTCTAACTGTAACCATACCTATGTTTAACAAAATAAATAAATTGAATTGAATTGAACTGAATTGAATTGAATATCTTTCCAATAACAGAAGTCATTATGGGTATTTCCCGTTCTTCGCGCACTGTACGATTGTATGTGCCCATAGGTAGCTGCATTTATGGTTTAGGCTGGTTTGGTTTGGTTTTGGTTTATCTAATGACACCTAATGGGTCACTTAAAATTTGTATGTCTTAATTACGACAAAACATAGCGCACCCACTATTAATGTAAACGCCTATGTTTCACAAATAAACTGATTGATTGATTGATTGATTGAGTGCTCTAATGTATGTGTCTATTTATTAATAAGTCATTGGGTTTGGGCTCATGAAATTCTTTCAACATCCACCAATTCTTTAGGAGAGGCTTACGTCTAGTATTAGACGTGCTTTAGCTGTGACGATGGTCACAGCTAAAGCACGTGATTATCCCCTACGAAACACAGACCTTATGGGTGCCTAATGACCATTACTAATAATATGATTAAACAATATGAAGAAGAGAACCATAACCAACAAATTTTGACAGATTGACACTTGCAGTATGATTTAAGAATAGGCAGTAAGGCAGCAGAACACTGCTTTTGCAAAATTTGTTGCGCCACTTCTTCTTCCCAGCTAAAGCATTAGGAACTAGTGTATTGAGGGACTGTCTAATGTAATTTTGACGTTCAAAAATTGCCGTTTCTCAGCTTAATTTGAATAAATGACTTTTAATTTTGGCTGGCAACATTGGGCGGACAAACGCTTCTAAATTTCGCTCCATTGTAGCAAGTTAAAAGGTTTCGAAAATGCCATGATAAGGCTCCTGCAGACATGCGCGACTCTAGTAAAACTATTTCTTTGAAAACATGATGGACGTTCTTCTTCTTCTTTAAAATCTATATATAATGATATGCCTATATGCCCTGCCTATGCCTATGGACCTTTTGGCTTCGTACAGGACTTTCTGTTTTTATTTTAATTTCACTTTTGTTTTGTATTTTATTGAGTATATAGATATTATTGTGTTTTTTAGTCTGTGATATTCCTGTGCGAGTCACATTAAATAGTTTTTCACCTCACTTCCTCGGGAAGATTCTGTTTGTCATTCGAAATCTGCGTGCAAAAGTGCATTTTATCCGTTAGCGTGTAAAGAGTTTTTGAAATTCGAAGCCATCTATTCAATAATTTCCTAAACAGCCAGTCCACTGAAAATGCATTAATACATATTTCATGTCGGTGCGCCAACCCCATTTTTAGAATAATGCACTCAATGGCCAGCACGACGACGCCATGAAATAAAGAAAACTTAAAAAAATCGTCTCTATTCAATTCGCTTTCCAATCCTTCTTAATTTTGGCTTGTTTTTTGATAAAATTGTAAAAAATCATAAAATATAAGCGAGTCTAGCAGCGACGAAGATATAAATTTGAAACCTGCAGAGTTAGTGCAAGCGGTACATAACGCCGAATTGAGTTATCTTCCGGAAAAGTTGCACGAAAAGTACATACAAGCGCGCAATTTGTTCAATGCATGGAGACATTTAAAGGCGTGAAAACGTTTTTGAACACTACAAAGTACTACTACTATATTACAATAATTTAATATATTATTTAGGCTGTTTTTCTTGCACCTAGCATTTTCCCCGCTGTAGTGAGGTGAAAAATTGTGTGTTTCGCTCGGCAGCAAAGTTATTCTGCGTCTCGTAGAAAGCCTCGCTACGCTTAGGCTACGCTAGGATTGTAATCCTAGAATCCTTCGCTTGCTCAGCTTTCAATACAAGCACTCGCGCCAAAAAACGACTTTGCAGCCTTGCATAACAAATAACTATTTCTTTCTTGATTTCTTATATCTGTGCGAAAATAATGCACGTCTGCGTCTGCGTCACGATTAGTGGAATTTGGCGGTTTTCCATCCGGATTGATCCCTAATCTTATGAACCCTTTAAACACAATCAAATCGTCGTCGTTTCGTATTAATCCTCTTAGCCTTTAAATACCACGTTGGTACTTACGTAAAAATTTCGCGGTAAAATCCCACCGCGATATTTTTACTTATTCTCATTACTAAACCGAGCATTCTGCCGCTCGCAAGCTATAATGCCGATAACCAACAAAATCTTATTTCGAGTTATGGACAAAATAGCGCAGAAAAATATGAAATGCATGCTATTTAGTTATGCAACGGATGGTAAAAATTCTAGTGAAAATGTAAATTATAAGCCCTTAGTCTCTCTTTAGTTTAGTAATATTGCTTACCTGTATTTTAACGTAGTAAACATATCAAACAAGGCAAGTTAACGGCGTTTTAATTTTGTTTTTATCTCGGCGTCCCTAAATACTAGAAAAATACTGCTGACAGAAAGATAGATTTTTTTTTCTGATTAAGGTGGCATCAAAATACTTAAATCGACCAAAATACGAGTAAATGGCATTATAGCTTGTGGACGGCAACATTGACAATCTAACAGTTTGCATTCTCAACTCTCTCACTGTTTAATTTTCAACTCTCGGCGCTAAGCAGTGCTTCGAAGATCCAGTGCCCGAAATAACCAGCTTGATATTTTTACGTAAGTGCGGACATGGTTGTACGACACCCACAACTATCGATGCGGTGGCCTATCATAGCGTTCAACCTCACGCTACCTGTAACAGCTTTTACGGAAGAAAAACTTGATGATACCTACACACAAAATAGAGATAAAAATGTTCTGTGAAGACGATTAGTCTCGGTACGCTGTTTTTATGGAAATCCCACGAGTTTTTGATAATCGTTATGTTTTTGGTTCCGTAGTATAAATTCATTGTACCCTAGCGACGACAAATGGCGATTTGTTTAAACAGATATTGACGTGTCCCAAAAGATCTACTTATTTACACAAAAATAAACGTTTCATTTTTTTTATCGAGATGTCTTTGCTATATCTAAGTTAAATAGTAAGGTATTATACACATAAAACCTTCGGGAATAAATGGTCTAAATGAAAGTGAAAACATCATCATAAACAAGAATGGCAATAGGCTCGCCCTTTATTACATAAGACTTAAAAAGTAACTCGCGAAATGTGGGTGTACGATATCCTACACTTCTACCCAAGCCGTCGGGAAAACAAGGCGTTACGTGTATGTGTAACAAATTTGCAGCTCGCTTCATCACGATCATTATCTTTTAGCCGAAAGACGTCCACCGCTAGACATAGGCCTCCTCAAGCTCCGCCACTTCAACCGGCTCTGCGCTTCCCGCATCCAGCGGATTCCCGCGGCCTTCACAAGGCCATCGGTCCACCTTGTGGGAGGCGTTCCTACTCTACGTCTTCCGGTACGCGGTTGCCACTCCAGAACTTTCGACCCAAGCTCGCTTACCATTATGACATTTCTGTAGATACAATGTGTATTTCCTACGTGTCCACCTTTAAATATCACGCAAAAAAAAACGGGATTTTAGGCATTGATCTTTGAAACTATTCTATTTCTCTCTTCTTTCTCCTTCTTCTTCTTTCTTCTCTTCTTTTTTCTCTTTAATTTTTTTTTTCTTTTTTTTTCTTTCTTTTTTTTTCTATTTTTTCTATTGATAAATGCGTGCACTGAATGGACAGGTCCACTCTTCCTCAAAAGACCATTTCAAACTCAAATCTCTCTGAACTTTAAGAGACTGTGACCTCTGAGTTTATTTCGGCCTTTCTTCTCAGAGTAGTCAGATAGGAAACGCCGACCTCTTCTAGTTTTTAAAAATATGATTGTCGTGATAAAGTGTTTGTAAAATCTACTTAGGTACAGACGCCAGCACATCAAGCTACTCCAAACTGTCAAATTTCTTTGATAGGTTCATGTTCAATTGGGAAAATTTGACAGTTTGGGGTAGCTTGATGTGCTGGCGTCTGTACACAAATAAAAACATTTGTCATTTATTTATTTATTTTTTTCAAATTCAGAGAATTTTCCACACAACTTAAAACACATGTTGACTTCTTATTTTGTCTCCTGCTCGACTAAAAAGCTCCTAAAAGACAAGGTTTTTAAATAACATACACATTTCAAGGTACCCTAATAATATACTCGGCCTATAAATAAAATCATTACTCCGTCTGTCTGTATGTATGTGTGCGTGGTCTCGGAAACTAAATTATCACATTTGTTAGAACCCGAAACTTTTATACAGGTTGTTTGAATTACATTGACATGTTTATAAAGTCAGGAATTGTTACTTTTTGGTGATATTCTTCAGAATAGTATTTTTTTGAGGGTGAGAAATCATCAAATAACTTCTCCCGCTCTGGGTGGAGCAGGAGGGCTCAAACTTTTACTGACTAAAACTCCCCGTTCCAACTTCTGCGGGGGGGGGTCTAGAATGACTCAAACTCAACTTAAACTCAAAGCATTTATTTCAATTAAACCATTTACAGGCACTTTTGAACTGTCAAAAAGTCGATCAGTTGGAAAGTTGAAGCTAGTTGCCCATTCCAAAACGTAGATCTCTATGGAGAAGAACGCGCAAGAAACTCCACGGACACTCTTTTAAAATCAAGTTGAAATATTACAAAATCATGGGAACATTATTCTTGTTGCTTCTGTATGTGAGAACAATGTAAAAAAAAATTATAAACAATTCTAAATACAAGATAAAAATAAGCCCTGGAAGTTAGGAGATGACCAGTCTCAACCGACAGCGCCCGTTCACGAACTTGTATTGCGGAAGAAAAATAAATGTTGCGCCGCCCACAAACAAATTGGTATAAGGGTAAGGAATGACGATGAGCCTTAATCCCTTTGGCATTAAGTCCGCCTCTGTACATTTCTGTGCGTGAATTATTCAATAAATAAATAAATGAGCGCCGTTGCTTACCAGCCTTGTGTTCAAGCTGTTTTTTTCACCATAGCCCTAGCTGCCTATAGATACATAGGCACTAGTATACCTAATCATCAGAATCTGTCAATGAATAACAACAATACAATATGTAACAAAAACCCTGTTGTTCTTTCTACCCACGTTTTTAGAAACGGTATACATACGTAATAAAGCAAGTAATTTTTACAAACTGTTCAACAAAAATAATTAAAATAAATATTTAATTATTAATATTTGTAATGTTTAAGTGATTTTGATTAGATCAAAGAAAGCCGCCGAGCCCGTAGACTATTGTGCGAAATAAGGATACTTGTAAAATAAGATACTGTAAACATTTTTTAGAATGTGTCGATTTTAATCGTTATTTGATATTGAACTCTCGAGTAGCCAATGCTTATTTTTTTAAATTATAACTTCATCAATGTTGTGCTTGTAGGTAAGTGTATACGTCCCTAAAAGGAACAACAGGGTTTTTGTTACATATTGTATAATGATTTTCAGAGCCATCCCGGTTGTCCCGGTTGTCATTTGTAGATCTTTAAGAGTCGTTACGGGTAATCAAAAGCCTGTAAGTCTGACAACCAGTCATACCAACAGGTATCGCGTCACCCAGTAACTGGGTTGTGGAGGTCAGATAGACAGTTGATTTGTGTATGCGTGCTGGTATCCAGCTGCATCCGGTTATACTGGAAGCCAACCTGAACATAGTTGGGTAATGGCTAGGCAGATTATTTGAGTTTTTTTTTTTCTAAGTGGCGCTACAGTATTGTAAACATTGTTACGTCGCGCCTAACCCAATCACGCCATAGTTCTAATTAACCCATTCCTAGAACAACTACATTTAACTAACTTACTATACTTTCCACAAACAGGAATCTTACTACCGCGCCATGTGCAAAGAAAAACAACAAAATTACCTTTTTAAAACACGAACACCCTGTATATAAAAACAATAATCACCAAAGCACACCGCCCATGCACTCCGATATAATAAAAAAAACACTCGCCGTCTCTTTCTAACACATGCTAATAGCTATACTTGTCTCCTTCTCACCCAAAATGGTGAAGAAATTAATAAGTTATAGGACCAGAATTTGTTGAGCTCTGGTCCTTGGGGTAATGTTCTAGGTAAGGGTTTAAGTTAAGTTTGTGGTTGGCCTATTTTCTAGCAACTATGGCTTACATATAATTTACTCGGAGTAGGTAAAATAATAATTATCTTTGGGTTCATTTTGGCCTTTTTTGGTTTCGAAATTAAGTGTAGGGTGACTGTTTTGTGTGGAATATTGGGATTTAGGGCGATTGTATTTCGTTTTTCTTATACTTATTTCTTATTATTTCACGATTTTAATTAGGTAGGTAATTTGTGTCGGTATCCGACATAGCCCGAAAAATTGTCAAACTTAAGTGGCAGTGGGCAGGGTACATTGCTCGCAGAACAGATGGCCGACGGGGCTGAAAAATTCTGGATTGGTGACCGCGTACTGAAAGACGTAGAGTTGGAAGGCCTCCCACAAGGTGGACCGATGACCTTGTGAAGGCTGCCGGAATCTGCTGGATGGGAGAAGCACAGAACTGGTCGAAGTGGCGGATCATGGGGGAGTCCTATGTCCAGCAGTGGACGTCTTTCGGCTGAAATGGTGATGATGATGATAAGGAGACACTGTGTTAGTAATAAAATAAGTCAGTTAAAATAGCAAATTCAGTATAAACACGGCTTTTACCCCAGCGAGTTGTATTAAAAAAAAACAGTGGCACTCTGGGAGTGCCGACAGAAGTGAAAACTTGAACAATTACGTGTAAAAGATATCAACGCGCGACTCAACCGTAACCGCTCGTTGGAAAGCATTCGGTGTCGATGACGCGAGTTACATAATTTTTGTTCACCCAAAAAGTGCTCAACGCGCCTAAAGAAGTTTTCGCTTCAAAAACTACTGTCATAAACATTGCCGAGACTGGCCTGAATATTGCAATAACGCAAAAAAATATGAATTTCGCAAGGTACCCTGGAGCTTCCATCTTAAGGTGAATCTTGTCGACATTTTTTCCATACAAAATTCGAGAGTGTATTACTCCACTGTTCGACAATGTACATCAAAAATTAAACATGGTATGGTATTGTCTCATTATTAATATTGTCTGTACGGAAACAGAATACTAAAATAAAAAGTTAGGAGCCAACAACGATTCGTTTTTCTTGCTAATTTATCCTAACTTTGGGCGTGTTTGAGTAACAAAAGAAGTGTAAAATCTCCAAAACCAAATTGGTACTGACAAAGCTAAAATATCGAAAATTTCAATAAATTTTATTGGTCATTGATTTATGCGGTGGTTTTTTCATAAAACCCAATCTTCCGAAGGACTTTTCTTAATTTTTAAGCGCCTGTTTTACTATAAATGATCCTGCATCTCACTCAATATCGTTGTGCGTGTAGACTAGCGTCTAACAGCTTATCACTGATACTACCTCTGTCGGACACGATGCTTGGTGAGACAGCGTGCTTTTTAGCCAGGCCCACCAGTGAATTCGAGCCCGCGACTAGATTCCGCTTAAGGCGTTCTGCCACACACTGACTATCATTAACTGCCAGCCACCGTTAACCATAAGTCCTAGACAAGTTTTAAACCTGCTGTCAAGGAAACAGCTAGGCTGAGAGTCCATCACGACAAAAGGTTTATTAGGAGATGCCTATTCATCGGCAGTTATTGTCTAGTAATTCAACAACTTGAATAATACATGATGTATCCTTTAAAATTACCAAAACAAGCCCTTAATCCTTCATGGTCACCATACATTAGTGTCAGCCATCTTGAATTTTTTCCCTCCAAATAATAATGGCGGCAATCTGTAGCCGCGGGATGACTTCATATAATCTATGGTCGGCCCGATGACTCTATATTATCTATTGCTTTTTTATTTTTTTCCAGCCATGGAATTATTAGGTAATATATTTTTTTTCGTGTGAGAATTAGAGAGAGATTTGGAATGCAAAGGTGCTTGTCATCACGAATGAGAAATCTAATGAAGGAAATAGAAATGACTTATATGCCTTTAAGTATGTATTACAATAATACATTAGATATATGATAGGTAAGCCATTGATTAGGGAATTGGAAAGGCGATATAGACTGACCGTAAGTCCAACCAAATAAAATGGGGCTAGATCAGGATATTTTTGTGACCATTGTGCTGGGCTAAGTAAAAATAGTTGGCTTTTACAATATTTTCAAATTACAGAGTTAAAAGTATGGTTAAGCGAGAATTCATTTCGAAAATGATATTGACAGTTTATTCACTGACCAAAGACACAGAGCCGGCAATCAAATCACAGCGCACTTTTCAGGACTTCTCTGCCTTTCCTTTCTCTGCTTTCTCTTCTCTGCTTTAAGGTAAGCGGTCTGAAAATGCTGAAACGCCACAATCTTCCTTAATTCCTGCGCCCAACAGTTAAAAGGGTTGCAATTGTAAATCAGTGACAGGTGGTGCACATTGTGTCCTGGCATTATGCTGAGCTGAGGTCCTTTTTCCATTAACATAATTGTTTTTTCTAGTTTTAAGCAATTTTAATGCTGTTATGCCAATACCGTATTTTCTTTAAAAACTCGGTACATTTTCTACTCCCAAGCCAATAAAAACACCTTAAAAATAATCGCATCAGCGCACAATTGAGACCGACTAAAATATTTTGACATATTTACAACAAAAGCATTAAATTTATCGTTTTTCGGTGACTTTTGAGGCGGCGACCTTTAAAAGTCAATAGAATCCTACAATCCTACCTGTGTGTGAGTCCGCCATATATCACAGTAATAGTGTGGCGGTGACTTTAAGCCTGGGTGGTCGAAAAGTGACAAAATACTACAAAGGACCAAGTTTTTTTTGGTAAAATATTGCACTCTTTGGTCCTTTTTTGTCGATGATAATTATTTTGATAAATTAATTGTGGTTCGTTGAGGTTGTGGAGTGGGCGGTTTGTTTTGGGTTTCTTTTAACATATTGCTAGTATGATAGTTTTTTCTTTTTATTTTTATTTTCTAGCAGAAGATACAGTTTTAGGGAAAAAATCTGCTTGACCTCAAAAAAAAGTTAGAAAAAGTCCTTGCATGACTAAATTCTGCCAGAAGCAGTTAAGTCCTATCAGCGTAGGGAAAACAGGTACTTTTTAGACAATGATAATCATATAATTGATAGATCTTCCACCTGGACACGACTTGCCTTAGCCGACCTGGACGTATTTAAACCTTACGATCTAGTGCTTGGCTGAAAAAAAAATAGCAATTTGATTTATATATAACTAAATAACATCGAAAAACCACTATTAATGCAACGTTGCCAGCCCGCGCGAGATGAACGCTCATAATTAGGTACTTGTTTTTTATTGGAACATCCAAACTATTTTCGTAACGCAATTTTAGCACTAGCATTATTTTGCATAGTTCTAGAGACAAAAATAATTAAATCAGTTACGACATTGCCATTTGCCACAGTAATTCTTCGAAATTATTATATCCTTTCTTTCGCCTTTTGTATGTCCAAGATGTCTCCTAATTCGCGTGATCCCAGTACTTATCCTGCTCCAGATTGTGCTGACCACAGCGACATCTGTTGGCCGCGGACGTAATTACAGATCAATTTGTTACATTACAACATAGTCATTAGGAGACTACTGTCGTGTACGATGGCAGGTGATTTTTAGAGATCGTTAGCATTTTGGAAATAATTTGAAGGTGGGTGAGGAAGTGACAGGTTCTTGTGAAGATTTCTGAAAATATAATCAAATAAATTAGGTACCTGTACATGTTAGGGTCTCCGTCATCAATAAATGAACAATAATTAATTTATTTTTCAAATATGGGCGCCAGCAATTTTATTTTTAACCGACTTCAAAAAGAAGTCGGTTTTTTATGTATGTTCGGTCATAACTCAGTCATATATAGACGGATTTGCAAAACTCTTTTTTGTTCGAAAGGGTTCCATATATATGTCATATAGATCGATGATGCGTTTCACAGGCAGAAAACAGAACTCTTCAAAAATGGCAGCAAACAAACCGCGATTGTTGCTATCGCATAAATATGCATTGTTTTAACCCCAAGGATGATGAAATTTCGAATTGTGTGGGGTAGGTAATAACTAAAAAGTGAAAAATAAAAAACTAAAAAAAAACACTACAAAGTGAAAACTTTGACATATCCATGTATTTTTTTTTAATTTTCTTGTCACCGCCTTCCGAAATTAAAGTAATTTGTCACTTTATAGTGTTTTTTTGGAAGTCGGTCGTTTTTTTATGTTTTTTGCACTTCATCTCGGTTATCGTTTGTCAATTCATACAAGGAAAACTTTGTCGACTTACACAGAAAATCTTAAAAATAAAGAGAATGTAGGATACAAGAGCGAGCAAAGCGATCTCGATCATTTTTACATCTCACCTCGAATGGGATACTTAGGTTTTATTTTGTCCACGCTTATAGCAAGAGGTCTAACTGAGTCGATTTATATAAAGAAGCTAAAGAATTAAAATAGAGTAGGATGCATGAGCGAGCGAAGAGAGCTTGAAAAGTTTTAAGATCTCGTCTTTAGGCGTTTTTGGATATTTTTTTTAGTTTGAATGTTTTTACACCTACATTTTATTAAGTAGCCATGGAGGCGGAAGTGCATTTTCTTGCACCCCGCTCCCAGCGTCCATTTTTCGGACAAAGTTCATTAAAATTTTCATTAGGTACGGTATTTTACGAAGGCAGTGAATCGTCATAAGTCATAAGTCATAAGTCATTTATTCATTTGTTTAACATAGGTAGGTACAATTATGATGATTTATAAAGATAATAAAGCGTGCGCTATGTTATACCAGAGGGCGTACAAATGTTTGTAAGTAATAAAAAAACATGTATATAAAAGTATCATGCCAAAATATTACACCTTAATCGCGGACGATGTTGAGCCAGATTTTGTGAGTTCGATTCCTATCCGTTGCAGTAATGAGGTGAAACCTGCTCCTAGAACGAGTATGTATGTCTTGATACACACACACACCACACAGGCACAAACACACATTCCTGCTATTCCCCAAAATAATTTAGACGGAACCTCCAAATGTAATATTCCCCTTGACCACAAAACAAACTTTCTTGGCGGAAGGAATGACCCAATTCCTTGTGTCCATCTGTTGACCACAGTCCACACAAGAAATTATACACATTACTCCATTCTTTGTATTGTTGAATAAATACTCCGTTTTTATAATTATGCTGGACAAAGAATGGACGAAGGAAGTAACAAACGTTACTCAGTTGTAGTATAAAATTAAGTAAAAGTTCGATTTTGAGTTGTGGTCAATTGCAATTCTTCAAGTCCATTTTGAAAGTTAACCGAAATAAAATCTCGTAAGACCTAGGTACATACTTATTTATTTAATTCCTTAATATTATATCAGTAATTAAGCCATGTTTGTCGAAGGACCGAAGGCCGTTGGAGCAGACGGGTCTTGGAGTGGAGACCGCGTATCGTCAAATGTAGTGTGGGACACCCATTAGAGCTAGATGGAGCAATGACCTTAAGGTTGTGGCTGTGACAAACTGGATGCAGAAGGCGGAGTACAGGGTGTTCTGGCGCAGCTAGGGAGAAGCTAAATTAAATAGTAGGTTACCAACTTTTCCATCGAGAACAGGGTCCAAGCTATCGGCCAGTCAGGGCACCAGAGAAAAGAACCTTCTAACATTACGCGCCGTGTTTAGGACTTTCAGAATCAACCAACGAGATCACATTCATCACATCATTGATCCAGCTAATGAGTGCTTCCTCAGGTGTTGGGACATGCAAGGTGGAACGGATATCTACGTGCAAACTGTAGGTAACCATGGATTTAGTAGGTAAAAAAAAACGTGTGTGTACTTACGTACGCACGAAAGAAGTTATAATACTTCTTTGGCGTAACAGAACAAAAATAGCTAAAGATTTCGTCGCTTAGGTCACAACTCTCTGTTTGTAAAAGGAATGATAAATTAATGACAGTTATCAGCTAACTTCATCATGTCGCATGACAGTTATCAGCTAACTTCATCATGTCGCATGACAGTTATCAGCTAACTTCATCATGTCAGTTTTTGGCTGCCGGTGCGCTCGCATCGTAAAAATTTTACTCTCATAATTTTTTTCCAAACGTGCCAAAAGATGTATTAAGGCTTCTTCAAACAGCCGCGACGCGACAGCGCGACGCGACACTTGTAGAACAATTTCCATTAAGTTTTCATAGAAATTGTTCTACGAGTGTCGCGACGCGACCGTCGCGTCGCGCTAGTCTGCACGAGCCTTTACTTCAAAAATTCTGAAACCCCAGGTGTTAAAAAATTTCGTCGGATAGGTACCTATAAAAATCGGCCGTTCCATACGTTTTGACCGCACAGGTTAATAGGTATTGCACTTTTAAGGAAACAGCAGATAGTGGGAGTTAATAATTATCAGACATAATCATCATCATTATCAGCCTAGCCAGTACCCAAGTTTTTTAGGGTTGGCTTCCAGTCTAACCGGATGCAGCTGAATACCAGTATTTCACATGGAGCGACATCCTATCTGACCTCCTCAACCCAGTTACTGGGTAATACGATACCCCTTGGTAAAACTGGCTGTCAGACTTTCGGGCTTCTGACGACCCGTAACGACTGTCGAATACCACGTATAACAGCCGGGACCAACAGGTTTACGTGCCTTCATAGTCAAACTTATTAGCAACAATAATCTGGTCAGTGTAGATATTAGTTGATATGTCCCACTTAATTAATAATATAGCGCCATTAAATGACATGAAATATTGCCAAATTAATCGCACGTTTAATCGTTGCGGTGTTGTGAAGGCAATTTAATTTAAACGTATCAACATCAACACCAGGTGTGTTGGTGCCGTTCCAAGCCGCAATTATGTGGCAATAAGCAGGAAGATTTATGTCATACAATAACACTTGAGATAGAACGTTTGCCCTGAAATTATGATGAGACCATAAAAAAAGCTTCAGCAATGTAATAGGTAGGTAAGTAGTTACCTAGTTGCTAGGTTTACTGGGACTAAAATTAATTTAAAACTAATTAATAAGTTTCTCTCTTCGTGATTTTGAAACGATTCTAATTACTAAAACGACTACAAGAAGAATAATTTAATTTATTTTACAAGCCCACATTTTCAAAAATTAAAACTGATTAGCACCATCTAGTATCGAAAAGCAGAACTATTTATAAATTTACATGTGCTGCCATCTAGTATCTAGTAGCAAAACGGGCTCAGTAGTAGATTAAGTTGTTGTCAAAATTTGTGAGTAGATGGCGCTGAACCGAATTTTTATCATACCTGTACAATGCCATCTGTTGTTGCAGTTTTAAGTTATTATGTGCTCCCATCTTGTTTCTCTTGACGGAACTAGTGCACAATCTGTTCATTCAAGACTGAGTACTTGTTCATAACAAGCGACAGACGGCGCTGATTTAATAAGATTGTTTCATTTCCTCTCTACTAAAATATGCTCTTCTTTAGCCATTCCAATATCATAGATCAAAATAAAAGACAGTTCGTTTTGTAATGAAAAGATTAGACGGTCAGCAACTTTGGAAACGAGGCAGTTCGGGGTATGTCCGACTTACCTCAACGTTCTTTGTGGGTTTATGGATTTTCTAGCCTCCTATGGTCTTAAAATAAAACATTCAAACATGTAACATAAAATATATATTTCTTATTGCCTAAATACATAATTTTATGATAATAAGCTATGTTTAAGACTAATTCGCCACGCAGGCGCCATGTGAGCCGTAAAATGAAGATTTACTCAAATTCCACGCAGTGATAAACGGAATGATTAAAATACTTAACTATAATTTAATAATCACAATAATTAATGCATCTATATAACGATTAGTAATAAGCTTTTATCTACTTACATATTATTAAAAATTTATATTTATGTCTATTAATTGTTTTAGGGATACATTCTGGTCTAGAGACAGTACTCATCTTTGTTCTTTTGAAAGTAAAAAATAATTTCTTATGGTGTAAGAAAGAATTATTATGATATCAAAATTTAAAAAAATAATCACCAAGAAAGTGTGGATTTACACTGTATTAATATTTTGAATATTCCATACGAAAATAATAACTCAGTTTTTGAAAGCTTGAGTAACTTAACTTTTTTTCTAGCATGGAAGTTCTAGGCATTTTTAATTAAAAAGATTTTTCCCGTAGACAGTGCAGAGGAGAAGTTGTGTAATACACTCACAGTAGGAATGGCCCTCATTTGGGCAGTTTAACAACATTCATTGCGTTATTTATGCTCTCGAATAGAAAATTTTTCGAACGTCTGAAGCAATGGATTAGCAATATCCTTTAAAGTTATTCAGATTCTAATAGACGGTGTATTACGTAATTAAGGTGCTGATTTGCACTACGAATCAAGTAAAGTCAAAGTATTTTGAGACTCAACCTCGAAGAGCGAACCCGTCATATTACCAGCATCCCATACGCGACTTGAGTGAGCCCCCAGAACAGCTCCCAGCATCCCATAGACCTAATGCGAAATTAGCCGCAAGCAAAATAGGTCCCTATAATTCTAAAGGTGCGATATGCGACGTGAATGAGCTCCCCAGAAGAGCTCCCAGCATCCCATATGCGACTAAAGTGAGCCCCCAGAAGAGCTCCCAGCATCCCATATGCGACTAAAGTGAGCCCCCAGAAGAGCTCCCAGCATCCCATATGCGACTAAAGTGAGCCCCCAGAAGAGCTCCCAGCGTCCCATATGCTACTTGAATGAACCTTCCAGGAGGGCTCCCAGCGTCCCATATGCTACTTGAATGAACCTTCCAGGAGGGCTCCCGGCATCCCATATCACTTGACTGAGCCCTCCAGGTGGGCTCCCGGCACTGAATATGTTAAGGAAACCGTAGCCGTAGAGAAACTGACGGAAGGTTGAAATTTGTTTACGAACAACACCAATTACCATCTTACACACAATTTAAAAACTTTCATACAAATCTCATATACAGGATAAGTTTTTAACCAGTGCGCAAACTGTAACCATGAATTCAGCATATCATTCTAGACCCACTAGCGCAGAAATTTTTCGTCGGTTATACAAAAAAAAAATCAGCTGTTCCATACATTTTGACCGCGTAGCTGGGTAAGAGACTGACGGAAAGTAGAAATTTGTTTACGAACAACACCAATTCCGTTACACACAATTTAAAAACTTTCATATACATCTCATATACAGGATAAGTTTTTAACCAGTGCGCAAACTGTAACCATGAATTCTTGGTTACAGTTTGCGCACTGGTTAAAAATTTATCCAGTACAGCACTAAAAAACTATACTATTACTTCCTGCCCCCCTTCTTCTTCTTCTTTCTCTTTCTAACTTCACTATAATCATATTCCACAGTGGTCCCACTCAAATCTTGGTACCCATCCGACTTCTGGCTTTCGTAATTGGGAAAGTTAACCCCTTCTGTTTGCTGATAGTTTTCCGAAAATGTTTCGGAAAATTTCGTGCTCAAAGTTTCAGAGCCGAAAAATTTCGTAGTATAAGTTTCTGCGGGTCGTTGTAGATTTTGATATTTCTCGTTATGCGGGTAGATTGTGTTCAGGATGTTGGTTGCTATGGCGACCGGCGTGGCGGGGTAGGCCCCCTGTTGTATCGGTCAGAACTTCAGGTCCTGAAAAAGAAATGAAATAAATGAGTTTTTTTTTTGTCTTATTTTCTATGCTAGAAAGCGAAAACATATAGGCCCAAAAAGGTTTTAAGTAAATAAAAATCATATGCATATACAGCTTAAAATGTCCACTGCCCACTGCTGGGCCACGGACACAGGTCTCTTCTCTTCGAGAAAGAGTTTATACTCTACGCGGGCCCAGTGCGGGTTGGTAGATGTCACATGTCTTCGATATTTTGGTTCTAGGACATGCCTCACGATGTTTTCCTTCATCGTTTTCAGAGCAGTGGTGACGAAATTATTAACGCAAAGTAAAAGCGGCTGTCTGGGTCCACGGCCTACAACTTGTAAGTCGAGGCCGCCATCACTACTCTCCCAGTAAGAATAGTAAAAAAATTAAATTATTTTTAACATTTCAACAATTATAGATAAACATCACGTAATCGGTTATTATGAAAAAGTAATTAACCTAGTTAGAAGACATTGTTGCTTCATCTATCACATAAATTACATGTTAGTAAGTAGGTATTTATCAAGCCAATCATAATACTGTTCTTCGTCCCACTGCAGCGAATTGTAGGCCTATTCTCAAACAAAGATGGAACGTATACCAACGCTTGTTTGGCCAATCTCTTTGTACAAGTTTTTTTATGATAAAAACAACTACCTACTTCCACGATGTAGGTACTTTGGAATCATATATCAATATCAATCTAGGAATCTACACTTAAATCAGAGATCGTTCGTTTTAAAAAAAGAAAGAAAGGAAAGAAGATCGGATATTCGGATGGAAATTTACCGAAAGTTAATTTTTAGCTATGAGTAAAAACAAAATCCCGGGATGCACACAGAACACCGGGAGTGCATAAATAGTCGAGTGTACCTAAAGTATGGAAGCGACTTAAAAAAGAAAAACATTTATAAAAAAATCCCGGCATGCTTGTATTGCATTACTATTCACGTGCACACAGGATAAACTTTTAACCAGTGCGCCCACTGTAACGATGAATTCAGTATATCTTTCTAGTCACTCCAGCGCAGAAATTTTTCGTCAGGTATACAAAAAAAATCAGCTGTTTCATACAAAAGTGCAATACCTACGCGGTCAAAATGTATGGAACAGCAGATTTTTTTTGTGATGATATGCTGAATTTATGGTTACAGTTTGCGGACCAGTTAAAAATGTATCCTGTATTTATAAAAAAAAAAAACCCCGATACAATACTATATATACACCGTGACATTTTAGTCGTCTTACGAAGATGGTCCACTCAATGTATCCATCATAACATACCTCTAGGCGCGATTAAAACATTGTTACCATTAATTAAGATAATAGATACAAAGAATGATTATGAATGCTTCAGAATTATGAAACACCCTCAATCAATCAATCAATCAATCAATCAATATCTTTATTGTGGATCATAGGTAGGTACAAAATACAGGTCTTAAATAGATAATTGTGATCAGCTACGTCCCGCCCTTTGGGCATACAACAGTCAAATTAGAAATACAATTACAAAATACATTAAAATTTCACATAAAATATAAAACAAACATAAAAATAAAATGGAACTAATTAAGGTAAATACACATCAGTGGGTCACTGAACGCATCATGACTGAGGGGGACTATATTGGAGCAGTGATTTGTCTGATAGGAAGTCTTTTATTGAGTAGTAGCACTTTTTTACTAGTAAATCATGGAGACTCTTTTTAAATTTTTTCATTTCCGTAATTATCCTAATAGGCCCCGGAATATTATTAAAGATGCATGAAGCAGTACAAAAAATACTTTCATGCATTAGATGAGTCTTGCTAGCTACAGTGCGCAATTTGTCCTTACGCCGTATACGCGTGTAGTAATTGTACATGTCAATATTATTTTTGACGTATACTGCTGCTTCAAATATATAGACACATGGCAGTGTTAATACGTTCATCTTTTTAAAAAATGGTGTACAGGAGTCAGTTTCACATAACTTAAATATAGCCCTGATGCAACGTTTTTGAGCAATAAACGCACGCCCCTTGTCTGTACTGTTGCCCCAGAATATTATACCGTATCTGAGGATAGAACTAACGTAACCGTGATAAGCTGTTAGTAAAGTAGTCTGATTCGCTATTTTACCCAGTCTGTGAAGTGCATATGAAAACTGTCCCAGCTTTTTGCATACATGGTCAACATGTAGTTTCCAGTTAAGTTTGTTGTCAATGTGTAACCCTAAAAATTTTGTTACTTCAGTTTCTTCAATATCGCTATCTAGGTAATGGATTTTTAAAGTACCTGTACGTCGAGTTCGTATTTTGAAATTCATTAGTTTAGTTTTGTCAATGTTAATCATTAAATTATTCATTTTAAGCCAGTCTATAATTAATAATATTGTTTGATTAATGTCAGATTCTAGATCAATTGTATTATCATTAACGAATAAAACAGTGCTATCATCAGCAAATAGTGTAATGTCATGATTTGTTACTGAAGGCATGTCATTTATATAAACAAGGAAGAATAAGGGCCCCACGATAGTCCCTTGAGGAACGCCGAATTTAGCAGTTCCAGATTCAGAAACATATAGTTCTTCTGTTTTAGTTGTGGGATTTAACCTCCTTACTTCTGTAAATTGTTGTCTGTTGTTAAGATACGATTCTATAAGTTTGTACACATTACCTCTCACACCATATGCATACATCTTTCTTAAGAGGATCTTGTGGTCAACTCGGTCGAAAGCTTTCGACATGTCCATGTATAGCGCGACAGCCGGCAGCCCTTTGTCCAGGTTAGTCATTACTTTATGTAAAAAGTTATAAATTGCCACATTTATCGATTTATTTTTCCTGAAACCATATTGACTAGGCGTAAGAATGTTGTGTGTTTCAAAGAAAGTATAGATACAGTTAAACATCACCTTTTCAACAATTTTTCCAAAAATAGGTATCAGTGCTATGGGCCGATAGTTGCTCATGTTAGTTTTGTCTCCTTTTTTAAATACTGGCTTTATAACAGATATTTTTAGTTTGTCTGGGAAGGTGCCTTCTTCTATGCATAAATTGACAATGAAGCTTAGTGGTTCAGATATAATATGAGCTACATCTTTAACAATATTTGTTGTAATGCTATCATAGCCGGCACTGGTTTTATTTTTTAGAGCGATTATTATTTTATTGATGTCATCAGGAATAGTCGGTGTCATAAAGATTGAATTAGAATTATATGTCAGTTTATTGGAAGATTTTTGGGGTAAACTAGTTTTATTATTATTGATGTCAAGAAAAAAATCATTAAAAGAATTCGCAATGTCTTGAGGATTATTTATTATTTCACCGTTTATAGTTAATTGATTTACGCCTTCGTTTGGATATTTATATTTGTTCTCATTTATTACTTTCCAAGTAGCTTTGTTCTTATTTGTAGCAGATTTTATAAAGTAGTCATTTTGAGATTTTTTTGTCAGTCTGGTTATAGTTTTATACCTCTTTGCATAAGCTTTGAAAGCAGTTTTGGAGGCTTGATTTGGATTATTCCTATATTGCCACAGTAGTTGACATTTACGTTTGCTACATATTCTTAAGCCACGTGAGATCCATTTCGGTTTAGATCGGTCATGTATCCTGACTTTCCTTGTAGGAAAACAGAGATCGTACAACATGGTGAAATTATCATAGAATTTGTTGTAGGCACTATTCGCATCCATGCAACTATAAACGTCGCTATTGGTTAGTTGTTTTAAATATTTTATAAATATTGCTCTATTGTCTTGAGAGTAATCCCGTTTCAAAATATACCAATATTTAATGGTGCAGGTCTTTTTGACCGGAACCTTAATGATTTGCGCATTATGGTCTGAAAGCGCTAATTCCTTGATAGTGCTTTTGCCAGCTCGTATGTTATGGGCTATGTTATCTATGCACGTTTTACTAGCAAATCGCGTTACTTGCTTGAATTGTAGTTTCAAATTATATCTAGTAAAGAGTTCTATAAATTCACTGGAAAGTTTTGTATACTTCAAAGTATCTATGTTGAAGTCTCCGCATATTACGAGCTTTTCCCCGTTTGAACATAAGTTATGTAATATTTTATTTAAAGTTATGAAAAAGCTGTCTGTAGAGCCAGCGGTGTTGTTTGGCGGCCTATAAATGCATAGAACAATTATTTGATGTTCCAGTAGCTCGATTGCTGAGCATTCTATTGTGTTGCTGATTGAAAGTTTTGTGATGTTATGAAGAATTCTATATTTCATGTAATTTTTAATTAATATACAGGAGCCTCCGTGTCTGTTATGTCTCATATAATAAGACGCAAGTTTATAATTTGGAATTAGGAGGTACACTTCGTCACCGTCCGTCATGTTGTGCTCAGTGATACATAGTATGTCGACAGGATTGTTCTGAGTAGCTAACTCGTTTATACAAACAGAAATCATATCAGATTTATTGAGCAAACCATTGATATTTTGATGAAGGATAGTGACATATTTATAAACGAAATAAATTATTCGATTTGGGGGTTTCTATTACGTTACATTTCAATTCACCGTGTTCGTTACTTGATTCATTTACACAGTCTGTATTAATTTTGTCTGTTAAATTTTGGTCAGAATCTAAGTTTACTTGCACGTATTTACTTTCAAAAGACTTTTCATTTTTTATTTGGCATATTTGTTCGTATTGCAATACTTTAAAATGGTAATGGATACACAATATTTCTTTTAATAGTGACCTTGCAAGATTTAGTACATAATTGTGTCTACTTGGGGGAAACCTAGTGTAACTCATGTCCATGTACAGTACATTTTTATATTTCTTACAGACAAACCGTAGTAAATAGTTAATTTTTGATTCTTTTAGGAACCTGTTACTGGGTACTTCACTTATAATCACATTTGTATTTGCAGTTGACGATAACCACCTATGTAGATTTATGTCAATGTCATAAGGGTTTTTATCGCAGCATCCGCCCAATATAATCACGAAGTCGCTTTTGGTTAATGTGCTGATTTCGGTTTTCGAGCATTCCAAGATCTCACTCAGTACAGCGCCTGGTTTTAGATACGAAAATACGTTGTAATCAGATCCCAGCAGGTTTTGCAGTATGTTGCGTAGACCCCGACCTTGCCCATCACCTAGTATAATGACTCTGTGTTTGTTTTTCTGAGGCACAACTGGTGGACTTACCGTACTTATAGCACGGTCAGTTTTCTTACACATTTTGTTTTCAACGTAACAATGCGGAGATTGAATATCCGTATTGCATTCGAATTTATCCTGCTGGTTTGTATATATATACCCTCCCTGTTAATAATGTTTACGTATCAAACGGTAGAAGATATCTACCTACCTACCATTACATTCCATCATTAACTCCATCTCCATAACAGGGTGTTTCAAACTACGTCATTCGTCTTAGTGATATTTTCATGTTTTTTATTATGCAAATGTTAAAAAAAAAAGTTATGAATGGTAGTAGATAGAAGTCATTGGATACATGAAGTAGGCTGCCGTTGTAAGACGACTAAAATGTCACGGTGTATATGTGTATGTATGGCGTAAGATTTAAAGTTTTAACCAAATTCTGTTCCAATGAATTCATCAGGTAGGTACTAAGGTAGTGTATATCCGAACAGGCTAAAACAGGCCCTTAGTGCTTACATTTTTGGTAAGTAATAAATTCTACGTTATCTTGTACAGTCACAGAGAGCATTCGTAAGTGTACTCTTATTAAAATTCAAAAGTGAAATTCTCGTGGAATAACAACTGCTATTTCGAAATAAAACCTATTGTATTTTAGTCAATCAAACTGCCTAGCCTATTCCCAACTATGTACCTAGGGGTCGGCTTCCAGCCTGACCTGATGCAGCTGAATACCAGTATCTTACATGGAGATAGCAGTCTATCTGACCTCCACAACCTAGTTACTGGGTAATACGACCCGTAACGCGATCCACGAATGACATTCGGACCCAACGGCCACGGAGGGATCTTTGTATGTAAAGATGGTCACGCATCCAAGGAACTGCCGCGGCAAGTGTAGGTTCACCTGGGTCTCAAGTCTACTATTACAATAGTCTCAGAATAGTCTATCATTGATTTCAAAATTGTTGATTTTGACAAGTTTGGTAATCTACTAAAATAATGGCGTCATTATGACTTTCCTATGGTCAGCCACTGACACTCCATTGAAAGAAATGGCATTTATTGGTAATCTCGTACACAATGACAAATGAATAACTGACTTAGGCGGTAATCTGCTAAAATGTAACACTAATAAGTAATTCAATTCAATTCAATTCAATTTATTCATTAACAATGTACATTGTGTTTGAAATAATGCTACATAATAAAAACAAAAAAAAAAACACTCACAAATTCATAATACATCCTACATTTGTCATTTAAAAATAATTTCCCTAAAATACATTAAACAGTCATTTCAAAGAAAAAAAAAATGCGTTGTCAAATTATATTAAAACATTTATATCACATGTCTTCAACGGAGTAGAGACACTTATCTAGTAGGAATGCCTTTAGTAGGAAAACCTTTGTTTTAAATGTAGATGTATAAATCAAGCTTTTTAAGTGAAGTGGTAACTTATTAAATAATTGCACTGCTTGATATTGTGAGCTGTGCTTCACAATATTGAAATGGGGACTTATCTTATTTCTTAAATCCTTCCTACGTGTGCTCTCCCTAACCAGTCTTTCGTCATTTGTCTCGTATTCATGAATGTACTTCTTAAGATTAGTCAGAATTGTTAGAACGTAGAGACTGGGTACTGTAAGAATGTTTAAATCTACGAAATGTGGGCGGCAGCTCTCTCTTTGTGATATACGGACAATAGTACGTATAGCTCTTTTCTGAAGTACAAAAGCTCTTTGGCAGTTATAATTATAGCTGTTCCCCCAAAATTGTATGCTATATCTTAATTTAGACTCAATTAACGCGAAGTATACCATTTTTATTTGTTTTATGTCAATTTCATCTCGAAGGGTTCTTAACGCATAACACGCAGATGATATGGATGAATCTATGGCGGCTAGTTCCTTTTTCCAATTGAATGAGTCATCTATATATACTCCCAAGAATTTTGCTTCTCTCACGAGTTCAATTTTGTCATCGTTTAGTATTATATCCAAGGTGTCTTTATTACGAGCAGTTGTTTTGAATAACATTATTTTAGTCTTCGTACTATTAATTTTTAGTTTATTTACAGTAAACCATGAATAAAGGTAACTTAGAGCTGCATTAACTTTTTCTGTGAGTTTTTTTGTGTCGTTTGCCCCAATAATGGCATTCGTGTCATCCGCGAAAACCACAAGTTGAATGTCGGGCAGAATTTTGTTAATATAATTTATTAAGTCATTTGTGAACAAAATGAACAATATAGGCCCTAATATCGATCCTTGCGGTATACCGGAAAAAATATTAAAAAAAGGGGACTTATAATTTTGTTTATGTCCATCTTGCATCTCACTTATTTCTACAAACATTTTTCTATTTTTAAGGTAGGAAATCAAAAGTTGGGAGGCTTTGCCTCTCACTCCATAGTGATTTAGTTTAGATATGAGTAGATCATGATCCACAGTGTCAAATGCTGAGCTCAAATCCAGAAATACACCAGCGACTCTCATTTTATTATTTAATTTATTGATCACATCATTAACAAGAGCATATATAGCGTCTCCTGTGCCAACATTTTTTTGATATCCAAATTGTCTTCTATGTAGCACTTTGTTTAAGTTTAAATGAAGTACAAGCCGAGATTTAATTATGTTTTCGAATATCTTTGAAAGCGTTGGCAACAAGGAGATTGGCCTGTAATTTTTAGGATCGGTCTTTGTGCCTTTTTTATGAACTGGTATGATCTTGGCTATTTTTAACTGTTCTGGAAATATTCCATCATTAATATACTTATTAAAAAAGCAAGAAAGCGGCTCGGCAAGAATATTTAAGTGTTCCTTAATCACAGAGATAGGAATCTCGTCATATCCACACGAACGTTTATTTTCCATCTTCTTAACTATATTAGAAATTTCATTTGGAGTGGTGAGAGTAAAACAAAGATCGTTTTGGACCCGTTGTGTACTCTGCTGTAGTAACAAAGTCGCTTCCTCATTTTTGTTTTCACAGGTGACACATTTGTTATCAAAATGTGTTGCTAGGGTGTTTGCAGCTTTTTCAGGATCATTAATTATTTTGCCGTCAATTTTAAGTAGTAGATGTTCCGCATGCAAAACTTTAGATCGATTTGTGCAATTGTTAACAATTTTCCAGATTTCTTTGCTAGAGTTTGTTGACTTATCAATTTTCTCACTTACTGTTATTTTTTTTGCTTTTATTTTATAATAAAAGCGAAAAAAATGGTAATAATCTTGAAGCAAGCAAGCAATTACAAAAATAAATACATCAGAATTTACAGAAGGGTTATCCCTTCTGTAAATTCTGATGTATTTATTTTTGTAATTTAGAACACGTGCTTCAAGATTATTACCATTTTTATCGCATAAAATGCGTTTCATTTTGCTAGAGATTTTTACACCTTTGGTGACCCATTTTATTTTAGTACTCTTTATAAGGTTAATTTTACGTGTCTTTTTTTTATAACTCATTTTAAAAATCTCTGAGAACTTTTTTATAAATGCATTAATTCCCATATTATTCCAGTTATGTCTTAATATTCCGTGCTTAAAATATGTGCCGTTATTAGTGTTGAAAACTCTCTTATTTATAACAACATGCTGGTTATTATTATTTGACTTGCTAGTCAGAGATTCCAACCTAAATTTTCCTAAAAGACCTCCATGTCCATCACCCAGACCATTATGGTCTACTTCGCATTCCTGTATTAAACATTCAGGTAAATTTGTTAAGATATTGTCTATGCACGAAAATGAGTCATTTCGAATAAAAGTTGCAGTGTTAACAAGATGCCTAAAATTGTAACATGTTAATAAGCTAACAAACTCAGTGCGTTTTTTATTATCTAAAAGTAAATCTATATTAAAGTCACCGCATATTATGCATTTCCTATTAAATAAGTGTTCCAACAATTTTTCCATGCGTGTCATGAAAAGTTCAAGATTTTTATCATAAGGACTACGATAACAACAGCATATGTATAGACCAGTATCAATATCTTTAATGCAACATATTTCAAAACTATCCATTTTATAAAGTTTATTTATTACATCTATATTCTCTACTTTTCTACCCACATGTCCCAGAATCAAACTACCACCTCTGGTCTTTTTACTTCTGGTGTTGCATGAAATAAGGTTGTAGTTATCTAAATAAAATGAACATACAGACTTATCGTTTAAAAAATGTTCACTAATACATATGTAGTCTACCCTAATTTCAAGAGATTCTACATAAACATCCAATTCGTTTTTCTTATTACTAATACCACACAAATTTTGGTGAAATACGTTGATATTTTGTAATTTTGGTGTGATTATTTTATTCAGATTACTGTTTCTACTACTAGCCTTAGGTAGACAAGAGTCCCCTATTTTATTACCCACGAAAAAAATCATCAGGTTGCTGTATAATGTGTACAATATATATAATTGAAATCAGGCTTGAATAAATGTTCAAATTTAGTAGTCGTTTTTGGAAAATCATTTCTACTAACGGGTTTTATAATAATGGCAATACGACAATGCCAATATAACACAATTCTATTACGAGACCATTGACCGACCAATGATGGACCATTATGAATTTAGCAGATTACGAACTTTTAGCAAGATGACAATGGGATCGTGTTGGAATGACGAATTTATAAAAATAGCAGACTTGGACCCCTGATCTATCGACCCGTGACGCTGCTTTTTTCTTTAAAAGGGTTAAAAAAATGTTCGTAAAAACATAAAATTACAATCAATACAAATGAGAGAATCCCTTTTAAAAATTGTTCATCATAATTTTCCTGTCCTTATCTCAGTTTATTTGGGGTCCGCGAAACATACCTTTTTCTTCCATGCTTCTCTATTGATTTATTTAAACTTCTCCCACATATAATCAGCATATAACGTTCCCACTGCTGGGACGCAGATATCACAATTAATCGACAAGGCCAAATCTAAGAAGGTCGTACGACCTATTTACACATGGGAATGACAATCTAAAACAGGACATGAAATACTTCGACACGGTTATCAAGTTTTGTAAGGATATGGCTGGAGACAGAAATAAGATCGAGAAAGCGGCTAGCGATATCTACAAAAAAAAAAACTGACAGCAGCGAGAACTCAGAAGACGGCTATGAAAACAACAACACAGAATAGAGCGAAGCAACGGCATATAGAAGAGCTAAGAAAACAGTTGAACGTACCCAAGAAGCCCGACCTGACATGCCGGCGACGTCGTGAAAAGATGCCCTCCTATAAATAAATACCACCCGTCTCTCCAGTAGTCCAATGCTTACTCAAGGATGCATATCCGGTAGGCTCGCAATCCTTTCCTATCCTAAAGGGCACGTCTACCTGAACATTACAACGCTCCCCGGTCTACTTCTTGATATGCAATGGCCTCTGTAGCACCATGAAGCATGAGGCTCCAGGGGCTAGTGCAAATCTTGGGGTTCGTTCGATTAATCCAGTCTGGTCAAGCCACGCTAGGATCGGTACATTTCGATCATTCATTCATTCATTCATTCTTTCGTTCCTTCTTTCATTCATTCATTTTACAATCTCGCGATATAGATTTTAAACTATCGTTATTCAAAATCATACAGTGACTTACATATTAGTGGTTGTGATTGTACCTACACATCAATTACAATGTTTACACATTAATAAATCTAACACGACATTATCTAAATTCTAAGCAAATATGGGCTACATGTTATCTACAGTCTAAAGTTGTTTAAATTTTACAATCAGTCAGACTTGTGCAGTCAAGTGCGTTGGACAGAATAGCGTTTTGGGATATTTGGTAAATTGTTGTGGTATTTATTTATTATTGAATTTTTTCACTAACTTTATTTAGGCTAACTATTTTGAGGCATTTTTGAGATAGTAACAGCGGTATATATCTAACTGTCTCACAGCAGGTAAAAAATATTATAAACAGAAAGAAAAGCAACGATTTCAGACCTATTAACCTATTGACCGCCCCAGCCGGATTTATACGACAAATGTTTTCGTACCTTTTTTTACTCTGGCATCTCACAGGTCAACCTAGGATGTTGTCGGCTGTTTAACCAGACTTGCCTGTGGTTGCCTTAATGAATTAAGGCCTTCAGCCAGGGCTATGGGATCCGGGCCTCGGCTTACAGCTTCGCTCGCGGGGCAAGGGACGGGCCGATCGGAAGTATTTAGGGAAGATTTAAAGCTACAGGCTCAGCGGTGCGGGCTGATTCGAGCACAGGTTTTCCGTGCTCGACCCGCCTCAGTCATATTTATAAGACCGAGAACCTATATGGGTTTTTTCGGTTTGTGCCATTCCACGACGCTATTCGCTGTAGGTATTTTTTGTATTGTTATATGGGCCAGCTCTTGACCTCGGATCACGCCTGATGGAAAGCAATGTTTGAGGTCT
Organism: Polymixis lichenea; assembly: GCA_949091785.1. Lineage (NCBI taxonomy): Eukaryota > Metazoa > Arthropoda > Insecta > Lepidoptera > Noctuidae > Polymixis > Polymixis lichenea. The sequence continues at coordinate 3,810,378 of OX420958.1, forward strand.
ATGATGGAACGAGCAAGCCCAGAAGATGCCTATTCACTTGATTTGAATGCAGGCGGCCGCATTTCTTTGTCAATTTATGAGCTGAGCGCTGCGGGCACGGCAATTGATATATCGCGGTCAAAAGGTTAAAACCGGTGTTTATAAACGAATTTTATGGAAATGGTTTTATTTGGTGTGGAGTTCTATTTTTAACGGACTTCCAAAAGGAGGAGGTTCTCAATTCGTCGGAACCTTTTTTTTTTTAATGCAAAGAGGTTGGAACTTCACAATGAGGTTCAATTAAGATACTCTGAAGGTGCAGTTTTGTGATTATACGTCGCAGTTTTTAATTTAAAAAAATAGTTTATTGAAGAAAGTTTATTTGAAAAAGTTTTCTTTCTTGGAAGAATGATTTATTCTTTTATTTCTTTTCTTTCTTCTTTCTGCATAGATTTAGATAAGGTATAAACAGGCTGGTGGCCCACCTGACAACTTTTAACTGTTAAAACTGCAATGATCGCAGTTCTCGTCAACATAATTCGTGACATTTTAATGTGCTTATCATTCAGGTTCAGAAACAGTCCGTTCACAGTTTATTTACCTTTGAATTTAGATCACTGTCAAAAAAAATCAAAGTAATCTTTATTTTCGTAACAATATGGTTGCTATTGGGTTGTTGCTACTGACTAGTCTGTCAAAATCAAAGTGCTCTTTATTCATAGTTCAATAAGGTTGTAGTTGGGTTGAACCTGTCAGAGGTAAAATAGCTGTGAACGGACTCTAGTTGAAATGTCTGTTTGACGCTATGGAAACCTAAATATATTGTTGATTTAACACACTATGTATTTTAGATTTCAGATCACCACTCTTGAAAAGACTATAGTCTATTCGCGTTAAGAAAATAGTGGCTCATCGTTGTCACTCAGCTTAGCCACGCCCCTTGACCAATTAGATCGTAGTAAATTAGAAAACCGTGTTCAAATTGACCAGTTGAAGTAAGCCCTTGAGACATACTATAATTTACTATGATCTAATTGGTCAAGAGGCGTGGCTAAGCTGAGTGACAACAATGAGTCAAAATTTTCTTAACGCGAATAGACTATACAAGGAATGCCTCCAACGTTTAAAACAAATACAAAAAAAAACCAAAGAAAATAAAATGTTTAAAGATTTTTTATTGATTTAACGACACTGGTTAATTTTTAGTGTTGAAACACGATTTGTATACAGGGTGGTAGGGACATCGACGCGCAAACTGTAACTATGAATTCAGCAAACAATTCAAGAAATCTAGACCCGAACGACACAAAAGGGACTGAGCATTTTATGGCGTTATTGAGGGTTGTCGTTAAATGGAGAGAAGATAAATCTGTATTAGAAAAAGAAACAGTTTATTTCAGACTAATGTTAGTTTTTAAATAAAAAGTTTGTGAGCAACTAAGAATATGATAAATTGATAACGTATAGATAAATCCATGACTCGTACTAAGAACAGTCTACACGTGCAAGCAATCCCAATTTGTAAACAAAAGAACGGTTTTCTTAGGAAGTTCGGTATGTATGATGCCGACAGTCGAGTTTATTACGGGCTAGGATAATAAAGCGACAAAAGAACGTACACAGGTATTAAATTATTGTCGTTATTGAGTGTGGGTGTAATGTTAAATAGAATGTATCATTGTATGGAAGATAAGCTATACCAACCAAAGCTGAGTGATTTGACGCCTTAGGGAGTTTGTCGTTAAATCGAGTGACGTTACATGGAGTTTACACTGTATTTAGAAGGTTATCATTTAAAAAAATCTGCTGTTTCATAGAAAAAGACTCACGTGGTCAAAATTGTATGAAAAAGCATTTTTTTTTAAATTTAAAAACAGTATAATGTACTGAATCCAAAGTAACTGGCTGCGCGTCGATGACCCTGCCACCCTATATTGTCTAGAGACTGCTGTGGTCGCATTTTTGTAAATGTAGCTTGAGTTTTGGACCGTTTTTGCCTCTACGAAGGTCCACTTAGAAAATCCGGCATCTTGTTTCCACCAGTCGGCATTTTGGTTTACCAGTCGGCGTTTCAGTAAAACGAACTTTATCTGCGTTCAGCTGGCCATTTACTAAAACGCCTCATATTAAAATTGAATATTTTTGTATGAGCCGCATTGTCTAAGTTCTACCTATTGATACAGCGACACTGGAAAATCCTGGAACGCGGTTTTTAATAAAACATAAATAAAGTGATAAAAAAACATTAGGTCGATTTAGATGTCATATTTTTTTGTAAAAATGTATAATATTCGCGTAGTATTTCATGAACGATATTTAGGTGTTACCAACTTTATAACCGACTTAAAGAAATATTAGGTTACACATTCAACGAAATTTGTATAAATTTTCAGTAATTTAAAAATAATATTGTGATGTAAAAAACATGTACAAATATTCAAGAGATTATGTAAGTAATAACTAAAAACATACTAGGTCCACATAGATTTTTCAATAGAAAAGAAACATTCTTCATACAGAACCCATTCGAACAATTTTTTTAACTATTTAGGGGTTTATTCAGTCAATTCAATATAGGATAAGTTTTTATCCAGTGCGCAAACTGTAACCATGAATTCAGCATATCATTCTAGACACCCCAGCGTAGAAATTTTACGTCGGTTTTACAAAAAAAATCAGCTGTTTCCATAGAAAAGTGCAATACCTACGCGGTCAAAATGTATGGAATAGCTGATGTTTTTTTTTATTACTGACGAAAAATTTCTGCGCTGAGAGATCTAGAATGATATGCTGACTTCATGGTTACAGTTTGCGCACTGGATAAAAACTTATCCTGTATATTTATTGAAGTAACCATGACTCATTTGTTAGTAAAAACTTATCCTATGTTATACATGTCCCGGAATTAACACATACCACCAACAGAAAAATATTATGATACTAGCTTTTGCCAGCGGCTTCGCCCGCGTCTTGGTCGGAAATTGTCCCACGGGAACGTACTACCAGGATGAAAATTATCCTATACACCGAGAAATTTTTATGGTTGTTTTCCCGCGGCAGAACAACTTGCCATAAGGAGTACTTCCAAAGATCGAGTAAAAGTTTAAAAAAATGTTTTAAAATAATTTAAAAAATATTCATCAACTCGATAAAACACTACTCAATAGTAACACTAGAGGTAACTTGTAGGTACTACTCGAATTGCACGCACCGCCGACATAGGGCACAGCGATGCATAAATGTTCAAAGGAAAATAAACTCTCGCACGTGGTGATTTTTCACAATGGTTAATCTGCCATTTTTTGTTTCTAATATTTTATTTGGTTATAAAACGATTGTATTATCAAGACAAAATCATTTCGCTGCGGGAAAACAACCATTAAAATTTTACGGTGTATATTATTCCATGTTAGAAACTATCTGTGTTCCAAATGTCATCCAAATTCGTTCAGCTGTTTTTGCGTGATTAAGTAAAAAACTTGATTTAAAATATTATGTTAAAACCATAATGTTGATTTTTTTCACTATTATGTGTAAATCCTTGTTTATTGATTAAATTAGTTGTACAGATTGTGGGAGAAAATTGTGGTCACATTACAAATCTACGCGCGCATGTAGTCACACACGTATAGGGGCCTAGCGTAGCAGGTACGTCGTACAAATTACTTTCAATTATGAAAGTAATTTATACGACGACGACGATCGACGATTTATACGATTATTTTTTTTTGTATTTATGTGTCACTGAATTAATGCATGTTAATGCATTAATTCAGTTACACATTGTATACTATACTTGGACTTTTAATCGTATTCAGTAATTTGACAGTTCAAAGAAAAATAATGTTACCATACTAAAACTAATAGTGTTGGGGTAGTGAACGATTTAGAACGAATGATAAAAATGTTTTAATTTTAATTTCGATAGATAACTTAAAAAAATTGTTTGTAACATGTGGATTATAAGAATATACACCGTGAAATTTTAATGGTTGTTTCCCCGGAGCGAAATGGTTTTGTCAAATAAAATATTAGAAACAAAAAATGGCAGATTAACCATTGTGAAGAATCACCACGTGCGAGGGTTTATTTTCCTTTGATCATTTATGCATCGCTGTTCCCCCTTGTCGGCGGCGCGTGCGATTCGAGTAGTACCTACAAGTTACCTCTAGTGTTACTATTGAGTAGTGTTTTATCGAGTTGATGAATATTTTTTTAATTAGATATTTAAAAAAAACATCTTTATTTTTTACTTTTACTCTATGCTCCGAAAGTGCTCTTTATGGCAAGTTGTTCTGCCGCGGAAAAACAACCATTAAAATTTCTCGGTGTATAACAAATTCTACTATTTTTAATAGTGTACTATCTATCATGTTTTTAAGACAAATTATTAAATTTAAAATATATTTTTTTGTATGTGAGTACATTATTTTAAGTTCATTCATTCTTACACCACCTCACTATATTTTTTTTCATAATCTGGTAACAGTTCAATTGTCATGTTACTGAAGATGATTATGAGTCCAAGTATAGTTGTATCAGAAAGGTGTAAGTAGTCAAATTAAGTGTGTTGTACGTCCCATACAAAATCTGTCGTCCCATACATTGGGGTCGAATATGCAATACATATTCGACCCCAATGTATGGGACGACAGATTTTTCGCGATTACGATGGAGCCATGGAGAAAGTAGTTGTTTGATGATCTGTACCACACCCTTGCATGCCGCCTTGGAAGAAGTGGTGGCGCAATGGAACCGGCTACGACTAACGAGCTGTAGGTCGTTAGTTCCATCCCAGGCAGGCTCTATACTTTACTTTAAAAAACGGTGAAGGAAAACATCGTGAGGAAACCGGCATGTCCTAGTACCAAAAATTTGAAGACATGTGGCATCTACCAATTCGCACTGAGCCCGCATGGTGGATTACAGCCCACTCCCTCTCACAAAGAGGAGGCCTGTGTCCCAGCAGTGGGAATATTATTGGCTGGTTACACACCACGCCCTTGATTTAGATCACACCGTGCCGATACACCCTGTATAAACGTTGCTTAAAGTAAAGACGTTTAAACTTGGAGAAATCTGTTAAGGTGTTACAAAAATGTAACTTAAATAAATCTGTACTATTTTATAATAATTTTATATATTATTTATATATATTATATTATATTATATTATATTATATTATATATTATAATATTATAAAGCTGAAGAGTTTGTTTCTTTGTTTGGTTGAACGCGCTAATCTCAGGAACTACTGGTACGAATTGAAATATTATTTTAGTGTTGGATAGCTCATTTATCAACGAAGTTTACAGACGATATCACATCACGCTAAGACCCTTAGGAGCCTAGCAAATATAAAAAGTCACGAATACGAAGTACTCGCACGAGCAGGTGATTCGAAGCGACGGGGTGGGTCGGGGAGCAAGAAATTTGACGCGAACGAAGTCGCGAGCAGATGCTAGTAATAAATAAATTTCTAATTAAATAGTCGCTAATCATCACTTACCTTAAAGCGTCGTTTATAAATGAAGGATTAATCACTATAATTTAATTAAAATCGTCATCTCCTCACCTTGATAGCCTGCGGGAGGTCGGGGAGCTTCATGTCCCTCAGCTGTTGAGGGAGGTTCATACTCTTGACTGCGGACACCGCGCGCGCCGGCGCAGCTGATATACCCGCCTGTAACGCAAACCACAGATAAATAACATTTTTTTTTTAATGAAATGAAATATTTATTTATGTAAGTAGATCATAAAAGACACTTTTACACGGCAATATTTTGTTGGTCAATATTTTAAAAACTAGATGGCGCCGGCATTTCCTAGCTGACTGTTCACTGATAAGAAAAGCCGAAACAAACTCAGAGGTCATGGTCTCTTTAAAATTCCAAACATTATGTTAGGTATTAGAATTTTATGTGAGTCTAACAATGCAGGGCAATGTCTGGATGGTCTTCTTGAAGAAAGAGCCATTGCAGCTTTGAGCTGACTTGTCCCAACAGACGGCATGTATACAGGGTTATTGGACAAACACCAGCAACCTCTTAAGAGGTCATTGTACTCATCATTATGAACAACCTTTACTATGGGACCAAACCTGAAATCGCGAAAAAAAAATCAGCTGTCCCCTACATTTTGATGAGTTATACGAACATAAATGTAAGGAACAGCTGATTTTTTTTCGTCTTAAGGTTGTTGGTGTTTTTTCAATAACCCTGTATATCAGTCATCGTGTAACTCAACCCTATTTTAGGGTGCTCAACGACCCGTCACAAGACGCTACCAGATCTGCAGGACATATGCGTTCGCCATAAACAAAATACTCAAAACCGCCAGACTGTTATAAAGTCGTGTATTCAATCTAGCCTGTATGAAAATTTGGAATAACATATCACGAGTCAACTTAGGAGCATGCCGCGGCTTAACCGGACTTGGCTGTGAGCTACCTTAATAAATTAAGGCCTCCAGCCAAGGCTTAAAAACTTTAAACTAAAGCGACTACTCGCTAAGGGCACCCCTTGTGGGGTACGGAACTCGGCTTAGGGCGTCGCAAGAAGACGGCAGCAAGGGGCGAGCTGATTCGGAAAGAACAACAATATCACCATTTGTTTAGCCTTTTACCAACTACGTTTGGTTTGGCTTCCAGTCTAAGCGAATGTAGCTGTAGAATGTACCACAACTTTACATAGAGCGACTGCCTACCTGACTTCCAAAATCCAGTTACTGAGCAACTCAAAATCAAAATCTTCTCTCTTCTGCCTAGCCTTTTCCCAACTATGTTGGGGTCGGCTTCCAATCTAACCGGATGCAGCTGAATACCAGCATTTTACATGGAGCGACTGCATACCTGACCTCCACAACCCAGTTACTGGGTAATACGATACCCCGTGGCAAGACTGGTTGTCAGACTTTCGGGCTTCTGACTACCCGTAACGACTGTCAAAGATACACGAATTACAGTCGGGACCAACGGCTTAACGTGCTTTCCGAGGCACGGAGGAGTCTTGGTATGTAAAGATGGTCACTCATCACGGACCAACCGCGGCAAGCGTCGCTTAACCTGATCGATCGACCCGAACGGCTAATATTACTTAGCCACATTTTATATCACACCTACATGGGCACTTATGAAAAGTCAATAGCTAGGTGCACGGTTCCAATTTGTCGCTTCCTACGCAGAAGAGCCAGCAAGAAACTCCACGGTTACTCTTTTAAAAATAGTTGGCTTTTACAATGTTTACAAATTATTGATAGTGGTACTACGATATCAATTGGTGACACTGGTTGTCACTTTCGGGCTTCTCACCCGTAACGACTGTCAAAGTTGTAGGTATGAATGACAGCTACAGATAATATGACATAGTCAGTCACCCACCGCTGGGAGGCTGGGATTCAGGCCCGTTGCCCAATCGAGGGTGCGGCGAATATATAGTCACCAGAAAAGATTAACGACCAGGGTCGTCGAATTCCTGGCTCACCAAGGTCAAAGGATTTTCATTTCTAAAATGTATGTCTACATTTATATACTAATAATAAAGCTGAAGAGTTTGTTTGTTTGCTTGAACGCGCTAACTACTGGTCCGATATGAAAAATTATTTTTAATATTAGATGGCCCGTTTATCGAAAGAGGCTATATAACATCACGCTAAGACCCCTAGGAGCCGAGCAAAGAGAAAAATGTCACGAATACCAAGTATTCGTACGGGCAGGCGAGGCGAGCGACGGGGTGGGTCGGGGAGCAAGAAATTTGACGCGAACAAAGTCGCGAGCAGAAGCTGTTCTCCTTATAATGCGTGCGCTCTCGTGTTAGGTAGTAAAATTATGAAATGTTTATTTATTTAAGAAAATTCAAGTTATACAACTGACTTTAAACTAACTAACTAAAACAACAAAAACAAAAGGACACTTAGGCGTCGAAGTATTCGTCCGCATCACTGTCATCAGGAAACGTGCCCAGATGACTGCCAGCATTGCCACGTTGAATGGCAATGCTAATTCTTTGGCCAAAGAAAGAAAGTTAGTTAGTATGTATGTATGGGTGGAATGTTGCAAGCTGAATTAAAACCACTTCCATTCTTATGGAGTTGAAATTTCACATGTTGATTATGTTTCGAAGACAATGATGTTTTAAAAATCATGCATTTTTCTACATCCAGAATTGGCTCCAGACGAAGAAACTCCATAACGGTCAATGGTACAGACACGAAATATATTACATTTTTATTTTATTTTCAACAAACAGACAGCTTCTGTAGTTATTAAAAGTTTAGTCAAGGCGCATAGTTTCTAGGTACTACATAATTATGAAACATTAAATTAGATATGTATTATTTGGGATGATTATTTAGTTTTATTTCACTTACTTCGATATTCTGTAATAAAGATAACAGAATGGAATAATTTTGCATACAAACTACTACTAAAAACATCTTTATTCAGTTACTACACAAAGGCTAAAGTAGATTGGTGCTCCTTCAACGTTTTAGAGCATTTTCTATTAACCGACGTCGGTAAACTACAGTCCGTTCACAAATATTTTACCTCTGATTTTGCGTCTCTGTCAAAATCAAAGTGAACTTTGGTCCGTTACAATAAGGTTCCTTTTTTCGGCTCAGTTGCCACACACTAATTATTAACTTTAACCAACTAATTATTTAATATAATTTAACTAATTATGAACTTTTACCAATTAATTATTAACTTTTATTAACTAGTTATTAACTTTTACCAATTAATTATTAACTATTACCAAGTAATTATTTACTATAACCAACGAATTATTTACTTTACCGACTAATTATTCCTTATAATCCTTACAAATCCTCCTACTAACCTCAGCCTTCTGCATTTTGTTCTGTTCTTGCAGCCTGCAGAGTATGTCGGCCATATTTGTCTGTAGCACCATGCCGCCCATGACCAGTTCATCCAAGACCTGGTGTGCTGCATCCGCGTGGAAAATCAGATCCAGCTCGCAGACGTTCTCGAAACATTTGTCTAGGGTTTCTACGAATACCTGGGGATGATGGATTGAAGAATTTAAAAAAAAAATGCATTTTTTAATGGCATAAAGGTCATGCAACCACATGCCATAAAAACTGAATTTAAGACATTTTAGAACGGAATTTGTAGCCGGTTTAATTCTTGCAGTCATCAAAATCAAAAATAATTTCTTCAAACGAGGCTGAGAATCAGCACTTTTCGAACGGTTGATCAGTTTATCAATTAAGAAAGGCAAAATATGGGCCAAAAAAAGCATTTCAAAAAATCAGCTTAGCTCAGTTCACTCCTTAAGCTAGGTCTCTTCCAAACTGCGTAATTAATACCAGACTGTTCCACGCCTCGCATGATAAAAGCTGAACTAAGATTATCGGTATAACCAGTCTTTTTTGAAGTAATCCCATGGTCTATATTTTGCTGACAAAGGAGGCTTTTAAATGGCTTGTCGTAATTTACTTTTCAATCACTTTTTGTAATGTAAGATAAATAGCCACCCAAATACGATAAAAGGCAAAAATAAGACAGGGTGCCAGGGACATAGATGTAACCAGACACCAGCGTAGACATTTTTCGTCGGTTATCAAAAATAAAAAAAGCTATTTCATAAATAAGTGCAATCAATTGCCTACGCGGTCAAAATGTATGGAACAGCTAATTTTTTTTTTAAATAACTGGCGAATATTTTCGAAGCAGGTGCTTCAATGTCTCTGCCACTCTATACAAACATATTACCTGAATCAGGTCTAGTATGCCGAGCTCGCTCTCGGAGGAGTCCACACAGAAGACGAAGTATAGCGTCGCATAGTGTCTGTAGATCAGCTTGTAGTCCGAACCGCCTATTAGGCTGAAAAAATAAATACAAACAATATGTATTCGTTTGTTTTCAGCAAATGGGTCAAAGGTAGATAACACAGGGGTTACCTAGTGGTAACAGACCCGATTTTCTTTGTAGAATTGAGGGTTTGTGGGTTCGAACCCAGGCAAGTATGTGTGTCAGTTTATTTAATCACCACTGGTCTCAAAACGGTGAAGGATAACATCTTGAGGAAACCGGCATGTCTTAAAACCCAAAATTCAAAGACATGTGACATCCACGAACCCGCATTGGGCCCACGTAGTGGATTATAGCCCACTAACTCTCACAGAGAGGAGGCCTGTGTCCCAGCAGTGGGAACATTAAAGGCTGATTAAGCTAAAGTTGATAACATACCTTCCTCCTTCAAGGAAATTGCACACATTGTCGTCCCGTTTTGACACCAGTTGAAATGTCTCTTTTATTATCTGCTGCTGCATGTCTTCATTCTGCAAGAACAACAATAACAGTGTAAACATACAGGAAAAAATATTAAATTATCTAATATATAAAATTTCCATGTCACAATGTTAGTTACCATACTCCTCCGAAACGGCTTTACCGATTTTTACCAAATTTTATATGCGTATTCAGTAGGTCTGAGAATCGGCTATTATTTATTTTCCATACCCCTAAGTGATAAAGGTTGTTCACCCTAAATAATTTATAAGGCAAAACAACGTTTGCCGGGTCAGCTAGTATTATATAAATTTTGACCAGTGCACAAACTTCAGCATAAATATGATTCTAGGCCCTTTAGCGTAAAAAGTTTTCAATGGTTTTCAAAAGAAAAAATTTGCTGTTTCATAGAAAAGTGCAGTACCTAAACGGGCAAAATGTATGGAGTATTTTTTTTTATAACCGTATAGTGGAATCGTTTGCTATTATCTAGCATAACATGAAGTTTCTATACCTAGTTTGTCTAAATACGACGAGTTGTTTAGGAGTTATGAGGGAACAGATGAACATGCATTATACCCTGTTACAATCAAAACCCTGCTTTGGCTTTCCCCATAGTCGGGTAAAAGAACATCGCGCCCGTACTCCCCGAAGAATTAAGCAGACGTGTACCTATAGTACATTTCGCCAGGTATGCGCGCCATATCTTGGACATTAGTGACATCGGTGAACGAAAAACATCATGAGGAAACAGGGACTTATAATTAATATCAGTCAGAATTCGCCAACTCAAGGAAAATGTAAAAAACAAAAACATTTTACATGTATTTTTGTGGTACACTACTGATAACATACAAACTATTTGATAATGATTGGTTTAATTGCCAACTGTTTCAAATCATTTGGCGACTCTATCTAGCTTATTATCTCTATAATATTAATATGTTCAGCAAAAACTAAGTAGGTACCGCTTTTTACGAAAATTACGCGGACGGAGGAGTATGCAATTTGGCACAGTTAAAGTTTATACGGCGATCCTTCCGCTTATTAAATAAAAATGTAATTTAATTTTAGTAATTTAATAATAATCTAATTTAATTTTAATAAATTAATAATAATCTAATTTAATTTTAATAATTTAACAAAAATCTAATTTAATTTTAACAATCAACGTGGCGGCGCAACGACTGTCGGATCAGGTGCGGGTCATCCAGCGTAACCATATGCTGGATGCCGCTGTACTTGATCGACTTCGCCTCGAATCACGGAATAGCCATGCTACGCCTACTTCGCCACGGGTGCCGCGACGAAACCGCGTTGGTGAAGAGGATGATGGCGGGGTGATATTCGTGAGTTCCCAATGCAATGCAAGATTGAGGAGCGCTTTGGGGGATGCTTTCCGGGAGTATCGCTCCACTCCACCTGAACTTAGACCACGTTTACCTCGTTTGCCCATGCACGAGAAAAACAAGGCGCTGGTGTGTGCTCTAGACTCACAGTTATCAACATGTCCTGACGGTAGCAAAGATCTCGCCGATACCCACTCAATCTTGTACTGTGCAGCTGTAGCGGTATGTCGTGGTGCTCATGTTCGATTTCCCAACAGTGACAGAGCTCCACGACCAAAACCAGCCGTACCAGCTTGGCAGTACAGGATTGAGCGTCGTATCGGTGAGGCTAAGACACTCATCGGCAAGCTTACCTGCTTCAGGGAGGGCAATACTCGCCCTAGAGTGATGCGCTTCGTGTGGCGGGCGTTTTCCGGGACTGATAATAGTTCTCGAGATTATATAACCCGCGTCACGGAGTGTATCAACTTCCTGAAGCAGAAGATCTGTGCATGGGCAAACCGTATTCGTCGGTACAGGCGGAGAGTGGAGCGGTACACTCAAAATCGCACATTCCAAAGCGATGAAAAGTGGGTTTACAGAGCTTGGGAGCGACCATACCAAGGTGTGGCTGACACGCATCTGCCGGATGATGACGCCATGTGTTCTTTCTGGCAAAACATCTGGTCGGTGCCTGTCAATCACACCGAAGGTGATTGGGCTAGGGAGATCAAGCGAGCGTGTGGTCAAATAGCAGAAATGGAGGCACTTACCGTCAGCCCCCAAGATGTAGCTCGTGCAGTCCATCCGTTGCCTAACTGGAAATCTCCAGGGCCGGATGGGCTGCACAACTTTTGGATCAATTGTCTCCAAAGGTCACACGCTCGCTTGGCATCCCAGTTTCAGTCAGCCTTAGATTCAGGGTCGCTGCCCCAGTTCTTAACAACAGGGATAACCCACCTGCTTCATAAATCAGATAGTAAGGCGGAACCCAAAAATTATAGATCGATCACTTGTCTACCGACGGTCTACAAAGTTCTGACATCCATTTTGAGAGCAAAAATTTACAATCATGTAGACACCAACCCTATCATGTCTGCCTCTCAAGATGGATGTCGGAACGGGTCCCGCGGTACTAAGGAGCTACTCCTCATTGATATGGCCATTAGCCAACAGGTTTGTCGTTCCCGAAAGGATCTTTCGACATGTTTGATAGACTATAAGAAGGCCTATGACTCGGTGCCACATACATGGCTCAGGAGGGTGCTGGAATTATATAAAGTAGATGCAACTCTGCGCACCTTCCTGATGTCATGTATGGGGCAATGGAGGACGGTCCTTCGCTATCCAGGATGTCGAAATATCCAGCGGAATAGCGAACCGATAAGGATCGAGCGAGGCATATTTCAGGGCGATAGTTTGAGTCCGCTTTGGTTCTGCCTAGCCTTGAATCCTCTTAGCACATTGCTGGAGGATTCAGGTATAGGCTATCGATTGAGATGAGGTGTTCAGGTTATATCTCACCTCCTATACATGGATGACCTAGAGCTGCCCCCAATAATTTGCAACTGATGGAACTACTGAAAGTAACTGCAACTTTCAGTAGCGCCATCAGGATGGAATTTGGTGTGGACAAATGTGCGGTCATGCATGTAAAGCGAGGGGAGATTGTGGAATCCGTGGGAACCCAGTTCTCGGATTCCATACACCTAAGATCCCTCTCCTCAAACGAAACATACAAGTACTTGGGTATGTCGGAAGCGTTAGGCATCAACACTGCTGACATGAAACAATCGTTGAGGGAGCGCTTCTTTTGCCGCCTGAATAAAGTTTTAAATAGTCTTTTATCAGGCGGAAACAAGGTGCGCGCCTTCAACGGTTGGGTCATGCCGGTTTTGATGTACTCTTTCGGCATACAAATGGACTCAGACGGAACTTGACGCCCTGGATAGGAGGGTCCGCACACTGCTCACCGCAAATCGGATGCATCATCCGCGGTCATCGGTGATGAGACTGCATATCCCGCGATAGTGTGGAGGTCGAAGCTTCTTAAACGCTAAGAGCCTCCACAATCGCGAGATATGCAGTCTCAGGGAATATTTCCTAGAAGCCGACGTGGGGATGCACTGAGATGTGGTCTCAGTGGAAAAAGGGCCTTACCCCGCTCTCCTTGGGTAACGAGAACTGGCGCAAACCTAAAGTATTAGATACTAATGACCGCAGGGAGGTATGGCAGAGCAAAGAGCTTCACGGGTGCTTTTACCGGGTCCTACATGGACCTGATGTAGACCTCTTAGCGTCCGTATCCTGGTTACGATCCGGTGATCTCTTTGGAGAAACCGAAGGTTTTGTCTTTGCAATTATGGACGAAGTTATGTTGACGAACAACTACCGGAAATATATTGTGAAGGATGGAACGGTTGACATCTGTCGAGCATGCCACCGTCCGAGGGAATCAATCCGACACATTATTTCTGGCTGTTCTAGTCTGGCTAACGGAGACTACTTGCATAGGCACAACCTTGTGGCCAGGATTATCCACCAGCAACTTGCTCTGAAATACAGTCTTGTGGACTCGGAAGTACCGTACTATAGGTATGTGCCCGACCCAGTTCTCGAAAATGGCACTATCACATTGTATTGGGATCGATATATCCATCACTGACCGGACTATTGTTGCCAATAAGCCAGACATAGTGGTGATAGATCGATTAGAGTGTCACGCAATGATTATTGATATAGCAGTTCCACATGACGAGAACCTCGTGAAAGCTGAAAAAGATAAGCAGATCAAGTATCTTGACCTGTCACGCAAGGTTGTCGACATGTGGGATGTGGATACAGCAGTCATTGTGCCGATAGTCGTGACGGCCAATGGCATTATAGCCAAGAGCCTCGACCAACACCTCAGGAGGCTCTCGTTAGGCAGCTGTATCAAGGGCTTGATCCAGAAAGCAGCATTGCTGGACACGGCGCGTATAGTAAGGAGGTTCCTCTCTCAGCAGCCCTGACCACCGGTAGCTTGGACCCTGTTCCCGATACCGGTGGGCTACTATTTTTTTATATTTTTAAATGTTTTTATATATTTTTTTTATATTCAAATATTTAAAAATATAATTTGTAGTATTAATCAACGAAATAAAGGAATAATTTTGTAAAAATTATTGCATTAGAAATACATTAAGTTTTATGAATTATAGTCGAATTTCAACCACTGGGTCTTTTAACATCTTTTTCACATGCATAATTTCAACATGAATAAAGTAACCAATTCTTTGTAACAATATTTTGATTTAAAAGAGTGTCCGTGGAGTTTCTTACGTTCTTCTGCATAGGTACCTGCTACGCTTTGGAATAGGCAACTAGCTTCATCTTTCTGACTGACTGACCCCTTGCCAATTCCAAAGAGTCTTTAATGGGTTTACTTAAAATAAATGGTTTGCGTTTGTACTGAATCAATGTGTATTAAGAGTGTTTTGTTTTTTATTTATTATGTAGTATTATTTCAAACACAATATAAATTGTGAACAAATAAATTGAATTGAATTGAATGGTAACAGGTTTTGTGTCAATGTCCCTGCCACACTGTATGTGGATAGATATTGGTGTACTTGAAAATAAATTTATAAATATGTTAATTTATGTAAAGTATGTTGCTTGGCTACAAGTTTATGTAAATTCAGGTGTGACACAGTTTCTTAACTTAATATTAACTTAGATGACTTGCAGACAATAAGAATATTTTGATCAATAATTTAGCAGCAATCGCCGTATAAATGCCAATCCAAATTCTTTTTTTACCTAGCAATTTTTCACACCTCAAATTATTATTCCAGTGATCATGATGTATTTACAATTTATTCCATTTCTGATACAGCATATGTGCATATTATCTTAGCAGGCCATATCCAAATACCAGCACTGCAACACATTTTAAATGTCGCAGCATCATGCTGAGATAGGGGCCTTTTGGCCTCTTAAACGTACTTTGTTTTTTAATTTACTTTTTTTTAGTTATTTTTATTATTATGTATATTGTGTAGTTAAGTTTGTGATGATCCTGTGGGAGTCTAATAAATACTTTTTATTCTTTCAATTCTTGATGTTAAGATGGTCTCCCATCCACGGACCAATCGCAGCAAGCACCATCCCATTTCTTCCTGTGGCTGTTGTAGAAGGCGACTAAAGGACTTACTAGAGAATGGGCAGCAGCGTTCTCTATGCATTTGACCACCATACTGCGATCGCCAACCTGCCTGCCAAGCGTGGCGATTATGGCAAATCCCCCCTTATGAGGAGGCTTATGTCCAGCAGTGGATGACTTTCGGCTGTTATGATGATGATGAGACTTAATTATGCTGTGAAAACACCAAAATGAATGCCCAGGGAATAAATTTGCTGCTGATAAGGATGAAAAAGATAACTTTTTACTAGTTTTTTTTTCTTCAGAATAAAGCTGACTTCTGGAATATCTGATGGCTGGAGAGGAGCTCTCAAGTTAAATATTGATAATTTTAAGTGTATTTGGTGACACTGAAATCTAGCTTACTGGGCAAAATGCTTGGCTCAAGACAGAGCAGCTTTGGGCTGTACAGTGGTCACATGAATCATTTAATTTACCGGTTTTTAACTATGTAGTAGATTATATAGAAAAGCATATATAAATGTTTGCCCACTCGAACGATAAAACGGAAAAAGATAAACGAAAATTATTTAAAAAATTACATTACTCAGTGAAACATGCAATCTGAATAGTTTGAAACCTGTTCCATTTCTAATGAACTGCTGTCACCAAAATATAGGCGTTTGAAACACACATTCCTTTGAAAACAAAATAGAAAAAAAAACTTTCACTCACAAAATATTGGTAGAATTTTGATAACCTCGGCTTCCCATGATTATTGAATACCAATATGGCCTTAATCATTGTGCTAATTAACTATAAACTTAACAAATTACTATATTTTCATTTAATTAATAAATAAATCTATTGTAATCCAATCATGAACGAAAATTATCGATTGTATTTAGACAGTGACATTAACCATTTCGTTCGGAAATTGAAACAAACAAAACACGCGTCAGTTGTCAGAACATAGATTAAAAATAATCAGCGCATTCCAGTTCCCAACAAAGATTTTAACAATTTCTAGACAACTCTCGTTGCTTAGTTTTGGCGTAATTTTCGCCAGTTTTGCATTGAGGTAGAGTACATATTACCTCAATGCATTTTGTCCTCATCATGCATGCTGAGACTCCAGACTCTAGCGACAAAACTGTCAAAAATTATGCTTCAGTCCAATCCAAAATGCATGAAAGTTGTTTTATTTGGCAAAAAAAAACAAAGTCCTACATAGCTGATTTGTATGTACAGACGGCACATCAAGCTATTCCAAACTGTCAAATTTTCTCAATTTCATAGGAACCTTAAACATTTGGAATAAAGTTGCAAAACTATCAAAGAAATTTGACAGTTTGGGGTAGCTTGATGTGCTGACGTCTGTACACACACAAAGACACAAGCAAATTACATAATAAATTACCTACAACACAAAGAGTACATTATTATATACCTACAACAGCTCGGCAATAATATCTGATTTCATGATTCATCCATTCTTCTTCTTTTTTGCGTGTTGATAGCAATCTATAAACAGTCAGCCCAGAATTTGGCTACAAGCTTGGCACTTTCAGCAGCGTTCATCAATTCCTGTAGCGTGCAGACAACAGGACACGCTGGCCAAGATAATAAGCTATGTAAAATGTACTCTGTGATAATAAGTACCCCATTGTTTGACATTTACACTCCACCACATTCTTCTTCTTTTCGTGTCGATGGTACTCGTATACTTCTTTTTTTATTGTTAGGTCCCAGTAGGTTGCCACATTTATTGGGGCATCAGTGGCTTTATTGAGATCATTCACCACATTCAACCAATAATATTCATCGTCAAGATGACACGAAATATTACTGTGATTATTTATGGAAGGCTTACGCGAGTAGCAGCGCGAAGTTGTTTCATCGAAGGAACACCAAAGCCATCTGACACAAGCGAGCACAAATTATAGGATGCTGGATCTACTTCACTCTTTCTTTGAAACCAATGCAGCGTGCTATGTATACTCAGTTTTTAGAAGAATGTGATACCTCGATCGTTGTAATAAAAATATCTAACATCACTTTGGCAGCATAAAAACCTGACAGTATATTGTTTCAAGTTTTTTTCTTCAAATTACAATCTGAGTTACCCATATTGCAAAAAATATGAAGGTTAGCCTTTCGTATTTCGGTTAATGTGAAATAGCTTTTGCTAGCGGCTTCGCCTGCGTTAACCAAGTTTACACAAAACCTTAACAAATCATATACACCTATACCTTCCTCATAAATCACTCTGTATAAACGCTTTAAATCCGTTCCGCGTACTGATTTAGTAGTAATAGTGATAATTATCGATTGACATTACTTTTTCAGAAAGCACTCTTGAGTATCAAACACGATATATCAAATCCTTTAAACAAATCCTTCTGTACGTGTGTATGATGTCACTGAACTCCTCCAAAACGGTTGTATTTTGAATTGTGTGTTTGTGTGGGTCGCTGGATGGTTCAGATTCGCTATTGGATCCGGTAAGTGAAGCTGTGATCGTAATTTCCTGCCTCCATGCGGTTGGCTGCGGACTAAAGTTAGTCCGAAATGTAAATTATTATTCGGTAATACTTCACAACCGCTAAAAGCCGCCATGTCGGATTTTATGTGATTTCATACAGCTTCTAAACCGTGAAAAAACTTAAAGCTTCCAAGAATAAGTATTTCATTTGTCAAAATACGACGAGTATATTAAAAGTTATTATGGAACAGCGAAACACACATACTGCAACCAAAAAGAAATCCTTTGGTTTTGCCTTTTGGTAATAATGTGGTCCAAAGAATATAATAATATTAGTGGGAGATGTGGTCTCCGGATAAACAAAAACCGACGTTATTTTAATTTTTCTGTCTGTGATGTCTTGTATAAACCTTTTTTTTTTCAATTGGCGTTTTTGTCGTAGTTAGATTTTTAGATAAGAACTTTATTTTTCTTTAGTAGAAATAGTAATAATATTAGACCAATGTCTGGCAACACTCAAAACTCGCGAACGCGTTGTACTGTCTCCTGTAACCCGCGAGTGTCACAATAAAAAAAAATCGCAAAAACTGAATGATTATTGTGTGAAATAAACATTTATTGTTAACTTTCAAGTTCTGTACAGTGTTAAATGTTTAATGGAAGCCTATTTGCGGGCCGCTGATGCTACAATAACGAGATACAGGTCAGTGTAACTGAAGATGGACATGGTATATTTTGTTGTCTTTATTTGGGTGTTCTGAGGTTTCTAGCGGTGTCGTGTAGCATATTATGATTCTCTGTATCTTTGGGACTCAATTTTGGGCTGTACGTGCTGTTGAAACATACGGTCTTGTTATCAAAATCGGTATAAATATGGTACGGCTAGTTGTTGAGTCTCGAGCGTGAATTTGGAAAGTTAACTAGCGGCCTGTTCGGAGTTATTAAAACTTGATTGTTGCTGTTGCCGCTACCGATTCGAACGCCGGTAGAAGGTTATATCGCTGAAAAATGTGCGCTTTCATAGAACCGTGAAGGTTTTGTATGTTGATAGGCATTTCTGAGAAGAAACACTAAAAATCATGGAATGTCACGGAATTCGGTGGAGTTTATTACGTTAACGCTCTTGAATTCATTTGCGTTAATTAAGTATTGAGATAGTTACATTATTTAGGCATACTTTTCATAAATCATTTATTTGCAAAAGTTTTTATTTACCTTTGTTGGTGAATTACTTACATGAAAAATTTACCCAGTCTACATTTTAGATATAATTCATCTACATTCCACAAATCTGTTTTTAGAATTGAGGAAAAAATAGAAATGTAGGTTATGTAAATATTGACAAGTTCTTTCCAATTTAAAAAAAAAATTATCATCATAACAAAGTAATAATATAATTATCAGCCAATTCATCCATCCATCCAAATTCTAGTACTGTGTACTTATTCATACAGTTATGCAAATATTAGTATTCATAATACAATTCTTACAATTCCTTTCTAGTTAACTCTAAGAAGACATCAAAATAAACACAGATCTAGCCAGCAGCTAGCATGCAGTTTTGTTCTAGTTACTAGTTCAGATTATTTCTCATAAAATGATGACAATCTCCTACCAGCATATTTAGCGGTAAAATCCTTGCTTTTCTTTAAAGTAAAAGATCCAATACAAGGTCCAAAAGATGCCCAAAGGGTTTACAACCAGTCTTTCCATAGACCAACTAGGCTCTGGGTTGTTGCGGTCAGCTAGGCAGCTGTTGCAAGTAAATAACTGGTATTCAGCTACCAACCCTACTTATTTAGGAAAAGGCTAGGCTAATGATGATAATGATATATACTGCTCTGCATCAACATAAAGCATACCGACGGTCCCTACGTACATAGAGACATGTCAAAAACCGAGGTTTACAGGAAAGCATTATTTATGTTCAAACTGCTCTAGAAATAATTATATGTACAATTATAAATTTTGTTTTTCTATAATGTTTTATTAGCTTTAGGAACTTTATAATGGTATTTACATATTTTCTTTTTTTCTCATATACGATTTGTAAATGACGTTAAATACGTAATATTAAAAAAATATAAATATACAGGTGTGTGCTTAAGGAAAATCTAAACCCAATTGTGCAATAAAAAAAAAAACAATTTTTGACATGTCTTTATGTACGTAGGGACCGTCGATACTATCTACATCACTTTTGCACCAATACTACCATAATAGTCTCTCTTCTTACCGTATCAATGGCAATTTAAATTGAGACAACTCAGAATTTAGCTGCAAGTTCGGCACCTTCAGTAGCGCCTATCAGTTCCTGTACTGTACAGGCAACAGGATACGCTGGGCACAACATTAAGTGCCCCATTGTTTGTGAATAGTAATCAATATTTAAATGTAAATTCTACATCGTAATATTTAAGGGACTGGGTATTTTATTCTGTTTAAAAGAGTTTTCGTTAAACGGAGGGGAAAATACAATAATATAATTTAAGTTTTAAAAGCAATTAGAAATATAATAACCTAAAGACAACCGATAGCAGGGAAATACAGTAAATTAACACATGCTGTGTAATTACAATTAAAAGTTTCTAAGAATTCCATTGTGTCTACAAATTGTTTACAAAGTTATATATCTGTATTGTGTTTATTATCAGTGAAATTAATATTGATTGATATAATAATTATATATTTTACCACTATTTAGAGTGGTTGTTACCCTATATACAGTGGTTAAATGGGTAAACCAAACAAATCTCAGCATTTTCTATGTTTTAAGGAGTAATTCTTGAAACAGAAGTTCGCTAAATGTGTAGCGTGTACTACTTTGCTCTAGTTTATGTCTGCAATTTTCCAATTGTTTTTCTTCATTAAGATGGTACTTAAGATTGACACACTGTTGTATTACATTCCTTGTATAGCTAATAAACATGACTATTATTTGTTATTCCAAGATTGAATCAGGAGTTTCAGAATGATTATTTATTATTCTGTGATACTGTAGAAAGTTTTCAAAACAACAATATCTTTATGCGCAATTCAAGAGGCTTATTTAATACAATCTGCTACATGTTGTATCAATCCCATTGATTTATTTTAAGTCAATTTCAACCAGAATTCGCCCACTCTATAGTGTTAGTGTTGGCCTCACCTTCCACAACAAGAGCTAATACATAGCTTTTGATGTGGCTGCATTCAACAGTTTAAAACAAGGTTTTTGAAGATAAACTTTTAACAAAGTTTTTAAATATAATATTAGAGAAAGTTACGGATACAGAATGCATGGTAAATATCATGCATCATCTACACTAATATTATAAAGAGGAAAGATTTGTATTTTTGTATGGAACAAATAAACTTAAAAACTACTGGACCGATTTCAAAAATTATTTTGCCGTTAGAAAGCTACATTATCACTGAGTAACATAGGCTATATTTTATCTCCGTATTCCTACGGTAACGGGAACTACGCGGGTGAAACTGCGGAGCGCTGCTAGTAATTAATAATTTTGCTCGTATCCCAATTTGTTTAAGATGGCGCAGTATGTCTTCTTCTTGATCTTCTTCAATACGTGTCTATTACCCCTTATTTATATACTTTGCTTAAAGTTAAGTAATGATTAGCGTCTGTTTAACTGTTTAACATTTAAACATCATTTATCTTTAATCGTCGTTTATGAATATACCCCAGTGGCGAAGGGTAGCATTATGGCCAGAGTAAGCCGTTCCAAAAAAACACTCATCACGTGATGGAAGCTTCAAGTTTTCTGAGAAGATGATACCCTATTTTCACTGACAGGTAGGAGTTGGTATCGGAGAGTTTCGTACGGAAGATTTGCTATAGATTTGCATTTTTTCAGTAATACATAAAACTAATTGTAGGTACAGACAAGCAAATCAAGCTACCCCAAATTGTGAAATTTTCCCAATTGAACATGAACCTTATGCTTATGCAATAAAGATGAAAAACTATCAAAGAAATTTGAAAGATTGGGGTAGCTTGCTGTGCTCATGTCTGTACTTTGAAATAATACATAGTGGATCGGTGGGAGCTAGGATTTTTAAAGTTAAGCCGATGGGAATGGGTTTGTATTAACCCGTCGCCACTGATATACCGCTTAGTCGTCATCTCACTAGTGAGTGACTTGATATGAAGGCGAAAGATGATATTGCTAGTAAGGGGGTGATTGCCTGCCATATCATCTGTCAAAAAGACAATCCACAGCTAAAGTTATAACACTTTATACATTTTATTGGTTCCGTGAATATATGGTTCCGTGAATATATGGTTCCGTGTGGTGCCAGACGTAAAAGAATAGCACCATCCCATTTCGTGGGCGTCGTAGAAGGCGACTAAGGGACTTCCTAGAGAATAGGTAGCAGCGTTCTCTATGTATTTTACCACCATACTGCGATCGCCAACCCGCCTGCCAAGCGTGGCGATTATGGCAAAACCCCCGTTTGGGGTGGCCTATGTCCAGCAGTGGACGTCTTTCGGCTGAAATGATGATGATGGTGACATAATTTTATTTATTGCTTAGCATTAGATCGACTTCCTCGTTGGTTTGCTGGTCGCAAGCGCTACTGCACGCTAAGCATGTGGTCCTGGGTCCGATACCAGGTCCGGCAAAAAAATTGGCGAAATGTGGGGGTACTATAGGTTCACCTCTGCCTCACCCTTCGTCGAATACAGGTGTGATGTTATGCTATGTAATATTAGTACTGTGGACTTACACTGAAGGAAAACTTCTTGCTTCAGTCTATTAATAGTAAGTACTTAACAATTTTATGTGCGTCTAACACAAAACAGCGGTAATGAAATAAAAGCATTAAGCATAATCGTCAATAACACATAACATGTAAGCAACATGCAATAAATAAAATGTCAGAACAACAGCATTTAACTAAATGCTTATTCATGAAAGAAGATTATGGTACTTGTAACGAAAAAAAAAAAACCATTTTTACATTTATTTTTCTCTGTTCGGGCTAATCTCCGAAACGGCTGGATCGAAAAATGTAAGATAATTTGGCGTTCGCGGTCTACCCTCATATAACAGGCAACTAGCATCTCTGCGTACCCGTCGGGGCTTACCAGCGTGATAATATGTTATTTATTTATTTATTTAATTAAGGTTCACCAACAGTTGTTACAGAGACACATAGTAGCATAAAAGTAATAGTGTCTTAAATCTAACTGCAGAACCAATTACAGGCAAACACCGCATGCAAAATGCTCTTTGTGATTATAACTTATCTTTAAAGACTTAATTTAATGTTCTTGTCATACATTACACTGTAGCTCATAAATATGGACACATTGTTGCCATCAATGTGATTGATATCAATCAATCTCAAATTTGATTAGTCACAATGAGGGTAGACATATTGGTTTATAATTTGTATATTGAGTAACTTTTCGCCTGATTCCCTCGTTGGTCTAGTGGTCGTAAGTGCTACTGCTGAGCAGGAGGTCCTGGTATTGATTCCCGGGTCAGGCAAATTGTTACTGAGTTTTTCCGTGTGGAATTTAGATTTCTGCCTGGTTGGTGGTAAAGACTCGTCCCGTATTAATTGGGGCTGACACATGACTAACGAAATGCGGGTGTACTATAAGTTGACCTCTGCCCAACCGTTTGGAGACTACAGGCGCTATGTTGTGTTACGTCTTTACGCTTATGACAGGCGCTTTACTTAGTGTAAATTATTTCATCACCACAGCTCTCAAAACGGTGAAGGAAAACATCGTGAGGAAATCGGCATTTCCTAGAACCAAAAATTCGAAGACATGTGACATCTACCAACACGCACTGGGCCCGCGTGGTGGATTACGGCCCACTCCCTCTCAAAATCAAAACAAAAAAAAAACATTTTCTTTTTCTAATGTCAAAATTACATAAGACAGTCCCTCAAACCTCCCGCCCTTCACCACTTCCTAGTGCTTTAGCTGGGAAGAAGAAGTGGCGCAACAAACTCCCCAGCAGCACAGCTGTCTGTTTAGTTAGATAGACTTGATTCTATACATAGGTAAGCAGAGTAATCAACATTACGAGACACAGAACTTAATCATTTCTCATATGTCAGCTAGCCATGCCAATATAACAACAAATAAAATGAGAACTAAACCACAAAAAATTGAAAAGTAAACAAAGCATACTATCAAAATAAATACTTCTCACAGAGAAGAGACTTGTGTCCCAACAGTGGGAACGTAATAGGCTCATAATGATAAGGATCATAGCTGGTGGTGTTCTGTAATTTCTGTCTACCCCCATGGGAGGAAGGTGAGTGATTATACAAGTAATGGCCTTTGCCCGCGGGTTCGCCCGCGTGGAAGCTGGAAATAATCCAGCGGGAACGTACTAACGGGATAAAAAGTATCCTATGTGTTAATCTAGGTTATAATCTATCTGTTTGCCAAATTTTATCCAAATCCATTTAGTAGTTTTTGCGTGAAATAGTAACAAACGTCCATACATATAAACTTTCGCGTTTATAATTTACTAGCTTTTGCCAGCAGCTTCGCTCGCGTAGAGGTCGGTGTATTATACATATAAACCTTCCTCTTGAATCACTCTATCTATTAAAAAAACCCGCATCAAAATCCGTTGCGTAGTTTTAAAGATTTAAGCATACATAGGGATATAGGGACAGAGAAAGCGACTTTGTTTTATACTATGTAGTGAATAAGAAGGATAAACCTTCCTCTATAATCAGTCCGTCTATTGATGAAAATCGCATTAAAATCCGTTGTGTAGTTTAAAAGAAACACGAAAAGTGATTTTGTTTTATACCATGTAATATTTTCTGTCATGGCAACTTTTAACTAAAGTTATTCTTCACTCATAATTGGCCGTCAGTCGTCCTGCGCCACTAAAGGTAACATTGACTAAGGTCAGTTCCGAGCCACTTGTTATGCCAATGAAACTGTATTAGGTCAATCAACAGTACACCACGCAACCACCTGCTTCTGTATAAGGGCGTGGGTACACGACAGATCGGGCGGGGCCGGCCCACAGTGGAACGAATGTATGGGAGCGGTTGGACGTAGACATGTCCGAAAAAAAAGAGTAAAATTATGCCAAACTAATGATGCCATCTTATTCGATTACTTAATGCCTTCATAACTTGTGGTGATGAATTTCTTCATAACTCCCATATTTCGGGAGTAATTTGAGAAAATGTGAAATTTTACTATGAAAATGAGTGTATCGAGCTCTCTCCCTCCTGATTCCGGGCTTGTTTCAAGTAGCGGTCTCTAATATCATAATGCTAATACTAAGAGCTATATTTAATACTAAGACACATAGTGCGCCAAATGTGCACTTTCTGGGATAAAGAGTGATGTTTATTTTATAACACAATTTTTTTATTTTTTGTTTATTTTGTTGATTAAAACCGTTTTTCTAAAGGTTTACCTTATTACAATAACATTTCTGAGCAGCCAATTAGAGAAGATATAAGCTAATTAGGATATATAATTAGGGACTTAAGGTTTACATATAAAACTGATGCACTAATGATTACTGATAAGAACATTGCTATTATTTAATTACTAAATGGCTCTTAATACACTAATTTAGCATGCATCATTTACTAATTATCACAATAACTAATTACCTTGCAATATTTAACAAAGGATACCTGGGATACCTGGATTTTATATAAATAGGTCACTATTAGTAACTTTAAAATCAGTGTTGATTTACACCTCGTTGTATCCAAGCTAATCTCGCAATGTATTTTCCAAATTTTAATACAAATCTTGATATTCACGTTGCTTTATGCGCACGCGCACATAAAGATTTACGCGACTTTAACTATTTGTTCAGTGTTTTAAAAGATAACAGTTGTGTTCAGTTATGTGAAAGTGCTGAAACAAGTTTAAAAGACTGGTGTCGTCGATTTTGCTACCGCATTTATGCAAAATGGACACAGTCTGGAAGAAGCACAGATAAGTTTCGGAAGAAACATGAGATTTGGCTACAGGCTGCAATTCAATGGCCGGAATTACAGAATGAAAATATGGAACCTTCTACAGAAAATATAAGTGACGTCATCGAGCCCATAATTTCTCCTGCTAAATCTGATGCTTCAACTTGTACACATCCTAGTCCTCGTAAATCTTTTGAGGACCTTAGTAACCGGCAAAAAAGAAGACGCACTGAAGATAGTCTTTCATGCAGCAGTAGCAGCGCTGAAATTATGTTTTCGGCCGAAAGGGCGCTTCAAAAGGCAGGACAAAGCGATACAGCTTATGTTATGAAATACTTGACGGAGAATCCAGAAGAGGCCTCAAAAATCAAAGCCTTCATTGAAGGTAAATCAATTCAGGTACGGGAAATATCCCCTTTGAAGGCATTGGCTCTTTATGTATCGATGAACTTATCGAAATGGCGCTATAACACTCTTCGGGATTTCAACACTCAAGAAGGAGCTCTTCAATACCCGAGTTACTACATGTTGGTTAAAGAAAAAATTAAGTGCTATCCGGCCAAAGAAGATCTCACAGTTACAGAGAGCTCTGCAAAAATCAAATTACAAGCCTTGATGGATTTAACCTCAAGAAGACTTATTAGGTCGTTAGAAACCCCTGTTGATCCCAATCAACAGCTCGTATTGACCAGCAAATGGGGTTTTGACGGATCATCTAGCCAAAGCATTTATCATCAAAGGACGAGTGAAGATGAGCAAATCGATCTTGCTAGTAATTTTATGATTAGTCTTGTACCACTGCGGCTCGTCTCAAAAGGTGTAACAATTTGGGAAAACGAGCGACCATCTTCCACTTCATTTTGCCGGCCAATATTGTTTAAGTTTATAAAGGAAACCAAAGAAAATGTGCAGAGAGAGATGGCTGAAATCGAAGCAGAGATTGAAGCCTTAACTCCATCCACCATCACTGATGGAATTAGTGTCAAACACCAACTGCTGTTGACAATGATTGATGGTAAAATTCATTCCAT
Source organism: Polymixis lichenea (assembly GCA_949091785.1). Taxonomy (NCBI): domain Eukaryota; kingdom Metazoa; phylum Arthropoda; class Insecta; order Lepidoptera; family Noctuidae; genus Polymixis; species Polymixis lichenea. Next base: position 3,837,509 of record OX420958.1, read on the forward strand.
TATATCCAATACAGCAGCTTCAGTGTGTGACATATGCAAGGCTTGTCCTAAAGAAATGAATAATTTAGAGTTAATCAAAGATAAACACGCAAACGAGGACATGTATAAATATAGCTTAAGCACCCTTCACGCTTGGATTCGCTCAATGGAATGCTTATTACACATTTCCTACAAATTAGACATAAAATCATGGCAAGTAAGGGGTGATATAGCAAAAAGGCAAGTTGATGACAGGAAGAAAAGAGTTCAAGAGGCTGTAAGAAGAGAAACGGGCTTACTTCTCGATGTTGTGAAACAAGGCAGTGGATCCACCAACAATGGCAACTCGGCAAGGAGATTTTTTGAAAACTACACTAAATCTGCTGAACTGACCGGAATAGATGCTATGCTTTTAAGAAAAATCTGTGTGATCTTGCAGTGTATTTCATCAGGAGAGAAGATCAACGTAACTAAATTCCGAGAGTTCTGCTTTGATACTGCTAAGCTTTACGTGGAGTTATACCCATGGTATTATATGCCTTCTTCACTTCATAAAATTTTAATGCATGGGCCAGACATAGTTCAGAACATGTCAATTGTGCCCATTGGTTTTCTATCCGAAGAGGCATCTGAGGCTAGAAATAAAGATTTTAGAAAATATAGAGAGGGGCATTCTCGAAAGCATAGCAGTATCTCATGCAATGAAGATATTATGCACAATCTTTTACTGTCTTCTGATCCACTTGTTACAAGTATCCGTCCAAAAGGAAATAAGTTTGTAAAAAAATCTTCTTTTAAGGAATTTTATGAGCTTACGGATTCTGAGAAAAGTGATATCGAATTTGTTAACATAAATGATTTAGCGGACATCGATTCTGAATTTGAATTAATTGATGATGATGATGATGACGAAGATAATTAAATGATGTTATTGTTTTAAAATGTGTAACTTAGTAAATTAGAGCTTACATCTTAATTATTTATTGTACTTTTAATGAAACTAGGTAATTTATTATCAACTTACTTAAAAGTCATACTCTCATCAGTTCTTGTGAATATTTTTGTTAATATATATTTCTGTATATATATATAATATATTTATAGACCTCTTAATAAGTCTGTCTGCGGTTTAAAGTAAATACAAATGGGGAAAAAACGTTTTTTTTTTTAAATTTTCATTTCCTTTTATCCCAGAAAGTGCACATTTGGCGCACTATGTGTCTTAGTATTAAATATAGCTCTTAGTAATAGCATTACGATATTAGAGACCGCTACTTGAAACAAGCCCGGAATCAGGAGGGAGAGAGCTCGATACACTCATTTTCATAGTAAAATTTCACATTTTCTCAAATTACTCCCGAAATATGGGAGTTATGAAGAAATTCATCACCACAATTTATGAAGGCATTAAGTAATCGAAAAAGATGGCATCATTAGTTTGTCATAATTTTACTCTTATTTTTCGGACATGTCTACGTCCAACCGCTCCCATACATTCGTTCCACTGTGCGGCCGCAACGCAAAAGTTGTGCCAAAAATCGTCGTTGCACCGAATAGTTCGACTTGTAATAGCCCTTACACGCCAATCTGTATTAAGTTAGCGTATTGATTTATTGCTCTAAATTAACGCAAGATCTCATACATCCCAATTAGAGTATTGAGTTAAAAGTGTAATACAATGACCAAAACTTTTTTTTTTAAGTTTACTGTTATTATTAAGAAAAACGTGTTGAACCTAACATTACTTTATGCATTTAAAATGAAGTCTTATTGCCTTAAATAAGATTTAATTTTCTTTGGCTCGATCGGCGGTAGGTATGGTAAATGTACAAAAATAGCCTAGAATACCGAAGCATACAATAATACAATAAATTACCTGAAAATATACGGTCGATGGGGGCACTATGTGTATTTAAAGCGAAGTTAAAGGCATTGATTGCTCTTAGAAAAATGTGATTATAGTATCCTAGAATTTATGGAAGATAAAATTTTAAAATAGAGTTTAAATATGATATCTGTGTGTTAATTATAATATATATTCTTTTTATTTATAAGCTAGATATTATATAATAATATTATAATGAATAAAATATATTATTATAATAATATAATGAATATAATATTTTAAGTGTGGAAGTCCCTAATCTACGTCATATTAGATCTCACAGTAATATTATTACTAGTTTTAAGTTATCTTGCTATGATAAATGATAAATGATTTTATTTCTGTAAGTAGGTTTGTACAAACACTTTTACACGTCAATCATATTTTTTTTTTAAACTAGATGAGGTCGGCGTTTCCTATCTGACTACTCTGAGAAGAAAGGCCGAAAGAAACTCAGAGGTCAGTCTCTTTTAAAGTCCAGACATAATCTTGGTTAGATCATGTGAAGCCCATGTGGACTGGTGTCTGAAATGGTCTTTTGACTCGCCCTCTATTACATGGGACTTAAACATAAATGATGAAATGTGTACACTATCCTTACATAGTTACGGCTTTACTCTGGTTGAGTAAAACAACCGCAACAAACGCGGTACCGCTCTGGCAAGTGAGGATGTCCGTGTTGCTGTGCCCACGATGCTCCTGTACATTCCCGGTTGGACCCACAGACGTCGGGAGATAAGCTCCTCCAATACCTCATCAGGAGGAGCCAAGGTGGTCAAATTGGTGCCGAGGAACGAAAGGTGCTGAAGCTGTCGCGATTGGAGTCAACCAGGACTATACATTTTAAGTCTTACATCCTCCAGGTTCCCGCGATGCAGAAGGCTGTCCTTAGCTCAGATTTCTGGCCGGCAGGAGTTGTGTACAGACGCTACAGGGAAGCACGAGTGAAACCAAGCTCCCAAGTGTAGTGTTATATGGTGTTTTTTTTTAATAATTATGTATGTTAGTCTATAAGGTAGGTATTTATGTAATGGGTCTTCATTGCCTGAATTAAATGATTTTATAAATAAATATATAATTTGTATAAAACAAAGTCGCTTTTTGTGTTTGTACGTTTAGATCTTTTAAAGTCTGCATCGGATTTTAATGCGGTTTTTATCAACAGACAGAGTTGTTCAAGAGGAAGGTTTATATGTATAATACACCGACACCACGCGCGCGAAGCCGCTGGAAAAAGCTAGTATATTATAAAGAGGAAAGATTTTATCGTTTGTAAAATTGTTTGTAATTGATAAACTCTAAAACTACTTAACCGATTTTATAAATTCATTTACCTATGAAAAGCTACATTATTCCGGAGTAACATGACCTAAGTATAGAATTTCACGCAAATTTTTCAAGTATGTACTAAAGGTACACACCTCTGCGGCCTTTGCCTAACCCTTCGGAAAAGGGTGCGGGTTATTCGAAAGCGATACCGTCGCCCCTGGCACACAGGCAACTGAGGGATCACACGGGTGGGTATAAGTCAGTAAAAGTCCGACACGCCCTCCTGGTCCACCCAGAGCGGGAGAAGTTATTTGATGATTTCGCACCCTCAAAAAAAAACCCCTTCGGGGAAATACAAGCATAATGCCATTTTACATAGACCCCACTAGTTGACACCAGTATAAAATCTACTGTAAACAAGTATATAATTATACACCAGTGTAATAAGTATAATATAAATATATCGTATATCCGATGCGGCCACACACGGCCATTGTACAGACGTAACGATCGCTGGCAATTGTTACAACGAGCCCTCGTTACGCTAACGACAATCCGTTATATCACTACGTGTAGGTACCAGCATGACTGAATCATGTAGTTACTTGTACAGAAATACTTTTGGTATTTTTAACCGTCTTCAAAAAGGAGGAGGTTTTCAATTCGTCTGCATGTTTTTTTTGTATGTTTGTTACACGATATCTCCGTCAATATAAATTCGGTAGTTTTTGCGTTAGCCTCAATAATACGTATTTAATCCACTTTGTGTATCTTGGTGATGTTTTAATAATTCCAGTCACTACTGTTTACGTGGTACTTTTTGTGATATTAAGAATTAGTATGGGGAACCGTAGCTAAAAAGTGAAAAATATTTTTTTATTTGCCAAAAAACTAAAAAACAAATCCAATATTAAAGTTATTTTTCTCCTTGCAGTGTTTTGTTTGGGAGTCAGTTGTTTTATCATAACGTGTAGATACCAGCATGACTGAATCATGTAGTTATTTGTACTGAAATACTTTTGTTATTTTATCTATGGACATTCATAGATCTGTGACAGTCGTTGCAGTCAGACAGTCGACTGAAGCCCAAAAGTCTGATAACCAGTCTCACTAAGGTATTGTGTTATCCATCTACTAGGTTGTGGAGGTCAGATAGGTCGTAAAAGGGCATCCGGTTAGACTGGAACCGACCCCAACATAGTTGGGAAGGAAACTAGCTAGGCAGATCGATTGGACTTGCTGTGGCCATAGTTCTGGGCTAAAAGCTTGATTGTGTAGAAGAAGTGAGTAGTAGTTCTCTAGGGCTTAGACGATATTTTACTCCCGAAGCACGACCTTTAGATAATCTTTCGGTAGAGACCTCCAAGTATCTAAAGCAAAATAACTTGAATTTCTCAAGTTTATAAGGCAAACCTGCATTTAAAGCACGTCTGGTGAAGCGTTTAATTGCCATTCAAAGTCAAAATCCAAATATTTTATTTCACGTAAACCTCATGGATACTTTTGAAACGTCTGAGCTGCCTGGTGCCGAGGTACCTACTAGCACTCCGTTTGCGTGTGGGTTAAATCCTGTAGCCATCTGCGTAGCTGGTTGAAGGGGATGGGCACGATAGGTTCGGGTCCAAAGGCTGACGACGCGCTGGATGCTCTTAGATCTGACTGCTAGTGGTGATGATAATTAAGACGATTTCAAGCTGGTCGATATGACGTAGTGAAAGCCAAACATCGGAGCATTTTGTTATGTTATGCCAGATTATGTGTGTGTTTGAACTAACATAAATATCGATTCAATTTGTTATTGTAGTAATCAAATAGCAATGGTTTGTGTGTTTAGCTTGACAGGGAAGGTGCGACTTGACTATACTAGAAATAGTTAGATCGATACTAGTTTTCTGTCTATTAGGGTGACTGGTAATTAGTGACCGATATTTTAAACATATGATTTTACTCATCATAACTAACAACTTTCCCAAAGAAACTTAAATTAAATTAAATTTCTCTCGGAGAGAGTGTCTCGGACTTAATTTATAAATTGATCGAACAGCTCTTTTCTGCAAGACAAAGATAGTCTGAATGTCGGCGACATTTCCCCACAACAGAATACCATACGACATAACACTATGAAAATAGCTAAAGTACACTAAGCGGGCTGTCTCTATATCAGTTAAATTACGATTTTTTCTGACAGCGTATGCTGCAGAGCTTAGCTTTTTCGACAATTTATCTATATGTGGGTCCCACTGAAGCTTGGTATCCAAAGTTAAGCCCAAGAATACAGTGTTATCTTCAGGATTCAATTCTTCGCCCTTTATCAACACATTAGTTTTCACCTGCCTAACGTGAGGTAGCGTAAACTTTATGCATTTGGTTTTTTTTTTCATTAAGTAAATTATTAACATTGAACCAGTGAACTACTTTTGAGATTGCGCTATTTACATCGTCATTAACCAGCTGCTGACGTTTAAGTTTAAACAAAAGTGTAGTGTCATCCGCAAACAACACTATATCATGATTATCCTTTATGAGGTAAAGCAAGTCATTAATATAAATAAGAAACAAGAAAGGACCAAGAATTGAGCCCTGTGGGACTTCCATTGATGCTATGGATCCGGGAGATCTTTTCCCATTTACATCAACACACTGAATCCTATTGCACAAGTATGAAATAAGAAGATCCAGAGCGGTGTTCCGGATCCCGTAGTGGCGGAGTTTCCTGATTAAAGTTTCATGAAGCACGCAATCGAATGCTTTAGATAAGTCACAAAAGATGCCCAAGGCATCGTATTTATTTTCCCATGCATTGTAAATATGCCCCAAAAGTTCAACACCGGCATCGGTAGTTGAACGTCCCCTTGTAAAACCGAACTGTTTGCTATGTAATAAATTATGTTTATTAAAAAATCTTTGCAATTGGTCTAAAATTAATTTCTCAAAAACTTTACTAAAGGTAGGTAGTACTGAAATACATCTATAATTAGAGGGGTCTGATGTACTACCTGATTTAAACAAAGGTATTATTTTACTATTCTTCATTAGGTCAGGAAACTCCCCACAGTCGATACAATTATTAAATATAAGAGCTAAAGTAGGTGCTACAATGTCAATAATGGACTTAGCGACTTTTTACAGAATTACCCCACAGATCTGCAGTATTTTTTACATTCAAAGTGTGAAAGGTTTTAAATATATCTCGACAGTTAATCATCTAACTAAACAAATAAATACAAAACACAAGGAGAGTTAGGCGTCAAAGTATTCGTCCGCATCGCTGTCATCAGGAAACGTGCCCAGAAGTTATGTTAAACAGTTAATATGTTCAAAATGAAATTCGGAATCACAAACATTAACATTTTCCTTTAGCAAAGAGTCAGCAACAGAAGGTGATGAGTTTAGAAATTTTGTAGTTGAAACTGGAATATCTGTAAAGAAATTTACAAAAGCCGCGGCGACTTGCGAGTCTGATGTTATTATGTTGTCATTGATAGACAGGCTGTAGTCAGTATTTCGCTTACTAGACCTTCCCGTTTCACTATTAATAATATTCCAAGTCGTTTTAATTACATTACTACTGTTTTTAATCTTTGAACTCAGATAACGCAACGCGACTTGGCAATCCAAAAAACTTTTGTAATTTAGAATAATTTCTAACATATAAATGAAATTCAGCAGTGTTTACATAAGTCCTTTCATTGTACAGCTCATAAAGTCGTGTTCTACTTTTATGAATACCAATGGTAGCCCAATCACTGAAAGAGACGTTACTATTAATCGAGATACTCTTGGGAATAAAAGTTGAATTAAATTGTTTACAATATATCTTAAAAAACTCATCATATAGATGATTAGGATCTGCATTTGTACACAAAACTGGTAATTTATTAACAAGTTTAACTTTAAAGGCTTCTAGGCGAAATGCAGTTTTGGGGTTAACAATGATATCCTTTTTACACATTTTGTTATTCTCATTTTGAATGGTAATCCGTTGCCCGCAATGATCTGAATCTAGTTAATTAATAATTTCTTTGTGGCTCGGTATAACATCTGTATAAATATTATCTAGGCATGTGGCACTACTAGGAGTTATTCTTGTGGGCTCCATAAATAGGTTTACAAGATTGTAGGACTGAAATAAACTTATTATTTTACTACAATAAACTGAGTTATCTAATAAATTAACATTAAAATCACCGCAAACAATAATTGACTTGTTTGAGTTACAAATCTTGTTTAATACTTCATCCATTACTTTTTCAAAGCAGTCATACAATCCTGATGGTGGTCTGTACACACTTAATACAACAAACTGCTCCAATTCTATACAGGCTATTTGTACTGTCCGCTCAACAGAGAGGTTCACGATATCCTTACGTTCTTTAAATTTTAACAGGTTACTTACTAAAATTAATGAGCCACCATATATCGCATTTACTCTGCTGAACGTACTACCAACCTGGTGATTATTAAAATTAAACATGAACTGTAAATAAATAATAGTTTAAAAAACTAAAAAATACGCTTTAAAAACCAAACTAAAAAGTAGAAAATAATTTAATCAGCGATAATTTAATTTAAAACAGCATTTCTATTAAAAAGCGTGGGGTGCTTTTTAGTTTGGTTTTTAAAGCGTGTTTTTTAGTTTTTTTAAACTATTATTTATTTGTTTTAATGCATTGCCTGAGACTGTATGGGCGGCAAATTATAAAAAGAGTGCGTTACCACATCGGCGGAGTGCGGAGGTTATCTCCGAATTGTCGGAATTGGAGATTGTTCAGCGTGGCAGCGATTGTTCATTGTTTTAGGCTGGATAAACGAACATTTTGTAATCACTGCAGCGATCTAAGGGGTCTAATTTCTCTGAAAAAAAAAAAACTAGGGAAGCTTCACTGGAAATTCTTATATATAAAATGTGCAATATTCGGGTACTTAGGTACATATCTAACCTAACCTTTTTTTTTTGTTTATTTAAAGATCTTTGCACTTTTGCTTTCTAGCAACGGAGAGGTCATGATTCCTGCTTGCCTCAATTGTTTAGGAATTTAAGTCGAAAATACGATATATTTGAATGAATGAGAGAACGTTGAAGGCCTTACAGACTATAGATTTGTAAACGATTTATATTCGTAGAGGACAGTGGTGTCCTCTCATACCTGTTATCACTGTAATTTGAAAACATTGTAAAAGCCAATTATTTTTAAAAGCGTAACCGTGTAGTTTCTTGCCGGCTCTTCTCTGTATGAAGCGACAAATTAGAACCGTGCACCTAGATTCTGACGTTTCATAAGTGCCCATGCAGGTTTATGTGAAATAAAATATTTTGATTTTGATTTAATGTTGTTGTAGAACATGAACGCCACATATAAACTAATAGCTTTGAGAGCTACACTTGAACAATAATGCCATATCGTCATTATGTAGGTAAACAAATGAACCCAAATTGTATACGAAATGTTTCGTGATTATTGTATTTTACCAATCTTTCCATAACCGAACGCGCGTTTGTTCTGAGGCCCTAGTGTTAGTTTCATTTAGCCATCTACACCAAAGGCAGTGAGCGCGTTTGGCGCTCCGATTGGTCCGTCACCAATCCAGGGCCAATCGGAACGCCGAACGCGCTCACTGCGTTTGATCGAGATGGTAAAATGAAACTCACACTAATGCCTCTGATGTATAAACGTAAACGAACCAAAGGTAATAGTTCTGTAGTTTCTGCCTATGGGAACGTCCTATCGGGATAAAATGTATCTCATAGGATCCTGGTATACACACACCACAACCAAATTCAAATCCGTTCAGCCGATAATGCGTAATTGAGTAAATAACAAACATCCGAACATCTAAATCTCCAAAAATATAAACTTTCACATTTATAATATAAATAGGATGTTACTGCCATCCCTAGATCCATTCTATCACCTCACCTACAACCCAGAATACACAAGAGCAATTTTAAAGGTCCTTTACATATATAAGTATGCTCCAGTTCTCTCCATGTTAGGAGCGATCCCTACATTCCTTATTATAAAAGGTTTCGTCTACCTTTGTGTATGGAGGAGTGGGTTGCCATAATAATGTTCCTTTTGGATGATGCTTTTCTTTCGAAAAATACAAAATTTCTGCTATGGTATAATTGCGATATGCTGTCATAGGTAAACCATCGTGAGAATGAGGTTTAATCAAAATCCAGACTCCTTTAAGTCTCAATGGACGGGATTTTTGTAAGCACAGTTTTTGGAAAGACTTCTCTGCCCGCGACTTAAGTTAACTGTGCTACAAAACGTATCCTATGGCACTCTGTAATAGGCTAGCTTTCTATCTATTTAAGATTTTTTTGTAATACGATCAGCAGTTTCAGAGATTACTTTCTACAAAAAAAAAAATTAGCTCTCCATATATTTTTGCCGCGAGAATTTCTGCGCTAGGGGGAATGTCTACAATGCTACTCTGGCAGAAACGTCGATGGCAGTAGCCAAACTTCACTATATCCTAGTATTAAATTTTACGCTTGCAAGAAAAAATGCAGCGTCAAACTTCCCAGTTACAAGTCTCTAATTAAATTTTCCGCCAGACGCTTTATCACCACATTTGTCATCCGAAAATCTTAGCTGTTTCGCTATTTCCGCTTGTAATAATATTTTGTTGAACTGCATTGCAGCAGGCATAATATAAATCAACATGCGCGGGCGCAAGACGTCATTACGCCGACAAATAACGTTGCAAATGTCGTGGTATATTATTACAGATTACATCGGGTGTAGATGCAGTTAGTCAGTATTTTTTATGGTGTACTTATATAAGAAAATATTCTTTCTACATATTTATTTATCTTGACGCGGTTCTCGTCCATTATTTACAGGACTAACCAGAATTAGTAGGATGTTCCCGTAGGTCTCTCCAAAGGCTTCTTTTGCAATAGCTCAAGTCTTAGTCAAAAATCAGCCGGTCAAATATACTACTGAAGCTTGGGAAGATCACCAAGTCTTTGTTCACGCAATAGGCTTTTAAATGTAGCGGCATCTGACATGTGAACTACGCAAACTGACGTCACGCAAAATCCTGCATCGCGCAAGCAAAGTTTTCCGCGTAACTAGCATATTTTCAACGTCCCGACTTCAATCGTGAGGCAGTTGCAGACACAACACGTATGGTCACTAGCTATGGTATGGTAACATTAACTTCACCTGTATGTTTATTTGTAACCGACTCCTTTGGACTTGATTTTGACCCACTTCAAACGGTCAAATTTCATTTAAACTTTGTAGACTTATCGAGGACCGATGACAATTCAATATTAAAAAAAAAAAAACTGAATACTAAATCACGCTTTTGTAGTTTGCAGAACTAAAAAATAGAAAATAAATAATAGATTTAAAAATCGTGTGGTGCTTTTTGAGGTATTTTTATAATCAATTAATATCAAGCACCCCATGCTTTTTTGAAATTATTTTCTGCTTTTTAGTTGCGTTTTTAAAGCGTGTTTTTTAGATTAATCTATTATTTATTTCTATGAAGGATGAGTAAACTTCACACCCTGTTCCTTATACCTCTAAATAGACTTCTTTGATGTCATCATCATTCATGCCGTAGTCTTCATTAGCATCTTCCTGAATCATCAGTTCTGGGACCAAACCCTCAGGTTAGCATGCGATTGTGTGTAGGTTTACGTACATAAATACATAAACTCACGACTTATTTCTAGCTGACATACCTATGCTAGGTGTACTCTTATCGAGTTATGTCAACCTGGTACTTCGAAGGCATAAAGTGTTTCCTGGCTGACAAACCTATGCTTGGTGTACTCCTACCGAGTTATGACAACCTGGTACTTCGAGCGCTTAAAGCGTTTTCTAGCTGAGACGAAAAATGTATGAGAAAATGAACTGCAATAGTTATGTTGCTATTCGGGGCAGGGTAGGCAAAAACTACAGAATGCCACCATCCTTACATGCTCCTTTTGCTCCGTTTGCGTTCATACATCTGGGGGTAATTAATAACACACTGGCTAGAATGGCTTTCTTTTTGAAAATTCAACAACATTAATTGCGTTATTTACGTGGTTAAGTTGACAAATTTTACGAACATATAAAGTAATGCTTAAGGAATATCCTTCAATAAGATTCTGATTTATAGTGTGTTAAGCAATGGGTGCTTTAGTGCTATTCTGTAAAAATCTTACCGTGATTACGTGGGTGAAGTGAGCTGTCACTAGTGTCAACCCCTAGCATCAGATGGAATGACAGCTTACTTGGAGCTCACTTCACCTAAGTTCTCACTGTGAGACTTTAACAGAATAGATCGGCAGGTCATACTCGCACTCACATATAAGCTCGCTGAGTAAGCTGCCCCCCGTCACGTTCGATCACGTCGACGTTACACGGCTGCTAAAGGACATCACTACCTTGAAAGCGGAGATGACCAACATGCAGTCCAGAATGGAGGTTTCTGAAAAAAACAATATAGAACTACGTTCAGAAATAGCATTATTGCGCAACGTTGGTTCGGTAATTGGGTCACCAGAGGCCTCAAAGGTGAACACGCGTCGAGGGGCGCAAAATGCATCCATCGGCAGTTTTGAATCGGCGAACGCAAGTGCGTCACCAGCTGCCGATAACGCTGAGCAAGCGCCGTCCGCCGCCACCGTCGCCCGCACCACAACACCGGCTGCGGTAACGTCACACGTAGGTACGTCGACCCCTAAACGTATCTACGCTGCTATTGTCGCAACCGGCAAATCTGATGCGTCGCAGCCTAAGCGACAAGCCGGAAAAAGGGAAAAACTGGAAAAGGGTACTCAACCTGCCCTGACTGCGGTCCGTAGCTCCTTGCCAAGAACTGGCATAGTTGATGAGGAGGGTTTTACGAAGGTAGAAAAGAAGAAGAAGAAGCCCTGCTCTCGTAACTTGTGCGGTACCGCACCGAGTGGACCCAGCATGCTGCTGCGCCCTGCTGTGCCTACGACGCAGCTGTACATTTCGCGTCTGCATCATTCCACGAAGATTGAGGAAGTCGTGCAGTACATGAAAGTGAAGACCAACTGGACACTGAGGGTCGAAAGGTTGGAGTCGCGCCACGACATCAACTTTAAGTCATTCGTGGTACGAATTCCAACCCACCATCTACAGTACTGCTTGAAAGAGGACTTTTGGCCGAAAGGTGTCGTATATCGTCGTTTCCGAGGACGGTTACGTGACACCTCGCAGCGAAACACGACGCCGTCAACTTTACGTGTTTAGTTATAGTTTTAAGCTGGTTTTTAATATGTATTAGTATGTCATTATTGTTTAAGATTATTTTGTGTATTTTATGTATGGGCCTTAGTTGCCTGATAATAAAATGATTATTATTATTATTATTATTATTATATATGTCCTACATTACAATATGCCCTTCTAAGGTGTCGCTTCCGAGCGTTTCCACTCACATCTGCCATGTAGAAAAACGCGTGTACGTTTGGGCCATACAACTGTAAAATCGATACGGCTATCTATACTATTATGTCTACATACTCGTAAGCTGTGGAGTTAATTGTCTCTCAATTGATATTGATTCGTGGTTATTAATGTGTCCGCCGAAGGGACGACGATGTTGTTTACTATGTCTATGTTTTAATACTTTTGTGTATACAAAGCCTAGACGGATTTAACCGTTAAGGTAAAGAATTAATCCTCTTTATTTTTCCTCATTCTTGAAGAGTATTCTCTAAAGAATACTCTTCGCGGGATCGAAATCCCGAAGAGTTAGAGAGATATATATCTACAGCACACCCCCTTTTCGCCGGTTATCGCCAAATGGAAATCCCAATATCACTCTGCCCGATCCGGGAATCGAACCTAGGATTTTATGCTCAGCAGTAGCGCTTGCGGCAACTAGACCAACGAGGCAAACATGTTTGAATTCCCACCACAGCTGGGACTCGGGAGTCTTCTTTATTAGAGGGAGTGGACCCTTTTCTACAACGCAGGCCCTGGACGGTTTGGTGGAGGCCACATATCTTCGAATTTCTTCTTCTATTCTTTGAACGTAGAGTTTAAGATTCATTCAATGATTGCCTAAATACCACAACAGAGTTGGCTCAGTCTTATTAAACAAAACTTAATTCATATTTTAAAGGAACTTTGACTAATTTCTCTAAAACTACATGTTTTGGGAAATATGAGTCATGATATGCATTACGCAAAGAAAAACAATGTTTCAACTGTTACAAATAATCATGCCGCGAAAACAATGTCAGATCAATAAAGAATATATTTAAAAAATAGTTTAAAAAAACTAAAAAAACACGCTTTAAAAACCAAACTAAAAAGTAGAAAATAATTTAATTCTATTAAAAAGCGTGTGGTGCTTTTTGAGGTATTTTTATAATCAATTAATATCAAGCACCCCACGCTTTTTATTAGAATTAAATTATTTTCTACTTTTTAGTTTGGTTTTTAAAGCGTGTTTTTTAGTTTTTTTAAACCATTATTTATTTTCTATTTTTTAGTTCTACTTTTTTTTCTATTTTTTTTTTGTTGTTGAAATTATTGAATTGTCATTGGTCCTCGATAAGTCTACACAGTTTAAATGAAATCTGGCCGTTTAAAGTGGGTCAAATCCGCGCCCAAAGCAGTCGGTTACAAACATACATACAGGTGAAGCTAATATAAAGCCTGTAAAAAATATGAAATGAACACGTCGAATTGATAACCTCCTCCTTTTTGAAGTCTGTTAAAAACTAAAACAACGCCAATATAATAACAACACCCACTCTTCCTAAGGGGTATTGTGGTACCCGGTAACTGGGTTGTGGAGGTCAAATAGGCAATCGCTTCATGTTAAGTACTAGTGTTACTGATTAACAGATACGTAATCTTTTGTCGATAATTATTATAGTTCAATTCAGGCACAGGTCACAAAGGACTCCTTCCTAAAATTAAACCTCATGGTTCGACTAAAAGCCAACATCAAAATAGTTCAGAAAATGCTGAATAGTAGTCATTATTTTCAAAGAATCATAGGCCACATTAAATATTTACTCGATAATACCGTGCCTCGGTATAGCCGATGGTTCCGGCTGTCATTCGTTGGTCTATGACAATCGTTACGGGTGGTTAGAAACCCAATGGTCTGAAAACCACTCTTACTAATCGGTATCGTGGCAGCCAGTTACTGGGTTTTGGAGCTTAGACAGGCAGTCGCTCCATGTAAAATACTGATATCCAGTTCAAAATAATTCAGAAAACGCTAAATAGTGGCCATTTTCCAAGAGTTTTGGCGGTAATGGCCTCTGGCCTCATTAAATATCTCCCAGTCAAATCGATGTTCCAGTGCATGGTTCGAGTCCGACCATTATTAATGTTGCCAATACAACTAGTAATACTGACCCGCTAACTTCAATAAATATTACGTAAATGATCCATTTCTTTGATATGATGGATGGAGCTTATACACGCGATGGATTCGTTGGTCGATAGACTCTGCTTATGCATTTTTGGTCCGATCGATAGAACATGTCATTCAATAATTCTCTATTAGTCGTCATTTCGGTAGGCACCCCCTTTCTAGCCATATCATCTTTCACACAGTCCATCTATCGTTTCTTTGGTCTTCTTTTACTTGTCTGTGAGTTAAAAGCGTCCAAAAGCTGAACAGCACTATTCTAAATCTGAAAAGATTTAATGGTAAATCAATGATGACGTCCCGAATTTCGATCTAACGCAGAACACAGACACCAAAGGAGTTATGTCAAAAGTGGGAACTGGTTTATGTCAAAAATCACAGAACGTTTGATGTAGTACATTTCTGGCAGGCGTCACGTTTAGAAGCTGTTCTTGTTCTTAGCGTGTCGATAGCAATCTAAATACTGTCGTAGCCCAGAATTTGGCTACGAGCTTGGCAGTTGCAGCAGCTTCCATCAGATCCTGTAGCGTGCAGACAACAGGACACGCTGGACAAGATATTAGGTGCCCCATTCTTTGTGGGACAGTATCACGTTTACACTCCAAGGCGGAGTCATTTGAGAATCTGTTACTAAGTAACACTATTTCCTATTTCGGCAATATATTTTTTTGTCTAAATTTGTTGCAAATGCCAAAACAATTTATGTAATTCTTTTTGATATGTTTAGCTCCATTGTCTCAGGTTTTCTGGTTGATCGCCATGATAGCTACTGACTTATAGGAGGTAGACAATTTTGGGCTGATGATATCACTATGGAAGACGAACTAAATAGACGGAGACGTGTTAATAATAACTTCGCCAATCCTCAACTCGAAACAGGAAAGGGCAAAACGAAAGGCTTTTTAATGGGGCTAGAGGTGTTGTTCGTTTTTGACGGTCAATAACTGCAGATCCTCAGCCCAATTTCCAGAAAGATTTTTTTTTAATTTGCCGAAAACACCAAAACTGGTGAAGTGACGTACATTTTTCTAATAATTACCATCCAAAAACCATCTATATCTCATGAGAGAAAGGAGTGAATAACGTCTATGTAAATATATAACCCGTCGGGGATCCGAACATGCGGCCGCTCACGTGCGCGCGCAGAAATAGACCTGTTACAACACGACAACTGGTATTTTTGGCATCTTTTTATTGTGAAGCGGACGCTGGAAGATTACGCGAATGGCGGAGTGCAGTCGGACAATTTCAATACTCTTCTTACAAATATATCGTATGGGTGTTTCGGCGAATCTGGACGGTCTTAGGTAAATGAGTTGGAATGTCATTATTACTGTTCAGGGGAACTTGTAAGCTCAGATTTGCTTCGAGCTGTCATTTTTGATCATTGAGTGCTTTGAGTCTTCTCCTTCCTACTGTAAGATGTGTTGTTAAAATCACTTCATCTGTATTGGCTGTACCTATTTCTGGTTGCAAGCTGAAGTGGCAATGGGCCGGCCACATTAGTCGTAGAACCGATGACCGTTGGGGTAGACGTGTTCTTGAGTGGAGCCCACGAGTCGGCAAACGTAAGGTAGGACGCCCTCAGGCTAGGTGGAGTGACAATCTTCCCAGGGTGACTGGTAGCAACTGGATGAGAGTTGCCGAGAATCGAACTGAATGGCGTGCAATTGGCCTATGTCCGGGAGTGGACTGCTGTAGGCTGAGGATAATGATGATTTGTGGTTTATGCCGCATTTTCTTCCATACTTCACTCTCAGCCGTCCTCTCAGTATTCCCCGCCCTTTTGGCTATATCATCTTTCACACTATTGTCAGCTTCTTTCGAACTATTCGCAGGAGTCTGCTGGATGCGGGAAGCACAGAACCGGTCGAAGTGGCAGAGCTTTGGGGGAGGCCTAAGTCACATTCATCAATCGTTAACATCATTAGCACTGAATCGCTAATGACCGTATTTCGACATGTTATTTGGATGGTTTAGCGACATTTTAATGTTCTTGGCATTCGATGACTCGAAGCATCTACGTCAGAAAAATATTTTGACAAGTATTCATTTTCTAAAAAATGGTCTGAGCCAACGTCTAAGAAAGTACAATGACTGGGTTATCTATAAATATACGGTTTAAAATAGTTCTTCTATTTTTAAAATATTAGGGTGCAACCAGACCGCGGTTGATCGATGATATTGTGACACATTTTGAGTTCACGTTTATCGATTGCGATTCGTGCTGGTCTACTTGCACTTGGTCTCAGAAATACGTTTCAATTTTGACAATGGGGACACTTCAGCTAGTCATATTTTTTGCAAGCCTGCTAGGCGAAGAGCTCTCCTTCCAAACCTCTCCATCTTTTCTCTAACTACCCTGTTAGGTTTTTGGGTTAGATTCGCAGGTCGGGCAAAGTGTTATTGGGTTTTTTCAGTAGGAATTTCTTATTACCACCCAAAGTTTGGAAGTTGGCGGTATAATACACCGGTGCCTCGGAAAGCACGTTAAGCCGTTGCTCCTGCTCCTCACCTCCAGTCGTGTCGTATTGCCGTTCCAACGAACTATGAAATTGAGGGGAAGAAAAAGTGCACCTGTGTTTGCGCACACACTTGTGCACTATCGAATTCTAGTCTCGTTTGAGGTTGGTCGCCATGGCCGAACTACGGTCTGGAAGACTATACACCGTGACATTTTAGTCGTCTTACAAAGGTGGTCCACTCAAAGTATCCGTCATAAAATACCTCTAGGCGCGATTAATTCATTGTTACCATTAATTAAGATAATAGGTACAAAGAAAAATAAATAATGCTTTAGAATTATGAAACACCCTCCCTATTAATAATGTTTACGTATCAAACGGTAGAAGATATAGGAGACGCCCTGGGCGTCGGGAATCCCAGGCTGATTCCCGGCCACCGTAGGCACGAGCTTGCGGACGGCGAGTAATGGGTAGCTCGCTGTCCGGTAAGGACCAAGCCCGGGTCGATGGCGCGTTGTGGCTCACGCGCGCCTCGAAGAGATGTCAGCAGCAACTGATGGGGCCCGCAAGGGCCGATGCCTGCCAGGGATGCGGGTTGTTCGAAAGAGATACCGCGGCCCCTGGCACACAGGCAACTGAGGGAACATGGGTGGGTTTTAGTCAGTAAAGGTCTGACACGCCCTCCACCCAGAGCGGGAGAAGTTATTTGATGATTTACCAAAAAAAAAAAAAAAAAAACGGTACTTAGAAGATATCTACCTACCATTACATTTCATCATTAATTCCATCTCCATAACAGGGTGTTTCAAACTACGTCATGCGTCTTAGTGAACGATATTTTCATTTTTGTTATTATGCAAATGTTCAAAAATGTTTTTTTTTAATGAATGATTAGTAGTCATTGGATACATGAAGTGGGCTGCCGTTGTAAGACGATTAAAATGTCACGGTGTATATAAAGATATCTTTTGCGATTTCTGGACACGTCTATCCTGTCACATCACCTTCGTCGTGGTTGCCCTCGACAGCGACCTCCCTTAGGCGTCCAGTGAGTGACAGTCTTTGCCTATCATCCTGGTCCAGGTCATTACAAATGAAATACATTTAAAGTGGCCTTCTATGCACTATAAGAACGCATATTTCCTAATAACTACCACATAAAATATGATGATGATTGAAGTGTATCTAATAAATTATTTTTACGACAACACAAGTTTATGTTCTACTCAGTTGTCAGCGTTACGTAGGCGTTACTGAAAGGTATGTGTTTATATAATAATGAATAATGTTTGTTCTAGTATATATTAGTAATAATATGAGGCTACGCAGAATGCATTGCAGGCTTGCAGCTGTGACAAGATCGTGTTTAAAAAACGACTGATAAGTCGATTCGCACGAATTCTCTCTACCGAAACCGGGAACTCGACACTTTTAAATAATATATTATTTTGTTTAAGGCGATTCACACGGAATGTGTGAATCGAACACTCTCGAAATACGAATTAGGCAATTGGCACGCTCACCTACTCCCTGATTTTGGGCATTTCAAGGGCAATTAAAAAGAAAAAATATAAAATTCTAAAAGTATGCAGGAAAAACCCAATCAGACATTTTTTTTTATTGTTACTACAACATAAAAGTTTAAAATGTATGTTTTAATGTCAAGATTGTTTTCTGTCTGTCTAATCTTAAAAAAGTAGTATACATACAGGATAAGTATTTATCCAGTGCGCAAACTGTAACCATGAATTCAGAATATCATTCTAGACCCCCAGCACAGAAATTTTACTTCGGTTTTACAAAAAAAAATCAGCTGTTTCATAGAAAAGTGCAATACCTACGCGGTCAAAATGTATGGAACAGCTGATTTTTTTTGTATTACCGACGAAAAATTTCTGTGCTAGGGTGGGTGTCTAGAATGATATGTTGAATTCATGGTTAGTTTGCGCATTGGATAAAAACTTATCCTGAATATAAATAATTGGTGAATGATTTCGATCAGCCTTTTTAATTAACTTAATTTTTCAATCATTCGTACTTAATCAATGTACGGCACACGTGGTCGTGATTTTAAGCAAATTTAAAACGGATTTTGGTTGAATACGGTTTATTTACACTATATATACCCGTTATCATTGACAGCGTACCCATAGTAGTCAGTATCGTTACCACCTTTCTGATTTACAAACAGTTTATCACGGCATGAACTAAATTAGAGCAGACATTACGCTACTGAATTGCAAAAACAAGCCGATAACGCTACAGGTTCACTACTGTACTGCGTTCGTTACAGAAACTAACGGCGAACTTATCAGTTGACCTTGTCTCGACAGCGGCATATTAAATCGTCGTCGACGCGACGCGATGCGACGGCTTATTAGTCGACTCGCACGAATTAACTCGCCCGACTCGGGCAAAACATCATCATCTGCCTGGCCTTTTTCCCAACTAAGTTGGGGTCGGCTTCCAATCTTACGTGATGCAGCTAAGTACCAGTATTTTACATGGAGCGACTGCCTATCTGACCTCCACAACCCAGTTACTGGGTTACATGATACCCCTTGGTAAGACTGGTCGTCAGACTTTCCGAGTTCCTACAACCCGTAAAGACTGTCAAAGTTCCACAGATGTTAGCCGGGACCAACGGCTTAACGTGCTTTCCGTGGCACGATATTTAATCAGACAGATAAGTCGGTTTTAAATAATATAATATTTTCTACAGGCGACTCGCACGAAGTTAATTTATTGGAACGAAGTTCCTTATCGCGCGTTGCGAAAGGGGGCTAGACGATAAAAATTAAGTCCAAAAGTTGTAACGACACTTTTAATTAAGACCAAAAGTTGTAACGATACTTTTTGCTACATTGTTGTAAGCCGTGCGGCGTACGCGTATTTCTCTGCAGACAGAGACACAGACAGAGTGCATATATATTTATATATGTGTGTGTGTATGTAAATGTACAATTTTTAAAATTTTGTTACAATTCGTTCACTAATTAATCGAAAGGAACTTCGTTCCATCCGGGTGTCCCTTGACACCTCTCAAGTGTTTTTTTTTTGTGGATAAAACGAAAATTTCATAAATACGTATTAGGCAACTCGCACGTTTTGTATTATATAACAAAGTTAGTGTACTTTTCAATAACTTTTCGTTGTTGTCTTATGGTTTTATTCAAAACGTGCCAGTTGCCACGTGTCATTCCAGCAATGCGTATTAGGGAACCGGCACGTGCAAGTCGCCTATAGAAAATATTACGTTATTTAAAAGTGATTGCCCGATGCGGGCGAATTATTCGTGCGAGTTGACTAATAAGCCGATGCGACGTGGTCGTGTATACTCGGCTTAATGATGACAGCCGTTCGTAATTACGATGTTAATGAAGATCGACTGACATAATAGTTAGAGATAGATAGTCTTATCTTTGAGGTGATGAACTTTACTTTTGGGTTACATTACGAGACTGCTGGAGACTCGAACGAGTCAAAATTATTGAAAAATTCTTCAAAGAAAAAGCTGAAGTACTTTTTGTCTAACCGAGTTGTAACAGCATGGAATGGGCTCCCGGGAAATGCTGTGATGGCTCCCACACTGAACTGCTTCAAGAATCGAATACAGCTTTTTGATGCATATGCATCAGCTAATTAGCTGCTAGTGAGTCTAACAAAAAATATATAATGGCCTGACTGGATTTACGATGAGAAGACCGAAGAGTTTTTTTTAAAGCAATCTTTTAATAGACTTCAATTGGAAATATCAAATAGTTGTTATGAGGAATTGAGGAGATTAACCAGCTCCTCTATTTCTGTTGAGGTGGTCACCTGACGTCTCCAATGTTGAATTGTAAAGCATTTTTGCCTATAGAGATCCAGGCGAACAACACCAAACCGTGGGTTGATCTGAAGTTAGCTACAGGTCAACCATTTGCGCCAACAGTTGAACTGTGGAGATTTAACTAGCTTCGCCTATCGAGTTGAGAAAGACAACCGGTGTCTGCAATAGTTACATTAGAGATAGCAAGAATATGCTTGCTCTCTCTGCTTGCTTTATGGCTATACAGCCATAAAGTTGACCGACTTAATAAAGGAACGCTAAGAAGATAATAATGAAGTGCGCAACAATGTTTTAATAAATGTTATGATACTAATTTACATTAGTTCTCAATATTGTTATATCAACATCATGAAGCGTTGACCATTGTCTCATTCAAGAGCAAAAGAATAAGTTAATATACAGGGTAAGTTTTTTATCCAGTGCGCAAATTGTAACCAGAACCGTAGAAATTTTTCGTCGGTTTTACACAAAAAAGTCAGCTGTTTCATAGAAAAGTGCAATACTTACGCGGTAAAAATGTATGGAACAGCTGATTTTTTTTCTATAACCGACGAAAAATTTCTAGAATGATATGCTGAATTCATGGTTACAGTTTGCGTACTGAATAAAAACTTATCCTGTATTAAAAAAGCAGCTTATTTTAAAAACATCTTTTGAATGACGTTAATGACACTGATGACGTATAGATTGTGACAGGTGTTTAAAAGTGATTGAAAAATGCTAATAAGGTTATTGTGTATGTGAGTACCATGCAGGCTAGATTGAATACATGACTTTAGAACTGTCTGGCAGTTTTGAGCATTTTGTATATCCTGCAGATCTGTTAGAATCTTGGGATGGGTCGTTGATCTTCCTAAAATAGGATTAAGCTAGATTATGACTGATGCATGCATGCCGGCTGTTGGGCTAGGTCAGCTCAAAGCTGCAATGTTTCATTCTTTAAAAGGCCCTTCCAGACATGGCCCTGCATTGTTAAACTCACATAAAATCCTAATAATACAATGTTGGGACTTTAAGAGACCATAACCTCGGAGTTTATTTCGGCATTTCTTCTCAGGGATCAGCCAGAAAATGCTGGCGCCATCTAGTTTAAAAAAATTGACTATTCAAATACTCTAAAAGTTTCTTCAAAAATCTTAGATAGACATTGCATTTCAAAGGATCTTTCGGCGCCTGAATGATATTGACAGGTGGAAAAACAAGATGGCGGCTGATTAGTTCCGCTTTTAGCCACGCACCAAAGGGTCTTTGTACTGTTGGTTAGCAAGTTAGTTAAGTCGTACCAATGACAGTAGCCTACGTAGGAAAGACAATAATTGTTTGCTCTGTGCTGTGTACCTACTTTAAAATGTATTCTGATTACCTCACCATTGCGCAGAATAAGTGTGCAAATGTACTTTAATTCTAGCCACTAAAATAGCTTCTTTGTTACTAGGCAAACATGTAAGAGAGGCGATGTAATTTTATCGCGTTCCATTGAAGCGTAGGTGTGTCATCTTTATTGCGTGTAGGTCAGTGGGCCAGCGATGTACGTCACGCGACGCGAAGACGTCGACGCGTAATGAATTATGATAATTTTCGGAATGTATTCAACAGTGATACTGATAACGCAGTAGGTTTATTTTTAAAACAGTGTGTAGATGAAGCTAAGAGGTTATCGCACGTATGCTAATAGCGTATTACGCGCGTAAGAGTCTGTCAAAATAGCCCGCGCATTTCAAAATTTCGTAAGTTTTTTGCAAATTGCAGCACTGTTTTTTTCGGTTCTATGTTGATAATCAAAAACCAATTGGCCTGGGTAATCGGCCCTGTAACATCCGTGATACGCAACATTATCAATATCAAGAATTTTTTTTAAAGATCGGGTAAGTTCGGGCCTTTCAAGACCGAGTTATTGGAAAAGCACCTTTATCTGTACATGCCAGTCGCTATTGGTAGGTTTTGAGGTTAATTGTTACGAACAGATATAACGATTGGTCACATGTTCAATTCAGTGTGTGTGTGTGTAGAATGTTATGAATTGTACGTTGAGTAGGTCAATGAGCGCCTGGTTTACGTAAGAAAACGTCAGCGGCTTTATAAAAACTCTCGGTTTTCATTGATAAAGACAATATGATCAATTCGTTTGAATATTGACGGTTTTTGGTAGAAATTCGCCTTTAGAATATCAATTTGTGGTCACACTTTCACATCTAATTTAAAAATAGAATTTGACCGTTGAGCTTGTCTTATATTCTCAAAATGATAGCAAGCAATGCAAGTTGCAAGACTTGGTCCGACATGCCGTGATAAGATCATAGAGAACATTTTTACTAGCTTCTACTCGCGACTTCGTATGCGTGGAAGTCAACCATGCCCTGTGATTTTCGGCACTACACTAGTTTTCTATAAGTGAAAGATTTTTTTAATCGGATGAGTGAGTAGTATGGGAGATAACCTGCTACATCTAAAGTTACATTTTGCCTCTTTATAATATTAGTGTATATATGTGTCTGTCTAGATCAGCGAGGTAATCGCGTAACACACTAACAGTAGGAATGAGTTTAATTTTGACAGCTCAACACCTTCATTGCGTTTTTACGTTGTTGACCAGATTTTTTTTTCTAAACATATGAAGCAATAGATTAGTTATGTCCTTCAAAGTTGTTCAGATTGTGATAAAGTAGGGTGCTGGATATGCCAGGATTGGAAGACCAAGCAAATAGTCGGAATATTTATTCAGGTGCTGTTTGTTGCACATGGTTCATTGAACATTCTAAAGTATCGTCATCCGTAGATGATCTTGTGGTAATTAATACTTACATCTCTATAGTAGCAACACTTTAAAGGTTTACATCTAGGGTTGCCAACTTTTTCTAAAAGAAGTAGAGTATTTCTGATTTCAGAGAGAGTAAATAAACAGTACAGATTAATACCATTTATTCATTTTGCTTTATGAGTATTCTAGCACTTTTAGTAATACATATAATTTTTTATAGATTTTACAAGAATTGTAGGACTCGAACCATCCCAAATCTACGCTAATTTAAGATCAGACAGGCGCTAATTTTTATCAATATTTTATAAAGTTCCGCTCTTCTCGCTACTTCACTTTCATGACCGCCAAATAGTCAAGTGGAAAATATAGAAAAACCGCAGAAAAACGAAATCATTTGCCTCAAAAAGACAGTTTATGAAAAAAGAGTATTTTGGCGTACTCTATTAGTTTTATAGATTATAGAGTACACCCATAAGAAAAAGAGTACAATATTCAATTTAAAGTATGGTTGGCAACCCTATTTACATCGTTAAAAAACGAAGACTCAATAAATTCGTACACGTACTTAAATCGCAATACTATTTAAAGGTGAACTACTGACATTTATCTGTTTAATGTACGTAAATAGAAAACTTGTAATTTAACCAAAGATTTATCTTAATTTATGCGATAACACACACGCTGGCTTTGTACAGGTCTGTACTGCCATGTTAAAGTAATTTCTACCATATTGGTAGAATTTTTCGTGTGATTGGTGGAAAGTAAACAACCCTCTCGTTTTACTTTCCTACTTTTTGTGGCTAAGTAATAACAGACGTACGGGTCGATCGATCAGGTAAAGCTACGTTTGCTGCGGTTGGTCCGTGGATGGGAGACCATCTTAACATACCAAGACCCCTATATGCCTCGGAAAACACGCTGAGCCGTTGGTCCCGGCTGTCATTTGTGGATATTTGATAGTCGTTGCCGGTCGTCAGATGCCAGGACAACCAATCTTATCAAGGGCTGTTATCATGTAGCCACGAGCCCCACCTTAAATTCCTCATCAATTAAAATAGTTTTTACATAGCCTTTAAAAATATTTTTTAACCTTTTTTTTTGTACTCATTATATTCTTGCTTCACTTACATAAAACGTAATCAAGCAAAACGTTATTGATTTACTTTTGATAATATTGTATCTAAATACACAAATATTATCATTAGAGCATGTAATTAACTATGTAATCCCATATTTATCTATGTTAATTGGCCTGGATTGCTGATAATACTTATTGATTTAGACACCTACAACTGATTAAAAGGATATCTCCTTTTAAAGTTCAAACCATAATTTTGTTCAATTTTCCCAATGGAACGAAATGAAACAGAATAAAGGAGTCACTTTTATACATAACATCCTCGAATGGTTTTTTTTATTTTTTTGTCTTGTTTTTTGTTTCACTTTTTGTGTTTTATTTTGTTGTAGGTTAAGTATGTTTGTGTTTTATTTTTAAACAGTGTCTGCGATTGGATACGGACACTGTCTTTTTGTTGAGGTTTATTCGCATAAAGGGGTTACCTTTCCTTGTTAGCCGCATAAGTTTTTGTACAGTTGTACAGTACGCGTGTCCGCCCCCCACGTAGCCAGGTGTTCAGCTTGGACGTAAGGTAGGATTTTAGGGGGCTCCTCGAATGGTTAGGCAGAGGTGTTCCTATAGTACACCCACATTTCGCGTCTAAGTCCCATGTAATAGGGGCTAGCCTATTGCCATCAACCGGGCACAAATCCAGACTCCGGACTGATACTGAGAAATTCCAATATAAAAGTTCAATAACACTGCCCGACCCGGGAGTCGAACCAAAGACCTCTTTCTTAGCAGTAGCGCTTGCGACGCCTAGACTAACGAGGCAGAACTAGTAATCACTTTTAAATGTCAAAATAAATCAACACCGTCATCATCATTTCAGCCGAAAGACGTCCACTGCTGGACATAGGCCCCCAAGCTCCGCCACTTTGACCGCTTCTGTGCTTCCTGCATCCAGCGGATTACTGCGGCCTTCACAAGGTTATCGGTCCACCTTGTGGGAGGCCTTCCCACTCTACGTCCAGGCTCGGTCCTAGGGGACCCCTCAAAGTCGTATACGTAAATCTTGAAATAGTAATTTTTCGAAAATATAATAAATTTTCTTATTAATATGTAGGTAGTATTTGCGACCCCTGCCCCCCAAGTCTGGCTGCGACCGCGCCTGTCTATGTCTTCCGGTTCGTGGTCGCCACTCCACGCCTACTCCCTAAGCACGAAGCCCGTCGCTTCGGTTGAAGTAACGGGCGTTTCCAACTCCGTATCACTTCCGTACAGAAGATTATTTTGGAGCACAAACTAAGAATAAATGACAACATGATTTGACTGCTGTCCCTACTCCCGATATGTTATTGCCCGTCCAAAAAAGTTAATTACTCGGCTGTAGGATTCACTTCAAAGTTTCGAACTACTTTCGGACCGGCCTATATCTTCGTTGACGGAGTTAGAACCTTTCGGCTCCATCGGCTATCTGTTCCGCGAGCACCCTGCCCACTGTCACTTAAATTTCGCCATTCTTCCGTCACAATATATTATATAAAATAAAAATAAGCTAGATGGTGTCGACGTTTCCTATTTGACTTCCCTTGTGAAGAAAATACATTTTGAAACAAATGCAGAGGCCAAAGTCTTTTTTCTGTTCCTAATCACGCCTGATGGAAAGCGATGGATGAGGTCTATGATGGAACGAGCGTGCTCAGAAGATGCTTGTTCACTCTTGCTTTGAAGGCAAACGGGTTCAATGTGGAAGGGAAAACAGACGCTGGCAGAGAGTTCCACACTTTGGCTGTGCGCATAGTGAATGTGGAGGAGAAGCACTGAGTACGATTAGTCGGGATATCAACCCTGTGCGGATGTTTTAAAGTTCAGTCTTCGGTGGCAATGCAACCTGTCTGATTCCGAAATAGAACTTTTTGGTAACAAAAGGAATGGAATCGGAAAAGTAATGGTTTACCAAACATAATGCCGTGATAAATGGTAAGAATTTATTTGGCACGGTATGACGGTGATTTTTATTCGACATCGATAAAATTACTAGAAATTGTAAAACGGTTAATCGTTACGGATATTGTGAATTGAAATATTTTTAAAACGTGCACACGATATCTAAATGTAGGTAATAACATAACTTCACCCCTAATTTTTCCGAAGTGTTGGGCAGAATTGTCACTCACGTTTCGCCAGTTATGTTCCCAACAAACAAACTAAGCTTATAAAAATAAGTCTATAAGGTCTAAACTCTTATACTTGTTATAAAAGAGCATTTATTATGTCAATGTTCCTTATAGTGGCACATTATTAGAAGATTTGGCTAATATTACCTTTACTCTTATAATTTGGCTGGGTAAACGTTAATAAATCCAATGAATACGGCTACAATAAGGGTTCAAAATGTGTTCTTCTTATAGAGGTTATTTACATTGCTTTTTAGCCATATAATATTCAGAGTCATAAAAAGGCTTTTAATATGGTCAATTATTCTTAGAAAAGTAATGCACAAGGTAACTATGATGCTTTTTAACTTATAGGAATATTTGATAAGACGTCTATCCAACAATCAAATTCTAACATTTTATATGATCTTTACAAGGATGAAAGCAATCCGTATTCCCTTGTACAGTGATTATAAAGATATTATTCTCTATATGGTTACATTAAAATGTTTT
Source organism: Polymixis lichenea (assembly GCA_949091785.1). Taxonomy (NCBI): domain Eukaryota; kingdom Metazoa; phylum Arthropoda; class Insecta; order Lepidoptera; family Noctuidae; genus Polymixis; species Polymixis lichenea. The sequence goes on from OX420958.1 coordinate 3,864,802, forward strand.
ACATAACTATATTCGCCATTTTGAAGTACAACAGATTGTGTGAATTTATTACGGAGCGGAATTTACATTTAAAAATGGATTCATAAAACTAGAACAAGTATATAAGGAGCGGTGGTTACAGAAGAAAAGTTAAAAAAGTCGACGAAAACATGGTTGTGAGCATTAGACCCACCACCTCTACTCCTATGATGCTACAAAATGACCAAGCCGATACCAACGAAACAGCCAGTGGTTCCGCAGAGGATTATTTTATAGAAAATAAGAATGACAAAAACCAGTAAAGAAGAATATAATTGCAGAGATAGTGATATAAATAGAAAGGCTCGGATATGTACAATTAAAATATTCCTTTCTTAGAATAAAATGTGTCCACTTCCATGGCCATCGTATATTATGTAAATTAAGATCTTTTCTTTGTAGAAATTTGGCAAGATCTGCCATTATGTATATACTACCATTGCAATATCTGCGGACAAACATATTATATATATAATTATATTCTTTACTGTGTACTTACAATTATAATTATATTTTAAACTTAAAACTAGTGCACAAAAGCAAGCTTAACCCTATTAAGAGATCTCTTCCAGCCATGGGCACGCCACGATTGCGGCGGTAAGTCCCCTCTTTGAGGAGTGGCTTGAGAGGCGGCATGGCATCCTCACCTTCCGCCTGACACAGGTCCTCACCGGACACGGTTGTTTCGGGAGGTTCCTGTTTCGGATAAAGCGGGAGGAACCGCCCGGGTGTTTCCACTGCGAAGATCGCCCTGAGGACACGGTGGAGCATACGGTGGAGGTCTGCCCGGCTTGGGCGGAGCACCGCCGTGTACTCGTGGAGGCGATTGGTGGCGGCGATCTCTCATGTCCAGCCCTGGTCCAGGCCATGATACGGAGCGAGAGTGCATGGTTAGCCATCGCCTCCTTCAGCGAAGCAGTGATGCTCGCAAAGAGGGAGGCGGCGCACGTGAGGGAGAGACAGTACATGCGCCCACACGGCCGTAGCCTTCGCAGGAGACGCCCTGGGTGTCGGGAATCCCAGGCTGATTCCCGGCCACCGTAGGCGCCGGCTTGCGGACGGCGAGTAATGGGTAGCTCGCTGTCCAGTAAGGAAGCCCGGGTCGACGGCGCGTTGTGTTCCTCGCGTGCATCAAAGAGATATCAGCACCAACTGGTGGGGCCCGCAAGGGCCGATGCCTGCCAGGGGTGCGGGTTGTTTGAAAGAGATACCGCGGCCCCTGGCATATAGGGAACTGAGCGAACACGGGTGGGTTTTAGTCAGTAAAAGTCTGACACGCCCTCCCGCTCCACCCAGAGCGGGAGAAGTTATTTGATGATTTCCCACCCAAAAAAATATCTCTTCCAGCCAACCCTACTATAGTGAAACATAAATTTTATACATATGGGAACAAGACTAGCTAGGTACAGGATTTTGTTCGTGAGAAAGGAACCCTAACGATATGTAAAATGGCGAAACCATAAGCAGCAAATGATGCCATTATAAGGTCTTCACTCTCATAGACTCCTTGTAGACGATGTGCGAATCGTTTTGCTCTCATAATAGCACTGTTTATAACATGACTAATTAATAAATTACATTTGTAGCACAAAAACAGCTTAAATTCAAGGGCGGGTTGATACTACAACACACAGCGTACCACATTTTATCATGCAGTTGAATTCCCATACACTTTTCACTATAGACGAGCACATAAATCAGATAAATAAACTACATAAAATAATAACTTACCGTTCACTTTTCAGTAAAATGGTTGACATTTCTCTTTATTCGCCAAACTGTTGCGAAATTTAAATCACTAAGAAAAAGACTTATTGCAGAATCATAAATAGACGGCTATAAGGGCCTACGGCTTTTTAAGAGCCTTTGATTTGCCGCAATGAGTTTAACTCCCTTGTATCGGACCATAATAAAACACGTATAAGGGTGATCGCCCGTATTAACGCTTTCTATATGATTCTTACAAGTGTATTGGCCTTGTTCCTTGTCATAATATAACACGTCAAAGGAAAAAAAGCGGACAATAAAGCAACTATAAGGAGGGTATAAGGTTATTGTCTTTATAATTTGTGCCCAAACGCACCCTTATTAGCGATAATGCAGCTCCTATAAGAATATAATTTTTAGCCATATAAGCCACTACAAGTGCAATTTTTGTTTGTTGGGGTTATACTAGCTTTTGCCAGCGGCTTCGCCCGCATGGGGGTCGGTGTATTATACATATAAACCTTCCACTTGAATCACTCTATCTATTAAAAAAACCCGCATCAAAATCCGTTGCGTAGTTTTAAAGATTTAAGCATACATAAGGATATAGGGACAGAGAAAGCGACTTTGTTTTATACTATGTAGTGAAGACGGCCTCCTTCACTACATAGTATAAAACAAAGTCGCTTTCTCTGTCCCATGTAACAGAAGGCGAGCGTATTGCCAGCAGGCATGCACAAAAGTCCAGGCTGCTACTGTGAAATTCCAGTAAGAAAAACTCAATAACAGTTTGCCTGACCTGGGAATCAAACCTAGAATAGAAACCGGAACTCAGAATAGTTAATTTAATATTTTCTGTACGTTTCTGAATCAGAACCAGATTTAGTTTAAAAATAAAACCAAAAAAAAAAAAAACAACCGACTTCCGGAAAAACACTACAAAGTGAAAATTAAGTTTATTTTCGGAAGTCGGTGACTTTGAAAATAAAGTTATTTTTCACTTGGTAGTGTTTTTTCGGAAGTCTGCTTTTTTTACAGATTTTTATTTTCTGAATATCCATTGGTTCTACCATGAACAGGGTTTTGTTCATGGTTATCCATTAATTACCGGACACCCTGTGTATTAATCTGTCTACACAGCGGCCGGCCCGCCGGCACTAACCCGCCGGGTTCGTGCCGGCGCACAGTGGAACGTATGTATGGGAGCGGTTGGACGTAGACATGTCCGAAAAATAAGAGTAAAATTATGACAAACTAATGATGCCATCTTATTCGATTACTTAATGCCTTCATAAATTGTGGTGATGAATTTCTTCATAACTCCCATATTTCGGGAGTAATTTGAGAAAATGTGAAATTTTACTATGAAAATGAGTGTATCGAGCTCTCTCCCTCCTGATTCCGGGCTTGTTTCAAGTAGCGGTCTCTAATATCGTAATGCTATTACTAAGAGCTATATTTAATACTAAGACACATAGTGCGCCAAATGTGCACTTTCTGGGATAAAAGGAAATGAAAATTAAAAAAAAAAACGTTTTTTCCCCATTTGTATTTACTTTAAACCGCAGACAGACTTATTAAGAGGTCTATAAATATATTATATATATATACAGAAATATATATTAACAAAAATATTCACAAGAACTGATGAGAGTATGACTTTTAAGTAAGTTGATAATAAATTACCTAGTTTCATTAAAAGTACAATAAATAATTAAGATGTAAGCTCTAATTTACTAAGTTACACATTTTAAAACAATAACATCATTTAATTATCTTCGTCATCATCATCATCATCAATTAATTCAAATTCAGAATCGATGTCCGCTAAATCATTTATGTTAACAAATTCGATATCACTTTTCTCAGAATCCGTAAGCTCATAAAATTCCTTAAAAGAAGATTTTTTTACAAACTTATTTCCTTTTGGACGGATACTTGTAACAAGTGGATCAGAAGACAGTAAAAGATTGTGCATAATATCTTCATTGCATGAGATACTGCTATGCTTTCGAGAATGCCCCTCTCTATATTTTCTAAAATCTTTATTTCTAGCCTCAGATGCCTCTTCGGATAGAAAACCAATGGGCACAATTGACATGTTCTGAACTATGTCTGGCCCATGCATTAAAATTTTATGAAGTGAAGAAGGCATATAATACCATGGGTATAACTCCACGTAAAGCTTAGCAGTATCAAAGCAGAACTCTCGGAATTTAGTTACGTTGATCTTCTCTCCTGATGAAATACACTGCAAGATCACACAGATTTTTCTTAAAAGCATAGCATCTATTCCGGTCAGTTCAGCAGATTTAGTGTAGTTTTCAAAAAATCTCCTTGCCGAGTTGCCATTGTTGGTGGATCCACTGCCTTGTTTCACAACATCGAGAAGTAAGCCCGTTTCTCTTCTTACAGCCTCTTGAACTCTTTTCTTCCTGTCATCAACTTGCCTTTTTGCTATATCACCCCTTACTTGCCATGATTTTATGTCTAATTTGTAGGAAATGTGTAATAAGCATTCCATTGAGCGAATCCAAGCGTGAAGGGTGCTTAAGCTATATTTATACATGTCCTCGTTTGCGTGTTTATCTTTGATTAACTCTAAATTATTCATTTCTTTAGGACAAGCCTTGCATATGTCACACACTGAAGCTGCTGTATTGGATATAATGGAATGAATTTTACCATCAATCATTGTCAACAGCAGTTGGTGTTTGACACTAATTCCATCAGTGATGGTGGATGGAGTTAAGGCTTCAATCTCTGCTTCGATTTCAGCCATCTCTCTCTGCACATTTTCTTTGGTTTCCTTTATAAACTTAAACAATATTGGCCGGCAAAATGAAGTGGAAGATGGTCGCTCGTTTTCCCAAATTGTTACACCTTTTGAGACGAGCCGCAGTGGTACAAGACTAATCATAAAATTACTAGCAAGATCGATTTGCTCATCTTCACTCGTCCTTTGATGATAAATGCTTTGGCTAGATGATCCGTCAAAACCCCATTTGCTGGTCAATACGAGCTGTTGATTGGGATCAACAGGGGTTTCTAACGACCTAATAAGTCTTCTTGAGGTTAAATCCATCAAGGCTTGTAATTTGATTTTTGCAGAGCTCTCTGTAACTGTGAGATCTTCTTTGGCCGGATAGCACTTAATTTTTTCTTTAACCAACATGTAGTAACTCGGGTATTGAAGAGCTCCTTCTTGAGTGTTGAAATCCCGAAGAGTGTTATAGCGCCATTTCGATAAGTTCATCGATACATAAAGAGCCAATGCCTTCAAAGGGGATATTTCCCGTACCTGAATTGATTTACCTTCAATGAAGGCTTTGATTTTTGAGGCCTCTTCTGGATTCTCCGTCAAGTATTTCATAACATAAGCTGTATCGCTTTGTCCTGCCTTTTGAAGCGCCCTTTCGGCCGAAAACATAATTTCAGCGCTGCTACTGCTGCATGAAAGACTATCTTCAGTGCGTCTTCTTTTTTGCCGGTTACTAAGGTCCTCAAAAGATTTACGAGGACTAGGATGTGTACAAGTTGAAGCATCAGATTTAGCAGGAGAAATTATGGGCTCGATGACGTCACTTATATTTTCTGTAGAAGGTTCCATATTTTCATTCTGTAATTCCGGCCATTGAATTGCAGCCTGTAGCCAAATCTCATGTTTCTTCCGAAACTTATCTGTGCTTCTTCCAGACTGTGTCCATTTTGCATAAATGCGGTAGCAAAATCGACGACACCAGTCTTTTAAACTTGTTTCAGCACTTTCACATAACTGAACACAACTGTTATCTTTTAAAACACTGAACAAATAGTTAAAGTCGCGTAAATCTTTATGTGCGCGTGCGCATAAAGCAACGTGAATATCAAGATTTGTATTAAAATTTGGAAAATACATTGCGAGATTAGCTTGGATACAACGAGGTGTAAATCAACACTGATTTTAAAGTTACTAATAGTGACCTATTTATATAAAATCCAGGTATCCCAGGTATCCTTTGTTAAATATTGCAAGGTAATTAGTTATTGTGATAATTAGTAAATGATGCATGCTAAATTAGTGTATTAAGAGCCATTTAGTAATTAAATAATAGCAATGTTCTTATCAGTAATCATTAGTGCATCAGTTTTATATGTAAACCTTAAGTCCCTAATTATATATCCTAATTAGCTTATATCTTCTCTAATTGGCTGCTCAGAAATGTTATTGTAATAAGGTAAACCTTTAGAAAAACGGTTTTAATCAACAAAATAAACAAAAAATAAAAAAATTGTGTTATAAAATAAACATCACTCTTTATCCCAGAAAGTGCACATTTGGCGCACTATGTGTCTTAGTATTAAATATAGCTCTTAGTATTAGCATTATGATATTAGAGACCGCTACTTGAAACAAGCCCGGAATCAGGAGGGAGAGAGCTCGATACACTCATTTTCATAGTAAAATTTCACATTTTCTCAAATTACTCCCGAAATATGGGAGTTATGAAGAAATTCATCACCACAAGTTATGAAGGCATTAAGTAATCGAATAAGATGGCATCATTAGTTTGGCATAATTTTACTCTTTTTTTTCGGACATGTCTACGTCCAACCGCTCCCATACATTCGTTCCACTGTGCGGCGGGCGACGGCTTTAGAAGTTGCTAGCCGGACATTTTTCCCGGCGGCACAACAGTCGCGGCACTCCGGCCTTTCCCGCCGGTGAACGAAAAACTTTGTACCCCTTTTTCTGAAAATTCCGCGGACGGAGGAGTGTGAAAATTTGCACAGTTTATATTTTTATATAATAATGTATGTACATCTATTAATATGAATTATGGTCAAATTTCGACCGCCGAGCGACCAATTGTGTAAATAAATCACAAACCCATTCCACATCCGAACTCTTCATTCACGTAAAATGTCGTAATATGTTCGATCGTTGAATAACAACTATCGGCATTGATTCAATCGTGACCGCGAGGTCGCGGGTTCGAATCGAGCCATATTGATAAAGGATGCTTGCATTCATTACTTGTTATAGTCAAGTTGGTATATTACTTTGGTAACATAGAGAAATGAGATTGTATAGTGTGGAGATAAGAGAGAAAAATAAACAAAGGAACATGGTCGAAATGACTTCCCATGCAAAATCAATAGTGAGTTGATCGATTTTGTATAGGAGGTCCGATATTTTTTTCTACTTGTATAGTTAGGTGGAAGTTACGAAACGTTAAATAATTGTTGGAGGAAGAGCTGCTGGATAATTTCGTACTACACTAAAAGTAGTAATCACTTTCATTTTGGCAGTTCTAACTAACGAAAATGTTGAGCAGACAAATTTTTTGAATATGTTCAAAAAATCATAAGTTAATAATCAATCAAAAAAAAAATAATCAATAATCAAAATCATATGTTAATCATATGTTTATTTGTGTTGGTAATCATATGTTTGTTATTTTGCTAATCTATTGCTTCATATGTGAAGCAATAGATTAGCAACATTCTTCAAAACGATTGAGATTTATAGTGTGTTACGAGCGGGAATTTAGTTTAATCACATAATGGAAGCAAATTATGAAATTACCCATAACTCCTAATCAGTTAATTCGTTCTTTTGACAATTTCATACACAATGCAAGTGCATTTTATGGTATTAACCAGCTCAATTATGTCTCCATCGTTTTTAGGGTACCGTACCCAACAGGACCCTAATACTAGGCTCCGCTGTCCGTCCGTCCGTCTGTGACAGGACTGTATCTTTTGGACTGTAATAGCTAGGCATTAGAAGCCACAAAACAGTTAAAAGAGGTGGCCTCTTATATCTGTTCTGTGCTAGAAACTTTCACAGAGTGTACTACTAGGGCTACTATTATAAAAGTAAGTAATATAAAGATATAAATTAAAGGGTGCCATAGAAGTAAACGCGTTCTTACGGTGCTTTTTGTTTTACTAAGCATAATCAGCCTATACCATTCCCAGTGCTGGGAATTTGCAAATGCAGGCTTCCTCTCTGTGAGAGGGAGTGGACCGTAATCCACCACGCGTACCCAATACGAGTTGGATGTCACATGTCTTCAAATTTTTGGTCCTTGGAGATGCCGATGGATATTTACTAAAGTATTAAAAAAAGAAAAATTAGTTAAATATTGCACGGTGGTACGGAATCGTGCGTATACGTGTCCGATACGAACTTGGCCGCTTCTTAAAAGATTATTTTCTATCAATTTTGTAAATGCACGGTACCTACGGTTAAATTGTCAACAAGCATAATTTGTTTACATGTCTTACATGCAAACTTGTTTTTAATGTTTGCTATGCAAAACAAACGTTTAGTTCAGGTCAATTGAACGTTATTATGACGCAGCAAAATCAATCTGCGTAGCTTTTTCCAAACTATATTGGGGTCAGCTTCCAGTCTAACCGGGGCACAGCTGATTACCAGTTTTCGACATGGAGCTACTGCCTATCTGACCTCCACAACACCGTTACTGGGTAATAGGTAACATGATATCTTGGAAGCACTGATTGTCAGACTTTTCCCATGTCCTTATCATTTCCTTCTCTTTCCAACAGGTAGAGAGAGAAGGAGACAGTCAGTCTAGAACTGAAACTTGGTCATATTTCAAATTAGAAGAGATGTTTAAACTCAAACTTGGGACAATTGTTGCTTCCAACTGTATTTTGCTTGTTAATTTGCGAGCTAGTTGCGAGGGGCGTAGTTCACCTGTGGCGTTGTAGATGCCTACAGTATAAACCATAGATATAAGAAAGAAGAAGTATTTTTTTTATATTTCTATGATATAAACCTACGCTTAGTCTAAGAGAATAAATAATTCTTAGATGGTTTGGTCATGAAAGGATGGCGAAAAGGCGACTAACAAAGGCATATGTGAGTCGAAACGCCAGAAAGGGAGGGACGCCCTAAAAGGACATACAGGATATTTTTTTATCCAGTGCGCAAACTGTAACCATGAAACTAGTATATCATTCTAGACACCCCCGTGCAGAAATTTTACGTCGGTTTACCAAAAAAAAAAATCAGCTGTGTCATAGAAAAGTGCAATACTTACGCGGTCAAAATGTATGGAACAGCTGATTTTTACACGCTTTATATTAGCTTCACTTGGACGCTATTTTGACCCACTTTAAACGGTCAGATTTCATTTAAACTTTGTAGACTTATCAAGGACCTATGACAATTGAATAATTTAAAAAAAATAGAAAAAAACACGCTTTTGTAGTTAGCAAAACTAAAAAATAGATAATAAATAATAGTTTAAAAAACTAGAAAAAAACACGCTTTAAAAACCAAACTAAAAAGTAGAAAATAATTTAATTCTTTTAAAAAGCGTGGGGTGCTTTTTGAGATATTTTTATAATCAATTAATATCAAGCACCCCACGCTTTTTATAAAAATGAATTCCTATTTCCCTTAGTCACGGCATCACACGTGAACGGCTGGACCAATTTTGCTGATTTTGTTTTTGTTGTGTTTGTTATTGTCGGGAGAAGGTTCTTATGAAAGTAAAAATTAAGAAAGTTACGCGTTACATATGCGAAAAATAATAAAATCCGAATTCAATATTCATAGTTCAGACAGAAAAAGCGTGGGGTGCTTTTTGAGGTATTTTTATAATCAATTAATATCAAGCACCCCACGCTTTTTAATAGAATTAAATTATTTTCTACTTTTTAGTTTGGTTTTTAAAGCGTGTTTTTTTTAGTTTTTTAAACTATTATTTATTTTTGTATTACCGACGAAAAATTGCTGCGCTGGGGGTCTAGAATGATATGCTGAATTCATGGTTACAGTTTCCGCACTGGATAAAAACTTATCCTGGATGTATGGGTATTAATCTTATATTGGTCTTAGTCTAATAATGACTTTTTTCCTCTGCTGAAACAGATGTATGTGTTTTTTACACGAAATGTATTGTAAAGATGAACGAAAGCCCTCAAGAGGATTAAAATCAACTTACATCTGTGTAGTCATTGAGAACCAAGAAAATAGACATTTATATGTTGTAAGTAAGCTGCTAAATACGAGGGTTAGTTTCCAAGGACCTACCAAATTTAAGTGTGTGGTATAGACCATCACACTGAACAACTTTCTCTATGGGACCAACATCGTAATCGCGAAAAAATTAACAACTGTCCCATACAAAACTTCATTTATATATCATAATCTAAAAATGATTTGATTTTCTATTGCCCTTGGTCACGGCATCACACGTGAACGGCTGGACCAATTTTGCTAATTTTGTTTTTGTTGTGGTTGTTATTATCAGGAGAAGGTTCTTGAAAGAATCAGCCGTATAAAGGATAAGTTTTTATCTAGTACGCAAACTATAACCATGGATTCAGCCCCCCAGCGCAAAAATTTTACGTCGGTTTTCCAAAAAAAAATCAGCTGTTTCATAGAAAAGTCCTACCTACGCGGTCAAAATGTATGGAACAGCTAATTTTTTTGATGAAAAATTTCTGCCCTGGGGTTCTAGAATGATATTCTGAATTCATGGTTACAGTTTGCGCACTGGATAAAAACTTATCCTGTATATTTGTTCGCGATTCTTTTTGCGTCATTATGATATAGGTCCCGTGGAGAAAATTGTAAATGCAATATCTGTAATGCAATATCTCACGCGTCGATGGCTAGTCTCCGCTATAAGTGCCGTGGTCGGAGTTCGGTTTGTGAGTGTTAAATAAGACACGGCCTTCGGTAACAAGCTATTTAATCACACATCACATCTATCTATAGCTATCTACTAACTAACCTAACAAGTGAGACTATTAGTTGTCAATATACAAGAAATGTTGAATGTTCCGTGTGGTGCCGGACGTAAAAGAATAGCGCCATCCCATTTCTTCCCGTGGGTGTCGTAGAAGGCGACTAAGGGACTTACTAGAGAATGGGCAGCAGCGTTCTCTATACATTTGACCACCATACTGCGATCGCCAACCCGCCTGCCAAGCGTGGCGATTATGGCAAATCCCCCCCTTTTGAGGAAGGCTTATGTCCAGCAGTGGACGTCTTTCGGCTGATATGATACAAGAAAGATTTAATTTTCGGAATCAGACACATCCCAATAGGTGATGATTTTTTGCTAAAACAAAAGCCTAAAGTGTAACGAACTTAAATCTGGGTCGATCGATAAGTCTAGATTTAAATTGCATTCTATATTCAATCCGTGACCATCAATTAGGTAAATAAAGTGGGGTAGGCGAACCAACATGTTGTTATTTTTAGCTAAAGTAACCTGAAGTGTGTGATTGAAAGTTTATTTGCTATACGGAAAGCGGTAAAGGAAAGAAAGGGTTTATGATTCGTGTAAGTTCTTGCAGTTTCAGAGATTTATGGGCGCAACTCCATAGATTTTTATGAAAGCCAAAGGTTCCAATTTCTGGGGTATCCAATGCTACTTTGGCTGTCTAGGCCTCAACTGTTTAAAGGCTCCAAAAGACTGGTGTTTAGTCAATGACCAGACCTCTCCCACTTGATTTTGCCGACTGTTTTTTACCCGTGACCTGTATCACGCCTGATAGAAAGCGATTGATGAGGGAAAGAACGATCATGCCTAAAAGATGCCTGTTTACGCTTGCTTTGAAGGCAGATATATTAAATGTAGAAGGGAACACAGACGCTGGCAGAGAGTTCCACACTTTGGCTGTGCGCCTCCATAATGGATGTGGAGACGAAGCGCTGAGTAAGACTGGTCGGGATATCAACCAAGTGCGGATGGTACCCTGCAGTACGTCTGGTAGTCCGGTGGTAAAAGTGCGATGGTGGGAACAGGTCGTGGAGCTCCTGAACTTAATCTCTGAAGTACAGTCTGTGGAAGACCGACAGGCAAGCAACATTACGCCGATAGGCCTGGCTGTTGGTTTTGCTTCGGAAAACCTAATGTGAAATTACATCCTTAAATACACTCAGAGGAAGACCATAGGCTCCTTATAAAGCTTGCAGTAAAAAACAAGTAAGCACACTTACACATTTCAATCTTCCAAATAATTTCTTCTTCATCGTCCTCATCGCGTCTGGTCCAAATCTTGCACAAAACTTTGAAGAACTTGGCAGCAAATGACGTCATTATTACCTATATCTGTCCTTGTCACACACTTATTAGTCCAGAGTACCCCACAATCGGTTAATGACTTTTTTCTCAAAGCAAACTCTTAGTTTCGGTGTTCGTTGCCAAATGTCGCCCAAATTTGAAGATACCTCCTACACTAGTCCAAATGTAACTTTCTTGCTAGGACAATATGGACTATTCTAGTTTTGGTTTGATGATGGTAACATTTAACGAACTAATTAGTTTCAAAGACTTTGAAATCGCTCCAAAAACGTCTTTATATTTGGAAGTTAGAACCGGCACTGATCTCGTCTCGCCGTCACCACGACAAAGTGACAACTGCTTCCGAACAACAAAGTATCGTTTTCCTGCAAAAATAACGTTTTCTCTGACAAAAAAACGTCACAAAAACACATGCAAATATGATAGACCTTTTTATACCAATCTCAATTTCAATTGGAATGCGATAAAAAGCTAATCTTCACTTAACAAAGAGCGGGAACAATTTGCCTAATGGAGCGTTCGAATTTCAAATTGGAACGGAATAAAAACGCATCCTTCCTGCTTCCGTATTGGTCGGTTCGTTTTTCCCGCGTGTTTTGTGTATAAAATGGTGATTTGTGACATAGGGTCGTCAGTGTCGGGATGACAGTCATCCCCTGAGGTTGTTTAGTAGTGCCTGATTTGGATTGCCATCACTGATCTGGTCCTGTCTTGGTGAGTTTACTTTCTATTTCTTTTCTATCTAGGAATTTAAGTTAATCTTTAAAAAAAATCGTTAAATACTTATGCAATCAAATATTTTAACTATCGCATATTAGAAAACTTTCTTGATTTGGAGTAACATTTTTGGTAGAGAAAGTGCATACAATTAAGACCAGCATTTATAGCCCCACTTACCAAAAAATAATCAAATGTCAGTAGGCCAGCACCTAAAAATCAGCTCATAATCCATTCAGGGTTTTCTGAAAAAGGATACTTCAATAAGACTAAATAGATAAAAACACTCACGTCATTTATTTAGTTTGTCGCAGAGCGGTAGTCTCTCAATTTACATAAACGTACATGTATGAGCCAAAACTGCTTTCGCAATGGCTATGACAGTTCTAACTCTTCAAGGTTTTGGTGAAGTTACACTTCATCTAGAAGGCCTCCGAGACCCTTTTTGAACTAGGCTTTGAGATGAACGTGATAAGGTATATTTGTGATTTTTGGCAGAATTAATATTGCCAGAACTTCGCAACCCCTTTTTGCAGATTTTTGGAAAACTCTGGCCAGTAAACTGCTGCCAAATCGTTACGTTAAGCTGACAGTATTCTTCAGTTATTAAACCAAAATGTCGGCTTTTCCCTCCCTTAATCAAGTGCTGATTTAATTAATCCAATTCATGGTATCAGTTTGTGCATCGATCTTGCTTGATACCCCGTATAAGCTAGTTTGGTTGGTTTGCAAAGGCAACTGAACCCCTGCTTCAATTTTCTTTTAATTCAGGGATGAAAAGAAGTTTACATTGGCGCTGGTTAATTTTAGGCTGCCATATAATTTCATCATCACCGTATCGCAGTCCATAGCAGGACATATCTATGCCTCCTCCTTCCTTATCCTTGACCAGTCTCGTTCATTTACAGCCAGCCTCGTCTTGATCTATTTATTTCTTTTCGCGACTCAGTTCTTATAATATTGTAGGTTTGACGTATTTCTTCATAAATTATGTGACTGCCGTGTCAAAAACATTGGCTACAGTCAAACGAGAATGTACCTAATTGTATATGAGAAAACAAAGGCAGTTCTCATTGTTCTCTGATAAGGCTTTAAAAACTACTGTTACGCAGCAGTCTTTGTAGAACTGTTATAGGATTTTCCGTACATGTTTTTGGTCTTGTCATAGTTATATCAGTTATTTCAATTAGACCTTTTAGCACTTGACTATTTAATACATTTGTTACCATTTCTGAAGATACTTTACCCAATGGCGAATTGCGTAGATGTCGTGGTAATATAAGCATGATATTTATCACCTTACTCATGCAGCTCCTAGTTTTTGTTCCCTTACCGCCCCTAAATCTCAATGGATGTACCAGCCCACTGCGTATATCATCTCTGGCAGCGCTTATATCATCTATTTTGATATCTCATACTTGCATAAAGCATTATATTATCTATACTATTGGTACTACTGCCTGCAAACGTGGTCTTTCCAAGACGAGGTCTTTAAAATTTTCCATTCAATGTCAAAGCGTTACTTTTTAGGGAGACTGGCAGTACCTACTAAAAAAAAAGTCTACGGACTGTTGTGATATCTGGCATTGCTAGATCCGTCACTTATTATTACTTAGCCGTTATCATCATTATCAATTCAGCTGAAAGACGTCCACTGCTGGACATAGGCCACCAAGCACCGCTATTTCGTCCGCCATTACTAAGTTCAGTGTCAATAGTCCTACATCATGCTAGTTCACTGAACCAATCTCTATGTCAAGGCCTTTCCTTCCCATGATTCACGAAGACCTGGATGTTTACTCCTTAAGCACAAAATCCGCAGTTTCGGCCAAAGTTACGGGCATTTCCTACTCCGTATCACTTTCGAACGTTTATGATTAGTTAGGGATCTGAACATGACAACACGATTTGACAATTGTCCAAACTCCCGTTATGTAGGTAATAGACCGTACGAAAAATTTTATGAGACACTTATTTAAGTTTCAGACGGGCTTGTATCTTCGTTGATGGACTTAGAGAGTAGCAATCTTCAACAGGTAAAACATCGTGAGGAAACCCGCATGTCGTAAAACCAATAATTCGAAGACATGTGACATCTGTAGTGGATTACGGCCCACTCCCTCTCGCTCGGAAGCCTGTGTGCAATGAGAACATTATAGTCTGATAATCCTAAGCTATGCTTCAATAGGCGTCTCCTTCCCATGATTCACGAAGACCTGACCAGAATTACAGTCACGTTGTCTACCAGCCATATGAATGTCAAATGATCTTCTAATAGCATCATCAAATATGTAGTTAACAAAACAATAGCTCGTAAATACGGTGTCATGTGATCTGAACTGCAAGTATAGCTATTTGTTATATTCGTTTGGTTGGTGTCAGTTATATATTGCTGATGGTTGCAGGTATCATATGGTTTCGGTGACATAATTTGTTCATTGGTGATGTTGATCGTTATTTCTAACTGGCTTCTGCCCGCGACTTGGTTTACTTAACCTTTTGACCGCCACCATCGGGTATAGCCGACAAATGAAAACAACATTTTATGGTCAAATAAAATAAAATACAGATATTACGAGTAATGTTGTATTAAAAAAAATAGGGGACCTAAAGCAATGATTAATTGGTTATCGATAAAATTTTGGAATCCCTTTTCTTTTTTGTAGGTTTTTGCGCCGAATTTTTGGCTTGGCCTGGGAGGGACGCTGATGTGTTTACGCTCTGGCGGTGAAAAGGTTAAAAGTCTTTCACAATATAGGAGGACCTCGTGGCCTAAGCTACTGTTGCTGCGGTCGGTTTGTGGATGGGTGTAGATCCATAACATATCGAGACTCCTCCGTGCTTCGATAAGCACGTTCGCAAAATTTCCCATTCTAGTTTACAATACCGTTCATACCTATTATAATTATGAATGTTCAAAGATTAGGAATTCGATATTGACAATATTATTGCAAATATTGCACCGCATCTATTTATAAGATTAGGTAACAATATCTATTTACAATATTTATTGCAATATTAATTTTTATGCAGAAATCTGTAACGTGTTATTTTAAAATCGCTAAGTAATCAATATGGTAAAGGGACCAGTAACCTTTTGATCGTTTTTTCTAGAAAACAGCGTTTCTCAATCTTCTATGGACTATGATCCCGGGGATCCAACTAATAAGTGTCACGAAAAACGTAACCACGTAAACGAAACGTAATCACGAATATCTTCTAATTAAAAAACTTTATTTGTAGGTTGGTATTGAATTCCATACTTGATTTTATACTAATGGAGCGGTTGGTGGGGTTTGTGGCTGGGTAATGACAGTCGGACAAGTCATTCGATCAGGTTAAGCTACGCTTGCCGCGGTTGGTCCATGGATGGGTGACCATCTTTACATACCCAGACCCCTCCGTGCCTCGGAAAGCACGTTAAGCCGTTGGTCTCGGCTGTCATTCGTAGATTTTTGACAGTCGTTACGGGTCGTCTGAATCTCAAAAGTCATGACCACCAGTCTTACCAAGAGGTATCGTATACGCAGTCGTTCCATGTAAAATACTCGTACTCAGCTGCATCCGGTTAGATTGGAAGCTGACCTTAACATAGTTGGGAAAAGGCTAGGCAGATGATGACTTGAGTCAATCCTAGAAATCTAGATTCATAGTAAGAAATATTACATCACCAATTATTAATTATGTAACCTTTTCATTGAAATTTCATCCACATTTTGACACGATGACAACCTATTTACTAACCGACTTCCAAAAGGAGGAGGTTCTCAATTCGTCGGAACCTTTTTTTTTTTTTTTATATGGATACCTTGAATCTTGAATCGAAAGGGTTAGTCACCAACTCGACACACGAGACGACACACGCGTGTCCAATTGGTGAAAACCTAAAAGCGATTTAAGTTTCACTATGTGGACACGCCTAAAAATCTCGTGTCCAGGTGAGGAAATAATAAGTGATAAGTACTAATTTTGAATTTCACCAACTGGACACACGTGTGTCCAGTCTTTGGTGTCGAGTTGGTGACAAACCCAATCGAAATATGGCGACATAAGATAGACGGCTTAATTAGGTCAGTATGCCCTTATTATCACTACTATCTTCCAGTGAATCCAATAAATATATCCAAAAACAAATAAATCTTAATAGGAACAATAATTCCACTGTAAAGGCATATCTCATAAACTCGACTTCGTAATTTGTTCCTAACGACGTCGTTCGAGTGGCCTCGTATCATTTCGCGAGCGTTCGTCAAACTTCGGGTCGACGAACTGATCGCGATTTTTTTGTGCCACTGAAGGACGGATGGACAGACGAGGTTTTTGTTTGACTAGTAATAACTAAGGTGGTATAAAAATATTATATGTATAATCTTTTGTGCGCAGTTTCGATGTTTGATGCGCTTTTTTGTGTTTTTTTGAAGCAAAACATGTCTTTTTTGTAAACGTAAGAAACTACTTGATAACTACAAGAATTTTATTACGACGAAACCATCACCATCTGCCTAGTCTTTACTCAACTATGTTGGGGTCGGCTTCCTGTCTAACCAGTTGCATCTTAATACCAGTATTTTATTACATGGAGCAACTGCATATCTGACCTCCGCAACCCCGTTACCGGGTAATACGATAGTCGCCCGAAACGGGCGAATAATCACTTTCAAATTCACACGAATTGAATTTATTTGTGGGTGGATCGACAAGTCTAGAAATACGTATTAGGCATTTGGCACGTTTTGAACTAATGTTATTACTGTATTGCATAAAATTCAAAACGTGTCAATTCCCTAAAACGTATTTCTGGAGATGTCTATTGGCCCACAAATAAATTAACTACATGCGATTCGCCTACAGGAGATTATAAATTATTTAAAAGGGTCGATTCGCCTGGTTCGTGCGAACAAGTTCGTGCGAATTAACTAATAAGCCCATGAATCTAGCTATGCCTATACCTACTTTATGACAGTCCTATCATACAAAACGAAAAATAAAATCAAATAAAACAGTCGATCCATACATAGAATTACCATTCCACGGCCTCCTCAGCTCCTCAGGTTTTCCTCAGCGCGTCACGTGGTCTGCCTATGAGCAGACAACCGTAGATGGGCACGTAGGTAGTAACGTGTGTTGCCTCAGAGAGGAAAGTTGTGAATAGTGAAGATGCTTGTTGGTTATTTATTTGTATCGTTTGAAATAATTTTCGTGTCAAGTGATTCTGGGAGGGTAGTAAGATTCCAGTCTTTTTTTTAAGTCCTAGAAGGTAATATTTCGGAAACAAAATTGAAATAAAATCTCTTGTAATTTACAAAAAATACTCCTTCCTTTAAATATGAATAAATTGTACAGGCTGATTGAGAATGGCTTCGTATATTAAGTACTTTTATTTATTTATAAATTTAATTTTTGTTTTCGTATATTATGCAAAAAAACAACGAGTACGGAAATTAACGAAATCGAATTCCCTTTTTTGAAAATGTTCAGTTCAGTCATTTAATTTTGCCATTCATAGTAGAGTAGGTACCGAATGCAGCTGAATACCAGTATTTAACATGGGGCAACTGCCTGTCCGACCTCCACAACCCAGTTACTGGGTAATACGATGATACCCCTTGGAAAGAGTGCTTGTCAGGCATTCGGGCTTCTGACGACTCGTAACGACTGTCTCAGATCCCCGAACGACAGCCGGGACGAACTGGCTTTCCGAGGCACGGAGGGGCAAGCATATCGTAACCTGATCGATCGACCCTTGCAGCTGTTATTACTTAGCCATAAGCCCCCGAAAACAAAACCAATATAAACTGGCTTCTTATTCTATTGAAATGCCATACTTCGCTAGGACAGCTCAAGGTCAAACTGTTTTCACCGACGATTGGCATACTGTTCAAACATTTTCTCTTTATCCATGTAAAACATACTCCTCGTCATCGCTGACTCACAAACTGCATGATTTATCAGACATTAAAGCAGAATGCGAGCCAAAACATTCAGGACAAGACACACTCACCGAGTTTCGAAATAGAATCATTATTAATTGAAGGATAATTTTAATTGTGCGGCCTCGTCTGAATATGAAGGAATTATTTTTAGACTAGCTTTGCCCACAACTCCGCCCGTGTTGATGTCTTCTCCATAACCCAGGCTATATGTCTGCCAAATTTCATGAGGATCGGTTCAGCGGTTTAGGCGTGAAAGCGTAACAGACAGAGTTACTTTCGCATTTATAATATTATTAGGGTTGTTTTTGCGAAATCGTGATAAAATCGTCTTTGTGTGCGCCAGAATTTGCTTAGATTTCTTTTAATGCCCACCACCCACCTTCACCTCCTCCTCTATTTTTCTTTCTTACGTTGTGTCCACGTAGGATGATTAGTTGTTTACGCAAACACAATTCTCAAACGGTTACGTCACTTTGTCTACTATCTACATTATCTAAGGGTAATTAAGAGTGACCGTGGAGTTTCTTGCCAGCTCTTCTCCATAGGAAACGACGCCCTCGGAACCGTGTACGTAGCTCCTGACGTTTTATAAGTGTCCATGTAGGTTTACAGGACATAAATGACAGACAAAATGAGTCAAACCGTTTAATCATCGTCACAGCCTATAGCTGGATATTAAAACTGTGTATTTATTAGAAAACTGGCTGGTTAACCGTTGGTTAGGAAAAGGGCAAAAAAGGTGCTCAACTATTTAATAAAAACTTACATAATTGGAAGCGTATTTTTTAAAATAGTTTCATTAATTTTAAAATGTGTCCACCATTAGAAGGTCAATAAGTTTAAGTGGATCAGTTAAATATTTTCTAACTTTATAAGCATTTTCTCTTGGCACTTAAAACACTTCACATTCGGCAACACACAAAATTTGGCAACAAACTTGCCCCATTAAAGGCCCTTATTACACTGTGCCCTCTTTTCCATAACTCTACCTACTCTATGGCATCCTAACGACATCGTTATAGCGAGTGCTAGCGAACGAACGAACGTAACGACACGTTATCGACGATAGCTTATCGGTGCGCGCCGTTCGACGCGCTTAGAACGTACCTGCGCAGGCGCATACGAGCCGCGCTGTTCTAATTTTAAAGTGTATTTTGTAATTGGAACCTTTTGGAAGTTTGCTAAGGTTTGATGTGAGTATTTTTTTTTTGTATGTTAAGTAATTTTTAATGCCTTTTCTTCTGGGACTAGACGGTGTGTTGTTGTACTAAATGCATGTACGCATATTTTACATTTGTGTCGTCTATCTGTCCTGCTTGTGCCGACTAATCTCCGAAACGGCTGGACCGATTATGACCGGACTTTCACTGGCAGATAGCTAATGTTATAAGGAGTAACATTAGGCTAAGCGCTTTTCGTCCCGGTAGTACGTTCCCGTGGGATAATTTTCGAGATCCAACGAAGCTGCTGGCACAGACATTAAACATATTTTAAAAGTAAACTATTCATTAAGTGCGTGATTTCTTTACATAATTCGATGTGTTAGTTTCTTATGTATATTTTTTTTTGGGTTTTAGGTTCGCACGGCTTGTGCATTTAGCCAGTGTCAAGTAATTTTTCTTTTCGATCAAGTATATGGCCCGATATCAGGCACGATGTTACAAAACAGTCGTAGGCGTCTTTAGGCGGTTAAGTCATAATTAAGTCAAAGTTATTGTAAAGCGGTAGTATCTTTACAACAACCTATTAGGAGTTTTTGGGGGAACACGAAAAGTCCACGTTAGTCACTTATTTTCACCGTCACTACACTTGTGCTCTCACATGTAACTAAATTGAATAATTCACTACCAAAATTATACAATTAAATTCGCTATTTCACTAAATTTCACGAAAATGAAAATTCGCGCGACATGTTCCAACGCGACCCCGCCAAAAACTCTCCTTACGTACATTTCAGAGATGGTATGTAATGGTGGTCGTGACGCCAAGCGTGACGTCATGTTCATAGTTGACATAACAATGGTACAATATTATATGTTTTCATCAGAGTACACTGTTCTTTACAATTTATTGCTGCAACCTGGAAGTTATATTAAATAAGGTTTATGTTTAACGGTAAGGCTCCAGCAACCAGGCGCGACGCGACTTTCGTAAAACAAATTCTATGACCACTTCATGAAAATTGTTTTACAGCTCTTAATAGGCTCCGATTCTCGACGTGCTTTTTGTATGTAAAATTATCTGGACAAAGTTTTGTTAGTTTTTCCACACAACTATCTGCCCAGCCTTTTCCCAACCATGTTGGGTTGGCTTCCAGGCTATCCGGATGCAGCTGAGTACCAGTATATTACATGTAGCGACTGCCTATCTGACCTCCACAACCCAGGTACTGGGTAATACGATAGACGACCCTTTGAGTAAGACTGGTATTATCAAACATTCGGGCTTCTGACGACCCGTAACGACTGTCAAAAATCCACGAATGACAATCGGGACTAACGACTTTCTGGGGCACGGAGGAATTTTGGTACAGAAGAATCTCATTAATCCGGCACTATTAAAAACCAGAGGGTATTTTATAATCTGAGGTGCCGGATTATTGGATTATATGGAAAAAATCATAATAAATAAAAAAAAGAATTTCATAAAGAGAATGTTATCATAGTATATGTATTTGTATTAATGTTCTAAACGTCTTTTTTTTAACTGTAACATATCTCGCAACTAAATAATTCCATAGTTTAAAAATAATCCTTGATAAAGGTCTGTTTTTTTGTAACTTGTACTCCTTGTTTGAAAACCTTTTTAGCATGTTTCGAAAAATTATAATATATATAATGGTATTTGTTAGGTAGTTAGGTGAGATGATACCGTCAATCAAAACACAATTGGGTTTCTGTAATAAAAGATTTATACTTGTTATTTACATGTTTGTTCGACACTAATTCCAAAATATAACAATAAATGAACTATAAAACCTTACCTGTAATAAAAGAAACGACATTTAATGCTTATAATTACAATATCAATTCTTATTTCCTAACTAACAAGTAATAGTTTTCACAATTGTTCTAACACGACCACAGATACAATAAATGCGGGCGACATTGCGTTTGCTACCGTTATGGCGGTAGTAGCGCGGCCTGAATTCTAATTAAAGGAAATATATTTTCTTTACATATATCTAGCAGATACTCCGTTTTCTTCAGCCCATGTTATGCAGTTAAATAATGCTGTATCTGGTACGTGGCGTAGGGACGTGTGAGGGAAGCGTGGGCGGAGGGTGTCAGATTATTGGACGTATCGGTCTATTGCAGTGGCGGATTAGTGAGATTCTACTGTATTTAAAATGGTTGCTCATCCACAGACCAAGCGCGGCAAGCGTAGCTTAACTTGATCTATCGAACGGTGCGGCTGTTATTAGTTAGCCACAAGCCCTGCCATTTTTGAACGGTTTTATTTAGCTTTCCTTGTTTGTTGTTGTTTGTTTGGTCAAATTTTGTACTTTAAATTTTAGCCCCTTCCTGTTGGCAGATTGATCTGATATTTGGTACACACCTTTAGTTTTGTTTGTTTTATTTTTTAGCTTTTAGTTAAAGCCGTTTAATTAAAAAAAAAAAACTTATTTTTTCCACGCATGACATCATATTTGTCTAACCAGTAAATTGCAGTGGCTGCACAAAATGTAGGCATGTTTATCTATGTCAATCAAATGTCATACAAAAATAATATGTGACTTAATGATTTGTGTGAGATATCATAAGTATAAAATCTCTTTCTCTGTTTTATTTATTTTGGCTTCTCGCCTAGATCTGACGTGATACGTCTCTTTGAAATCTTACCAGCATATTTTTCTAATTAACTGACTGAAAGATTAATCTGGGATGTTTGCTAGCTTTTATAAAATATTTGCCTGTACCATTTAACCTAGGTAAAAACACAGCTGTGCTGCTGGAGAGTTTGTTGCGCCATCTTCCTAGCTAAAGCACAGAAATAATGATGGGCTTGTAATTGGGCTTTTGTAATTTTGACGATCAAAATGTTCTGATTCTCCTCAGCCTTTTGATTTTAATAAAATTTTGTAGACTACCTCGTTGGTTGCAGTGTTAGCAAGCACGACTGCTGATCGTCTTTTGTTTGTCCTTTTGTGGGGGGTCTCCTTTAGAAAAATCTGAATAGCAGTGGTTTATTTTGTATTTTTTCCGACACTACCCAACTTCAGGGCAAATGCACCACCCCACATACTTGAAGGTATGCTTTTCCTGAGCCACCTCCATAGTCCACCGGCCCTTGCGGTATGCACCTTTTCCTGGGCTTCGATTTTTGCCCAATAAAATCGCCCTATAATACTAGTGTGTTAAGAGTCCGACGACCAAAGCTCGCAACTACGATTCGAGTCGGAGACAAAATTTCGTCGGAATATTGCTATCTCTGTTTGACAAAAGAACCCGTGAGCGCAGCAGTGTGTGTGAGCAGATAACGAGTCGTGGGTATTTTTTATTTATTCATAATTAATTAGGTGTGTTCATCATTTGTTTTATTTTTGTTGACTACTTTGGGGAATCGTTAGTAAATGTACAGAGTAATAATGCGTTTTTTGGAAATTCCTTTACAATGTAAGTATCTCAACTTACTAGAATATCTCGAGATCTAGGCCTCTTGTAGAGAAAATCTAGCAGATACGTCATACATACATATGTTTCCTAACTAGATTGTAGACCAATGTTTGAATGTATAAGCTGTTTTTGTTCTTGAATAAATGAATAGGTACACAACGGCACGTTATGTGACTCCAATACGTAATGTATCGTTACCGCGGCTCGCGCGCACGTAGCGAACGGCAGCGCAGTGATCCTTCGACCGCTAGCGCTAGGCAGAAAGTGAACAGTTGATGGCGGCGCCGGCGCTATAGTTGTCACACGCATGTCGCATAAATGTAAATTATTTGAATATTTATTATTATTATCGTTATTTATTTCAAGCCTAATTATGTTTGTTTATTCCCGTTGCAGTGGTCTCAACTTTAAAATACGAACGCTGCTTCTGTCATATTTATGTACAGACGCCAGCACATCAAGCTACCCCAAACTGTCAAATTTTTCCAATTGAACATGAACCTTATGCTTATGATAAAGTTGAAAATCTATCAAAGAAATTTGACAGATTGGGGTAGCTTGATGTGCTGGCGTCTGTACTTACTTATTCTTTTTACTAAACCAAAAAAATGAAATTATAAATAATGAATACAATTAATTATTAGTGTTACACAAAGTATTACTAACAAACAAATGTTCCAATAATATATACCTATTTACGCAATGTGCAGATAAATAACAGCGTTTTGAGCGTATAAATGAAAAACAAGGACTTTGAATTAAAATTTATTTTGTGTTCTCACTCTTTACTCTCCTGACGAAATTCCTTATCCAAAGTATAACTCAATCTATATACATTATGATAGTAGATTGTTCAGAATTGTTGAGGGATTTTTTATCCCAGAAATAATTAAAACTGTATACGTTAATTAAAGTCGAACCGTTCCCACGGACGTAATAAGATTGCGGCAGGTTTATTAGCGCACTGGTGGCTGGGTTTAAAATCTTCAACGCTCAGTGTTGAACAAAGCATTGAGAATCCAACAGAGTGCAACGCGAGTGAGTCTCAGCGCGTCAAAAAAATACACTGTTTGATTTACGCCTCGACTTTATTACATCCCGTGTGAATGTTGACTTACGAAAAATCATTTCAAATATTAGCTGAATTATTAATTATTGTTTTTAGGATATAATGTTTATGTTGCATAATACCAAGGTGAGATGTCAGATCTTACACATAATTATGCGACTACTGTAAGGTTCACTGGTTTTTTTTAATAATCGACGAAATATCAACGCAGGGATATTTAGAATCATGTAGGTACTGAATCCATGATAACGATAACTGTTTGCGCGTCGATGTCCTTGTCACTCCGTATAAGCGATGCATCGACAATAGCGAAGCACGTTGCGAGATATAAAATAACTTTTTGCATCCACGATGTTATTTCTACTTTCAGCGGTAAACGCGAGTCTACTGCAAGTATTCTGCTCTGCAGATAGCTACACCAGAAGCCCATCCGTAGCTCGCATCCATAGCACGCATCCATCCATATAAAAAAAAACATAGCTTAGTTGAACCCGTTTCCACCAGTGCTATGCTATGTGGATTGGTGAATATCAAGCGTATCCATAGCAACGTAGCATAGCACATCTCTGGTGAAAATGCAAGTCTCAGCTGTGTCCTTGAGATAATTACCTACGCCCGCTTGCTTACATGAGTAGAGAAACGAAAAAAATAAAACTCCATAGGTATCTTTGAAGCTTCTGTTTACTTCTTCCCTCACTACCTATCTACCCAGATAGGTAGATAAACACAAATTTATACAAAATATACTTAGGTAGGTACTAGCTTATAACTCAGACCTCGTAAAAATCTTTATTTTATTGGGCTGAGTTTAAAAATTTGTAACTAAGCAATTAGTAGCCAAGAAAGTAATAGGCAAGTAACTTATAATATATGTCATATTGGGTTATACTTACTGTGATTTACATCCCAACGTTCGGAGTCCATGCCGACATCCAAACCGAGTCGTAAATAATAATTATCCAAGTCCGTAAACAAAGCAAAGTTTGTAATAATGTAGAGTACACGAAACCAAATTACAGGGCAAATCTAAATCCAAGTTCATAGCATAGATCAATAGTGTCAGAAATATTACAATACAATTTAGAAAACAAATAAATATTCACGCAATGCACTGTATCGTAATCGTTTCACACTGACACCAAACAAACCCCGACACGACGCGTGTCGCTCCCGAACCAACCCCACTTAACATCACATTGCGCTAGTGTTAGTGACTGTCCGAGCGATACACACCTACAGTGAGCAGTACGATCACACACACATTGACATTTGCTTGACGTGATAGCACTACAAGCTACTGAAGATTTATGATGTATTTGGATGTGTTCCGTAATACCAAAAATGATGAATGAAAACTTATTGTATTTTAATATATTTTTCGATATTTTACAACTTGATAATATGAGCTATGTTTCTAGAAAAAAATATTACAGATATTGTTGGTTATATTACCAAAAAAACTATATGAAAACATGTAATTTACGCTGTAAAAATGTGCGAAATGCAATTCGCCCTAACTTCATTTTAGGCAAGTATTTTAGAAAAAAATACCCCTACGAACCTAGATATATACTGTCTGAATCTGAATATCACCATAATATGGTGGAAATATGCTCAAATTGCAAATGATTTAAGTATTACGTTTGTATGGACAATTCATCCTCCGTTGGCCCCTTAAGCTAAATACTTTCTGCCTACCTCTTCAGGAACCACAGGCTTGATGTTATCTTTTATTTACGTACTATCGAGGAAACTTACATCTGACCAATTTGAACATAAAATCCCGTGACACGCACACAATGACCACATGTGTTAGCAAGAGTTACTATAGCGGCTGAGCGCTGCAAGCAATAATAGTCCTTACGGTGTATAGATGTTAGTACATACATAAACTTGCGCCTTCTTCCTATGGGAATAGGTAGAAACACAGAACGCCCCCTGCCATGATCATTACTTAAGGTGAACCTAGTCCACATTTTTCCCATACAAACTTCGGTAGTGTATTACTCCACTGTTGGACAATGTACATCAAAAATTAAACATGGTATGGTTTTGTCTCATTATTAATATTGTCTGTACGGAAACAGAATACTAAAATAAAAAACCATTCAAAAGTTAGGAGCCAACAAAGATTCGTTTTTCTTGCGAATTTAACCTAACTTTGGGCGTGTTTTAGTAATAAAAGAAGTGTAAAATCTGAAAAACTAAATCGGTACCGACAAAGCTCAAATATCGAAAAGTTCAATAAACGTTATTGCTTATTGATTTATGCAGTGGTTTTTTCATAAAACCCAATCTTCCGAAGGGCTGTTCTTAATTTTTTATGCGCTTGTTGTACTATAAATGATCCTGCATCTCACACAATAATGTTGTGCGTGTAGACTAGCGTTTAACTGCTCATCCCTGATACTACCTCTGTCGGACACGATGCCTGGTGAGACAGCGTGCTTTTTAGTCAGGCCCATCAGTGAGTTCGACCCCGCGACTAGGTTCCCCTTAATACTTTTGCTTCGTTTTCGTACATCTTTTTTTTTTTTTGCTGATAAGTATTTGATTCAGTATAAAAAATATGCTGGCAAAACTAAATAAAACATAATCATTCAAGCCAACAAAGCTAAAAAGTCAACGCCGACTCAGTTCTTGGCAACGGTCCGGGATTCGATTCTCCGCTGAGATAAAGCATTGTTTAAGTTCACGTACGACCCTCATCTTTTTGGAAGTCAAATTCTTTAGATGTATGTTATGTACAGACGCCAGCATATCAAGCTACCCCAAACTGTCAAAAGATCCCAATTGATTATGAGCCTTATTTCTTTGAAATAAAGTTTAAAAAAGATCTAGGAAATTTTACAGATTGTGGTAGCTTGATGTGCAGCTGGCCTTTATATTTTAAATATGAAATCGGAAAAACAAAAGTTCTCCAGGAGATTGTGGTTGCTTTTATTTTTATTAAAGTGTTTTGCACCTTCTGTTGTTGTGATTATTAAGATTTTAATCTTTGGCTTACGACACGAACATATTAGTATACAACATCGCATCACATCGCCCGTCAGCTCTGTTATTTCGTTCTCGCTTAGCGGTCTTTCTGGTTGTTTTTTACCCGACTGCGCCAGAAGGTTATGTTTTTCGAGTGTATGTATGTGTGTATATTTCTTTGGCACGTTCTGTAGCCTAAACGGGTTGATCGATTTCAGCTTGAGAGGTGCCGTTAGATTCTATAGGAATCAGATTCACACGTCTTATTTTAAACAAAATAAGCTAGAAGGCATTGTCATAACTGACTACCGAAAATCTCGAAACAAACTCAAGGGTCAAAATTTATTTTAAAGTCCTGCAGGCTTAGCACGCTAACCGTGGAGAAGTGTTTTGTAGACGGAAGAGTGGACAAAATTTACGTTTTGTAAATTGACAGTTTTGTACTGAGAAATGTAGACAAGCGATTTCTATTCTACGGTAGAGTAGAAATAGAAAGCGTTATGCTAAGCCTGCAGATATAATCGAGGTCATATGAAGACAATGTAGATTAGGTCTTTTGAGAAAAGAACCACACAGATTTGAGTGGACGAGTCCTGTCAGTGCAAGCATTTGACAGTAAACACACGTTTACTGACGAGTAAGCTACACAGCTTACTCAGAACTTGAGGAGCACCTTACCAAGAATTCGGATATCAAATACAATAATATTTTCAAATCCGACTGGTATTCCCAGAGATAAGGCCGTACAAACAAACAATCAAACTCTTCAGCTTTATATTACGTAGATAAATAATTTATTTACATAGTAGAATAATCAGTCTTATTGCCAAACACAGTGCCATTCTCTTTATTAAAAAATCTGCAGATACGAAAAACAATACACTCTTTCAATGTCAGCATAAATATGTATGTATTTACCAGGATCGCAATATAAACAGAGTTGTTGCCTATTGTAACTTTGTTGTACTGGTATGTATCACTGTAATATGATTCTGTTACTTAGTGCAAGCTAATAAAAATAAAAAAAGGCCAATGTTTCTCAAACTTTTATACATAAATTAACATAAGGTTCATAACTCTTTTGTTGGTCTTGGTATAACTTTTTATAACAAGCTCCCCTCTTCTTTGCTAGATTTGAATTTTAATGTGTTTAAAGTTAAAGTTAAATCCACCCTCTGTTCAAAGGCATACTATTCTGTCAACGACTACTTAAACGATAATAATTGTTGGTCGCTGTGATTAACTAAAGACAATGTTCATGTTCTTTCACCAGTATTAGCTTGACTACTGACAGGTTATATTATATTAGTTCATGTGTTGGTTTATTTTATTTGCCTGTACTATGTTTTCAATGTTTTGTTGGTATATAAGCCTGTGCTAGCTGACATATGGCAAATTTAATGTTTTTGTGTTTCGTAATGTTAATTACCCACTATTGTATAGAATCAAGTTCTTCTAACTTAACAGACAGCTGTGCTGCTGGGGAGTTTGTTGCGCCACTTCTTCTTCCCAGCTAAAGCACTAGGAAGTGGTGAAGGGCGGGCGTTTTGGGGGGACTGTCTTATGTAATTTTGACGTTCAAAAAGAGCTGACTCTCAGCCTAGTTTTAATAAATGACTTTTTGATTTTGATTTTGATAAAACATAACTTCACGTCTACATATATACCCCTATAAGTACACCAATGTACTATAGATAGGCTATATGCGATCGACTGTTACGTAGACTCATTGAGTCTGATAAAAATAGAAAATTAATTGTGTTAATTACTTCGAGCGCTGCGACAGTTTTTAAATGTCGCAGCATCATGCCTTTTGGCTTCGTGCAGGACTTTCTGTTTTATTTTTTAATAATTTTTTACTTCCAAGAAATTTGCTTTTTATAATTTTTGTACGATTGTGAGTTTATTTTATAGTATGTGATCTTTCTGTGCGAGTCACAATAAATGCTTTATCTTTCTTTCTTTCTTCGAAGACACTTGAAGGTATACACCGTGACATTTTAGTCGTCTTACAAAGGTAGTCCACTCAATGTATCCGACATAAAATACCTACAGGCGCGATTAAAAAATTGATACCTTTGTTTAAGATAATGGGTACTAAGTAAATAATAGTAACTAAATAAATAATGCTTTAGAATTATGAAACACCCTTCCTGTTAATAATGTTTAGGTACATATCAAACGGTAGAAGATTTCTACCTACCTACCATAACACCATTACATTTCATCATTCATTTCATCTCCATAACAAGGTGTTCAAAACTACATCATGTGTCTTATATTAATCATACGTCTAAAAATATCATTTTTTTTTTTTAATAAATGATTTGTAGTCATTGGGATACATGAAGTGGGTTGCCGTTGTAAGACGACTAAAATGTCACGGTGTATAGTAGACTCACATTTCGCCAGTAATGTTTAAGTCCCATATAAAAGAGAGCGAGTCTATTCCCAGCAACTTGGCGCAAATCCAGAATCCGGTCTGCTACTAAAAACTGACTGGGCTGATTTATCGAATTATGACGATCAAAATCTGTTGGTTCATCATCTGCCTGGCCTTTCCCCAGCTATCTTGAGATCAGTTTCCAGGCAAACTAAATGCTGCTAAATACCTTCCACAGCTCTGTTACTGGGTAACACAAAAACCCTTGGTAAGACTGGTTAGGGTTCTTTCTGAGTTGTTGCACAGATTTTTTTTCTCTACCAAAAGCAGGCTTAGCACAAGCACCGATTTGTCTACGGAAGTACAGACTTGACTATAAACTAAATGATGTACAATAGGAGAAGATAGCTATGTTTTTCTATTAATTATCACAGTTACGCGTTCTAAGCGAATCATGATTTTGTTGATAATCGTGCACACTTTGTGGCCGTCGAGTAGAAAGTTTGTTGTCGGTGTGATTTTGATAATTTGGGAAGAAATATTCTTCTGAAATAGTTTAAATTTTTAAGGACCTAGACGAAGAACGTTAGAAACGAAAGACAAAATGACAGATTGTAGAAAGATATCTACGGTGCGATGTCAAAAATGGAGAAACGAAATGTCACTTTGTATCGAAAAACACTGTCTGTTCTTCGTAGACATAGAAAACGTTATGCTAAGCCTGCAGCACATTCCGCTCGTCTTCTCCAATTCTTTTAATTGTACGCTCGCGATGCAGTTACAGCCCCTCTTCGAATTATGTTGGTGTCAGTTACGACTCTAATTAGAAACTAGATGCAAGTATCAGTGGCTATTTACATTAATGTCTTCCAAGTTCTGTGAGAGGACGAAACTAGAAAAGATTTGATACTTACTGATTTTATTTTCATCATGGTAGCCTTTCTCAAGGATTATTTCTTAATTCATCATATTTTCTCTTGTCTTATCACCGCTGAATACGTTCTTGTTAACTTATGTTCAATACAATATGTAATAAAAACCCTGTTGTTCCTTCTACCCACGTTTTCAGAAACGGTATACATACGTAATAAAGCAAGTCATTTATAAAAACTGTTCAACAAAAATATTTAAAATAAATATTTAATTATTAATATTTGTAAAGTTTAACTGATTTTGATTAGATCAAAGAAAGCCGCCGAGTTCGTAGTCTATTGTGCAAAATAAGGATACTTGTAAAATCAGATGTTGTAAACATTTTTTTCGAATATGTCGATTTTAATAGTTATTTGATACTGAACTCTCGACCAGCCAATGCTTATTTTTTAAATTATAACTTCGTAAATGTTGTGCTTGTAGGTAAGTGTATACGTCCCTAAAAGGAACAACAGAGTTTTTGTTACATATTGTATATGAAACAATATGGTTCACCATTCGTCCGGACATTTCGACATAATGGGATTTCTTTTAGAAACGAGTAATGAACTAATAAGTAAATGAGTACGGAAAAACAGAAAGATATAAAAGTAAAATGTCCGGACTTTTTTGCAAATGACCGGATTGTTGACAGGTCATTTTCAAATTTCGAATTGGTATCCCCAGTCGAAACAGATCTCCAGCTGAACAGAACTTACGTACTTCCCGGTCCCCCTATTTTTTTCCTTTTCAATAAACATTGCTTTTAGATATCGGACATTTCTTTAATCTGTGACGTAAACGGCACAACGATTCACACGACTTATCTCCTGTTTATATTACCTACATGTATAAATATTAAATATTATGCATGTAAAAATATGCGGTGTGCTAACTCTCTATATATCTGTAATCTTTGGACGTATATCTGATAGTGATTTTATGATTAAAAGAGTACACTGCTGTGCTGGCCTTTTTGGGGTGAACGGAAGTAGTATTCCATAATACTTATCTCGTGTTTGCAGGGATTTTAGTCTATTTAGGTAAAGGTGTAAAGTTCTCTCATCCGCCATAGAAAAGTGGGGATCCTTCGACTAGACGGGTGTTGTATCTTAACTGCCTGATAATTGAACTCAATCTCAAAATATTTATTTTAATTAAGGGGAATGTAGTCGCGGGCTCGAACTCACTGGTGGGCCTGGCTAAAAAGCACGCTGTCTTACCAAGCATCATGTCCGACAGAGGTAGTATCGGTGATGAGCAGTTAGATGCTAGTCTACACGCACAACGATATTGAGTGAGAAGCAGGATTGTTGTGATTAAGTAATAAACATCCTATCCATCCAAACATCAAACTTACTATAAGATTAGTAGGATATAAAATCAAATCAAAATCAAAAGTCATCTATTCAAACTAGGCTGAGAGTCAGCACTTTTTGAACGTCAATATTACATAAGACTAGAGAGATAGTAGGATAATACCAGCCTGCAACGTCCCACTGTAAGGCAAAGGCATCTTCGCACACAAAGAAGACCCGAGCAATGATCACCAGTTCACCACGCTTGCTCAAGATACGGGTTGGACATTTCAGACTTTTATTAAGTATAACTATGTTTTTCTTTCACCAATGGCAGATCCACCACGATAAACTCAAAAAGTAAATACGAATTGAAAACGTCATATTGATATTTGCCCGAATTTGAACCCAAAGGATTAAACACTGGGCCATCATGAGCATGTTGCAGTATAGTTCTCAAAAAAAAAAAAAAAAATACAAATGTACAGTCTCATTTGCAACACGACATAAAATCTTATCTTGTTTTATTTTTATAATGTAGCGACTAATACATTTCGGAGAATCATCTGCTATCATAATATTTGCAAAGTGCACTACATTGTTAAACATGCTCTGTTTCTCGAAGTTTTAATTACGATCTCCATTTTATTTTAACAAGTTTAGTCTAAGAGAAGTATCCTTGAGAGTTTTGAACAGCTTGAGAGTTTTTGAATAATTATAACAGGACACATGTACCACATATCATACATACATAAACGCCTTTTTCTCATGGGGGTAAGCAGATACCACAGAACGACATCTGCTACGATCCTTACATACTCGGGCTTGCGGACGGCGAGTAATGGGTAGCTCTCTGTCCGGTAAGGACCAAGCCCGGGTCGACGGTGCGTTGTGTTTCACGCGCGCCTCAAAGACATGTCAGCACCAACTGGTGGGGTCCGCAAGGGCCGATGCCCGCCAGGGGTGCAGGTTGTTTGAAAGAGATACCGTGACCCCTGGCCCACAGGCAACTGAAAGAACACGGGTGGGTTTTAGTCAGTGAAAGTCTGACACGCCCACCTGCTCCACCCAGAGCGGGAGAAGTTATTTAATGATTTCCCACCCAAAAAAAAAACCACAGTATAGTTGTTATGGGTGTGTATATGCAGAGTTATGAAGAAAAGTCATTCTGCTTTGGTACTCACGGTTATATTGTCCCACCCTCAAAAAAAATCCTTACATACTTCTTTTGCTTCCTGTACGTTCATACATCTGAGGGGTAACTGCGTAAGACACTAACAGTAGAATTAGTTTTAATTTTGACACTTCAACAACATTCATTGCGTCATGTACGTTGTTGTCCAGACAAATTTTTCGAACGTCGGAAGTAATGGATTGGTAATATCCTTCAAAATGGTACGGATTCTAATTGATAGTGTTTTACGCGCACCCTGGTTGCAAGTATACCAAGATTCTTTGAGAAAAATCTAACCTTTGACCAAGTGTGATTATTATGGCAATTCTATCTATCACACTTCAAAACTCATATTCTATAGTTGTTTTGGGGGTATTAAATGTAGGAGTTTGAGAATCACTGACCGCTTGTGCAATCAGAATAATATGCACTTAGCATCAAAGTGAAAGTATATTTTTTGCTGAATACTCAAAGATCACTTGCTATACCTGTTTGTTGAGAACTGTATGTTTTTGCCTTAGACATACAAACAACTTGATATTTTAGTAAATTATTACTGTTCTAATCTGACCGTGAAATCTTAGGCTGAAGTGGGGTTGAAATGAGCTATCATTCTACCTGATGCTAGAGATTGACAAGGGCATTGTAAAATAGGGTAAGTATTACACTCATTTTTGAAAAGTGTCTTAATTAGATTCTAGAGTGGTAATAAACCACTAAAAACCACATTTTTATTTAATCGATTAGTGCCATATAAATACATTAAAATTTTACATTTTCAAATTTCGCGCGTAATTTGACGAAAACGCAGGACGCAGTGGACGCCATATTGCTCTGTGGGTATGACGTCAGTTTGCTGTATAAACAAATGCTCTGATATTTTATAAGACGAAAAGTGAGTTATTTTTCTACTTATCGTTGGTTTGCTGTCCCTGACTGCAAAATGATATTTAAATAAAAATTAGTTTGGTTACGAAAATAATAAAACTACAAAGTTGCTCAGTTGACATGCCGTATGACGTAATAACATGGCGGCTACTATTTCATGGTCTTCAAAAACAGATTAAAGAACCTGAAATCTTTAATTTGTTTTTTATCATTTGTTTTGTTGTTTCGAGATTTTTTCTCATATAGAGTAAATACCCTATTGTTGGGGATGTCATCATAATCAGCCAATAATGTTCCCAATGCTGGGACACAGGCCGGGCAGGTGGTAGATGTCACATGTCTCCGAATTATTGGTTCTAGGTCATGCCGGTTTCCTCACGATGTTTTCCTTCACCGCTTTGTGAGCAGTGGTGATGAAGTAATTTGAATAAAGTAAAGTGCGTGCCTTACCAGGAAGGCACTGGGCCACCACTGCTGTTAAAACTGTACCTACATTTAAAGAAGGATATGAGTAAAAGAAGCCTTGAATGTTGACGTAGTCTTGCCCACAATCAGACCATGGCTGTTCTAATAAAGGTAGACACACATGTCAAAGGCCGCACTATGAGGAAAAAGTTAAACAGAACTTGGATGAGGTCGAAACCTCGGAAATCATTTAGTTAGGTAGCTCCATCAGCGCATCGTATCCTAAGACTTCACCAGGTCTGGTGCGGGTTGTTCGAAAGAGATACCGCGGCCCCTGGCACACAGGCAACTGAGGGAACACGGGTTTTAGTCAGTAAAAGTCTGACACGCCCTCCTGCTCCGCCCAGAGCGTGAGAAGTTATTTGATGAATTCCCACCCACAAAAAAAGGTGTTCACCAGGTATTGCGTTCGGAGTCGGCTTATGATTTAACCCCATATTGAACAGTTGTTATTGAAATTCGGAGAATTGCTTCTCGACTTATAAACGCGCAAATATACAACTGTCGTTGCCTTTAATAATATTATCTAAAGATCCTAAGTCTTTTATGAAGCTCTCTATCTGGTTTTTGACAGCTACAACTTGGGACTTAGGTATCATGATAATCTGCCTAGCCTTTTCCCAGCAATGATGGGACTCCATCAGCTGTATCCGAATACCAGTACATGGAGCGATTGACCCACCTCTACAACCCACTTGGGACTTAAGAATCTCGTCTAAAAATAACACCCAGATATCGGGTTCAGCTTCCCTACCTAAAACATCTCATAGATATTAAGTTGCCATCGTGTAGAATTTCATTTCCATATACGTAATAATCAAAGTCCATCACTCCAGATAGTAGTAGTTTCATTCAGCCGAGATTTAACAGAATTTATTGTTTCAGTCTAGACTAGATATAATTAACTGAGCCGGTGACGTAACTAACTTACTAGACACCGTGCTAGTTATTTTAGACCGAGTTGTTTGACAGTTGCTAAGCAGCTGTCGACAAGGCCTAAAACCGGATGGGTGACCGTATGACGACTTAATTTAAAGTCTACAACAGTTCGAGGCAGCATCTAGAAAAATTGTAGGTTAGTATGTCTTCTGTAAAAGATTTAAGATGTCCGCAACGTGCCCATCATTATTTGAACCACTACCTGTATGTCAACTGGACATGGCTTCCCAGATATTGATATTAATAATTACTTTTATGATCACGCTTGTTGCCAAAAGAGTCGTCTTAATATTATTCCCTAGCATTACACGCAGGATATTCTGGTGCATCTTCTAATTCTTCAATTTTCTTGCATTTCTTTCTAACTTCACCTGCTAGTAAGAGAAACCGATATGTTTAGCCACTCAACAGATTCAGGTCAATACACGTAGTTAGTCTACTTCAAATATTAGTACTTAACTGTCTGCTAGTTTTCGCCTCTCGCCACAAAAGGTCGTGAGGAATACATTAGAAGTACAGTTATAATTAGGTTTTGGAATATCCAGTCATGTTCCTAGTGTTAAGTTTTTGTGCGCTTAAAAAATGGTTGGAAGTTTATCTGTCCGGATAAATACGAGAACATTCGAACATAAAGTTTCCTATTAAATTTAATTTCTTGCAAATAATTTAGGTACCGTTAGAAGAGTTTTTGCAATAAAGTTCTTACTCTTTGTCCTGCCTGCTGTTAATTTTCTCATCAAAATCTAAATTGCAGTCATCATCAACTGCCTCGCCTTATCCCAATTACGTTGGGGTCGGATTTCAATCTAACCGGATGCAGCTGAATACCAGTATTTTACATGGAGCGACTGCCTATCTGACCTCCACAACCCAGTTACTGGGTAATACGTTACCCCTTGGTAAGACTGGTTGTCAGACTTTCAGGCTTCTGACGCCCCGTAACGACTGTCAAAGATCCACGAATGACAGCCGGAACCAACGGATTTACGTACTTTCTGAGGCACGGCCCCTCCGTGCCTCTTGGTATGTAAAGATGGTCACCCATCCACAGACCAACCGCGATTAGCGTAGCTTAATCTGATCGATCGACCTGTGCAGCTGTTATTACTTGCACTCAAGTCCTGAAAATAGGCAGACCAATTCTTAAGATAGCAAAAGTGCCTAACCTAACTTAACATAAAGAGATTAGGTACCTCGTTGGAGGTATGAGGAACAGGGTGTAAGGTTCACTCAACCTCCATAGAAAAGGGAGGATACTCCGACCGGTAGGGTGTTGTGTCTGGTGGACTGCTGCCAAACGCTTGATGTCGGGACGTTGTAT
The DNA here is from genome assembly GCA_949091785.1 of Polymixis lichenea. Taxonomy (NCBI): domain Eukaryota; kingdom Metazoa; phylum Arthropoda; class Insecta; order Lepidoptera; family Noctuidae; genus Polymixis; species Polymixis lichenea. Next base: position 3,901,276 of record OX420958.1, read on the forward strand.
ACAGAATAAGTTTTTATCCAGTGCGCAAACTGTAACCATGAATTCATCTGATTATTTTTTGGATTACCGACGCAAAATTTCTGCGCTGGGGGGTCTAGAATGATTTGCGCACTGGATAAAAACTTATCCTGTATTATGCCAGTTGCGGTAAACTCTGCTTGCGCGATGCAGGCAATCCAAAATTAGCGTATTCCATTCAATGCTTCAAGAAGATCATCAACCATCATCTACCTAGCCTTTTCCAACTACATTTTTTATGTAACTGAATACCAGTATTTTATATTGAGCGACTGCGATATAGACTTTTCGAGAACGAGAGGCTTAAATTAGCTTGACTATAACCTCTAAACCTCCTTCAACCAATCACGAACACGTTTATTTTGGCTGCAGACAGCCAGCAACAAGTATAAACAGGTCGGCATAAATTGTATACTACGAGAATAAGGTTTTTACCACAGATGACGTAGACTCCTCGGCGCGGCGGCTGCTGCTAGAGGCGGCATCGTCAAGACATTCCATACAAACTAAGCGTGGCAGTGTTTACTCGAACTACGACACTATACGACACTTATGACGTATTTGCAGGGTGCGTAAAAAAATCTCGGATCAAACGAAACAGGGCAATAGTTGAGGTTATTTGCAGTAAAATATATCTCTGTGGCAGAACTCTCACTTGATCTCCTTAAAAGTTATGACTTTTTTAGTGTTTTTTGAAGAAAATACCAAAATTTGTAATAAATAGGCAATAGAGTAAAATGGGTACCTATTTTAAAACAATAAATGATGTTTAGTTGCTTCTAGGAAATGTATCATCACTTTAGAACCTTACTGTAAATAAAAAACGGTAATTTAAAAAACTAAAAAACCCGACTGGTTTTCTGAGTATTCATGGAAAAGCCCTAAAAGAAGAAAGTCGTTGTACCTGATTGCACTTAACTTAAGAATCGCCAGTTGCTAAGGCGATGCTTATAAGCAGATAAATTGTAGCAGTCGGGACCCATTCTCCTGGTCCTGCTAGTCTCAACCCTCCTTCTGGCGCAGTCGGGTAAAAAAAAAATACTTCAAATACCCTCAACTATCGCCTTGTTTCGTTTGATCCACGATTTTTTACCTACCTGTATGGACTGCTTTGAAGGCGGTTCGTGACACGAGTAGGAAGGTACCCTCAACGCAGTTTCGGCGGTGAAGGAAAAAATAGTGAAAAAAAATATCCGAGAACCAAACATTTTAAAACATGTGACAACTACCCACCCGCACTTGGCCCACTTGTTCTCGAAGAGAGGAGGCTCCATCAGTGAGACCATTATAGATTGGTTTATGCTGATGCTCTAGGTGCAACCGGCGCAGCGATGCCGTGTTCTGTTGGTTTTTCCAATTTTCCTATGCCATCAAACTCACCCACACAATTTTTCCGCGTATAAAACCTTCTAGCCTTATTAGTGTGTATAGACAATGCCTTTTGGCATAGCAACAGGCTTTGGAGTTAGAATATGGAGTAATGAATTAATTATGTTGTCTCATTTGGTCATCAAATAAATTAGACCCCTCCGTGCCTCGGAAAGCACGTTAAGCCGTTGGTCCCGGCTGTCATTCGTGGATCTTTGACAGTAGTTACAGGACGTCAGTAGCCCGAAAGTCTGACAACCAGTCTTACCAAGCGGTAACGTGTTAGCAAGTAACTGCGTTGTGGAGGTCAGGTTGCTCCATGTAGAATATCCAATATTATCCAGTATTCAGCTGCCTCCGGTTAGACTGGAAGCCGACCCCAATATAGCGGGGAAAGACGAGGTAGATGATACATTGGCATTGGAATTAGAATATTCTAGAAGGGCAAATTAATTATGTCGTCATTGTGGCGTCTTTTGTTTATCAAATTAATTGGGATTAGAGCTGTCTGTATATTGGCGGTAAGAGGATTTGATTACGAACATTCTAGTACAGAAATGAATATTGATGAACTTAATAAGGTTAATTAAGAAGAATCGGGTTACGTTTTTAATTGTAAATTAGTAGACACATATGTAGCCTATTTTGTCCAGACTTCAGAGGTTCTAGTGTGAATTTGTTTGAACCATCTCCATCCGACGCATCGACTGCGTTCGGCGCTCCGTTTGGTCCTTCACCAATCCAGGGCCAAAAGCAACAAACAGGTTAAAAGAAACTCGCACTAGTGGCACTGAAGAAGTATGTCTCCCACTCTTCTCTTGTGCAATTTAAAAATTGTCTTTTGAGTTCTGCAAAATATCTGTAAATATCTTTATAGTCCCGGATTTGGATCACTTGCCTTCTTATTTAAATGGTTTTACAGCTGGTTGTAGACCTAATAAGGCTTAGCCTATATTACAATCATTATTGGTCATTTTATCTAACGCTTTGATAAGAATAATAAATGTTTAATACTGACTTGAACAACCATGTGGTGCCGGACGTAAAAGAATAGCACCATTCCATTTCTTCCCGTGGGTGTCGTAGAAGGCGACTAAGGGACTTACTAGAGAATGGGCAGCAGCGTTCTCTATGTATTTTACCACCATACCGCGATCGCCAACCCGCCTGCCAGGCGTGGCGATTATGGCAAATCCCCCCTTTTGGGGCAGGCTTATGTGCAGCAGTGGATGTCTTTCGGCTGATATGATGACTGGCTTGAATACTCAATAGTAGGAAAGGTATTTACAAGGCAGATGTGAGTGAAAACGGTGGGAGGAGGAACGCCCTAGGAGGACATGTAGTGGCCTTATTGGTGATGTTCATCAGAAAGAACAGGTGCATAGTAGTCGCAACCGGGGTGCGTGTATGACCAGCAGGCTTAGCACGAGCACTGATTTGCCGATGGAAGAATAAACATGACTATTAACTAAATGATGTACAATAGGAGAAGGTAGCTATGTTCTTCTATTAATTATCACGGTTATGCGTTCTGAACGAATCACGATTCTCTAGATAATCGTATATACTTTGTGGCTGTCGAGTAGAAAGTTTGTCGTCAGTGTGATTTTGACAGTTCGGGAAGAAATATTCTTCTGAAATAGTCTACATAAAAAAGGACTTAGACAAAGATCGTTAGAAACGAAAGACAAAATGACAGATTTTAGAAGGATATCTACGGTGCGATGTCAAAAATGGAGAAACAAAATGTCATTTTGTATTGAAAAAGCACTGTCTATTCTTCGTAGAAATAGAAAACGTCATGGTAAGCCTGCAGGTGTATGAGCGTAAATTACGCAAAAGGATCGTAGCAGATAGCGTTCTGTAGTTTCTACTTACCCCCATGCGAATAAAGCATGAGTTTATGTATGTATACTCAATAGTCTACAGCCTACGTGGCCAAAGTTGTGCCAAAACTCACGCGCATCTAACCTCACAAAAAATTATGCCAGCGCACTTGAATCTCACGCATACGTGACCACCATGAAGTCCAACCAATGAGCAACCGCCAAGCATTCACATAACGTGGCATGCTGGCGTTACAAGTATCTTTCCGCCCTAACGAATCCATCACGACGCGTTTCGTTATTCCGTTTAACGACGCTGAATCATGCGCATACAGAAATAGCAATGACGTAATGTTAAAACATTTCCTGTTAAGTGTTAGGCCAAACGCTTGAATATAAGTCTTGTGCGCAGCGAACAAAGTCGCATTCCGTTTAAAATTGCACAACCCAATGTCAAATTCTTAAAGAGTTCGACCGGTTCGCAAAATAAATCATAATTCGAACGTTTGAATTGCGAATGTGAGTTCTATTCTTGAAAAAAAAAAAAAAACGTCGGTTTTTTGTTTCTCTCTTTGAATTAGTTTCTGTTTTTGTTAACTTAGGTTTTGTTCAGTGGCATTAAAGCTTATTTTTGCAAGGTAAATTGTAGTAACATTATTCGTTCGAGTGATTTCACTGTGCGTGCTCATTTCGTTGTGCATGTGTCCGTGTAACGGGCGCTATCCGTTAGCGGCGTTCGCTACTTGAAAGATAAGTGCTATTGATAATATTCGTTTATCATTAAGATAATACCGTTATCTTTTCAATATAGTCATTGTTGGTTGCACTGTCTTGTTTATTGTTGAGACAACCGACTTGGAAAAGGAAGGTACGTGTTTTGATTTTAACATACTTTAAATATATTTTATGTATTTAATTATTTTTGCAAATGGTGTTAAAAAATTTACTTTAAAGTATTTTAAAGAAAAATAAACTATTTTGAGGTTTTTTTAAAGTACCTAACGATGACTGAAAATCTTAAACGAAATAATTTCCTGTTATTTTTTGTAATTTATAAACTAACTTATATACATAATTCTCCTAGAATATCTAGCGAAATAGTCTAATATATCGATATTCCGCTAAAGTTAAATCTAATAAGGATAATGAAATCAATGTGTTTTCCTTCTGAAATTCAGCCTTCGGATTCAACGTTACTTTATAACCGTTTGCTATCAATTCGTCATAAAAAGTAGACCAAACTTAAGTTATTGTATTATCTAAGTATTGATATTTTAAAGCCGTGCCGTATATTTTTATGAAGTTTGAAGACTTTGAACTTACATTGTTGTATTTTTTTTTTACTTAAGTTAATCTTTTATTATTTCTTTTTTAAAAATTTTGTGAGTACTTAAGCATTTTATTCTTTATCATGTGTGCTAAAACAATATTTGACTTGCTAGTGAATTTTGGTGATATTTGAATAGACTGATTCTGAGATACTGAGAATCCAAGTTTCAGAGCTAACGGCAAAAATAACAACTGTCTACGAAATCAATATTCTGAATTCATACATACATATTGACCCCGACTACGCTGCGTAGTTGCGTAAATGCGTACCATTGACATATATACTATGTATGTATAAAACAAAATAGATATACAAATCTATCAGTGGTACTTAGACAAGACACGCTCTTAGCCGGTTTTTGAACACTATTTAAATTTTGTAAAAACCTTTAAATGTTACGTCACAAAACACGGTTTAAAAAACTCTTCGAGTTAAAAAATCACAGCAGGACTTTATCACAAAATAAATGACATTACCCACACGTAATTACAGTACGTTGACCCTAACAATTAGGTCGTACATCGACGCGAATATTATGTAACCAATAGTGAATACTTATCGATGTTTTTCTCGATAAACTAATCGATTAAAATACAAGGGAGTGTTTATTATAACTGAACAACATGATATGTGACGCTCGAGCTGGTTGTGTAATTAAATCAGGTCAGAAATGACAGCGAAAATATTTACACGATTTTTTCTTGTCGCTTTTCCAAGAAATGTTAAGATTTTGATGGAAATTAATGCTGCATTGGATTAGGCTTATGTTTAGCGTAGAGACTAAATTTGATTATTTTTAGTGCATGAAAAACATTATTTTAAATCAATCAAACCATCTACCTAGCGTTTTCTTAACAGTGTTGAAGTCGGCTTCTGTCTAACCGGCAGCAGTATTTTATATGGCGCGACTGCCTATCAGATCTCCACAACCCAGTTACTGGATAATACGCTACCCCTTGGTAAGACTGGTTGTCAGACTTTCGGGCTTCTGACGACTCGTAACGACTGTCAAAGATCCACGAATGGCAGCCGGGACTGTACAAGTATGAGAAACAGGGTGTAATAAAGTTTACTCAACCTTCATAGAAAAGGGAGGAAAAAAGTTTGTTGTTGTTAAGAAGTAACCTACAAAGTGTTTAGTATAATTTTACACTACCCTTTGAAATTAGCTACCAAAATAGTGTTGACACAGTTTCTAACCTCGCAAAGGCTAAACCACTGAACCAATTTCAACAAAATGCTGTGTCAGTGAATTTGTTACCAATCCAGCCAGAGTGTATTTTATCTATCCTCAGTGACGTCACAGGAAATTCAATATGGCCGACGATAAACTTTATAACTATGTACTCATGTCTTTATTTCGGATTTCCTAAGCATATAATTTTTGTCAGGTTTCTATTTAGTTTTCTTGTTTACAATATTCGTTTACATATTGTAACAAAGTAAGTCATGTCTAAACATAGAATAAACGTAACTACATCTAGGGCAGGTAAAGAGACGAAACATTTGTCCATTATCTATGGTATCACCTTGTTTTGATTCCGTTACTGATAGCGTGTTTATGATAACGACATATCGTAACGATTCTAGAATGTAATGAAGGGAATTTATCATAATACTTGCCTACTTGGTTAGTTTTAAAGAGGACTATAAAATACGGTTTGTAGGATGGCAATTGATGATTTTGAAGGCTAGAATTCACTTAAAAGTTAGTACCTAACCTAACCTAACTTTTAACAAACAATTGCACCAGGGTGGCCGCCGTCTTTCTCAAAATCTTATAGTTTGAAACTAAAAAATCGACTATGAAATTGATACGTTTGAAAAACACATTATTCCTTGTAATAAGTAATGTTTATGTGCACAGAAAGTTCAACACTCAACAAATATTTTCTTTCTCTTATCAAAGGACGCACCTCGTGGCTCGAGCGTTCAAATCAAACCAGTCAATTTATACTTAAAATCGAATAAGCAAATAAACTAATCGATACAACACGCTAAATCAATTTATTTTTTATCTGTTTCCTTCCGATGTTTTTCGCAACTTTTTTTATTTAGGCAAAGGAAGTTTGTATTGGCATTCTTTATTTTTTTAATTTATTTATTTGCTCGGGCGTGTCGGCTTTCAGCCAAACTTTTTTTTCATTTAGTAAAAAGTTTTTACCTTCCAATTTTTGTTTGTGAATTTGTTTGGTTTCCTTTGAAGTTCTTTTGTTAAGGAAATTCGTTTAGGAATCCCTTATCTTCATGCATTGGTGATCTTAAGGTGTGTCTTGATGTTATAAAAAGTATTTCAAAGCCATTTCCTTATAATTCAGTTAGATTGAATGATTTCACTGCCTTAGGCAGAGGTACTCGGCTGAAAAGTAGTTTTTATTTGTCGATTCAGTCGTTTCCGTATATTAATTAATTTCAATCGATTTCAGAAAAACCTTAGAAAAGTGGCGGGTCGAAAATAATCCCACGGGAACGTACCATATCGGAATAAAAGGTATCCTTTGCCCTAAGCCAGGTCATGGTCGAATCAGAAGCCCAAAAGTCTGACAACCAGCCTTACCACGGGGTATCGTGGTACCCAGTAACTGGGTTGTGAAGGCATTCGGTTCGTCTTGAAGGTCATACCAACAAAGTTCAGAAAACGCGAGACAGATTTGACAGCTCGTTTGTGTTGTAGCAGTAAATGCTCATATAAATACAGGAGCAGCACGTTGCCAACGGCAGAGGCAACTGCAGCCGTTGACGCGTCTACGGCTGCCGCAGACGAGTGTCGACGACTGTATCAGTGAGCACATACTCAAATACACGGTAGCCGCCGACGCGTCGATAGATGTAGTTGCCTCTGTCGAAGGTAGCCGCCGACGTGTCTATAACTGTTGCTGACTATATAGTCGAAAGCTGCAGTTCCCTCTGTGGTCGGCAGAAGCCGCGCTTACGCGTCTAAGGCAGACGTTGGCTAATGTCGACGGCTGCAGTTACCTCTGTTGTTGTCAACGTTCCGCTCATGAATATGAGCACTATGCACGGATTCGTAGTTTCGTTATTAATGTACGATTGACCAACCGTACAGCACAGTCCGTTCAGCGAGTTCAAGGTGGCTTAAATTAGGCAACCGCGACATTACACAAGGTCTCATGAGACTCGTAATGTTTACGTCATAGCATTTGTATATTCTAGTTATGTCAGTGGAAATGAGGACGTTTCTTTGAATAAATTATTAGGTTTGATGAAAAAATAGGTCCCATTGAAATATTGTTTCTCCTAGGGATGGAACACGTTGATTACCACGATAGTTCGGTTCGATAAAAACCAATAAATAAGCTCAGCCTATCCCAATCCACTGCTGGACATCTCTCCCAGGCTGTACCACAACACCCTGTCCTTCGGCTTCCGCAGCCAGTCTGACCAGTACCTTTTTAAGGTCGTCGGTCCATCTAGCTAGGGCGTCCCGCACTACGCTTGCCGATACGCGGTCTCCCCTTCAGGACTCGTCTGCCCCACCGTCCATCGGGCCTTCGTCAAACATGGCCAGTGCCCGGTTTGTACAATAGGGTCGCCCCCTATTAAATATGACTTAAACATAACTGGCAAAATGTACTATTATAGTACACCTCATCCTAGCCTTTTGTTACAGGCGTGATGTAATGTCTCTTAGAGCTATTTTTACCATACAAATACAGTATCAAATACACGTTCAAGTCGGTGATATCACGGCATCGTATTTCTGACGCCCCAAACCCCTCAAGGTTTACCTAAATACCTGGTATCTACATGGAGTAGGAAAAATCGGAATGCCAGTGTGTACTACTAGGTTAATAGGATACGGCGTGATGAGTGCAGTATTTCATTTTATGCCTAGCCTTTCAGTCATCTGCTTCCAGTCTCTAATCGGATGCAGACGAATACAAGTATTTTACCCAAACCCTTCCTGGGTAACACGATACCCCTCGGGTAAGACTAGTTTGTCAGACTTACGGGCTTCTGACGACCCGTAACGACTGTCAAAGATCCACAAATGACAGCCGGGACCAATGGCATATCGTACTTTCCGAGGCACGGAGAATAGCGTAACTAACAAACACACAACAAATCAAATCTTTTCTCTATATAATATTATCAGGTTTTTTCCAAAAACCTATATCAGGCACCAGTCTCTCACATGGATGGCATACAGCTGGGACATTCTTTGTACACTTTAATTTACCTTTGTGAAGAGAAAATAAATGATAAATTATTATTATTATTATTATTATTATATATTATTTAAGCATATTACCACTCCATAAATTTTAATCATCCACCTATAGACAAAATCATAAAGTTACAAATGTACCATACAATCGATAGCTGTTATTTATGTATGAACCATTTTTGGGGCAACCAAGGCCGTAGAAATTCATTTTATATTAATACCTATTATGTACGTAGATGTTTAGTGTATGTCAGCGTAGTATTTCAGTTGGAATTTATAGCTGGACAAGTAGACAGACATGGGTGTTTCGATAAATACTTACAGGGTACTATGGATTTTTGGATATTGTTCAAATATTTGCAGCTCAGCCAATCTCTGTAAGTTTTGTCTTTTGTTTTTAGCAAATTAAATGTTAACTTAAATTGTCCGTATATTCAAATCACACATGCCATTCTTTGACAGATGTAGGAAATGGCTATAACACGGCAAATTGACGTCGGGTGTAAATTTTCTTAACACGTTGAACGCCACCTGTGCGCGATTCAAGAAAAACCGTTCGTCGAGCTGAGTGGCAATAATCATTCCCATAATTTATTTGCCTAAGTAAAAAATCGACGGGAAAAATTTAAAAATGTCTAAATTTGTATATTCGACCATTAATTTAGGTTGGTAGTGGTTGCTGACTGCCCAGAGTGCGCTGGACAAAACATCAAGTTATCAAAAGGTTTTCGCCTGGACTAGCTTTTCTATTCTTGGTATTGACATACCTTTGACAAAATATTCTGCTTAACTATTCCGGTATCTAGTAAAATTCTTAGCTGTCTGGTTTTTTACGAGCACCTCTAGCACAAAAAATATCACTTCCTAAATTCGTGTAGCGTTGCTTGAAATCGATGTGCCATGACTTTGAACCCCTAAATACACCCTCGTGTATCATCCCTACCCTTGGGTGGTAGTACTGAATAAATAAAATTTAGCCTTGACCGTAAAACACTCCGTTTATGTTGCCGACTGATCTTTTACTTTTTTTTGGTTGAAATGTAGATAGACGTTTGGTTTCTCGGTAAAAAAGGTTAGACAAACCGACCGGTCAGAATTCGTTAAGGTGGAAACGCCAGGGTAAACCGCGAAATTAAACTTGCAGCAGGCTTAGCACGAGCACCGATTTGTCAACGGAAGAATAGACATTAACTAAATGATGGATGATGAACTGAATTAGCACAGTTATGCGTTCTAAACGAATCATGATTTTGTAGATAATCGTATATACTTTGTGGCCGTCGAGTAGAAATTTTGTTGTCAGTGTGATTTTAACAGTTTGGGAAGAAATATTCTTTTGAAATAGTGTACATATAAATTGCATATATATGCGCCCTTGTCGCCGCAGGAGACGCCCTGGGCGTCGGGAATCCCGGGCTGATTCCAGGCCACCGTAGGCGAGGGCTTGCGGACGGCGAGTAATGGGTAGCTCGCTGTCCGGTAAGGACCAAGCCCGGGTCGACGGCGCGTTGTGTTCCACGCGCGCCTCAAAGAGATGTTAGCACCAACTGGTGTGGCTCGCAAGGGCCGATGCCTGCCAGGGGTGCGGGTTGTTCGAAAGAGATACCGTCACCCCTGGCACACAGGCAACTGAGGGAACACGCGTGGGTTTTAGTCAGTAAAAGTCTGACACGAACTCCTGCTCCATCCAGAGCGGGAGAAGTTATTTGATGATTTCCCACGCTCAAAAACAAAAAAAGAAGCATATATTCTAGATTCATCTGACTCCCGATTTGTGGCCCTAACAACTAAGTAAAGTTTTCATTCGTTAACCAACCAATCTGTGGTTTACTTTACCAATCAGTATGTAGATCACTTTCACGCGTCTGCACGTACGATGTCCAAGGCCTAGAAATTGATCGGTTACCTCGATTGTGACGTCATGATAACAAATATCAATCTGGCGAGCTGTAATTATATAGTTGTGATGGAGAAGTACTACCACTTCTTCTAAGTTTATAGATGGCCCAAAATCAGCTGCGCGAACTCCGTTCACTGATGCAGTCGTATAAGATCGTCAAATGCACAAGTAACAGGGTATGTGGCGCAGGGTGGAAGGTGGGCCATTGTCTGTGGGGAGGTGGCGCATACGCACTTGAGATCTGAGCCGTCTGTGAACTCCCATCTGTGGAGATTGTCTTTACTCCGGCCGACTTGGGTTTGAAGTCTATTTAAAGCTTTCCAAGTCGACCACGGTATCGCGTGCCCAGACGGAAAGCTCTCAGGTTCTATAAAATTATCAAGGGGTTTATGCAGCTCCCACCACAGATTAAATCTCGCTGTGGAGGCGTTACTATTGGTTGGACGACCTGGCCCCACACAACCTATTAAACTTTTTTGGCTTTTAGCCTCTGGGGCACTGAGACGTAGTTGAGCATTGGGTGACGTCCGTGAATCAGCCTGTAGTTTCGCCCTCTTGATACGGCTCTACTACAACACCACCACTAGGTATGCCTATTTCTGCCCGAGGAGTTTGTTGCGCGACTTCTTCTTCCCAGCTAAAGCACTAGGAAATGATGAAGGGCTGGCGTTTTAGGTGCTGTCTTATGTAATTTTGACGTTAAAAAAAGAATAGTTTCAATGGATGACTTTTGATTTTAATTCTGCCGCCGAGCGGCGTGGCTGTGTTCCAAAGGACACCAGCTTTGTCTCCGGTATGGCAAAACATGCTTCTGTTATTGCAGTTGTCCATAGGCTTCACCATCAGGTGGAAGCACCAGATTTTTAGCCACACAAAATCTAGAGGCCATCGGCTATCCGTTTAACGGGTTCAACATTGCTCGGATGGCCGATGGAACCGAAAATTCTGTAGTTGCGAGCGAAGTCCTTCCAGGTAGACTGTTGGTGATGTGGCGCTGGTGGAGGCCTACATCCATTGGTGGACGTCTTTCGTCTGAAATGATGATGATAATGAATCTCACAAGTTCTGTAGGTCTATCGCATCAGCATTAGCAGGCTTAGCATCACGCTTTCTGCTTCTACGAAGAATAGACAGTGTTTTTTCTATACAAAGTTACATTTCGTTTCTCCATTTTTGACATCAGACCGTAGATATCCTCCTACAATTAGTCATTTTGTCTTTCGTTTCTAACGATCTTTGTCTAGGTCCTTTTATGTGTAGACTAGAAGAATATTGTTTCCCAAACTGTCAAAACCACACTGACAACAAAATTTCTACTCGACGGCCACAAAGTATACACGATTATCTACAAAATCATGATTCGTTTAGAACACATAACTGTTATAATTAATAGAAGAACATAGCTACCTTCTCCTATTGTACATCATTTAGTTAATAGTCATGTTTGTTCTTCCGTCCACAAAGTGGTGCTCGTGCTAAGCCTTACAGTAAGCTGAATGAGAAAACTTTAGATAGTTCGTTGAATCACAAATTATTTTTGCACTGAATTCCTTCCACATATGACGTATGTATGTGGAATAAAAAATGTAATCTAGATCACTTTCTACGCCTTGAACTTGTACAGTGCGCACTAGTCTTATATTTAGACTATTTTAGACGGCCGTTCGTTTTTGTGCGTGTTTTGTTAATTTGACTGAAACAAATGTTGTCGTGTTATAGTACCCTAGTTCTTAACCCCCGACGCAAAAAGAGGCGTGTTATAAGTTTGACCGCTATGTGCGTCTGTCTGTGGCACCATAGCTCTTAAACGGGTGAACCGATTTGGGTGCAGCTTTATTTATTTTAAAGTAGTTTTTCTAGTCTTAAGGATGTATTGAGCTATCGGTTACTCCACCTAGTAAATGCAATACCACCTTTTTTTTTTGAGGGCCGGAAGTCATTAAATAACTTCTGCCGCTCTGGGTGAAGCAGGAGGGCGTATCAGACTTTTACTGACTATAACCCACCCGTGTTCCCTCAGTTGCCTGTGTGCCAGGGGCAACGGTATCCCTTTCGAACAACCCGCACCCCTGGCAGGTTGCATTACCACCTTGTGGTTGTGGGTCATTTCGTAAAAACACAGTTGGATTTGCAACTCTCAGCGACAAGCAGTGCGTTGGATTCAGTGCGCAGAAAAAACCTTTTCCCAATTTACTGTGTAAGCCTAGGCTTCTCCCAACTTACTGTGTAAGCCTAGCCTTCTCCCAACTTACTGTGTAAGCCTAGGTTTCTCCCAACTTACTGTGTAAGCCTAGCCTTCTCCCAACTTACTGTGTAAGCTTAGGCTTCTCCCAACTCACTGTGTAAGCCTAGGCTTCTCCCAACTTACTGTGTAAGCCTAGGTTTCTCCCAACTTACTGTGTAAGCCTAGCCTTCTCCCAACTTACTGTGTAAGCCTAGGCTTCTCCCAACTTACTGTGTAAGCCTAGCCTTCTCCCAACTTACTGTGTAAGCCTAGCCTTCTCACAACTTAATGTGTAAGTAAGCCTCGGCTTCTCCCAACTTACCGTGCAAGCCTAAACTTTAAAAACTGACTGTGTAAGGGTTTCCGTTTAACCGGATGTAGCTAAATACCATTATTTATTTGCCCCCTAAAATCCTACCTTACGTCCAAGCTGAACACCTGGCTACGTGGGGGGCGGACATGCGTACTGTACAACTGTACAAAAACTTATGCGGCTAACAAGGTAAGGTAACCCCTTTATGGAGTTTTGCGAAAAACCTCAACAAAAAGACAGTGTCCGTATCCAATCGCAGATACTGTTTAAAAATAAAACACAAACATATACTTAATCTACAACAAAACAAAACCCAAAAAGTGAAACAAAAAAAAAGACAAAAAAAAAAATACCATTATTTTACATGGAACGTATACCTATCTGAACTCCACAACCCAGTTCCTGGGTAACACGATAGCCCTTGGCAAGACTGGTTGTCAGACTATCGGGCTTCAGACGACCCGTAACGACTATCAAAGATATACGAATGACAGCCGGGATCAAGGGCTTTCCGAGGCACGGAGGGTAATGGATGGTCACCCATCCACGAACCGACCGCGGCAGGCGTAGCTTTACCTTCAGTCGACCCGTGCGACTGTTCGGTCACTTAATATTAAAAAAAAAACCATATAATAAGCATTACCCATTGGTAACATGTTTTTACATACAATTGTCGACATTGTGGCGATCGATTCGACATCACTAAATACCCGTGGCGATAAATTGGTGGGTTCCGATTTGAATCGACGATATTGTGCCTATTTATATTATATTGTTTTTTTTTTGTATTTATCTATCTTTGTAGCATTTGTCATTAAATACGAAAAAAAAAAAATATTACTTAGTGAGTAAATCCTACATAAACTATAAATGTGAAAGATTATATTTTTGGATGTTTGTAACTCAACTCAGTCACGCAAAAACACCCATTCCTTACTTAATTAAGACTATATTTAAAAATTTGAGTTGAACGCGATCAGCACATTTAAACCTTGTTCAAGAGCTGTCAGTGTCATCAAATATTGACACTGATAGTTCTTAAACTCTGTTTAAGGCCTGTGCAGGCAGGCGCGACTCGACTAATAGAACAATTTATATGAAAACTTGATGGAAATTGATCTACTAGAGTCGCGTCGCACTGTCGCGTCGTCCCGGTCTAAGGGAGCCTTTAGATGTGCAGATAAGCACATCTAAAGGCTCCTTTAGTTCTCCGTTCAGTTTGTTTGGTGATATAGCCCGCAGTCGTGTTCAACTAAACCAATATAATAATTCCCATCTATAAAATCAGCAGTTTATGTATCTATTAAATAGGATATGTATTTAACTGTGTATCTATTTTAATATATTGTATATTTATTATTTGCGCCAACATCCCCAATTTATGTCCAGACTAATCACTGTCCATGCCAAGGTTGCCTGGAAGAGATCGCGGAAAGCGATAAGACCGCCCATTGTATATTTTTTAGTGTACCGTGTTTTTCGTTATGTATTGTTGTGGTGTACAGTAAAGTATATATAAATAAATAAATAAACTCTTCTAAATTTTACGATTTCCGTAAAATCTTTCGTATCAGCGTAAAAATCTTTGTCAATAACGTCGTAATTCGCTGGCAGCTTGCCATAAGATGTTTGTCCCGTACCGTGATAATACTGCATGCGACTTGCGACCATGTGAACTCAAACGGAACTCTCTGTGCTCTCTGCCAGGGGTGTGGGTTGTTCGAAAGAGATACCGCGGCGCTTGGCACACAGGCAACTGAGGGAACACGGGTGGGTTTTAGTCAGTAAAAGTCTGACGCGCCCTCCTGCTCCACCCAGAGCGGGAGAAGTTATTTGATGATTTCCCACCCAAAAAAAAAAAAAACTCTGATCTCATCACAAGTCGATGTCAAAAGGCGAACTGTTTATTTTTGAAAAAAAAAAAAAATGTCTCGAAAATTGTGGGATAATATAATTTATTACTCAAACAAACAAAACGACAAATAAACACAGTTATCAGTTAATTAATCATTGATAACACAGATATTTATACTACTTCCTGAGTACCTTAGTTTATCTATTCATCATCATCTGCCTAGCCTTTTTCCAACTATGTCGGGGTCGGCTTCCAGTCTAACCGGATGCAGCTGAATACCAGCATTTCACATGGAGCGACTGCCTATCTGACCTCAACAACTCAGTTACTGGGTAGTGCGATACCCCTTGGTAGGACTAGTTGTTAGACTTCGGTGTTCTGACGAGCTTTAATGACTTTCAAAGATCCACGAATGACGTGTTTGTTTTCCGAGTCTTGGTATGTAAAGACAGTCATCCGTCCACGGACCAACCGCGGCAACCGTTGCTTATCTGATCGATTGAACCGTGCAGCTAGTATTAGTTTGCCACAAGGAACCTAGGTTATAAAACAACATACAACCCTAAATTCTGATAAGAAAAGGATTTTAGAAACCAGATATCTTATAAAAGAAACAAACAAACAAATAAAAGGTACAATTAACAAGCCATAGTCGGAACAAACATCCCGCAATGACTATCTAGTCCAAGGTTAGACAGAAAGCCGAAAAAACTATCCAATAGTCGTAAATTTTGTTTTTACGTCAATTATCGACCGGCTCAGGCCAGTCTGACTCATGGGACGAAAAGGAATATAACTGTTTTACTTAACTTAGTAACGTTATTGAGGGGCTTTTTGCCGCACAGGTCGATCGATCAGGTTAAGGATACGTTTGTCGCTGTTGTTCTGAGAATGGGTGACCATCTCTATATACTAACACAAAGGGTCTTAGTATGCAGGGATAGTCAAGCGTTTTTCCAAGTCTGTTGGGGTCGGCTTCCAGTGTAACCGGTCGCAGTCCAATACCAGTATTTTACAAGGTAAGACTGCCTATCTGATCTCCACATCCATTATTAGTGGCGTTATTTACGAACTCAACGTGTGTTGCTCTCACTCAAACTCTGCTTGCGCGATGCAGGATTTTGTGTGACGTCAGTGCTAAATAGCGCAAGCATAGTTTACCGCGAAACTAGCATATTTATACAACGTCCTGACATCAATTCGTCTGGCAGTTGTAGCCCACCAGACGCAACACCCGTCTGGTCGGAGGATCCTCCTGGGAGATGAGTGAACTTTACACCCTGATCCGCATACCTCTACAGTTATTAGTTAATAGTGAGTGAAGCCATGGACGCAACAAAGTGAATAGTTTTGTCGTACGGTTATGCACTACATTTCTACGACCCATTACCCCACAAATTTCTACATCCAACACGATATTGGTAAAAAAACCAACTCACCCAATTAAACGATATAAACGCATAAGCACATTACTTTTATCAACATAATTAACTATTTAAAATAAACATTTCACACATCGTACCCTTGAAATGTAGGATAATAGTTGACGCTATATAATTTGAAATTTTTCTCATTAAATTTCATTCAATTTTCCGTTTTGGTAAGTGGAAGACTTGTTTCTAAATTATTATTTTTTGTTTTGTTATCTTTGTGTATAGTGTTCATCTTTGAAATTTTTATCTTGTTATATAGTTAGTTTTTTTATTGAACCACCAACGTGCCTAGTTGCCAAATTCGGTGTTTAAATATCTCGCCTCAAAACGCCTATATGTCATCTTCCTAGCCTTTTGTGTAAGGGTTGGTGTCCCGTTTAACCGGATGCAGCTGAATATCAGTATTTTGCATGAAGCTACTGCCTATCTGACTTCTATAACCCAGTTACTGGGTAATACGATACCCCTTGGTAAGCCTGGTTGTCAGACTTTCGGGCTTCTGACTGTCAAAGATACACGAATGACAGCCGAGACTAACGGCTTAACGTGCTTTCCGAGACACGGAGGGGTCTTATGCAAAGATGATTACCCCATCCACGGACCAAACGCGGTAAGCGTAGCTTAACCTGATCGATTGGCCCATGCGGCTCTTATTACTGACCGAACTGTTAAAATGGTTTAAGAATAAAAGTGTTCTTTCTTAGTGATTAAATCAAATCTGGTATGGACAGGAGGGATAGAGCGAGTGATATAATCATCGAAATGTATGGGAATGACATTACCTGCGGAAAGGACACGACATAATCTTTCCGCGGGCAATGCCATTCCCGTACATTTTGGCGCAGCGTTTGGCGTGAACGCTAGCAGAAATGTGTTTTGTCTAGGCCTGCTGGACACTCCTGGAACAGCTCGACTTGTGAAAATGATAAAGAGACACCAAGCTTCTTAAAAAAGATAAACTTTTATGTCAGAGGAAACTTAAGCATTATTATTTAGACTTTAGTCTCAATTTAGAAACCGTTAACATTATCAGCCTTTGATTTACTCCAGTCTCTCAACTTAACAATTTTATATATAACATTGATGACGTAACTAATTCCTTCTCTCTCCTTGCCCACAGATCAACAGCAGCCAACCCCGCGCCGCTACACAACAAATGGATTAGCCTTATATTATAATATAAGCCAATCATATTTAGCCTAAGAATAATCATGGCGCGACACATAGTGACAGTATGCATGTTCTGTCTACTCTGCGCTGCTCATTCGTGTGGATCGCACATAGACCCACAAAACGACGGCATACTTACTTATGATGCAAAAATAAACGATGTAGATGATTTACATATAGATTTAGATGAAGAACGAAAACTCTCACCTCGATACCACCAGAAATTACAGAAGATAAGGCAAAGCAAAGACAAAAGGGAGGTCAAAGTGGACCCAGATACGTATGTGAAGCAGATATTTAGATTGTATGGGAATGAGGGTAGTATGACAATGAATTTGACAGGGTTTAACAAGATGCTTGAGGAGTTAGATCTTCATAAGCTGATGGAAGGCGGACAGAGCACCGAGAGCCGAGATTACATTTATGGGAAGAATGTTAAAGATGAAGTTGTTAATGTGAGTATTTTGAAATTTATTTATGCTACTTGAGAAAGCCTTCTGCTTCCATTAATTCTAGGTTTTCATAAAAACGTTTTGGTCTTTGCAAATGAATTTAGAGGCAATAATCACAGCGCGGGAAAATCTTTGTATGAATAATGTCTATATTAATACCAGCCCCCTTAAAAATTGTTCTGTAACTCAAATATAACAATATTATATTTCCTTCATTCCAGTGTATGAACAGCTCCGACCTCATCACAACAGTAAACACACGATTAAAACCAACACACAACCACACACAAAACACCACACACTCAGAAAACAGTGACCACATCCACGGATCAGAAGCCATCATAACTGAGGCCACACTACAAGCTATATGCCCCATTCTTCTCTACCAAAAACTAGCCAATACTTCCATAGAACGGACAGGATGCGTCAAGGAAACCAGCATAGGAAGAAGAACGAGAGAACAGACAGATGTACCACGAAATGTCCCGTTACATGTTCCGCAAGAAATGGCGTACACCAAAAATATGTACGCAGTCTGGTTGTACTCATCCTTGTGTATATTGGCGATCAGTGCCTGTGGTCTACTAGGAGTTGCAGTTATCCCTATCATGCACAAGACTTATTACAACCATCTACTGCAGTTTTTGGTAGCTTTGGCAGTTGGAACGCTATGTGGGGATGCCTTACTGCATCTCATGCCTCATGCTATGAGTCCAGACCATGACCACGGTCACAATCACGGCCAAACAGAGGTAGAAATACGAGCCTCTCATGATGACGGAATGTGGAAGGGGCTGGCAGCCATGCTGGGTGTAGTATTCTTTTACTTCACTGAAAAGGGCTTAACAGTGGTCGTTGAATGGAGGAAACGGCGCCAGAAGCTTGAAGAGGACAAACTCCCTACAAGAGTCCGCGTTCTAAAAGACGAGACAGTAATGGGCTCTTCCGGAGGCTCGAAAACAGCTGTGACAAACTCCGCATCAAATTCTCTTATGAAAATCTTTAAAAGAGACGAAAAGGGAGATCCTACTACGAAGACCTGCAAGCATAAGTACTCCGAATACCCTTACTGCTATGATGAGATAGACACTGACACCCATGATGACCATCACTTAAGGGATGGTATACCTTCAAGTCCAAAGCATGGGAAGAAACACAATAACTCCGTGAGCGTAGTGTCTTCGAATGCCCTCAACCCTGAGGGTAAGGAGGAGCCGACAGCTAAGGATTGGTTGTTGAAGGCTGAGTCCCAGCCAGCGGTTGTGGAGATGAATAATATTAAACATAAGGAAGATGGAGTTAAGGATCTTAAGGATGGTGACAGTTATACTGTGATTTTGAGGTTAGTTTCCTTTTATTATCTTAAAGAATAGTGATGTGCATTACTGATGTTCAAGTCAAGACGTTTGAGTTTTCCCTGAACTAATATTTTCTCTGAACTTAAATTGTATTATAGCATTATGAGTTCTTCTGGTTTAATTAACTGGATCTGTCTGCTAGTTACTGGAATGCTTGAAGAACTCCAAGAAGACATGACAAAATAGTTTTTTACGGAGTTAAATCAGTGTCTTGCCGAATTTCTGTTCATGTCCAATATTCATTCTTTGTCTTCCTGACCTTACCTCCTTACTCCACAGAGAGCACTCGCGCGCCCACCACGGCCACTCGCACGCACACGGACACGTGCACGCGCCCCCGTCCTCCATCGCGTCCGTCGCGTGGATGGTCATTATGGGTGATGGGCTTCACAACTTCACTGACGGCATGGCTATTGGTAAGTGTCTTTATATGACGACTTTAATAGACTTAAAGAGTTTCTGAAACCAATGTTCCATCTGATGGAAAGTGAATGCCTCCTCAAAACCTCAGGATTTTAAAGAAAAAAAGAGAAAATCTTGGGTAGGTGGTAGGTAATAGTTAATACGGGCTGTTGTCCGCAACTCCACGTCAAACCGCGTATTTTGCGTACGGGTGTGAGAATCGGTTATTCGATCCATCCCAGCTCCTCGAGAAAGGCCAGCAACGCCTTGGTGTTGCTGACAATCTCACGTAGGGTACCTGGGTTACCGAAGTATTTTGCCCTGTAATTAGCGACCACCGGGCAGTTCAACACCACATGAGCCGCTGTCTCGTCGTCCTCCATGCAGGCCCTGCACAGCGGACTGTCTGTTACTCCTATGACAAAGAGATGTTTGTTCAACAACAAAAAAAGAACTGCAGTAGATGGTTGTAATAAGTCTTGTGCATGATAGGGATAACTGCAACTCCTAGTAGACCACAGGCACATCGCCAATATACACAAGGATGAGTACAACCAGACTGCGTACATATTTTTGGTGTACGCCATTTCTTGCGGAACATGTAACGGGACATTTTGTGGTACATCTGTCTGTTCTCTCGTTCTTCTTCCTATGCTGGTTTCCTTGACGCATCCTGTCCGTTCTATCAAATAACGGTTTATTTAACTGTTCTCACAGCATATTGCGCAAGAAATGCTAAAAAAAGTTGCCAAAATTAAAAAAAAACAATCTAGATTTTCTTATGGTACTGTATCGAGAATCACTAGCCCTATTACCTGTCTTCGTTTTCGGAAGCGTTTCCGTTACACCCTGTATATGATTGAGTGTGCTGTCTCTATTCCAGCCTATAACATCCAAATGCTAGGATCATACATCTTCCCGTTGTTAACCTATAAATCTTACGTTTCCAGGCGCCGCATTCGCATCTAACATAGCGGGCGGGTTCTCCACAGCCATCGCAGTGTTGTGCCACGAACTGCCTCATGAATTAGGTATGTTGCTTTTACATCATCTTGAATTGTTCCATTTTGTAAAAAATATAAGATGTTATTTAAGTAGTGAAAATCAAAATCAAAAGTCATTTATTCAAACTAGGCTGGTATCAGCACTTTTTGAACGTCAAAATTACATAAGACAGTCAGTCCCCCAAAACGCCCGCCCTTCACCACTTCCTAGTGCTTTAGCTGGGACGAAGAAGTAGCGCAACAAACGCCCTAGCAGAAATGACTTGTCCTATTAGCCTGATTGGCTTATCTGTAGTTTATTTATTTGTATAACTCAACTTTAATACTAAATGTAATGACCAGACTAAAACTATTAACAAAAATAAAAACCAGTGGTACTCCAGGAGTGCCGACAGAACAGAAGTGAAAACTTGAACAATTACGTGTGTGTGTTGATTTAGCATGATCAGCAAAAATATTGACTGATTTCTTTTTTTGTAAAAATAAATAAAAAAATAAAAATTAGTACGTTGAGTCAATTTTGGCAGCTATTTTACGAAATAGGTAAAATCTTTTATTACATGTAATTTATACTGATCAAGCTCAACTAAAACTAACTTATATACAAAGGTGGCGGTACCGGTATCGCGCCTAAAGAAGTTTTCACTTCAAAAAATATGGCATTAAAAAAATTCCTACGCATGTCGACTGGTAATGTTACCCAAGAGAGCGGCGGTTATGCTACGTTGTATGGCAATGCTTAGCCTCTGGTCAAGGTAAAAGCCAGCCCTTGGGTCACGGGAATAGTCAACCACACGTTTGGGAATAGCTTTAAGTACATAATTATAATTACTATTGTTCGCCCAGTGGTCGAAATTCGACCATAATTCGTTTAAAACCAAACGTATTTGTAATGAATTATGATAAAAAAAATAGCTTTCTCCATATAAACTTAAACTGTGACAATTTTCATACTCCTCCGTCCGCGTAATTTTCTTAAAAAAGGGGTACAAAGTTTTTGCTTCACGTGTAATATACAGGATAAGTTTTTATCCAGTGCGCAAACTGTAACCATGAATTCAGCTTATTATTCTAGACCCCCACCGTAGAAAATTTCTGTCGGTTATACAAAAAAAATCAGCGGTTCCATACATTTTGACCGCGTAGGTATTGCACTTTACTATGAAACAGCTGATTTTATTTTTTTGTATAACCGACGAAAAACCTATGCTAGGGGGTCTAGAATGATATGCTGAATTCACGGTTACAGTTTGCGCACTGGTTAAAAAAAATAAAAAATGTAACCTGTAGATTAGAATTAGCAATAATAATAAATAAATAAAAAAATACGTTTATTTCAGACTATTAAATTGTCCATATTTTGTTACAACGTTATCTTAAAAAAACTATGCTGCACAATCTTCTCAATTCATATAATTGAATGACAATTTCGAAATAATCATGTTTGAATATTTAGTCTGTTACTCAATCACGCAAAAACGGCCGAACGGATTGGAATGAAATTTGGAACGCAGATAGTTTATAACCTAGATTAACATATACGATCATTTTTATCCCGGTAGTACGTTCCCGTGGGATAATATCGGACCACGCGGGCGAAGCCGCTAGTAAAAGCTATTAAATCATATTTTAATTAACTTATAACCTGACACTGGCCAGGGCCTCAATTCTGTATGGTTATAATGATTCCCCGCGGAATTTTACTACGTTCAAACTACGTCAATATCGTGTTTTGTAGAAACCAATGTGTGTATTCTGAATTGACGTGGTTTCGAAGTAAGGAATCGTTAAGTGGTCATAGTGAATTAGGGCCCTGCAAAATGCAGAAAACGTAAGAAAACTTTTAATTTCGCAGGCTATTCTGGTGCTTCGCCCTCAAACATTCGTTTGTTCGTAATTTCAGACCTTAGACAATACAACATAAATTGAGATAGGTATTTTTTTTATTTTACCCTAAGTAATTAAATATGTTATCTATAAACGTGCAATGACTATTTATGCTGTCTAGTCCCATAAATAAGCTTATGTAGCTCAATGGTACACTAAATTCATGTGTCAGTCTTAATGTCAATGTCTAACTATTGTACCGTTTTATCGAGAAATACCGGTTTTTCACGAAAACCGGTTTTTTTATTTTTAGAATTTGCAGATTACTTTGTTTTAGTCGTACATGTAATTATGTTATTTAAATAAATAGGGTATTTTACTCTGTATGAGGAAAAAAACTAAAAATATATTATTGAGATAGATTAGGCAAAGAGGTCGGAAAATGTTGGTTTTAGTTCATGAAATAACAAAATAAATTTTAAAATTCACTTCAAAGATTTCAGTTTTTTAAGCTGTTTTTGAACACCATGAAATAGAAGCCGCCATGTTATTACGTCATTACGCTGTTTAAACGAGTAAATGAACAACTTTGTACTTTTATTATTTTCGTAACCAAAGTATTTTTTATTGAAATAATATCTTACATTTACGAACAGCAAACCAACGTTATATAGAATAATAACTCATTTTTTAAATTATAAAGAATTATCATAAACAGTATCAGCGCATTTGTTTACACAGCAAACTGATGTCATACCTACAGAGCAATATGGCGTCTACTGCGTACAGCGTTTTCGTCAAATTACGCGCGAAATATGAAAATGTAAATTTTAAATGCATTTTTATGGCACTAATCGATTTAATAAAAATGTTGTGTTTTTTTAGTGGTTTATTAGCATTTTAGAATCTAATTGAGACACTTTTCAAAAATGGGTGTGATACCCTATTATCAAAATAATTATCATCATCATTTTCCTGCCATTATCCCAATCTAGGGTCGGCGCACATGTCTTTTTCTTCCATAATAAAATACTTAAATCGTGTGCAAAGAATTTTATATGTAAAGAAGTAATTTTCACAGCGGCAAAGTATGTATAATATCAAGATTTACAGCTTGTTCCACTAACTCCTGATAATTCGATATACATACGAAATCATCGTTATAAGAAAGCCATTTTCGCCGACTACTGCTGAATGTAGGCTTTCTCTGTTCAAAGACAATATTTATTTCAAGCAGCCATTAACCTTTTACCCGCCCGACCTTCATATCAGTTGTCGTGCCCCCAGCGCCCGGCACAGTGAATCGAAAAATAAATACCTACAACAAGGATTGATGTGCAATAATTAACTTTTTACAACAGATTAAACGAGCTGTGGTATTTTGGTCGTAAATATACAACCCTGGCGAAATGGACCCGAAAATATTTATCGGATTAATCCGACGTAAGCTCTGGTTAAAAAGTTGAAAAGCCCCTTTGATCGCCAAACAGTTAAAACTGTAACCCCCTAACAAAAACCTCTAAAAAGTAAAAATAATATATTTATGGGTCTTTTAAGTTTAATTTAAAGTTGTTGGTAATATTTTGTTGGAAGCATTGGCACGTCGGGAGACAGCTAGTGAAAACGTTATCCTTTATACAATAGCATAGTTACATTCATTATTCTACGCTTCGCCTATTTGGCGGTTTCATTAATCAGCCGGGTTTTTTTAATGTATTTTTTTATTCCAGGTGACTTCGCCGTGCTTCTAAAAGCTGGCATGTCGGTGAAGCGCGCGGTGTGCTACAACATCCTGTCGTCGGGGCTGTGCCTGCTGGGCATGGTGTGCGGCGTGCTGGCGGGCCACGCGCCCTCCGCCACGCGCTGGCTGTTCGCGGCTGCGGCCGGAATGTTCCTGTACATCGCGCTCGTCGATATGGTGAGTGTGCCACTTGTACGACCATATGCACGTAGCATCATGCAATCTGACAATGGATAATGCAATATTGCACATAGGATCGTCCAATTTGACAGCGAATCGTGCAATCTGGTAGAGGATTGTGCAATCTGACAGGATCGTGTGATGTGACAGTGGATATGTGCAATATGGACGGCACGGTTGGCGCAGTGGTTAAGCTATTGGCTGCTGCGCTGCGTGCCGTGGGTTCGATTCCCGCACGGAACAAATCTTTGTATGACCTACAAGTAGTTGTTCCGGGTCTGGGTGTTTGTGTATGTGAGTTTAAATGTTTGTAAACGCACAATACAGGAGAAATTCCTAGTGTGGGACAACGTTTAAAAAAAAATTGCACACAGGATCGTGCAATTTTGACAGTGGATCATGCAATCTAGTAAAGGATTGTGCAATCTAACAGTAGATTGTGCAATCTGGGACATCTAGTATATGACACTGGATTGTACAATTTGACAGTGAACTGTGCAATTTGACAGTGAGTTGTGCAACATGGCAACTCAAGAAAGTGGTTAGCTAAACTATAGCGGAATGTGCAATATGACACGACATGACATAATCATGCAATCTGGCACCGAATTTTATATTCAGGCTACTTCACATCTTAAAAATATTGTGTGACTAGTTACCAAACACATGTTTGTAAACGATATATGTATTAAGTAATTCCTAGTTTAAAAATAAAATCAAATATTCGTCAATTTTCTTTTACAGATGCCAGAACTAAGTACATCGCACAGCAAAGAGGGTACTCTTTGCCAGTGCGTACTACAACTGATGGGGCTGGCCACAGGCATCGGCATTATGTTGGTCATTGCCCTCTACGAAGAGGACCTTAAGTCTTTA
Organism: Polymixis lichenea; assembly: GCA_949091785.1. Lineage (NCBI taxonomy): Eukaryota > Metazoa > Arthropoda > Insecta > Lepidoptera > Noctuidae > Polymixis > Polymixis lichenea. The sequence goes on from OX420958.1 coordinate 3,926,742, forward strand.
TTTGGTTAAATTGCAACCTGTGCAAAGTAGCCAAAAACTGTGCAAATTTTTTGTGCAACGTGACCAAGACCTGTGCAAAATGTGAATAACGTAAGAATTTGATGGTGAACCCAGTGTTAAGTGCCAATCGGACTTAAACGGCTTGGTTAACAAGTGTTAGTGGCTATAAGCAAAACAATGTTTATGGTCTGTGACCATAGTGTATAGAAAAATGTGAATAAAAAAATAATAATGTGAGTTTTGAAAAATGTCTTTGATCTAGAATCTAGATCTCGAATTCTTCAAGGATCTTTTGGCGCCTGATTGACATTGACAGGTTGTTGGTAAACGTCAAATTGTGTCACAGATAATGTATGCGTACGCATTTGACAGCGCGCCAAAAGTTCCTTCTACCGTTGTACTTACATTTATTTCAACCATTCTTGGTGCTACGTTTCACTTGTTTTTGAGTAATTTTTGACATTCACAAAAACTTGTGTATTTACACTTATATTTTGAAATTTCCTCTAGTACAATTTAAAAACAGCCTGTATTGATTTATGATTTTTAGACTATTTAGTTTCATTTTAAATAAAAAGAAATTGTTAGTTAAATAACTCTATGATTGAGATGACGGTACTTATAATGTAAATAAAATAAAAATAAATTGTGATAATGTTACTACGAATACTTAAAAACGTGTTGCTTTTAAAACTCGAATATGATTTACTGTAAACTATTGTGAAAACGACGTTAACTGTTATGTGTAAGAATAAATTAAATGTACTTATATTTTAAAATGGCTTTTTCAAATTACGTGTCTTTTGCGATTAGTTAGTTAAATATGACTATCAGTTGCGACAATCTTCGAGATAGTTAAACCACAGTTTCTGGGATAAAATAAATCTGAAACCAATTTGTTAATTCCTGAAATTATTCTGCCTTCATACCACATGTAATTTTGTGAAGTTATGGCGTAATTAACAAGTAATCAAGAATATGCATTTAAATTAAATCAGAAAATTATATTTCCAAGAATATCACTGGAAATTATCACAGAAATACTATTTAGCGCTGTAAAAGTAACGTTTTGAATTCTGAAAATCTAGAATCACAATTTGCACTTCTGCTTTCTCTTTCTTCTAGAGCGAGAAGTTCAAACGCACGTAGACGCGCGTTTTCAATGCGAATGCTTGCGGACGGACTTCTCGCTCTAGCGTATGACGCCTGTAAGTAACAGAAAGAGACAGAAAGTCGTGTAGCTTTTAAATATGAATAAAAATATCATTCATAATATTAAGAATGCGAAAAAAAACTGTGACATTAGCATTTTGTAAATTAAAAAAAGTAAGTGATGTGTAATTAAAAAGCTCAAAACTTCTATATTTAAAACATTATGAGAGAAACTGGTGAATTCAAAAATACTAATAGAAATAGAAAAGCTGCTTAAGAAATTATGCTGTAATTAAAATAACATAAAATTGACTGGGATTTGTTTTTATCAAATATTTTTATCGCTTCTTACTAAATATTTACAAAAACTATTATAATGGTTTGATAGTGGTGTAATATTGAATAGCAATAGATTGTCTTTTTTTCCCACCCAATAACTGAGTAATATGGCACCCCTAGGTAAGACTGGTTGTCAGACTTTCGGGCTTCTGACGACCCGTAACGACTGTCAAAGATCCACGAATGACAGCCGGGACCAACGGCTTAGCGTTCTCTTCGAGGCACAGACAACCTTGGTATATTTCAGAAACGTGCTGAATTCATGTAGACAGGCTGCAATGCTATAAAGATTAGTCTCTATCTATATTTTAATATGTGAAGCAAAAACTTTGTATCCCTTTTTACGAAAATTACTGGGACGGAGGAGTATGAAATTTGGCACAGTTCAGGTTTATATGAAAGACAGCTGAAAGTTAATATTTTTTATTTAAATGAATTAGGGTAAACTCAAAATCAAAGCATTTATTTCAATTAAACCATTTCCAGGCACTTTTGAATTGTCAGAAAGTCGATCAGTTGGAAAGTTGAAGCTAGTTGCCCATTCCAAAACGTAGATCTCTATGGAGAAGAACGGGCAAGAAACTCCACAGACACTCTTTTAAAATCAAGTTGAATATTACAAAATCTTGGGAACATATTCTTGTTGCTTCTGTATGTGAGAACAATGTAAAAAATAATAATTATAAACAATTCTAAATACAAGATAAAAATAAGCCCTGGAAGTTAGGAGATGACCAGTCTCAACCGACAGCGCCCGTTCACGAACTTGACGCGTGGATCAGCACCATCGAGCTCAACCATTTTGTAGGGAAACGAATGATCCAACACACGCGCCACCATCAGTGAGACATTTATGTGAGCATGACATACTCTCAACTGCCATGCTTATTCAAGTCAACGTACATCAAAACAACACAATAAACGGATGCATGGTACTCACATTTACAAAATTTAAACAAAATGCTTCTAAATTATACAAAACTATAGTTTGCCATGTATTTGAGATATTAATAAAATTTGATTTCCTAAAAGAAAGAAAAACATTTAATAAATATTGAAGTATTCAATAAATAACACTTAGTTAAGTAAAAATAAAAACATATTCGTAATGTCACAAAAATTATAATAATAGGAGCGAAAATGTTCGTAATGTCAGAAAAAATAAAAAAGGGAAGCATGTCTTCCAAATATTAACATTTTAACTAGTATGCCCAGGTGGCTGTGGAGCAGGACCAGCGTTAAGCCAAGCATTTTTATCTACGATATAATCATCTAACTTATAATATGCATGTCTACATAGTGTGCGTTTAATGCATGATTTAAATTTCTTTTCATTTAGTTCAAGAATATCGACTGGTATTTTATTATAACATTTTACACAGTACCCCATAAAAGAAGTGTGTACTTTAGACAATCTGAAACGTAGTTGATCTAATTTTTTCTTAATTCTAGTGTTAAAATTGTGCCTGTCACCTTACTAAAAAACTTTTTCCAAAAAAAACAACTGACTTCCGAAAAAACACTATAAAGTGAAAAATAACTTTAATTTTGGAAGGCGGTGACTTTGGATATGTATTAAATTTTTTTGTCACAGCCTTCCGAAATGAAAGTTATTTTTCACTTTATAGTGTTTTTTCGGAAGTCGGTTGTTTTTTTGGAAAAAGTTTTTATTTTTCACTTTTTAGTTATAGTACCTACCCCACTAATTCGAAATTTCATCACCCTTGGGGTCAAAACAATAAATATTTGTGCGATAGCAGCAATCGCGGTTTATTTGCTGTTATTTTTTTAAGAGTTCCGTTGTCTGTCTCCGAAACGCATCATCAGATCTATATGAATTGGGATTATTGAAATGGGATCACACGGGAAGCACGAGCTTTCAAATAAAAAAGAATCATCAAAATCGGTTCACCCAGTCGAAAGTTATGAGGTAACAAACATAAAAAAAAAACATACAGTCGAATTGAGAACCTCCTCCTTTTTTTGGAGTCGGTTAAAAAGAGGTAAAATTTCGACTACTACTTAATATTCTACCACTATCAAACCAAAGCCCTAATTGCGTAATACACTACCAACCGTTTTGAAGCATATTGCTAATCCATTACTTCATATATTCGAAACATTCGTCTGCTTAACAAGCTGACTACCGCAATGAATGTTGTTGTCCTGTCAAAATGTAAGCCATTCCTACTGTGAGTGTGTTACGCAGTTATCCCGCTGTTTTCCTACCAGAAAATAATTATCATCTAGCTATGTAAATAAATGAAATAGAATATAACTGAACTTCCTATTGTATATGCTTTAATTGGCTGTGGTATTACAACCATACTTAAAAAAAAAAAAACATCTTTTGTACGTTTCAGTCTGCCTCCAATTTGGCGAATATTTTTACTACGTCATGAGGTCATATACAACAGGGTCAAACTAAATTACCTAGCGTAACTCTGCAGAATTTTAGTTATGTGGCGCCATCTACATCGCCACATGGGAACTACGTATTACTATGACGTCACGCAGAATCCTGCATCGCGCAAGCAGAATTGACCGCGCAACTAGAATATACTGCCGTTCTTTAACTAAGCGGAATCTTAGAGTCAATTCAGATAAAACGGAAAAACGCCCGAGCGATTTATTGGCTCCATTGAAAATAGGACCGTATTTCCATAGCCTACAATAAAAAAAATTATTAATATCGACACAGGCGGCTGGCGAATGCTCGCGACTCAGTTGCTCTCGGTTTCAATTGCCCTAAAAAAAGTAAGTAAAGGCTAATTTGAGTATGGTTGTAACATGGCAATCAAAAATTAGATTTTGTAACATCAAAACGTTTTTCTATGTAACAATAGTTGGAATGGTAGAAAGAGATGGAGGTGATTTTTACTGTAATACTCTTGTTTTGAAACATCCAACTAAATATAAACCTTCTTTGAAGTATTTAATCATAATTACTGAACAGAAGATTTTCCTTTTTGTGTTGCTTCTGAATTCTACCATTTAATAAGTGTCATCAAAACAAGCATAGCTATTCACAACCATTCGACAGGCTATCGTATTGAAAGTGACATATTTTAATAACCTGTTTTGCCTTGCCCCTGACAGCGAACAGCTGTCTGAAAAATAACGGTCGTCTTTTTGATTTAAACTGACATCGTCGGGTTTTGGATTTGTGAACAGCATTTATAAGACTATTACGATAACATTGATTGATGTTCGATTCGGTACGGAAGTGTATCTAATGCTTGTGAATAGCCATACAGTACCTCAATTGTGTAACACACTTTGATTTGAAGGAAATTGCAAGTCCATTGCCTCAAACATTCGAAAAATAAATCTGATGGGAAACATAAATGACGCAATGAATGTTGCTGTCTTGCTCCGCAATAACCCCGCTGTATTCATTCTTTTAAAATAATCGGTCGTAGTCGGATTGCCAAAACAAGAGTAGTATGATTTAAAAAAAAACAATTTGACGCGACGATATCCTCTTGTATTTTGTTCCTAAACGTGTACTTATAATATTGTGAATAAGTGAAAATATCCACTAAATACCACAATTTGTATCGGATACAAATCACGTCTACATGATTTTGTATTATACACCGTGACATTTTAGTCGTCTTACAAAGGTGGTCCACTCAATGTATCCGTCATAAAATACCTCTAGGCGCGATTAAAACATTGTTACCATTGATTAAAATAATAGGTACAAAGGAAAATAAATAATGCTGTAGAATTACTAAACACCCTCCCTGTTAATAATGTTAACGTATCAAGCGGTAGAAGATATCTACCTACCTACCATTACATTCTATCATTAATTTCATCTCCATAACAGTGTGTTTTAAACTCCGTCATGCGTCTTAGTGAATTATATTTTCATTTTTTTAATTATGCAAATGTTTAAAAATATAAATTTTTTTAAATAAATGATTAGTAGTCATTGGATACATGAAGTGGGCTGCCGTTGTAAGACGACTAAAATGTCACGGTGTGTGTACATAATATAACATCACGCCATCCCCGAAGGGGTAGGCAGACGTGTATCTATAGTATACCCACATATCGCGTTATATTCTTGTAAATATCTTCTATTATTTTGTTTTGTTGCTAGGCAAAAGTGTCGCGTTTTAGCATGGTAATGGCGGTCATCGACTCACCTAGATTTTCTAGAATTTATGATTTGAAAACCTGAAATAAAGTCCGATAAAGGAAAACGCCAGAGCGTCCCGAAAAATGCTTGTTTTTTACGTTTTTTTTTTTTTGCAATTGGTCCATGTCAAGCGGAATTTGAACAGTACCGTAACACGTATGTTCTTACAGAGTTATAATCGAATTGAATTGAATGACTTTTTCTTGAAATGGTCATTCAAGGGGATGATAGAACTTAAAGAGTTGTATTGATTTAAAAGTAATTATAAAGCCGTATGTATTTGTTACAGTTGCCAATCATATTTTTATAAATATACAACCTGACCTGCGAATTGCAAAAAAAAACGAAAACATAAAGAATTTATCGGCCTACCTAGCGCATCAACCGAAAGCAATATCTATCCTGGTCTTCTATACAATATGTAACAAAAACTCTGTTGTTCCTTCTAGGGACGTATACACTTACCTACAAGCACAACATTGATGAAGTTATATTTTTTTTAAATAAGCATTGGCTAGTCGAGAGTTCAATATCAAATAACTATTAAAATCGACACATTCATAAAAATGTTTACAGTATCTGACTTTACAAGTATCTTTATTTCGCACAATAGACTACGAGCTCGGCGGCTTTCTTTGATCTAATCAAAATCAGTTAAACATTACAAATATTCATAATTAAATATTTATTTAATTTATTTTTGATGAACAGTTTTTATAAATGACTTGCTTTATTACGTATGTATACCGATTCTGAAAACGTGGGTAGAAGGAACAACAGGGTTTTTGTTACATATTGTATGTTCTAATAACGAAAACCCATACATAGTTTATTGTTTGGGTTCTTACGGAGATATATTAGGAAAACGGCAATGACCTTGACCGCCATTACCATGCTAAAATGCGACGACGATATAAAAAAAAATAACTGTTTCGCTTTGATACAATTCTTGTATCGGATACAATAGTGGACAACGAACTTAAATAAAAAACTCATGAAAAAAAAATTTAATTACTTAAGGTGCATACTTAGAAAAATAAAACCGTTAAAACGCATTTCAATTTTGAATAAATTCGGTAAGTTTGATATTTTACACAAGTAAGTTGGTTTTTGTCGATAAAATGCTGTGCTGTTGATAAAATTATGATGTCGAATCGATAAATATCGGTATGGCACAACACTATCGATATTTATCGATGTCGATAATAAGGTAATCATTGAGGCTAACTTATTTCGATTGATATGGAATTATGGACCATTGAACGTGTGGAGTAATTTTTCTTTTAACATATTTGTTTATGAACGAAATATTACTTTTATACTCTCCAAAATGTGCACAGATTTGTATGTAATGTCAATAACGAGAAAAGTGCTTCATTTCTGTGTTGCGAAAAGGCCTAATTTTATGCATCAAAATGGTTACAATTATTCTGTAATAGTATGTTCAAAGGAACTGGAAAGCAATGCTAAATAAACTCGGAAGTCTGTATTGCAAGTCTGCAAAGAAGGCGAACACGAACACGACGGCCTAAGACGAACAAGATGTGCTAACTTTAAAAAAGCTTAAAAAAAACAACCGACTTCCGGAAAAAACACTACAAAGTGAAAAATATCTTTAATTTCGGAAGGCGGTGTTAAAAGAGTCACCGACTTCCGAAATTAAAGTTATTTTTTACTTTACACACCAATTCAAAATTTCATCATCCTTGGGGTGAAGACAATGCATATTTATGCGATAGCAGCAATCGCGGTTGATTTGCTGTAATTTTTTGAAGAGTTCCGTTATTTGTCTCCGAAACGCATCATCAGATCCATATGAAATTTATATAGGACAATTTCGGAATAAACCCCTTTCGAACAAAAAAAGAATTTTACAAATCCATGTATATATGACGGAGTTATGCCCGAACATACATAAAAAAAAATATATCAACATGTCGAATTAATAACCTCCTTCTTTTTGAAGTTGGTTAAAAAAAATCAACAAAACATCATGCTTGTTTACCCCAAAAGGGTTTGGCAGATGTAGTGTGTGTACGTGTACACCCACATATCGCCAGATATGTTTTAAGTCCCCTCTATTGCCGTCAACCGGGCGAAAATCCAGACTCCCGGGAAATTCCTGATGGAAAAATTCCAACAAAACTTTTCCCGACCTGGGGATTGATCGTAGGACCTCATGCTCAATAGTAGCGCTTGCGATTAATGACGCAGTCTAATTAAGACATCCTATTAATATTATAAACGTGACAGTTTGTAAGTATGGATGTATGGATGTTTGTTACTCTTTCACGCCAAAACGGCTGAACGGATTTGAATGAAATTTGGCACACAGGTAGTCTGTAACCTGAAATAACACATAGGATACTTTTTTCCCGGTACTACGTTCCCGTGGGATAGTTTTCGACCTCCACGCGGACGAAGCCGCTGGCAAAAGCTAGTACAATAATAAAATGACAATTCTTTTTCACTGTTCATGAACAAATATTTAAAAGTTAAATGAAAACAAAATAATTATAGAAACATTGTATATGTAAGTTATTTTTAAGTAATTTTTGATTTTATTGGTGTTTGCAAATCATGTTAGTTGTTGATTGTAAATATCAGTTCGGACTGATGGAGACTGTCAGGTAAAACTGTCAGTTTTCAGTTTGTGCTGATATAAAGGAAAATGTGTACGAATGTGATCGCTATGCGACAGAAGTGTGATAATAATGAGAATTGGACATACTTTGCTATATATTGTAATAAAATATAATTCAAATTCATAATTTTTAAACGATTTTAATTTTCTTCCCAACACTAGTAATAGCTACACGTAGGTATGCGCTACAGCGCTAGAAGGTGTTCTTGGCGCGTGTCCTAAATCGGAACCAACGCCGCAGCAGCATCAACCCAATAGCAACCTTATGTCTTCGAAGTACCAGGTTGTCATAACTTGGTAAGAGACGACGCAATGACTCAAGATGTTTCGGAGGCGCAATGATTCTTCCACTGTCTGGCGATTTCCACCAAACCTACTCACAAGTTATTTCAAGATAACCCGCTACCGATGAAATAAACGCTTGTCTCAAATCATAGATTCACGGTCTTATTGAATCGATCTTCCGAGATCGAGTAAGATCGTATCGTAATTTTATAAAATAATGAAAAGCACAGTATGCATTCCAAATTATTTATTTTAACTTAATCTACATAATAGACCTATTACAAAGTGTGCCACGGTGCTCTTTGTGATGACGTCTGAGATGATATTTGTAATTGGTAGTATTTCCTTTGTTTTAACAATATTTTTACACAATTTACATTGAGCTCCCGTGTCACATTTAATAAAAAATGTCCAAACGTTTGATTTTGTTGGCGGGGCTATATTAAAAAGTATTTTGATATAATAAGTCACGCTCACAGAATAGATAGAACTCTTCTTATTGCAGTACCTAATATAAAGCATGAAAGAAAACAAAATCAGCGAATGCTCACTAAGACAGTCCCCCAAAACGGTGGGACAGGCTCACTAGGGAGTTTGACCTGCGACTAGATTACCCTTAACACGCTAAGCGCTATTGTATTAGTTTGCAATAAATATTACACACTGTCTAAATGTATTGTGCACCTTTTTTGGTAGCCGACAATCATATAAACAAATATTGTCACGGTATCACCTACCTTCATATTCCATACAATACCGCTTTGGATTACTGTAACTTGAAATAGTCGAAACTAATCTCATTCAATGTTTTTGTAGGTAATCTTACTTAGTTGTAGTTCGTACGGTATGTTTCGGTTGACGTTTAGGTTTTAATTGATACGATCTACAGCGCATACGATTCGATCTGGGCGAAGAGCGCATCCTGTTGAATCAATTTAAAAAATCGGTAGACCGTATGGTCAGAAGATCGATTCAGATCAGGCATCCCTAGTCTAGATGATAGATATGCTGATTTCATGGTTAAAGTTTGCGCACTGGTTAAAAATGTGTCCTGTATATTGTGCGTTACCCCCAAAAATAAAATGTAAGTTCAAAAACCGCCCAAGTGCGAATCGGATGCGCACACAGGGTTCCGGACCAAAAGGCAAAAAATGTTTCTTGTATGGATTTAATATATTTAATATGTACTTAATTTTTAGCTTAAATTTATTTTTATTAATTAATAAATTAATTTTGTTTGTTGTTATAGCGGCAACAGAAATACACTTTCTGTGATAATCTCAACTGTCTACCACACATCATGAGATACGGACAGACATACAGTGGAGGCTTAGTAATATTCCCGTTGGGTACGGAACCCTAAGAAACTAGAATCTGAATACTGAAAAATCACGCTGTAAAAAGTAAAAAACAAGAAATTATTCTCAAGCAGTGATGCTCGCGAAGATACAGGCGGCACACGTGAGGGAGAGGCAGTACATGCGCCCTCACGGCCTTAGTCGTCGCAGGAGACGCCCTGGGCGTCGGGAATCCCAGGCTGATTCCCGGCCACCGTAGGCGCGGGCGTCCGGTAAGGACCAAGCCCGGGTCGACAAGGTCGGGTTGTTCGAAAGAGATACCGCGGCCCCTGGCACACAGGCAACTGCAGGAACACGGGTGGGTTTTAGTCAGTAAAAGTCTGACACGCCCTCCTGCTCCACCCAGAGCGGGAGAAGTTATTTGATGATTACCCAACCTCAAAAAAAAAAACCCAACATAATTTGGTATAGGCTAGGCAGATAAGAGTAAGTTGCCTGCAATGGCCGCTAGATGGCAGTGGTTGTAACATTAAATAAAACCCAACAATTTTTTTAATAAACATATTATTAATGATCTGTCGTCAGTATAACAACAATATACATATATGTGCACATCAGGGGGTCACTCTCTTGGGGTCACGCGGGAACATGGAAGTCTTGCGAATGTTGTCCAGTCCGAGGTACAGCATGACGACGCGTTCCATGCCGATGCCGCCACCTGAAGAAGGAAAAGAAATGAATTTTTTGCTGAAATTGATACTTTGAAACCCAAAGGAATCAGATAAAATTCTTGGAAAAGTATTCATGTCTTGAAAAAGTCATTATCTGTCTAGCCTTTCCCCAACTATGTCGGGGTCGGCTTCCAGTCTAACCGGATGCAGCTGACTACCAGTATTTTACATGGAGCGAGTACCTATCTGACCTCCACAACCCAGTTACTTACTAACACTATACTTCTAGGTAAGACTGGTTGTCAGACTTTCGGGCTTCTGACGACCCGTAACGACAGTCAAAGATCCACGAATGACAGCCGGGACTAACGGCTTAGCATTCTTTCCGAGCCACGGAGGGGCCTTGGTATGTAAAGATGGTCACCCATCCACGAACCAACCGCGGCAAACGTAGCTTATCCTCATCGATCGACCCGTGCGGCTGTCATTACTTAGCCACAAGCCCCTCTTGTCTTGAAAAAGTAGTGCGGTCAAATAAAATGCGAAGAAGTTATATTTAGCTCTTCCAGCAGGCTTAGCATGAGGACCGTTAAGTGTTTTGTTGTCGGAAGAGTAGACAAAAATGACGTTTACGTATAGACAGTTGACAGTTTCGCGATTTTACAGTAAAATTGAAATAGAAAGCGTCATGCTAAGTCTGTTGTTCCTGGTTGAATAAAATTTGACGACTAATTTAAAGCACGCGTAGCATGACCACCATAGAAACGGGTATCGTCGACGGAAGAATACACGAAATGACAGATTGTAGAAAGATTTCTACCGTCTTAAGCGCGGCGATGTTTAAACTGAAGAGAAGAAATGTTTATATTCTTCAGTAGACGAAACAACTTTGTCTATTCTTGGTAGAACAGAGATAGACTTGGTCATACCACAAGCACGCACGCACGCACGCACCAACACACACTATGTTCTATATTATGGGTTTGGTTTCCGCACTTAGTCCTTCAAGTAGACCTTTGTGCGTGAGCCATGGCGGCCTTCGGTAGTTATTCCAGCCAGCCCACCTCCCTCCAGAAGTTGGCTGTAACTCCTGGTCTGTTGAGAATATCCGTGTAACATTTGGGTGCCCCGAGGGTCTCTGTTCTAATCTGGGCTACGCCTGTGCATTCGAAAAGCACATGCGTAACGGTTTCCTCAGCCTCCAAGCAGGCCCTGCACAAGGGGCTGTCCGTTATGCCTATTGTGTAGAAGTGCTTGTTTAGCGGGCAGTGTCCTGTGATGGTACCAGTCACCAGACGCAGATCTTTTCTGTCCAGGCGTCGCAGACGTCTGGTCAGCCTGCCATTCAAGGATGGCATTGCCTCCCTAGACTGCCTGCAGCCTGGTGTCTGGGTCCACAAAGCTCTCCGCTTGTGTGTGGGTGTATTCCTGAAGCCACCTGCGTAGTTGGTTGAAAGGGATGGGCACGATGGGTTCGGGACCACATACTGACGCGCTGGCTGCCCTCCTGGCCAGTTCGTCAGCAGCATCGTTACCTAGTGCTCCACTGTGTCCTTTTATCCATTGCAGTGTCACAGTGCTGCGGTTAGAAATTGTTACTTTTTCTAGTGCATTGTGACATTCTAGTGTTAAACTCGATGTAATGTATTTTTTCCCTAGAGATTGGAGAACTGAAGCACTGTCGGAGAGCATACGTATGTGGGTGTCCGTGACCCCCTGGCTTCTATGGCGTACGCGCTTGTGTAATGCCCACACATTCCGCTTCGTATACGGTGTTGAACATTCCCAGCGAGCTGGATATGCATATCCACCAACACGCACGCACACACGCACGCACACACGCACGCACGCACGCACGCACGCACGCACGCACGCACGCACGCACGCACGCACGCACGCACGCACGCACGCACGCACGCACGCACGCACGCACGCACGCACACACACAGTAGTATTATTAAATAATAATGTGTTACTGTTTTCTGCGTCATGTTTAGCGCAAACCAACGTATTTTCTTTCTTTTCGAACTTATGATTCAATGGATTAGCAGTATCTTTTAAAACGACTCAGATTCTGATTACAATGTGATACGCAATTAGGGTGCAGATTGTAAGGATAGCTTTAAAAAGCAAGTCAGAACACCTGCGATTCTAAACAACAATACAGATATTATTAATAGTTATAAACTTAAAACTATTTACCTGCATGAGGCGGGCATCCCAATCTGAACGACTCGATGTATGCGGCTATCTTGGTGATATCTGAAAAATGAGAAATAAACATTTTTAATTATTGCAGTCAAAGATCCACGAACGACAGTAGGGACCGGTTAACGTTATTTTTGAAGCAATAGTAATTATTATTTGAAAGAAACATTGTTCACTCACCGATGCCGTGATGCTTAGCGCGTTCCGTCAAGAACTCTGGGTCGTGTATCCTCTGCGCGCCGCTGAGGATCTCTTCACCGCGCATGAACATATCATAGGAGTTTGACACTTTCTGTAAGTTGAAAAAAATAATTGTTATTTTCTTGTAAGTAGGTACTACTTAAATGAAAGATCTATACAGGGTGTAAGGGAAACTCTTCTGAAGCCAGAACGTAGGTTATACGAAATACGTTTCATACAAAAGTGCAATACCTACGCGGTCAAAATGTATGGAACAGCTAATTTTTTTTTGTATAACCGACGAAAAATTTCTGTGCTGCGGGGTCTAGAATGATATGCTGAATTCATAGTTACAGTTTACGCACTGGATAAAAACTTATCCTGTATACAACCTAAATACAAACGGATACCAATAACCTTTCGCCTTAAATTGTTTATTTTGCATCAATTTAAAACGTTTGACGCTTCTGTAATGTATCTAATTATTGTATTTTGGCGGCGCTTTACAAAGATGCCTAAATCTCAAGTCGCCGCCTGGACTTGGGGTCGTTTTTAAATGTGTTTAATCTCAAATAATGGTTCATTTAACTGTTCTCATAGCATAGTGTACAAAAAATGCTAAAAATTAGGTACAAAAAAACTACATTTTTTTATGGTACTATATCGAGAATCAGTAGCCCTATCACCTGTGTTAGTTTTCGGAAGCGTTTCCCTTACACCCTGTATGTTAATACGTGAAACAAAAACTTTGTACCCCTTTTTACGAAAATCACGCGGACGGGGGAGGATGGAATTTGGCACAGTTAATGTTTATATGGAGAAGGAGTGCAGAAAGCTAATATTTTTTTTAATTATTGTTGATTAAAATTAATAAAGGTCGAATGTCGACCACTGGGCGGCCACTGGTAAATAATAATAGACTCGCTACAAAGAATGTATTTGAGGGTTCTAGAGTCTTCTGAACCCTTCACAATTTTTTTTTTTTGCCGGAGACGCTTATTTTTGATAAAAAGTTTTTTTTTAGGTGAGGAACGAAATATTTACGAACTGACAAACTGTTTACCAAATTCGGTTATTGTGTAGTAAGATTGTGAGAAATAACTGAACGGGCAAAAAGTGGCGGTTAACAAATCGGAATTGGTTGGTAAGAAATCTAAATTGGAAGTACCGTGATGGTCACAGTTATAACCTAACTTAACCCATTATTTTATCAAGAAATTTAATTTTGGGTTTTTGACGTTAATATTAACGTTCCTAACCTACAAACAAACTACTTTTAATTTTTGATTCGAATAAAATACGCGTTCCGGGCAAAACAAAATTGTTGTAGAGGATGCTCCAGAACCCACATGTAGTCTCACATTTTTTTTCTAGCGAGGCGGCACGTAACCCAACCCATTTTTGATATATATTGTGACGAACTTTCTATCTCGCGACTACTAAACACAGTATTTTTCAATAATGAGGGTTTTTTGAAATTACGTTCACTACATGGCAGCACTGAGACGTCAGGTCCGGGCACCTGTCAAAAGTGTCAAAGCGCCTACGGACTGAATGGTGAACGAAAGAATGAAACGAATGACATCAAATATTTTAAGTTCATTTTCGAACTGGAAGACCTCTTGTCAAAGTGGCGCCAAGTGGTGGCTTGAATATTCATGAAAACCCTCATTGAAGAGTCACTTTTTATAGTCCTGTAGATGCCACCACAGTCAACGACAACATGGTCGCATCTCATCCACATTAACCACAGAACATAAAACATCAACTCACCGGGTTGATAGGGTCAGGCATGGTGTAGAAAGGCCGGACAGCCAGCGGGTACTTGTCCAGGATATAGAAGTCAGTGTCATACTTGGCCCTCACCAGTCTACCCAGGAGTTTCTCGTCAGGAGTCGAGAGATCGTCTTCTTCACCTACTGTTACTCCTGAAAGATAAATGATTTTATATCTGTAAGTAGGTTTGTACAAACAGTTTTACACGTCAATTATATTTTTTAAACTAGATGAGGTCGGCGTTTCCTATCTGACTACTCTGAGGAGAAAGGCCGAAAAAACTCAGAGGTCAGTCTCTTTTAAAGTCCAGACATAATCTTAGTCAGATCATGTGGATTGGTGTCTGAAATGGTCTTTTGAGGAAAGAACACATTTGAGGATAGACTTTAAATAATTACGTCTGTATTCCCAGCGGTCGAATTAGAAATGAAGAGATACGTGGGAGACCCAAGGTAACGGACATAGTCCGCAGAATAGGGAATATGTATGTAATTCAAAACTCTTTAATTATTTTAAACTAGCTTTTGCCAGCGGCTTCGCCCGCGTGGAGGTCGGTGTATTATACATATAAACCTTCCTCTTGAATCACTCTATCTATTAAAAAAACCCGCATCAAAATCCGTTGCGTAGTTTTAAAGATTTAAGCATACATAGGGATATAGGGACAGAGAAAGCGACATTGTTTTATACTATGTAGTGACAAACAATCAAATCTTTCCTCTGTATAATACTAGTGTAGACTAAATGATTACCTGCTTCCTTGAGCATCTGTATGGCTTGAGGGAACTCTAGCCTGAGCGGCGGGTCGAGGAACTTGAAGGGTTCCACACGGTACTGCTGGCCCACTGTCGCTATCTCTAATGCGAACCTAGAAACATAGGAATTTATTTTCCAATTTATTAAAAACTATTCTAATTTGAAGCTTGGGACGAAATATGTAACAGAAAAATAAAAGTAAATTGATTTATATCCATTTTCTTAATTAAAAACTATTTAATTCAAATGTATTTGTCGTTGTTTTGAATTTACCGCCAAAACGTCCCTAACGATGACTTTTTATCACGTGACCACACGTGACGTCAACTTTGTGTAAATGAAAGTAGTTAGTAAGTAAACAAGTGAATGTCAAGTTTATAATTAACAAGATTTTTAATGGATAGAAAGTGATATCCCTGGTGTGAGGTGCCTCTGTGCACAAATACTTCAAAAACTGCGCCAGACGAAGTATTGGTACCGGTGCCGTTGACACTAAGCTGACGTCACGATTGGCCGCAAAATCAAAACAACGAACAACAAATATGATTTTAATCGTTTTCCATTGAGAAAATAGATGTAAATAAATTTATTTTTATTTTTCTGTTACATGTTTCGTCGCCATCTTTAAATTAAGATAGTATTTATCAAATTGGAAAATACCCTATTAATATTTAACTAGCTTTTGCCAGCGCCATCTAAACATCGAAACCTTTCACATTCTATTCCGGAAACATAAAGCTAACTTAAACAGTGTTCTTGAACAATATGAAATTAAAATCAAGTTTCCACTGATCAACACTAGTTGTGCCATGCGTTGCATACGTTGCTATGTCTAAATTAAAGGAATTCCTTATGCGAAATGACAAAAGGGTACTACACACATTTTTGAAGTGTCTTAATTAGATTCTAAAATGGTAACAAAGCACTAAAAAAACTCATTTTTTATTTAATCGATTAGTGCAATAAAAATGCATTTAAATTTTACATTTTCATATTTCGCGCGTAATTTGACAAAATTTTGGACGCAGTGGACGCCATATTGCTCTGTGGGTATGACGTCAGTTTACTGTGTAAGCAAATGCACTGATATTTTATAAGATATTTGTTTATAATTAAAAAAATGAGTTATTTTCCTATTTATCGTTGGATTTCTGTTCCTGTATGCAAAATATTATTTAAATAAAATTACTTTGGTTACGAAAATAATAAAAGTACAAAGTTGCTCGGATGACAAGCCTTATCACGTAATAACATGGCGGCTACTATTTCATGGTGTTCAACAACAGACTTACAAAAACTGAAATCTTTAAATTGTATTTTAAAATTGATTTTATTATTTCATGGACTAAAACTGACATTTTCCGACTGCATTTTTCCTAAGCAATTTCAATAATATATTTTTGCATTTTTTCTCATATAAATTAAAATACCCTATTCCTTTATGCGACTTTTAGTAAAATTGTTTTAATAGCAATTACCAAGATAAAAAATAAATTGAAATAATTTTAAAACAACAGTTTGGTTAATTATTATTTAACAGAGGTACCATAGTAAAAATCATAAAAGTATTATTGTCATCATTCAGCTTGGATTTAAACGTATGCCGGGCACAACTAGTTGCTAATAAAATTGGACATGGAGGACTCATAAAATAAAACATCTATGTACTATATTACCCATGTTTGTAAACCAATAAATGATTTGATTTGATTTTAGACAGGCTCTAAATGTGGAGAATTTTCATTTTTTAAATTACTCTTGAACCGTTAAAAGCATCTGGTTATGCTTTTAATATGGTAACGAACGTTGCTCGTATATTGCTACGGTAGGCATTTCACAATCAGATAGTTGATAAGTTGTTCAGATCTAGCAAACACTCGCCATTGTGACAGTTGGCGGCTCACATACTTTTTCGAAAAACTATGGTTTTAAAATAGTATATAGCTTCTAATTGTACATTCGGTACATTGTTCTCACGTATATAGCAAGGCCAATTGTAGTGATTTACATCCGTCATTCTGATGCGCACCTTCAAGTATATAAAAATGTACTCACTGGTCTCTCAGTCCTCTGAACATGTCCGTCAAAGTCCCAGCGATGGTCTCCACGACCTCGTGGTAGTGATGTTTGAAGGACATCTCAAGGTCGAGGCCCACGAACTCCGTGAGATGGCGGTGCGTGTTGGAGTCTTCTGCGCGGAACACTGCGCCTACTGTGAACACCTACGGAGTGGTAAAAAAGACAATAAGGTCTTGAACGCGTAGCATGACATGCCAGACGTGCGGGTTGTTCGAAAGAGATACCGCGGCCCCTGGCACACAGGCAACTGAGGGAACACGGGTGGGTTTTAGTCAGTAAAAGTCTGACACGCCCTCCCGCTCCACCCAGAGCGGGAGAAGTTATTTGATGATTTCCCACCATCAAAAAAAAAAACGCATAGCATGACCATCCCGGAAACAAAATGACTGACTGCACAAAGATTTCAACCGTCTTAAGCACGGTGATGTTAAAACTGAAGAGACGAAATGGTTTTATTCTTCAGTTGACAAAAGTCTACGATGTCAAGCATGACGACCAATTTTTCTCTACTTTTGACACTTGGGGGTAGATACATTTTTACAGAATTAAAATGATTTAAAAGATCAGCACAACACTCTAAGTTCATTTAGTCTCATTTAATGACTATTTAAAAAAATCTCATACCTCCCCGTTGCTATGGAAAGAATAACTGGCTTTGTCTTCATAGAAACGCGGTGTCTCAGGTCGCTCCGAGCTCGTGCAGAAGAGATGTCAATTTGGATAGAAAGAACTTTGTCTATTGTTGGTAGAATACAGGTACTTGTGACGATATGCCTTCATCACCAACCTCGCCTTTTCCAAACTATACAGGATAAGTTTTTGTCCAGTGCGCAAACTGTAACCATGAATTCAGCATATCATTCTAGAACCCCACCGCAGAAATTTTTCGTAAGTTATACAAAAAGAAATGAGCTGTTTCATAGAAAAGTGCAATACCTACGCTGTCAAAATGTATGGAACCGCTGATTTCTTTTTGTATAACTTACGAAAAAATAGGGGGAGAAAATAGGGGGTCTAGAATGATATGCTGAATTCATGGTTACAGTTTGCGCACTGGATAAAAAGTTACCCTGTCGACTTCCAATCAAAACAGATGCAGCCGAATACCAGTATTTTATATGGAGCGACTGCCTATCTGGTATCCACAAACCAGTTATAAACACAGGTAATACGATAGCCCTTGATACGACTGGTTGTTAGACTTTCATGCATGCAATCAAATCTTTGTTCGAAGGCATACTATTCTATCAACGACTACTTAAACGATAATAATTGTTAGTCGCTGTGATTAACTCAAGACAACCTTTGTGTTCTTTCACCAGAATTGACAGGTCATATGAATTAATTCATATCATTGTTTATTTAACTTGACTGCATAAACCATTTTTTTTTATTTTTTATTAATTACATTTTAATTTATTGTTGAATGTTAATTCTATGCTATTATTGTATAGAATCAAGTTCTTCCAACTTACAGACAGCTGTGCTGCTGGGGAGTTTGTTGCGCCACATCTTCTTCCCAGCTAAAGCACTAGGAAGTGGTGAAGGGCGGGCGTGCCGGGGGACTGTCTTATGTAATTTTGACGTTCAAAAAGTGCTGACTTTCAGCCTAGTTTGAATAAATGACTTTTGATTTTGATTTTAATGCTTCTGACGACCCGTAACGAGTGTCAAAGATCCACGTATGACAGGATAAGTCCTGTCATACGTGCCATGCCATTTTTGTTTTATAAGAACTTTGTTCGAATTTAGTTACGCCAATACATTTTATATATGAAAAATTAAACATGGATAGCTCCCATTATCTGCTTAGCTTTTTTCCAACTACATTGGGATCGATTTCCAGTCTAAGCAGATACAGCTGAATACTAGTAGGTATTTTACATGGAGCTACTGCCTATCTGACCCCCACAACCCCCTTATCTCTTTATAAGACTGGTTATCAGATTTTCGGGCTTCTGACAACCCGTAACGACTGTCAAAGATCCGAGCGGGTATTATAACTTAGTCACAAGCCCCTCTAACATCCAGGGGTGCGGGTTGTTCGAAAGAGATGTCGAAATGAGACAGTTAATGGGTAATATGATACCCCTTGGAAAGCCAAGGGGTATGTATCACATTACCCATTCACTGGGTTGTGGAGATCAAATAAGCAGTCGCTTCCTCCGTTTATAATAATATTAAGTTAATCACCAACCTTGTCGAAGTCTGCGGCGATGGCCATCTGCTTGTAAAGCTGGGGACTCTGCGCCAGATAGGCAGACGACTTGAAGTAGGAAACTGTGAACACGTTGGCGCCACCTTCCGAAGCCGCGGAGATTATCTTAGGCGTATGAATCTCGACGAAACCTGCGGATTTATCGCTTGTGGTTATTATTTTGTACATCTATATCTATACGTCGTCGAAATTCGAATATAATAGGGTATTTCACTCTATACGAGAAAAAATCTAAAAATATATTATTGAGATAGCTCACGCAAAAAGCAGTCGGAAAATGTTAGTTTTAGTTCATGAAACAACAAAATAAATTTTAAAATACAATTTAAAGATTTCAGTTCTTTTAATCTGTTTTTGAACACCATGACAAGGCAGCTACTAATCGCCGCAATGTTATTACGTCATACCGCTGTATTAACTAATCAACTGAACAACTTTGTACTTTTATTATTTTTGTAACCAAAGTAATTGTTATTTAAATAAAATTTTGCATTTAGGAACAGCAAAGCAACGATAAGTAGAAAAATAAATATTTTTTTAAATTATAAACAATTGTCTTAAAAATATCAGCGCATTTGTTTTTAGCGACTAGAATCGATTCTATTTTAATTTAAATGTTGACGTTCAAAAGTGCCTTTTAAGTGTCTATTTGAAATAAATGCTTTGACTTTGAAATTTGGCACAGTTAATGTTGATACAAGGTGTAATTTTAATCACCGTTAACCTCATAAGGGGTCATTGTACTCATTATTATGAACAACTTTTACTATAGGACCAAACCTGAAATCGCGAAAATAAAATCAGCTGTTCCTTACATTTTGACGAGTTATGCGAACATAAATGTAGGGAATAACTGATTTTTTTCAATCGTATCAACATTAACTGTGCCAAATTTCAAAGCATTTATTTCAAATAGGCTAAGTGCCTATTTAAAGTGCTAAAAGCACTTTTGAACGTCAACATTTACATTATGAAATTCCACCGTTTACTCTTTTAAAAAGTTTTAAGTACAATATTTAATATACATTCATTATATAATTATGTGTGAAAACGATGCACCCAGAATGAAATTACCATACCAAAATAGGTAAAAGAATGAAAGTGAAGCAATTACAGATAAATTAATTCTATGATAAATACATGATGCTCACGTACTGCCAAATATTGTAAAAGTAATTATACGATTTTCCTAGAATATTAACAAGTAATAAGTCAGTGTATGAGTTAAAGTAATCACTGAGTGTAAATTAATGTCATAAATATAATTAATTAAATTTCATACTCAATTTCGTAATTTTCGTAAACAGAGGTACAAAGTTTTTTGCAAAAATTTGATAAATGAACTGTTTGTTTTCCTGCTCATTTGAATAATAGTTTCTTAGTTGTCATAATCACCACATTTGGTAAACTCACTGGTGATTAAGGAAAAAATGGCTACAATGTCTACAGTACCTCTCTGAGTTAATATGTCTCTGAACAGGCGACAGACGCCGGCTTCTAGTCTGAAGATAGCCTGATTGGCGGGTGTACGCAGGTCCAACACTCGGTTGTCGAGACGTGTATCCTGGTTGACGCGGATTCTTAGGGCTTCGGGGTCCTGGGAACAAAAGAAACGAGAATAATGACGCAAAAACAATTAAAAAATCCCGACCAAGTACGAGTCGGACTCACACACGAAAGTCTCCGTACCACAAGACAAAAAATTTCGAAATAAATACAGTGGCTCTCCGGGAGTGCCGACAGAAGTGAAAACTTCAACAATTACGTGTGTAGTTTTTTAATCGTCAGGAAATATTTTTTGAATAGTCAGATTAAAGAACGTTCAACAAACGTTCAACATTGTTCGTTCGTACGTTCGTGTTGTCAGTGGTGGTAACGGTGTCACGAGTTCAATTGCTTTTTTCCCATCTCAAAAAATTCCCAACGCGCCTAAAGAAGTTTTCACTTCAAAAACACTTTTCTTGTGTGGAGACACCTTTAATTTTTAACTTTGTTTTTATTAATCCTATCTCTACACGTTCTGAAGTTATGAGAATTTTTAATACATTGGTACCAGAACAAACACATCACTCAGAAGACATTTATCGTGATATTGGCACCTAACGTGGAAAGTTATTGACCTACGTAGTGCGGTGACACGTTTGTTATGATTTGAATTTAAGAAACATATGAAACCGAAAATTTGGTATCAATTCTTAAAGTATTTTATTTTGAGCTGAAACTATTCATAATTATTCTATCCCATCAGTTATCTTTAGTGCTTAAGGATAGCAATAGGGTTTCTATTACACGCTGTATAAACAGACAAGAAGATTATAACAGAAAAATATGTACACAGGTGATGCTTATTTCTAAAGAAATCTCTTCCAGCAGCTCTTATTTGTTGTTAAAGCGGCAACGGAAATACACATTCTGTCAAATAAAAAACAACTGTCTACCTATTACGGATCATGAGATACAGCCCGTTGACAGACACGACGGACGGAGGCTTAGTAATAGGGTCCCGTTGGTTGCCCTTCGGGTACGGAACCCTAGCAAACTATTATGACCCTGCGATTTCCGCGATGATTTCCTTCACCGTTTTCAGAGCAGTGGTGATGAATTTAAATACACAAAGTAATGCGCCTGCCTTGATTCAAACACACGACCTACAATTCGTATATCGAGGCCGATACCCCTGGGCCACCACTGTTCCTGGAGCTGAAAGTTTATTAAAAAGTTTTAATAGGGTATTACAACCCATTTTTTAAAAGTGTCTTAATTAGATTCTAAAATGCTAAACCACTAAAAACACAATATTTTTTATTTAATCGATTAGTACAATAAAAATGCATATTACATTTTACATTTTCATAATTCGTGCGTAATTTGACGAAAACGCTGGACGCAGTGGACGCCATATTGCTCTGTGGGTATGACGTCAGTTTACTGTGTAAGCAAATACACTGATATTTTATGTGATAATTGTTTATAATTTAAAAAATGTGTTATTATTCTTCTTATCGTTGGTTTACCGTATTCCTGAATGTAAGATATTATTTTAATAAAAAATACTTTCGTTACGAAAATAATAACAGTAATACAGCGGTATGACGTAATAACATGGCGGCTACTATTTCATGGTGTTCAAAAACAGATTAAAAAAACTGAAATCTTTGAATTGAATTTTAAAATTTATTTTGTTATTTCATGAACTAAAACCAACATTTTCCGACTGGTTTGTGCCTAAGCTATCTCAATAATATATGTATTTTTAGATTTTTCTCATATAGTGTAAAATACCCTATTATAATAAAGATTTGGATGACCGAGCTTGGCTCGTTTTTTTTTTTCGTTTGACGTTTTCTAAATACCCCCGGCCCCGAAACCCCATGCATACTAAATTTCATGAAAATCGTTGAAGCCGTTTCCGAGATTCAGATTATACAAGCTGTTGATTTGCATCCTAGTCAAATTCAAGGACGTAATTATGCTAATGATTCTCGACCCAAATCAACAATAAAATGGGTAGGTATTTTTTTTTTTTTTTCATGTTTACTGAAATCCGTAAGTGTGAACCAACCGTATTTAAAGGCGGCGCGTCTGTTACTAGCCCTATAACCGCGCTTTCACACACAAACAAACGCAAACATTCATACACAACGCATACGCAACGATCATTCGATAAATTCGTAGGTACAAAATCCCACCCCAACCAACCACGGCGCAGGGACTCTCCCGCGCTCGCGCCGGCGCACTATGGAAAATATAGGTCGGTATCGGATCAAAAATCTGTAACTTCATGAATTTTTGTTGTATCGTGATGAAATTTGGCACAAATATGCAGCAAGGTTCGGAGATTCGAACGATGTGTAGTTTATAGGGTTTTCTTGTATATCTATGTATGTTTTTTTTGCATAGAATGAAAAAAATAGGAAAAAATCACGAAAAAAATAGTTAAAAATTTATTTCAAGTGGAATACAAGTTTATAATGACTAAAAAGATTAAACCATGGTTAATTACAACAAGCAAAGTAAACAAAATATATATATATGAAAAAAAAATACTAAATTAAAATCATATTACTAATAGGTACATCCTATACTCTGGCTTCAGGAAATGATGTAGCTAGGTACAAATATAAGTAATAACTAAATATAAATATTATTTTTAACTTATACCACTTCAGGATCAGGGTCAGTAAATGTGGGTTCACTTTCAGGTGCCACGTTTAAAAGACTTAGTGCCTCTTCTTCAAGTTCTTTCACATTTCTTACGTACGGTTTTCTCAAACTTGTTATATATGGATCTGACGTGTATAAAAGCGTTTTAAAGACATCTTCATTTGTAGCAGATCGGGAACATTTTCTGGCATGATGAAGTCGTATGTTTCTGTAGTCTTTGTTGCGAGACTCTTGTGCGTCTTCCGATAGCTGTCCAATAGGAAGCACCGCAAAATGTTTGATAACGTTTTGCCCGTGTATGAGTATTTTATGAACGGAGGATGGCATATAATACCAATCGTAATTACTTACATAGATTCTTGCAGTTTCTATTGCATATTCCCCAAATTTTTCAGGGTCGATCATCATTCCAGAAGAAAGAACTTGCAAGATAATGTATAGGCGTTTAATCAATGCCTCATCTACACCTGTTATTTCCGATGAGCAAGTGCTATTATAGAAGAATCTTCGTGCGGTATTGCCATCGTTCGTATTCCCGCTAACTTGCCGAGGTTTGTCGACGATTAATCCCAACTCCTACCTGAAACGTTTTTGAACAACTTCTTTCTTTTCTTTTTTTAATCTCTTATTTTCCTCAGTTGAAGCAGACCAAGTCTTAAACGAAAGATTATAGGAAATATGCAATATCATTTCCATGCAGCGAATCCAGGCGTGTAAGGTGGACAATCCGTATTGGTAGGCGTTTTCGTTTTCGGGTCTGGCAGTTACTTTCGATAGGTCATTCATTAGCCGTGGAGTAGCCCCACATATCGTGCATGTGGAACCAGATGGAGTATCTGTAAGGACCTGAGCCACCTTTCCATCGATCATCGTTAGAAATAGTTCATGCTTCACATTTACTACAACACCATCTTTGTTTATAAGTGATGCTTGTGCAGCCCTAATTTGTTTTTTAATATCATCAACAACTGCCTTGGTTTTTTCTGGAGTTTCCTTACAAAACTCAATAGAAATGGGTCTGCAAAAACGGACAGATGAAGGTACCGGATTTTGCCAAACAACGGATCCCGATTGCACATCAACTAATCTGATGGGGACTAATGAAGTGATGAACAAATTGGCATCTGAAATTGTTTCTGACTCTTCTGCAAGTATTTGCTTGTATTGGCTTTGACCAGATGAACCATCACATCCCCATTTAGAATAAAGGATCAATGTTCTATGTTGTTTTTGGAAAACAGAATCGATTTTTAAAATTCTAGCAGCAGTATGATCCAATAAATCTTGTATATTAATCACTTTAGCATAAGTATTCGTGATTTCGATTGTAGAAGATGGTGGATAACAGGATCTTTTTATTTCTTGTATTTTGTAGTAAGGCGGGAATATACAACACTTTCGTTCGTTGGTTAAGTTTTTCAGGTACATATATTGTGCTTTTGTTAGATCTAAATCTATAAAAGCACTCAATGCTTCCGTATCGGAAAGAATCTTCATCTGGTCTGAGTCGTTCCACTTACTTGAGATATCTAATTTCTTTTGAGTGTCAGCGGTTCTTAATTCTTCGACAAGATGAGCTTCTGTGTACTCACGTAAAGCCCGTAGTCCCTGCAGATAGGCGTTTTTTATATGCTCGAAGCCATAGTCTTGGAGTAGAAGAGTGTTTTTCCTCTTCTTGGTAGATTCTGAGGAGTCTCCATAAGCCACGCATGCTCGTCCTCGTTGGCCAGATGTTGATGGCGTAGAATATTGTTCAGAATCCGGTAAATTTAACGAATACCTTGAGTCCAACCAAGTACAATACTTCTGTAAAAATGTTTCTTTTTTCCGAGATGCCAGGGCCCAGCGTTTGTTGAAAATAGGAAGAATGTGCCTTTGTATGTCACTAATTATAAAACACAAGTTGTTTTCAGAAACATTCAGCTTTTCCACTAAAACTTTGGATAATGATTCCATGGTCTTGCCGCCCTCTATATAGGGGATTATGAAGTCTCGTTTGGTACAGCTGAAGGAAGACATTTTAACACTTCACAATCTGCAGAAATAATAGGCGTAGATGAGATTTGCTTCACTTGAAGTTACACTGATGTAGATGGTTCGAATAGTTTTTGCTTCCCTTTAAATACTCATTTTACAATATCGAATTGGTACCTACATCATTATTATCTTGTAATTTCCCACGCAAACCGAGTGCAAATTTGATAAGGTCCCTTTGTTATCACGAAATAATGAAGAAAATATCCAAAAAGTTCTATATTGTTCATGTGAATGGTGTCAGTGGTAAACCGCAAAAGATACTAATTTTCGGGTTCTGACTTTTATCAGTTTTTTTCTCATATCTTCTAAAACCGCAAATATCCGCAGCTGATTTTTTTTGCATTCTATTTATGAATAGTTAGACTACTAGTCGACGCAAAAAGTAGCGCTTGGGCAAACGTGGGTAATACTGAAAACCTTCAACGAAAAAACATACAAGTGAAAAAAAAGGTATGTCACTTTTTAAGTAATTACTGAAATATTTTTCTTTACTTTTAAAATCATTAAGCTGTATCGCAAAAAGCATAAAATAACCTTTCTAAAAATGTATAATACTGCATATCTGTACCAAGTATTTTTTTCAAAATATGGTATTGAAACATGTATACGCAAAGACTTGAGTTTGGCACTACTGTTTTCTATGTATTTCTATCTAAGAAAAAAAAAATAATTTCGCGTATTAAGAAAAAAAATCGTAATGAATATTATAATTTGACTATTAGAAAACCTAAAAGAATAGCCATATTAGCCAAATTATGATATTCGTAAAAAGCATTTTTGATATGCGCTTGTTCTACCATTTTCCATAGTGCGGCGGCCCGGCGCACACTGGTCCCAAATTAAAAAAAAGTGGACATTGATAGTAGACCGCTGATAAAATTTTTTATTGTTGATACAATGATAACAGATAAGGCAAAAAAATATTATTGTCCTACTTCAAATACTTTTCTGTAAAAAAAATATTTCTTTTTTTTTTGTATGGGAGCGATTACATTTTACTCAATTTCTCAAAAACTTTAAGCGATGTCGAGATGGCAATCACATATGTTAGAAAACTAATAATTCTGAGTATTTGGCTCGAAGAAACTTATTGCTTATCTCTGCGTACTTTCGAGATAATAGTGACAGAAAATATTTTTTTTTTTTAATGTTAATTTTTTGCTTTTTTTTAATCATAGCCTTACTTTAGCACATAATTATAATGTATGCGTAATGTCAAATAAGTAAAAAGAGACTTCTCTGTAAAAGAGGTTATGGGGGCTCACTAATGACTGAAAAGCTATGACCTTTCTGAAGGAGTACTTTCATCAGTTCTAAAAAACAATCAAAATGAAGACATTAAGCTGCAAACATAAAGTTGAATATGTTCACAAACGATTCTGAAAAAATATTATGGTGAAAGATTAATATTTGGGTCTATATTCTCTTGAGAAATCTCTATTTCCTCGTTTTCCAACGAAAGCAATTCATTGTTCAAGATCAAAGCACTAGCCTCTGGAAACAACTGTTTATGTAAACGAGCAAACTTTGGTTTGATATGGCTGATGTAAGGATCTGAGCTAATTAGAAAGCTGTGGATAATGTCTAAATTAGTCTGAACTCTACCGATTTTTCTTGTATGTGCCATTCTAACATTCCGGAAATCTTTATTCCTCGCTTCGGAAGCTTCTTCGGAAAGCATGCCTATCGGAATAAAGGAGAAATTTTCACAAATATCAGCACCGTGTATCAACAATTTATGGACACTTGAAGGCATGTAATACCATGGATATAAGTTTACATATAGCATTGCTGTTTCTTTACAATATTCCCTAAACAAGTTGGTATTAATAAGTTGACCAGATGAAATTGTTTGTAAAATGACTGCAAATCTCTTGATTAAATCAGGGTGGATATCCGTTATTTCAGCAGATACTTCATAATTTTCAAAAAACCTTCTTGCCGTGTTACCGTCATTGGTTGTACCAAATCCCTGTTTTACTATGTCAATTAACAAACCAGTTCTTTCCCGGAATTCTTCTTGTGTCAAATTCTTTTTAATTTCTTTTAACAATTTATCTTCTTTTCGTGCAGCCCACTTTTTGAAGTCTAAGTTGTACGAAATGTGTAAAATACATTCCATACATCTTATCCACATATGAAGCGAAGACAGACCATATTTATACATATCTTCTCTGATGAGTCTTTTGGATACAAAGTCCAAGTCATTCATTTTGCTAGGTGGGGTATTGCAAATATTACAAACAGCTGCAGAAGAAGTATTGGAAATCACAGTAGAAATTTTCCCATCAATCATAGTCATGTACAAATCATGTTTAATATCAAAATTATCTACAATTGTGGGAACAAGATTACGAATTTCTTCCTCTAAGGATGCACTTTCCTTCTTTATCAATTCATTTGTTTCTTTTGCAAATATAAAGCCAATTGGACGACAATAGTTTGTTGAAGAGGGAGCAGGATTTTGCCACAAGATAGTACCACTCTCTTCTTCCAAACGAAGCGGAACCAAACTAATCATGAAAACTGAAGAATCGTCAATTTTAGTGTCGGAGTGTGACTTTTGTTTATAATTACTTTGAGAAGATGACCCGTCAAAACCCCATTTGCTTATTAGTTTTAGCGATTTTTTGTCGGCAGAGTTGTGCTGAATTGTTTTTAATATCCTATTAGTTGTCAAATCTAGAAGCGATTGAAGTCTTATCTTAGCATCAGATTCAGTTACAGTTATGTCTGACTCTGGAGGATAACAAGTTTTTTTAGCTTCCAGGAGCTTTTGATAGGATGGAAGACCATACATTTTCTCTGAAGCAAGAATAGTTCTTAAATTTCGATATTGCCATTTTGACAAATTTGTTGAGGTGTAAAGCGCTAACGTTTTATCATCTGGTAAATACGGTTTGTCAGTCTTTTTAGCGAATAGTACATCATGTACCATCTCACATTTTTCCTTGTTTTGGCTGAGTTCGTTTAATATAGCTGCTAATTTTGTTTTTTTAGACTCTTTTAATTTGGCACATAAAGCATAAACTAATTCCTCCTCTGTGTGATCTAGAAGTGTTAGAGAACGCCTTTTCTTCTGTTTATCAGATATATCAACAAATGGTTTTTTACTTGTACCATAACTTAATTGATGAGTATCCACTTGCGTTTCGATATTTGGAATTACTTCCTCGGCAACTTTAAAAATGCTGCTTAAATCGATATTTTGACATTTTGGCCAAACTATTTGGGATTGTAACCAGTCTGAATTTTTGTTAAGAAAGGTCTTTTGAGCTCTACTGGAAGCAGACCATCTTTTTGAGATATTACTTGAAAAATTACGACAAAATAATTTAATATTACTCAAATCTTCGGAAGACAATTCAACACCAATACGTTCAATAAGGGCATTAAATAAAAATTCGACATTTTTAAAACCACCTCCTGATTTAAGAACAACGTATAAGTCTAATGCGGACATATTATAATTTTAAGGAAAATTGAAAACAAATTAGAATCAAAGATATCAAGGACAAAGTGACTTTGATTTTAACAAAAAAAATTACGAAAACAAATTCGACGAAAGAAAGACAAACAAAAATTATTTGATTTTAAAATCCAAAGATTCAAAATACAACAATAACAAAACAAACAAACAACAAGCATTTCTTCAAGCGCACAGAAAAAATAAGGACACGTCTTATCGCAACCACGTTTAGTTGTACACTGAGTGAGGTGTACGCGCGCGATTCGTGACCGTATTACGTTACGTCATGAGAGGCGGCCATCTTGTTATCCCGGCAAACTCGCGTCGAAGCTCCATTTTGCTGGCCAGCGGACCTATTGCGATATGAGTAAGGCTATGATTAAAAAAAAGCGAACAATTAACATTAAAAAAAATTGTTATTTTCTGTCACTATTATCTCGAAAGTACGCAGAGATAAGCAATAAGTTTCTTCGAGCCAAATACTCAGAATTATTAGTTTTCTAACATATGTGAATGCCATCTCGACATCGCTTAAGGTTTTTGAGAAATTGAGTAAAATGTAATCACTCCCATACAAAAAAAAAAGAAATATTTTTTATAGAGAAAAGTATTTGAAGTAGGACAATAATATTTTTTTGCCTTATCTGTTATCATTATATCAACAATAAAAAAAAATATCAGCGGTCTACTATCAATGTCCACTTTTTTTAAATTTGGGACCAGTGTGCGGCGCCCCCGCGCCCCCGAACCAACAGTGTGTTTGATGTCGCCGCAGCGTGCGTGCGCTTTGCGAATTCCGCTTCTCGGTAGGTGCATTGTTGAGACGTCATTCGATACAAAGTGCAAGATGACGGACAATTATTCTAATGTCGAGTTGGTGGAGATGGTCCGCCTGTATGCCATCAGTGGAGACAGCCTACGTGGAGCCATCCGGATGTTCACGGAAATGTTTCCCGATCGACAACCCCCATCACAGAGCGTCATGCTGGCTGCAACACAGAGACTGCGGGATTAGGTATCGGCAGTTTGACGTTCCCCGGCATGCTCTCGCGGCAGCGTAGGTTTGCCTGTCGCCTTGCAGGAAGACATCCTGGAATACTTCCAGCGAGAACCACGGGCAAGCACGCGGGAGGCTGGTCGACGCTTTGGAGTGCACCACACCACAGTGTGGCGCCTACTGAAGCGGGAACTGCAGCACCCGTTCCACTACCGCAAGGCACAAGACATTCACCCAGCTGATAATGCCGTGCGGATTACATTTTGTCGCTGGTTGCTGGAACACCAAGACGCCAACATCCTGTGGACGGACGAGTGTTTATTTACTCGAGTTGGCGTCTACAATGTTCATAACGAACATTGGTGGGCTCACCGCGACCATAACCCGCACGTAACCAAACGGCATGCGTTCCAAGTGCGGTTTGGACTGAATGTGTGGGCTGGCATAATAGGGGAACACGTGCTTGGACCCTACTTCATCGATGGGCACCTCAACAGTGCAACATATCTGGAGTTGTTGCGTCACGTTGTTGAGGAGATGTTGGAAGATATTCCTCTGGCACTACATCGCATCCTCTTTTACCAGCAGGACGGTGCTCCCCCTCACTATGGTCGGCAAGTACGCGAGTACTTGCCCGAAAAGTTTGGTGACCACTGGATCGGTCGCGGAGGTCCTGTGGCCTGGCCTCCGCGTTCTCCGGACCTGACGCCTCTAGACTTTTATTTGTGGGGAGACGTTAAAAGGTTAGTTTACACGGAGGAAGTGACAAGTGTAACAGAATTACGTGCAAGGATCATTAGTGCTTTCGACACTTTAAAAACGAATGTGTTAGTTTTACGTAAGCTGAAGGAAAACCAGCTACGTCGTGCTCGATTGTGCCAAGAGTGTGATGGTGGCAACTTTGAACAATACCTCCGGGTAACATAAGTAGGTAATTTATTTATTTGTACATTTTGTAAATACGTTGTTAGCTTAATCAATTTTATTTGTGTAAATAAGTTGATTTCAAATTTTTAACTACGCCAATAATACCTAAAAGTCGAAAGTATCACCACTTACTTACATTTAACTATCAAATCTTTAAAAAACATTTTTATACTTAGTAGATCGGGGTAGGTATTATTGACGGTCCTAAGCCCGTTAAGTAGGAAGGAAAATTTCAAATCAACCAATTTAATCCACAAATAAAAACAAAATCACTACGAAAAGTTTAGGCTGAACGATAGCAATAAAGCAAAACTTAAATTTTATTAATCATCTGATAGCAGGTCAGTGAACTTTTTATGGCGTCTAGTATTACTGTCATTAGTAAGATTCCGTATTATACTGATGCTTAAAAGGAGTTAATTATCAAACGAAATTTATGAAAATAATGTAGGTGATTTTCGAAATAAAATTAGGTAAAATTATTGCTACCGGTCGCTAAGGTCATTTCTCGGTCGCGCACGAGTAGACGTCGAAATTCACGCACACAGCTGCTTGTCGCTGTGTGCGTAGACTGCGTAGTCGGGTGATTCTCTTTCATTTGTATTGAATTAAGGGTTTAATTCTGAAATACTGTTAAATTTCAATAACAAAAAAAAGCAGCGCTTATTAGTTATTGCCCGGTACTGTGCTTTCAATTGATTATTTATGTCTTTTATGACAACCACCTGAAATTTGACGAGGATGCAAAACAACACCTTGTATATATACATACTAGCTGACCCGGCAAACGTTGTTTTGCCTTATAAATTATTTAGGGTGACCAACCCTTATCACTTAGGAGTATGGAAAATAGATAGTAGCCGATTTTCAGACCTACTGAATACGCATATAAAATTTGGTAAAAATCGGTAAAGCCGTTTCGGAGGAGTACGGTAACTAACATTGTGACATGGAAATTGTATATATTAGATATACGAGAATTGCTCGTTTAATGGTATTAGAAAACCAACCCAACCTCAATTCAACCCTCTAAGTTCATTTAATGCCATTGACTAATTTGACATTTGACAGCACGGTTGGCGCAGCGGTTAAGCGATTGACTGCTGTGCTGCGTGTAGCGGGTTCGATTCCCGCACGGAACAAATATTTGTATGACCTACAAGTAGTTGTTCCGGGTCTGGCTGTTTGTGTATGTGTATTTAAATGTTTGTAAACGCACCCACAATACAGGAGTAATTCCTAGTGTGGGGCAACGTTTAAAAAAAAAAAAACTAATGGTCGATCACCCGTCTTCAGTATTTAACGATGATACAGCTACAGTTCCCTATAACCGTGTATTTAGCGGAATTTGTTCCATTTTACTTTAAAAACCATGGTATTGCGTTACTCACATCGTTCTTCTCCGGCCTGGCCGCGTCCTCTATCTGCAGCGGCAGCTGCGCACGCGCCGCCGACACCAGCCACACTTGCGCGCCCGCCAGCTCCACGTCACTCACTGTGCACGACTCTATGGGCGCGCCTGTCTTCACTACTGTAGCGTACACGTCTATGATTGACTCTTTGGTTATGCTGGAAAGAGATGGAGATAGTTTTATTCGGGTATCTTCGAAATTCATGTATCTTTGAGCCTGTAATGTTCCCACTGCTGGGACACAGGCCTCCTCTCTGCGAGAGGGAGTGGGCCGTAATCCACCACGCGGGCCCAGTGCGGGTTGGTAGATGTCACATGTCTTCGAATTTTTGGTTCTAGCACATGCCGGTTTCCTCACGATGTTTTCCTTCACCGTTTTGAGACCGTTTTGTATCTTTTGAACGTAAATAATTATATAAGACAGTCTCCCAGAACGCCGCCTTGGACCACTTCCTAGTGTTGTGTAGTGTGGAAAGAGACGGAGATACTTTTATCAGTAAGTCTTCAAAATTCCGTTCTTAAATTAGCAGCTTTTGAAGGGCAAAAGATACAAAATAGAGTGTGTAAAGTGTGTGGGGACTACTTCTTTAGTGTTTTATAGTATTTTTATCACACGAAACGATTTACGCTTCAAATGTGGTAACCAAGTGTACAAACACGTTATAAATGTGTGCGTGAACACACATACACTTCCGACTTCGCCATTGTTTCGGATGGTATCGCGAGCGTCTGCGCTTATATGAATTTCGCGAGATAACCTGGCGTTTGTCCCCTTAAGTAACTTTCTATTTTTAATCATTTTAATCCTCTCGGCTGTTCGGCAAGCTCTTTGAGTCCGATAACAATAGAAAAGTAATTGTGTTAATTACTTGACAGTTGAGCTTTTTGTGACCAATTGTTGTTCCCTAAAACTTACAATCGTTGCTCTACAAAATATTCCTTCCCCAACTTCTCAGTGTGAATGCACCAATACACCTAGTAATACCCACTTGCCAGTGAACTTGACCATCTGCTTGCTGACGGCTCGCTCGTCGCTCACGCTGATCAACAGCTGCACCGTGCTGCTACTCTGCCGCAGCACTGCGAAGCACTGCTTCCCTTTAGCTCTTGAGGTCTGGAGGCGAGCTGGAAGGAGAAATTGACGTTTTTAGCGGTTACCACAGAGACAAACAGTGAAAGTCTGACAAATCGGTCATATCAAGCGGATCATGTTATCGAGTTGTGGAGATGATAGGCAATTATTCCACGTAAAATATTTGTATTCAGATGCACCCAGTTAGCTAGTTATACAGGAAGCCAATCTCAACATAGTTCGAAAAGGCTAGACAGATAATGAGATAGGTTGGGTGGTTGGTTGGTTGGGTTGGGGTTGGGGTTGGGGGGTTGGTTGGTTGGTTGGTTGGTTGGTTGGTTTGGTTGGTTAGTTGGTTAGTTAGTTGGTTGGTTGGTTGGTTGGTTGGTTGGTTGGTTGGTTGGTTGGTTGGTTGGTTGGTTGGTTGGTTGGTTGGTTGGTTGGTTGGTTGGTTGGTTGGTTGGTTGGTTGGTTGGTTGGGTTGGGGGGGTGGCAAAGATACTATGAAATTTTCTAATTTATTAGCAGCAAGCACAGATACTTGCTTTCTGATACCTCTCATAAAAATAAGAGGACGATAGAAACAGTATCCTGTGACTTTTCACTTAAATTTATTCAAATTAGGCTGAGAATCAGCACTTTTTGAACGTTACAATTTCATAAGACAATCTCTCAAAACGCCCGCGCATTATCACTTCTAGGGAAGAATGGCACAACAAATTACCCTTAAGCTAAAGTCGGTGACTTTGGATATGTATTTAAATTTTTGTCACCGCCTTCCGAAATTATAGTTATTTTTAGTTTTGTAGTGTTTTTTTGGAAGTCGGTTGTTTTTTTTTTGGAAAGTTTTTATTTTTCACTTTTTAGTTATTAGCTACCACACACCAATTCGAATTTTCATCATCCTCGGGGTCAAAACAATGCTTATTTATGCGATAGCAGCAATCGCGGTTGATTTGCTGTCATTTTTTGAAAACTTCCGTTATCTGTCTCAGAAACTCATCATCAAATCTATATGAAACTTAAATGGGACCATTTTGGAATAAACCACTTTCGAACAAAAAATAATTTTGCTAATCCGTGTATACATGACGGAGTTATGCCCGAACATACAAAAAAATAAATATATAAACGTGTCGAATTGATAACCTCCTTCTTTTTGAAGACGGTAACAAAATAGTTAAGATTAGAAAAATTTCATCTTGATACTTATTAACTATTTTTTTATCCTAAGTTTATCCCAGTTCTGTCTAATTTTATTAAAT
The DNA here is from genome assembly GCA_949091785.1 of Polymixis lichenea. Taxonomy (NCBI): domain Eukaryota; kingdom Metazoa; phylum Arthropoda; class Insecta; order Lepidoptera; family Noctuidae; genus Polymixis; species Polymixis lichenea. The sequence goes on from OX420958.1 coordinate 3,961,840, forward strand.
TGTACATACTACTATTGTATCTACGTATACCTTATTTTGACTAATTTTGTTCTATCGTTTAATCACTTTTATTTTGTCTAATTTTATATGTAATTTAACCTTGTTCTATGTCTCTATGATTGTATGTGTAATATCTTGTATTGACCGATAACTTGTATGTGTGGTGCAAACTGTGAATGTAAGTTGGTTATAAATAAATAAATAAATAAAAACACATGTTGCGCCGATTCGAAATTGGGATTACGGCGGGAGAATGATTATGATATCCTAAAGTTATAACATAATTTTTATGTTAATCTTACCTCTAACCCAAACACTCTGACCTTGCAGCTTGACAGTCAGATCCTTGACATCAGTGTACACTCTGTCGCGGTTCTCTCCGGTCGATTGGATCATTTTTAGGGCTCCATAGCGGCCTACGGACACGTCGGCTTCCGGGGCGTCGGCCTCGCCTTGTGGTTGGCCGGACGACGCCTGGGGGTTAGAAAAATGAATAAAAGTTACTAATACAACTGTAAGTACCATCAGCAGGCTTGGCCTTACGCTTTCTATTTCTACGAAAAATAGACAGTGCTTTTTCAACACAAAGTGACATTTCGTTTCTCCATTTTTGACATCGCACCGTAGATATCCTTCTACAATCTGTAATTTTGTCTTTCGTTTCTAACGATCTTTATCCAGGTCCATATAAATTTAGAATATTTCAGAAGAGTATTTCTTGCCAAACTGTCAAAATCACACTCACAACAAACTTTATACTCAACGGCCTCAACGTATATAAAGTCATGATTACTCATGATTCGTTTAGAACACATAACTGTGATAATGATAATTAATAGAAACACATAGCTATCTTTACCTATTGTACATCAGTACAAGTAGTCATGTCTATTCTTCTGTCAACAAATCGGTGCAGTAAGTAAGTGGTCGAAATGTACAATGCAGTGGTTCACAAGTCATAGGAAACGGAAACGAGGAAGGCCACCAAGAAGATGGGTGGACGAGATAAAAGCTATGGCAGGTGGTGGATGGACAACAATAGCCAATAACAGAGACAAATGGAGACAGTTGGGGGAGGCCTTTGCCAACAAGAGGCACGCAGATAAAGTATTAGCATTATATAAAATTTAATAAAAACGAATTTAATTGGAATCTATTAAACTAAAATTATGATGTCTGAATAAAGGCTATTATTATTATTAAATTATTATTATTAATATAACTATCTAGGTCACCGTATGATTGTGAACACCGTTAGTTTATAATCTATCTCGCTAGATTATAAACTGTCGATAAATTGTGAACTGCACCATACTGCTTACCGACCGTACAGGTTTTTTTTTTTTTGTTTCTGGGTGGGAAATCATCAAATAACTTCTCCCGCTCTGGGTGGAGCGGGAGGGCGTGTCAGACTTTTACTGACTAAAACCCACCCGTGTTCCCTCAGTTGCCTGTGTGCCAGGGGCGGCGGTATCTCTTTCGAACAACCCGCACCCCCGGCAGGCATCGGCCCTTGCGGGCCCCTCTGTTGCTGCTGACGTCTCTTTGAGGCGCGCGTGGAACACAACGCGCCGTCGACCCGGACTTGGTCCTTACCGGACAGCGAGCTACCCATTACTCGCCGTCCGCAAGCCCGTGCCTACGGTGGCCGGGAATCAGCCTGGGATTCCCGACGCCCAGGGCGTCTCCTGCGAAGGCCACGGCTGTGAGGGCGCATGTACTGCATCTCCCTCACGTGCGCCGCCTCCCTCTTTGCGAGCATAACTACTTCGCTGAAGGAGGCGACTGCCAGCCATGCCCTCTCGCTCCGCACCATGGCCTGGACCAGGGTCGGACGCGAGAGATCGCCGCCGCCGATCACCTCCACGAGGACACGGCGTTGCTCCGCCCAAGCTGGGCAGACCTCCACCGTATGCTCCACCGTGTCCTCTGGGCGATCTTCGCAATGGAAACACCCGGGCGTTTCCTCCCGCCCTATCCGAAACAGGAACCTCCCGAAACAGCCATGTCCGGTGAGGACCTGTGTCAGGCGGAAGGTGAGGACGCCATGCCGCCTCTCAAGCCACGCCTCATAGAGGGGACTTACCGCCGCAATCGTGGCGTGCCCAGACCGACCGTACAGGTTAGGTTAGAATTGCAACCAACCCCGCGCGAGCCGAGCGCGCGGTGCCGCGGTAGCAGCCGGCGAGCGCTACCTCCAAGTTCGTGGCAGTTAAGTAGGTACTTGAATATTTAGTAATAGCGCAAGGTACTATCCGTCTTGATACCAGTTAACAATTTGACGGTTTCACTTTGATAGATTATAATCTACCGAAAAATTATGCGTAAAATTGTAAGCAGTATGTTACGATTCATAATCTTTCGACAGTTCAAAATCTCGCGAGATAGATTATAATGTAACGGTATTTACAATTTACGGTGCCATATACAACATAGCCCATTATAATCAGCCTATATTGTCCCCACAGCTGGGACACAGGCCTCCTCTCTTCGACAGGGCGCGGGCCCAATGCGGGTTGCTAGATGTCACATGTCTTCGAATTTTTGGTTCTAGCTAAGACATGCCGTTTCCACACGATGTTTTCCTTTACCGTTTTAAGAGCAGTGGCATACATAGCCCAAGGGTATTACACTCATTTTTGAAAAGAGTCATATCTAGATTCTAGAGTGCTAATAAACCACTAAAAAAACACAATATTTTTATTTAATCGATTAGTGACATAAAAATGCATTTAAATTTTACATTTTCAAATTTGGCGTGTAATTTGACGAAAACGCTCGATGTTGCTCTGTGGGTATGACGTCAGTTTGCTAAAAACAAAGGCGCTGATACATTTAAAAATTAGTTATTTTTCTACTATCGTTGGTTTGCTGTTCCTGAATGTAAAATGTTATTTAAATAAAAATTACTTTGGTTACGAAAATAACAAAAGTATAAAGTTGCTCAGTTGACATGCCGTATGACGTAATAACATGGCGGCATTGTTGTTTCATGAACTAAAACTATCATTTTCCGACTGCATTTTGCCTAAGCTATCTTTATATATTTTTAGATTTTTTCTCGTATAGAGTAAAATACCCTATTTAAGTAGCTGGGATGGCTGATGGGGACAAAAATTTCTGGCGTGGCGACCGCATAATGGAAAACGCAGCGCGGTTGGTATGATAATAATCATCGTTTTTAATTTTATAGGTACTTAGCTTTAGAATTGGATCTTTGACAGTCGTTACGGCTCGTCCGAAGCCCGAAGGTCTGACAATCAGTCTTACCAAGGGGTATCGTATTACCTAGTTACTGGATTGTGGAGGTCAGATAGGCAGTCGCTCCATGTAAAATACTGGCTAGCTGCATCCGGTTAGACTGGAAGCCGGCCCCGACATAGTGGGGAAAAGGCTAGGCAGGTGATGATTAAATACATTATAATGTTTTACATGTCAAAATGTCTGACTATGTATTAGGAACTTATTTACTGACTTTAAGATAAATGCATATAGAAAATTTATGATAACAGAATAATTGTTTCTAACGCGTACATTTTATAAATCTATATCAATAATAAAACTGAAGAGTTCGTTTGTTTGTTTGAACGCGGTAATCTCTGGAAGTACCAGTCAGATTTGAAAAAATTGTTTTCAATTTGATAGCCTAGTTTTTAACATCACGTTACGACTTCTAGGAGCCAAGCAAAAATAAGAAAGAACTCATACAACAGAAAGCATAAAGAGTATTTTTCTTATTGTAATAACGGTAAAGCCCTTTCTTTACCTTATGTTCAGCCTTCTTCTGCTGCTTCTCTGCAGCCTTGGCAGCTTTCTTGGCTGCCTTCTTGCTGGCAGCCGCGTCGCCTTCCACTGTCGGGGACTGCTCTTCTGACACTACCATTTTGTGATGATTACTGAAAAATTAATAGACATTACATTTTACCCAAATGGTAATAAAATAACGTAACATGGAATTCAATTGTTTTCGTCGAGTGGAAAAGTTGCCTTTTCTTACAATTATCAACGATTCGATCACTATAACCCTGCAGTTTATCCGTCGCATCACGAACGACATTATTGACGGAGACAACTGGTTATACATGATCAACTATAGTGCATTGACGAAAAGTTCACTTTTTACTGTAAGAACTGTTTTGTAAACGAACGCAGATCGAGTATGATAGATAGTTGAATCATTGTGGCTTTTTTTCTGGCTTGTTTATCTTGCAATCAGTTCTTAAAACTATGAGCAGATGAGTTGTAGGAAGGTCTGCGTTCTTGATTTTATTGTCCTAGGCGTTAAATAAAAATATATAACAAAATGTCATGCAGAAGAAGATGTTTCCGACTGCATGAGATTGCCTATTATATTCAGTTCATTAGTCAACCTCTTAAACAAGAGTTTCTTGTTGCCATCTTATTTTAAGTTCACTTTTTACGGAGACAGGTTTTTGATTATGTAAATTTATTTTTAACTAGTTTTTGCCCGCGGCTTCGCCCGCTTGAATGTCGGAAAATATCCCATGGGAACGTACTGCCGGGATTCTAAGTACCCTATGTGTTAATCCAGGTAAACAATGTCTTCTCACACTGCTTATTATAGTGTCCAAAGGTTCGGCGCGCGGATTTCTCCTATATAAATTTTTCATCCCCTATTTTACCGTCTTCTGGAATGATTTTTAAAAAACGCTGATACATGTAATTATTAACTACCAACCAAAAGGCCAATTACAAATTTTCATGGTTTGAACTACTAAACTAATGGGTTTCCCATTTATACTTTCATCCCCTATTTTACGCCCTCAGGGGCTGATTTCCCAAATTACTAAAACACGTGGTTTTTAATTTTTAATCAGAATGATAAATACCAATTTTCATGGTTTAAACTACAATTATGATGATTTTCCATACAAACTTTCGTCCCCTATTTAACTCCCTTAAGGGTTGAATTTCGAAAAATCCTTCCTTATTCTTTGTCTACATTATAAAGGGAGAGGTTCCCTTTATAATGTTCAAAATTTCAGCTTTCTAGGTCCAAGAGTTTGGGCTGAGCGTTGATGAGTCAGTCAGTCAGGACTTTTCTATTTATTTATATAGATTTTATTGAGTACACTTTTCAGTTAATAGGTACCTATAATTAATTTTTTTGTTAGTAATATATAAGATTGTGTGCCTATTCTATCTTAAAAAGCATGCATAGAATCTAAAATTAATAAGTCCAATTAGTAACAGGACCACATCAAATCAAGTGTGTAATATGCAAATTATGCTGATTGAAAAATTAGATTCACTGAGCCTGCCATTACGGCAGCTCTTTATTGTGCTGAGTCTGCATGTGTGTGTGTCGATACCTTTAGAAGCGAAAGAAAAAAGTTAGATGTCATTTACATTCGTTTTTTAAATTTTGTATGAGTATGTGAGAGTGTGAGGGTGAGGTTAATGCATTCCACTTGTGGAACAAGACTACAAAGATAATGAGCTAATCAAAAAGATACACACACCCACTTGTGCCAATTAATTACTGGTAGGTAGGTTAAATGACATCATAATGTGTTGATGCAATTTTGTAATGTTATGTGAAATTAAAATTATACTTGCAGATAAAATATTATCACAGAAACCGCAATGAAACGGATGCGCTCAGGTTATCGGTTTAGTAAACATAGTTTTTTCTTACGTTTAGCCATTATTTTAATGATTTTTAGGATACTTTCGATGTTCACGTGCCGGTTTTCAACAACGGTTTAAACAGAAAATACTAGGTACTAAATAAAATATCTAAGCGACAAACGTTTCGTATCTTCGGAAAACGTTTAAAAATCTTTACACATAAGTCAAGATATGGAAAAACCAATAACATTGTTGATATAGGTTTGCAATTGCCTAACATAAACTTGCATCGTGCACCCCGTAAAAAGTATGATAATTAAACGTTAAACTAACCGTTAACTGCTTCAATATGTTAGTTAACACTTCTTATTTACTATTCACATGAAACACTTACTGATTAAATACAAAAAAGGTGATTTCTTTGCAAAAATTCACTGAATAGGTTAACTTCGCTACAGTCACAGAAACACACAGAAACATCAAACTCTCAACTCAAATGACATAAAAATGACATTGCCATTGCTTGCAGTGTTGCCGGTTTTTTTTTGTGTGGGAAATCATCAAATAAATAACTTCTCTCGCTCTGGGTGGAGTGCGAAGGCGTGTCAGACTTTTACTGACTAAAACCCACCCGCGTCTTTTCAGTTGCCTGTGTGCCACGCTAACTCTTTCGAACAACCCGCACCCCTGGCAGGCATCGGCCCTTGCGGATCCCACCAGTTGATGCTGAAATCTCTGAGGCCCACGTGGAACACAAAGGGCCGTCGACCTGAGCTTAGACCTTACTGGGCAGCGAGCTACCCATTACTCACCATCCGCAAGCCCGCGCCTACGGTGGCCGGGACTCAGCCTGGGATTCCCGACGCCCAGAGCGTCTCCTGTGGTGGCGAGGGCCGTGAGGGCGCTTATACTGCCTCTCCCTCACGTGAGTCGCCTCCCTCTTCGCGAGAATTACTGCATCACAGCAGGAGGTGACGGCTACCCACTCTCACTCCGAACCATGACCTGGACCTGCCGATCTATTCTGATAAAATCTCACCGTGAGAATTTTGTGATTGATACTAATGACAGCTCAGTTTAAGTTCACTTCACCCAAGTTATCACGGTGACATTTTTACTGAATAGCACTGCAGGGCCGGACGCGAGAGATCGCCGCCACTGATCGTCTCCACAAGGACACGGTGGTGCTCCGCTCAAGCCGTGGAGACCTCCACCGTATGCTCCACCATGTCCTCAGGGCGATCTATTCAGTGGAAACACCCGAGCGTTTCCTCCCGCCTTATCCGAAACAGGAACCTCCCGAAATAACCGGTCTGGTGAGGACCTGCGTCAGGGGGAAGGTAAGGACGCCGTGGTGCCTCTCAATTCGCTCCTCAAAGAGGGCACTTACCACTGCAATCGTGGAAGAATATTTTATGAAACGATTTTTGAAATTATTGTATGATTTAAAAAAAGCAATATGTGGAAAAGGGGCTACAGCCTGTGGCTTACAATAGTTTATAACCCTAGAGAATGTATGGTGTAGTAGTCGTAAACATATCATAAGAAAGAGTCCCAACATGGAAATTAACGCTTTAATTTAGGAACCAAACTTCAGAGTCAGGAGAGTTTAGTTTGTACTTAACGTCTTGCCTGTCCGAGCAAGGTGGCAATCTTGCAATCATATGCAAGACTATGGGCGATATTTCTTGTACCACAGCTTGAACTATTCCTTCAATCGTGCCGATGCAAGGGAATGAAATCTCAAAACGTGTATTAAACTAAATATACTTACACTATTTTCGGTGTACTTAGACAAAACAGAAGTAACCAGCGAAAACAAATCTTGCGGTCGGGGGACCCCCGTAATTTCTTACGAGATACTGGCACGCACACAGACACTCGTATTTAATAGAAAGACACATAGAGAAAGTTGGGGACTTAACGCCTTTTCCGTTCGCGACGATTCCTACCAGTCAACTCCTACCGCAAGCCGTTAGAACTTCGTTCCAAATCAACCTGCTAGGTAAACACTCCGTCAACATCAGAAACCAATAAAAAACAAATAATAAAGGAAGAAGAACAAGTTGTAGTAAGCCATACTTGCGTCACGTTGGCATACGTCAATTCTAACCATAAAAATTGTCTGAGCTTTCAAAACCATTCTCAATAAACACTATTGTGTAATGTATAAATTTGTCGTTCAAAATGTCCTTATACACAACTGGCCCTGATTTAGTGATCACTGGGCCAGGCATATATAGATATATAATTAATCATAATTGGAGAGAATGCCCGTGTTCACAGCTAACATCCCTGGAACCCTCAAAGTTGGTGATAGAATTGAAATCGGGGGTAAAATTAAAGAGAATGCTCGCAAGTAAGATTTAGTTATGTGTTATATTGGTTCATGTTAAGTGGTGTCGTGATTAAGAGCAGTGTCAGGTGTAGACTCTGGACTCCAGAGGTAACGGCCCCGACTTACCGTGTCGTTGGTTTTGGGTTCAAACCACAGATTCATATCCCTGGTTCGACACCTCCGGCAAAAACACTTTCTCACAGAAAGGAGGCCGCGCTGCAGTAGTTCCAACGTGCTACAAGCAAGTGACTGGTTCAAGCAAGGACTAAGTACATAATCAACCTACTCAATTCTCAACACCCATGCCAGCAGATTGCAGTGTTACAAACATCTACGGTTTACAGCTTATCACCAACATCAACCTAAAATTCTTCCTAAGTTTTTCCCCACAGAATGTCGCCTTTCTCCTCAGAATGTCGGTGAACCTATGCGCGCAGGAGGGTGAGGAGCCACGAGACGTGGTCCTCCACTTCGACGTCAGGTTCCATCGAGACAACATCATCTCCTTATCACGGAAGAACGGCATCTGGATTGGCAGCGGCAACTATGACACCAATTATAATATGTTTGTGCCAGGTTTGTTCTAGCTCTGTGTGCCAGATCTAGCATTGGAAAGGCTTTCGTTAGGCAACATCCTTCTATACTTATTTCAATTTCTTTGTTGTCAGCAATCAGTATATCATCATTTATTCTTCCATAGGTGCTGCTACATCTGCCGTCATCTCAGTATTCGCACCTTTTCTAGCCAAATTATAATTTTTATCACACAATCCATATATTTCTTCTAAAGGCTTTAAAATAAGCGGATACGAATAAACGTTTTGGGTGCATGAATATTACATATACACCCACACTTTTCTCACGACATGTCCCTCATTCCTCTGCATCACATAAGAGACCGGCACCAGACTGATGGCTGCATAATCATAATGATTCTATAGACGCGTGAGGCACAGAGTGTAAACTACACTCAAACTCCATAGAAAAGGGAGGATCCTCCGACAAGCCGGGTGTTGTTTCTGGTGGGCACCTGCCCGAAGATTTATGTCGGCACATTGTTTATATGCTAATAGCGCATGGTGTGGCAAACTGCTTGCGTTTTGCAGAATTTTGCATAACGTCAACGTGATGCGTAGTTCGCATGTGGCGATGTAGATGCCGCTACAATACCAGTGGACACATCATCATTATCAGCTTTCAGCAGTCCACTGCTAGAAAAAGTCCTCTCCACTCGCACCCTATTTAATTGTTGACACTAATTTCTATCTATCACTACCACCTGACTCTCATAGACACATAACATGAGAACACTGATAAAACAGTCATAAGGAGGAAGTGTCCGCGAAATGTCAATTCTATGAACTTAGAGAGTTGTATTGATGATTTTAAAGATTATAATTCTGTAAATACTTACGTGTTACGGTCGCAAGTAATATTTTAATCAACATGCATTCTGACACTGACCAATAAATTGCAAAAAATGTAGGATAATTTTAATTTCGCGGGGTACAGACGCCAGCACATCAAGCTACACTAAACTGTCAAATTTTCCCAATTGATCATAAACCTTATGCTCATGGTATAAAGTTGAAAATCTATCAAAGAAATTTGACAGATTGTAGTACTGGCGTCTGTACATTAGCGCACTAACCTTAAAAACACAGTTGCTTGATCCTCGGTTACCCTCATCCGGCTGCGTGTGAAGCGGTATAATGTAAGATGGGATAAATAAGGGTGTTATTTATCCCATCTTACATTATACCGCTTCACAGAAATTATTCACACACATTATTTTCTAATTCTAATAATTTGTGTATCCTCCAGGCACAATTTTCAGAATAATATTCGAGATAAAAGACACAGACGTGATCACGATCTACTGCCAGGGCAAGTTCCATTCCAACTTCCTGCCCAAGATACCGTTGTCAATGGCGAGGTACATCGTCGCATGGGCAGACATCGATAGGGTCACGCATTGCTTCTTTCAATTCGCGAAGGTAAGTAAATTATGGAATAGGTTGGTAAATAAAATAATGATACAAATTTTTGACGGCGATTAGGAATTTAGTTAATAGAAGTCAGACACAATTAATTATTCATCCACCTTTTAATCGAATGCAGCAGCTCTGCAACGGTAATACCTAATGGCAATGGTGTTGCCAACCTTAGAGAAAAAATCGTCTCAGTTTACCGGAATGGCGCGTTTTTCCACGACAAAGGCTCAACCGTGCTGCTAAGTTTGACACAAAGTCAGTCGCCGTTACCGGCAAGTTAAAGACGCTCCATAACATACTTCTGCTTACCCTGGCTGCCTTGCAGAAGCTGTTGCCATGCCAGTGCAAAACCGTCCGTACATACCCTTCAAACTGGATGAATTCTTTCACTAGATCTATCCCAGAGATCGAAAGTATATACAATTCCACATGCCTATGTCCAGCTGTGGAGTTAGGTTAGACTTTTCTTGAGGCTTATGCCTAAGGAGAGTACCAGTAGTCATAATATCCATTTCTATTTTTTCAAGCAGGCGATGAGTGGAGACGAAGCCAGTGGGCCGGGTGCCTTCCAGCCACAATCACCGCGCCCCACCATGGTAGCTGGCGTGGACATCAAACGATGGTGAAATACTTTCATATTCTTCTATAACCTTCACCAAATAGTTTATAATCAATTATTTATTTATGATGAAATACAGTTTTAGACGACAAAAATATATCATGTTTTAAAATGAGGTCGGTGTTCCCTACCCGACTACTCCGAGAAGAAACACGCCACCACGCTCCGCCATCACGCCTGTGTTCCCCGAAGGGTTAGGGCAGAGGTGTATCTATTGTACACCAACATTTAACAGTTATGCTTAGGTCCCACGTAGTAGAGGGCGAGCCTATTGCCAATTTGCTATTGTCTGAGAAGGAACACCGAAACAAACTCAGAAGTCACAGTCTCTTTTTAAAGTCCAGACGTTACCTTGGGCCATGCAGATTAGTTACTGTTAGGTGAAATCCTATCTGACCGAAATACTATCAAGGCGCGTACAAGCCAAGTCGGATACGACTGGAAAGAGATCAAGCGAAGCTGCTTTACTTCGTTCAGGTCTGGCAACCCTAATAGCTACCAACCCGCACGGGCTCGTGTGGTGGATTATTGCCCACTCCCACTCATAGAGAGAAAGCCTGTGGCCCGGCTGTGGGAGCATAAGCTAGTTATAGTAACCCTAACAGCCTGACTTGTTTGAAGTTTTTTATTTATTATTAAATTATGTTTTTTCCAGCCAAAGACAAATACACAAAAAGTCAGCGCCTGGTTCCCCACAACTGCACTCCTCAAACGAAAGTTCTGACGAAGACCGAAAACCCAGGCAGAAAACCGACGGCCGAGCCGACAGGTACTTTTACGAAACTCTAATGTGCCAGCAGCCACCCGACCATCCGAAATTCGGCTCTCCAGAATCCATGAAAAGACGAGACGCCAACTTAGCTAGAAATAAAGTAGAATATAGTAGAAAGTTTAGAGAAGTATCAGATACAGAAAAGAATGACAGCGAAGACTATTCCGAAGATATCGCGTCGAAGAATGTGGATTCTTCCGTAGTAGAATCTGATGATGTTTTGCAGGAACTAGGCCTAAAAAAACGGGGAAGGCGAGGCAAATTCGCGCCATTTCAGCAAGTCGTAAATTTTATGGGAAAGACGACCAGGAGAAATTAGTGCTGTGCCACGGTGATCGACTGTTCTTCAACTGGTAGATAGTTAGTCGACTTTTTGTGTGTATTTGTTTTTGTAGTTTTGTTTGTATTTGTAATGGCTGTCACACGCCAACTCGACTCGAAGTAAAGAATTGAAATATAAGCTTACTTTTCTGGTGGTCTGCTATGCTTCGTTAACGTGACGTGTGTCGTCTCGTAATTTTGAAAATGTGACTTTAAGAGACACGTAAGAATACGTAAGCTCACATTTCAATATTCCACTTCGAATCGAGTTGGCGTTGAGTGGTATCTGTGCGACAGCTATAATAGTGATCCTTTTTGATGTAATGGCTAGCGGTCACAAGTTTGAAAGTTTCGTATTATTTTATTGTTAAAAGGATGTAGATATTATAACTGTCGTCATTTTGAAATAGTGAGATATCATGGTATTGTAATATTTGAAACAACCGCTTCGGTGAAAAAAAATATTGTAACAGTGTTTAAAAATAAAAGTTTGGAATAATATTTTATATTTTTATTTCGTTTATGATTTATACTCGATAGAAAAATACAATGAAGTTAAAATAATACAATATAAATAAGTAAATCGCTTAAGATGTATTTATTAACTAACTGTACAATTATTCGTATATCACGAAAAGAACATTGAGATTTAGACGATTAAATCGACTCAAATTAGAAAATTAGTAACGAAACATCAATATAAAAATACGTTAAAACAAAATTGCAGTCCGCTGAAAACCGCTGAAACACGCGATAGTATCGATTCAGCCAAATATTGTTTATGTAATCGACTAAAAGACTCCCCACACTATTCGTGGCAGTGTTTCATTAATAAAAAAGTGTATTTTTAGAGAAAGGTAGCCAAGGTATTTCTTATGATATTGACTGACAAGTGAAAGCCATCAATAGTAATACATTTATTATCTTACGAAATGAGCTTTGCATCTGTATGACTCTAATCTGTGGTTTATATAAATACGTTGCTTATAGTTAAATATGTTTAAACGTCGAAAATGTATGGTTAAACAGTCGCTAACTGAGCTTGCAATCCATAAGCAACGTTTTTCAATAAAGGGTTTCATGATAAGATGCAATACATTATTACAGTCCGGCCATCGCGTCGAGAGAATGCGTTTCTGATACCTGTCAGGGCGACAACTAATAGAGACCAAATTTTCAAAACATTTATTCGTTTATTTGAAACTGACTGGTGTCAATAACGCATTCTCTTGACAGCCGAACTGTAGGTTTATTTCTAGGTTAATTCTATACAATATCGATGCTTACATAAACGCAAAGCTCGTTATTTAGGTTAGAAATCCTGTACAAACTTATTTCATCACACACAGATCAGTTTTAAAACATTATTAAAATATTTGATAATCTGTGGTCAAATCTTACATAACATTTGGATGTTGCTAGTGTACAAAAAGGATCTTTTGCTCTTTTGGGCGCATTGATATGGCAACATCAGTGAAATGTATTGAAATTGCAAAAAAAGATGGCGGCGGCGTTGGTTGGTTCCGATTTAGACCCGTCAAAAGACAGTGCACCTCAATTTTGCTAACTAATCTTATCATAGATGAGATTTGACAGGACATTTACAAGGAGTCAAAAACCGAACAACCGGACAAACCGGATTTTAATAATCTATATTTTATTAGTAGCGTAGACCTATCTAAAGATCTCATAAAATCAAATATTTACATATTTATTTATCCCTTGTAAAAATTAAGATTATTTTCTCCCGAATTCTCAAATACAGTTCACTAACGCCCGGCTTTTGAATTGCGAATTGTATGTTGAAAACTTGTCAGAAACCCGCAACAATCAAAATAATAATTATTATTATTCGCCATTAATGTCCCACTGCTCGGCAAGCAAAGGCCTCCCTACTCTCTTTCCACCCCTCTCTGTGCTATATTCTAAATTGCTTTGCAAAAATTTTAGAAAGGTTTGTATTTCGCGGGTTAGAGCCATTTTAGGCTACGTTCCGAGTTGCGATAATATCGATTTGAGCGTGCTCACATCCGTTCCGAATGAGCGCGATAACGATGTCCCGTGAATCGTCATAGATGACGTCATGTCATGCGCCATCTTGCGATAACGCTGTCCGTGCGTTTTATTAATATCACCATGAGCGCTGTCAAAATGATAGTTGTGCTGTTTTGTTTTGAGTCGTATCATATCTTTAGCTTCTGCGTCCATTAATTACGTGAGGCGTTTAGGGGGGAGGACGTCCAGGCGAATCTCACCCAACCTCACATGAAGGAGAGGGGGTCTCGGCAGGCAAATATCATGTTATTTATATTTTTAAAGAAACAATGTAAAATTGCGAGAAAACTTGGTTAAATTAAGTAAAACATGTTTTGCCGCCAATAGGGCTAAATACTGCACAGTAGCTTCTCGATTGTTAAACCACCGCCGCAGCCAAACGCAATGCAATAAGCACAGATTAACGTTTTCATACAATAAAATACGCATTTTGAAATATGTCACGTGAGATTATGGGGAAGGGGGGAGGGTCGAGCCAAATCTCACGACATCTCACCAGAGCAGGGGTGGGGTTCCAAAAAATCGGCAAAATTGCCTCACGTAATTAATGGACGCCCCCTAACTTAGATTTATTAGAAATAGTGCTTCTGGCCAGCTCTCAGCTGTCATAATCGTGATATCTATATCGGAACACAAATTATTGATGTGAGCGCTTAAAGCGCTATTTTTCTAATTCGGAAAGTGGCCTTATTACTGGAGAAGCGACAGCATAGCCCGCAAAATGCATTTTTTTTTCTCCGTTTTTTGCAATATGCATGTCAGTGACAGGCAGTTTATTGAACATACCAATACAACCAGCACCCCTAATTGTGTACCACACTATTCATCACAATCTGAATAATTTTAAAGGTTATTGCTAATCCATTCTTTCATAACTGGTGGGGTCTGCAAGGGCCGACGCCTGCCAGGGGTGTGGCTTGTTCGAAAGAGATACCATGGCCCCTGGCACACAGGCAACTGAAGGAACACGGGTGGGTTTTAGTCAGTAAAAGTCTGACAAGCCCTGCTGCTCCACCCAGAGCGGTAGAACTTATTTGATGATGTTCCGACCTCAAAAAAAAAATGATATGAACCCGATTCCTATAACTGTTAGTGTACCTATTACACAACTACCCCTAAAACACTGATCTGCATTTGCAGAAACGGAAGAAAATTTGAATATCGTCTACCTTAGCGGCTAGAGTTTGACAAGTTTTCAACTTGAAATTCTCAATTCAATTCAATTCTTTCAATATCGGATGTTATATGTTTTAAAATTCTTTCTGTATCCACAATACAGTATGATACTTCACGATGGCTTAAAATTGAGTTACGTGTGAGAATTCGGGCATTAGAGAAATAGGCTCTAGGGGCCAATAATATTTACAATAGAATTGTCCTATCTGGTACATCTTTATATCAAATCCTAAGTATTTTCTTGTATATTTATAAGTTTGCATTTGTGAATTCCAAGGTGTCTAACGAGTCCAAAAAGTTTTCAAGTCACAGTGAAAATATGGCCTCTTTGCTCGAAAATCGAATCCCGTTATACAGGGTAAGTTTTTAACCAGTGCGCAAACTGTAACCATGAATTCAGCATATCATTCTAGACCCCCTAGCGTAGAAATTTTTCGTCGGTAATACAAAAAAAATTGCTGTTTCATAGAAAAGTGCAATAAGTACCTACGCAGTCAAAATGTATGGAACAGTAAATTTTTTTTTGTATAACCGACGCAAGATTTCTACGTTAGAATCGTCTAGAATGATATGCTGAATTCATGGTTGTTACATTTTGCACACTGGTTGAAATTTTATCCTGTATGTATAAATTATTACAACTAAGTAATTTCTTAATATTAAAGTAATGTAGAAAAGCTATTGTAAATTGTCTTTTTATAAACTTCATCGTCAACAGCCATTTGTAGGTCATAACTCACAACATATATTTGCCAGGTAAAAGTAACCCTTCATGCTTCACCTATAGGTCTATTTTCCTAACGTTACCTACTCAGGTACTCACTGAACTTAATATTTTGTTGAAGTAAAAACTTGATTAAGCGAACTGAGCGATTTTTGGTATGGGAAAATCTTATGGGTTTGCGTCATCCCTTTGTGTTAAAATAAAATAGTATTGAAAAAAAGAAAAAAAAAACTTTTTCTTTTCTTTTGGTAGGTTGGTGTTACGATAAATTATATCGATATTCTATCGAAGCAATGACACTCGTATTGGAGTGAGGCGTATTTATCATAACAGCTAAATATAACAGGTATCGATCTGATGATAACAGACTGTAACTGTGACAGACAAACTGAAATAACAGCTACTGTTCCTCGAAATAGTAAAATCCCTTACACACGACAATCACAAGCTTTTCTCTATTCATGCTTATGACAGTTACCTTAGTTAGAATGAGATATAAACGGTTACACTGTGACACCCTGTTACATCGTCACAAGCTCTTTCCTTTTCTCGCATAGATGTTGTACTTGGAAGAGGAACAGGTGGAACAGATATGTGATTTTACCCATTACAACTCACTTCTATTCCCACATATGAAATAACAGCCTGTTATTTTGTAACAGATTTTTGGACCTGTTACTTACGTGGAACAGGAACAGGCGGAACAGATATGCGATTATAGCCGTTACAACCCACTCCTAACTCATAATAAAGGTAAATGGTAACGATTCTATTTCGTAAATCGGTTATGGCTTTTTTCAAAAAGCGCTCCTGGCGTGAAATGAAACCATACCAATAATAAGTTAATTGTTTGGGTTCCTACGGAGATATATTATTAGGGCTTTGACCGCTATTTCCATGCTAATAAATATACACAGGCGATCGATCTATAAAGGTATAATTATATTTTTTGTTTTAAATATCATCTTATAATTTCTATATCCATCACGTTTGTAAAATCTAGCCAGCTAATTAAATTTGTACTTATCTACACTAATATTATAAAGAGAAAAGATTTGATAGCTTGTACCTAATGGATAAACTCAAAAACTACATAACCGATTTCAAAAATTCTTTCACCTATGGAAAGCTATGTTACTCCGGAGTAACATGAGCTATATACATTTCCACGCGAACGAAGTCGCGGGCGAAATGCTAGTGTATAATTAACTGTCGACAAATGTTGAATGACCGATTATTGGAATTCGCTCACCAATTGACACTTCAAAACTTCTTGACCATTCCAAACTCCACTCCCTCAGTTTCCCTTCGACGGCCCACTCTGAACAAACTCACTGATGACGTCAGCCTGTTCCTCATTGACTCCTATGATCATCAGTTGCGTCTTCGTGACCATGAACAGCGTCGCTCCATCAATCTCGTTGTCCTGAAGAAGTGATGCTGTTTCCTCCCAGTTGCATTTTAGAAGATGATCCGATAGGTCTTCCACCTGTGGTGAAGATAAAATATGGTTCATTAACATCATCTACCTTTTTATTTTTTCCGTGAGAAATCCTCGTGGAAACCCTTCGTCTGGGAAGAACGGGAGAGGATGAGATTTATGAATAGATTAAGGAAGAGGGTTATGTCAGAATCCTACCGTCTAAAACCTCACTGGTCCGTCTACTACCATGTGTCGGGGGCCCGGGAGATACTTGTACACCGCCGCACCCCGACTGCTAACAGCCCGTCATGCCTAGCGAGCCCCATCACCGAGTGACCGCAAATCCTCCCAATAAGGAGCGCATACTGCGTGCCACCTCTTTGAGCCTGACTGCTCGAGCGACGACACAGCCCCAAATTCGCCGCCCGCAGACTCCTGCTTATGGTGGCCGAAGATCATCACCTACCTAGCATTTTCATTTTGTCATCCTTTAAGTAAAATGGTAAAAACAAAAAGATCTCTTACCGTCCAAGATTTGACAGTAGACTGCGGTAACCTCGCGAATGGATTAAATCCATTTGCTACATCTTCCTTAACAGATTCTACCTCTTCTTCCTTCACTTCTGTTGGAACACGTTCTTCTATGCCACTTTCTTCTTGAACAGCTTTCTCTTCTTTAACTCCTGTTTTTGGAGCTGTTACTTCTGTGTTGGAGCTCTGGGGTTTGCTTTTTTGAATATGTGGTTCTCTGATCTGTAATAATTGAAGGTTTTGTTTTAGAAACCTGTCTCGCTTCTGGCTGCTACCTAGATTGTCTGGCTAAGACCAGTTTATTAACAGGGATACCAGGGTCGTGCCAGACGTAAAAGAATAGCACCATCCCATTTCTTCCCGTGGGTGTCGTAGAAGGCGACTAAGGGACTTACTAGAGAATGGGCAGCAGCATTCTCTATGCAATTGATCACCATACTGCGATCGCCAACCCGTCTGCCAAGCGTGGCGATTATGGCAAAACTCCCCCTTTTGGGGGAGGCTTATGTCCAGCAGTGGACGTCTTTCGGCTGATATGATGATGATGAATTGAATAAAACACTATTATAACTATAACAGTAGGAATAGCGTTCATTTTGACAGTTCAGCAACATTTATTGAGTTATTTACTTTGTTGAGCTGACAAATTTTTCGAACACATTTAAATTTTTATTTTTTTAAATTTATTTATTTATTTCAGACAACATTAGTCCATAGTTTCCCACTCATACAAATAACTTAAATACTATTTTAAAATATAAAACAGAAAAAAACCAAAATAAAATTGTGATAAATTTAAAATATTTTACGACTGGAAAAATAAAATTGTCAAAAACTTATCAAAATGTCAGAATCGAATAAAAAAATAAAAATAAAATGTAAAATATAAAAATTGTCAAATTACAAACGTTATAAAAATGTCAAAATATTGAATATATTATGATGCAATGGTTATGCAATATTTTTTTTAATTATTCAGATTCTGATTGATAGTGTATTACGACTTACGCGAGTAGGGTGCAAGTATACAGGTCTGTTTGGCAGAACGTTGAACATACGAAAATGGTGGAAAAGTGGGGTCATCTGCTACTTACTCAGCCCTATTTTATGTGGCCCTGGATATTTTTAGAATTTTTTTTTTGCTTTCTTCTAGTTTCACCACTTTCTTAACTTTAAAGTGTAGTTTTTAGGCAGATTCTTATACAATTATTGCTTTATTCAGATGTTAACTAGAGCAAAAGTTATGAGTCCTCAAACTTACAGAAAGACGTAAAAAATAATTAAATATTAATTTCAACTTGCATTTAAAAAAAATGCGGCCTGTTTTACCCACTTTTAATAAAAATTACACTTTAAAGTTAAGAAAGTGGTGAAACTAGAAGAAAGCAACAAAAAAAAATTTTTTTTAATATCCAGGGGGCCAGGGCCAAATAGATTAGGGCTGAGTAAGTAGCAGATGACCCCACCTATCCACCATTTTCGTATGTTCAACGTTCTGCCAAACACTCTGTATATTACTGATTTTAGATGAACTAGAGTTTCTGATTAGAGGCATAGAACCCTTGTGTAGATTGAAGATTTGAAGACCGACCAAAAGAATTTATGGAAACCGATCTCAGCACAAAACTCAATTCTGATTAGTGGCATAGAACCCTCGTGTAGATCGAAGACTTGAAGACCGACCAAAAGAATTTATGGAAACCGGTCTCAGCACAAAACTCAAGTCTCAGTAACTATCTTTACTGGTTTCGGTTTCTTCGATATAATGTCTACTCTTTATATGAGTCAACGGCTAACCAAGATAATTTCTGGACTTTAAGAGAGACTGTGACTTTAAGAGAGTTTGTTTCGGCTTATCTCCTCAGAGTAGTCAGATAGGAAACGCCGACCTCATCTAGTTTTTAAAATATGATTGACGTATAAAACTGTTTGTACAACCTACTTACAGAAATAAAATATTTTAACATTTCACTAAGATACGGCCCCGTCCTTATGTAGTTGATCCGTCAAAACAAGTGTCAAATACATTTTTTCGGAACGGCATTAAAATTGGGAGTAAGTACAACTCTCATTTCGTGTTGTCATTCATTCCTAGTTCGGACACCAAACTAATTTTATGTCCGTAAGTTTTACGAAGTAGGAAACGTCCATAATTCCGGCCGAAACTACGGACATCCTGTCTATAGAGCAGCCCTCGGTTCATGTTTTGACAGGTCAACAAGATCCATTGCGTTATTTACATTGCTGAACAGACAAATTTCATGAACATACGAAGCAATGGATTAGCAAAATGTTTAATTAAGAACCAAACTTAAAAAGTGGAAAATAATTTAATTCTATTAAAAAGCGTGGGGTGCTTTTTGAGGTATTTTTGTAATCAATTAATATCAAGCACCCCACGTTTTCTAATAGAATTAAATTATTTTCTACGTTTTTAGGTTGGTTTTTAAGGCGTGTTTTTTATTTTTTAAACTGTTATTTATTTTAATTTTTTTAGTTTTGACAAAAGCTTGATTATTTTTCATTTTTTTTTAATTATTTGATTGTCGTCGGTCCTCGATTAGTCTACAAAGTTTAAATGAAATCTGACCGTTTGAAGTGGGTCAAAATCAAATGCAAAAAAAAGAGTCGGTTACAAACAAACAAACAAACATACAGGTGAAGCTAATAAAAGCATATTAAAATTTATTCAGATTGAGATTAATAGTGTGTTAGTTAGGATACTGGTTGAGTTTGGAACGAGTCAGACAATCTCGGTGAAGTTAAAGAAAGAAGCCTTTACAACTTACTTAACAAGGCGTAAAAATATCGCGGTCGCATTTTTTCGCGGACTGTATCTTCATAGTGTCGAGAGTTTAAAATCGAACAGTGTAATTTTTGAACACGCTAGGAAACACCCTGTTGGATTGTCAATGCTCGGTTGAATACCGAGAGTTGAAAATTCAGTGCGTGCCAAAATCCCACCACGATATATTTTCGCCCTTTCGAAAGTTGTCTCATAAATTTTGTACTCACCGGAAAAGCGAAATTCGACTCCTGAATAATGTGTCCGCCAACGACATGAGTTAGAACGAATCGTGGTTGCTGTTTCTTAACCGTCTTTTTCTTTGAATGAGTGACTTCCTTAGGTACTTTGAAATCATCAAATTGTGATGCTTTTTCGGTGTCTGTTTCTCTAGTTTTTGCTGACGCATTTTCAGTCGTTGGCTCGTTTGTTTTAAGATCAATATTGTGTTTTGTTTCGACATTGCTATTCGTTTGTTTAAAAACAATTTCATTATTTGCTTGTAATATTTTATCGTTACCATAATTTATTTGACCATTAACATTTATATTTTTGAGAACTTTATTTTCCGGAGCAGTAACATTTTCTATACCATCAACATGTGAAGAGCTGTTTCCTCTTTTAAAAATAATTATCTCTCTAATTGTTTTTAAAATTTCATTATGACTTATACTTTCATTTTTAATAACAATATTGTCTAAAATTTCAATATTTAACTTGTCATGCGGGTTTGATATAGCAGCTTCTTCATTTGCTTCTAACAATTGAGCAAGTTCATAATTTGCTTGTAACATTTGTGCATGCTCAATGGTTTGCTCGCTTAATTCGGCATTACCTTGTAATTCTTTTTCAGTCTCTTCATCAATTTCAGACTTATTTTCAGGGTTTTCGATCTTCATTCTAAAATAACTTGAATAGTTTTCAGGGGCTTCACACTCCGGATCAACAGAGAGTAAATTGTTTTCAAGATTTCCAATTTCCATTTCAAGATATTCTTTATTGATTTCAGGAGCTATAATGTAGTTTAGAAAATCGAGTCCGGGTGAATTGTTTTCGGAGATTTTAGGCTCCTCAGCATCATTTTCTATTTCATAGCTAATTAGACTGGGTTCATCAGAAATATTTTGTATATCCATTTCTTGTTGAGCATCTTTATTAGTGCAGTTTCCATGTTTTAGTAGTTTTTTTAGTTTTAGCCGGCAGTGACATTTTAGTGATGACTTCCTTATATTTCTTACAGCAGGTTCAGTAGCGCTTTTAAGTTCTATATTTATTATATCATTACATATTCTTTGCGGTGGAGTATTTATTTTGGCCCTTGGATACATTGGGCGCCTAATAGAATGCTGAATTACAGGTCTTCTAATAGGCATTTGTCTGCGGTTCTTGAGCCTTAGACTGGTTCGATTAACGGAGAAACGATTGTAATATGATCGATAAACGGACACACAATTGCAAAAACTTAAATACGAGTAGGAGGATTGTCTGAAATACCGATTATAATAGGACCGATTATTGTATAACCGATTTCTAGAGGACCGATTGGAGGATGACACTTCAATGATATTTGATTTAATTTCACTATCATAGTCTATAAGGATCGGGTCCTCCCGTCCTAACGGTGATCAGCTCCTGATGAATGCACAGATGGCTTCAGCATTTTCCTCGGTAACTCCTATGGTTACGAGTTGGTTCTTCGAGACTAGGAATAGTGACTCTCCGTCTATTTCATGTTCTTGGAAGACTGAAACCGTTTCGTTCCAGTCGTATTTGAGCAGGTGGTTTGATAGATCCTCAACCTGTGGATTTGAGGAAGAAATGTTTAGAATCAGCTGCAATGATGATGATGCTGATGGTGGTACTGAAGCGTATCGAATGGTTGTGAATAGCTATGCTAAAGTTGGAACAAGCAGCTAAAATATTATGTGAATGTAGGTAATGTGTGTTGACGTATTCATTGTAACGGTTGAACAGAAGTCTCGCTGTAATTATAAAGGCACACACTATGCCGGCGGCCCGGCCAGCGGCATACTCGGTTTCTACGGCAAGTGCCGGCGGTCTAATATCAACTGCAGCATGGGCTGCAAGGCAAAAACCCGCCGGCTGTGCCGCCGGTATG
The DNA here is from genome assembly GCA_949091785.1 of Polymixis lichenea. Classification (NCBI taxonomy): domain Eukaryota; kingdom Metazoa; phylum Arthropoda; class Insecta; order Lepidoptera; family Noctuidae; genus Polymixis; species Polymixis lichenea. Next base: position 3,984,289 of record OX420958.1, read on the forward strand.
TGTGTAGCAGCCTTGAGAGACACGCTACGCCCCGCGGTTTTACCCACATGGAATTTGCCACAAGAACCGAGCATTTTTTGCCATAAAAGTATCGTATGACAATCGGGAATATTAAAGCCCTTTATCTATAGGGAAACAATTTTGTAATCGGCACCCTAATTGTGTGTAACACACTATTAATCTCAATCTGAATAATTCTGGAAGATATTGCTAATCCATTACTCTATATGTTCGAGTCTTTAACCAGTGCGTGTTGCCAGTGATGACATATGGAACCGAAACGTGGTCGCTCACAATGGGCCTTATAAGAAGGCTTAAAGTCACCCAAAGGGCAATGGAGAGAGGGCTATGCTCGGAGTTTCCCTGCGTGGTCGAATCAGGAATGAAGAGATCCGCAGGAAAACCAAGGTAACCGACATAGCCCGAAGAATTGCCAAACTTAAGTGGCAGTGGGTAGGGCACATTGCTCGCAGAACAGATGGCCGATGGGGCCGCGAAACGTTCTGGAGTGGCGACCGCGCACCGGAAGACGTAAAGTTGGAAGGCCTCGCACAAGGTCGACCTTGTGAGGGCCACAAGAGTCCTCTGAAGCACAGAACCGGTCGAAGTGGCGGAGCTTAGGGAAGGCCTATGTCCAGCAGTGGACGTCTTTCGGCTGAAATGATGATGATGATGATGATTACGATGATGATATGTTCGAAAAATTTGTCTGCCTAACAATGTAGAAAACGCAATGAATGTTCTTGAATTGATCTATGACAGTCGTTAAGGGTCGTCCTGGGTTGTGGAGGTTAGATTGGCAGTCACTGCATATAAAATACTGGTATTCAGCTGCATCTGGTTAGACTGGGAGCCGACCCACATATTATTATTATTATTTCGGTCTATATTGTTAAATGTATCTTACCGTCCAAGATTTCACAGTAGTATGCTGCAGATCAGTAAACGGATTCACCGTTTTACCCTCCGCCATCTCCTCTTCTTCCTTCTTCTTTTCACAATGCAGAAGAAGATAATGGAACGGTAGCAGCTGCACATCTACTCCTGTGTTCTTCATTTCTTCCTTCATGCATTCTTTTAGAGCGTCCATAGATTCAGATTCTGCTTTTGGGTTTGATTGAAGCGTTTTTTCTATTAGAGGTTTTCTGATCTGTAATGAATTAAACATAATGTCGTAATTGATGAGGAGCGTTCTGAGGACACGCATGCGCATGTGGCTAAAAGTAATGAATGTGTGACTAAAAGAGTGAAGAATGCGTGACGAAAAGAGTGAAGAATGAGTGACGAAAAGAGTGAAGAATGAGTGACGAAAAGAGTGAATAATGCGTGACGAAAAGAGTGAATAATGCGTGACGAAAAGAGTGAAGAATGCTTGACGAAAAGAGTGAATAATGCGTGACGAAAAGAGTGATGGTTGACAGGAGAGAATGAATGTTTAGAGGCATGAAGAATAGGGTGTAAAGTTGAGTGAACAACCTCCATAGAAAAGGGAGGATCTTCCAGCAGACGGGTGTTATGTCTGGTGGGCTACAGCCCGACGGTTGTATTTTTATAATAACTGAATATTATTGTAATATAAAAGCGTGTTAATTAAAAAAGACGCATTTTTGTACTTACTGGGAAGGCGAAGTTAGACTCTTGAATAACATATCCATCTACCACATGGGTCAATATGTCCTGTTTTGTAACAACTTTCTCAGTAGCTGCTAATGTTTCATTTTGAACTTCTGATTTTTGCTCTTTAACTTCAGATGTTTGCTCTTGAACTTCAGATTTTGGCTCTTTAACTTCTGATTTTTGCTCTTTAACTTCTACCTTCTCCTCTTGAGGTTCAATTTTTGCTGTTGCTACTATTTTTATTGTTTTGCTAGCACTATTTTCATTACTAACATTGTTTTCACCGCTCTTAACACCTTCTACTTTAATTTCTTTACTAATTTCATCTTTCTTATCTTCTTTATTAACTCCTTTAGTTTTCGTTTCTGGCGTTTGCGTGTTTTTGTTTTTAGGAATACTTTCTAGTATTTTGATGATTCTACTTTCGATTGTGTCCGCCTGTGCTTTAGTCACAGTCGCTCCCTTTTCTGACTGAATGGTGACTGTAATAACCTTATCAGTTGGTACTTCAGCCATCACTGTATCAGTCTGTGCCTCAATATTAGTCTTAATTTCAGTCGTATTTTGAACACCTTCAGGTGATTTATTTTCTACAACCTGTTGCGGCATATTATCACTTATTTTATCCTGTAATAGTCTGCCTCGAGCTTGAGTGTACACTGTGTTCCGAATCAACTTATCGCTTTCACTTGGTGCAGGAGTTGTCACAGTTCTTGTTTCAGTTTTAATTTGATTTACTTCTAGTTTGGTTTGCTCTATGTTTTCTGCTATAATGACTGGAGTATTCTGATTAATTAGAACTGCTTGGTTGCTTGGATTATTAGCGTTTAATTTAGGTTTGTGCACAGGACTTGTGTTCGTCCCTATTTCATTACATATCTTAGTGATAATTATACCCTGTTGTAGATTTTTGTAAATTGGTTGCGACGCTGGTGAGCCAGCCATCTTGTTTCGGATTTCATCTGGAGATTCACTCTTTCGTTTTCGACTAATAGTCGGGTTATTTAAGTAGGTTGTGTTAGTAGCTATGTTTGTTGCAATTTGATTAATGTTCACTCTCTCCTGGTTATATTGGTGTTGTTGCTGCGTTGGTGGAGTTTGGACTGGTATATGTTGTTGTGGCTGTTGTACGTTATGGAGAACGTTTTGTGGTTGCATTCTTGGCTGTTGCGCAAGAACATTTTGCGGTTGAGATTTTGGTACATTGTTAGCGTTATTTTCAACGAATCTTCGTCTCGGTTGTATCGGTCGGCAGTTATAATTCTGTGCAAAGTTCCTTACATTTGACGCGGGAGACCCAACATTGTTCATAGCTTTATTGGCCTCTTGATGAGGTTGCAGGTTGGTCGGTTTATTATTATTATTAACATTTTGTATGTTCATCGTATTGTTGGGCATAATCTGAGGTCGCACAGCATTCACATTTTGAGGCATTCGTTGTCCAATATTCTGCACATATGTTTGACCAGCATTGGCCTGCTGTATTTGTAGATTTTGCATGTTGTTCATTGCCTGCATGTTCTGTAGTTGGTTCAGAGACATAACAGGCCTCGTAATGTTCATTTGTTGGCTCACCTGTGGTCTCACGTTCATGAATTGGACTTGTCGTTGGACTTCAACAGTTTGATTGCCCTGATTCGGAACCTGTCTCGCGACAGTCATCTGGTTTTGCATCATATTCTGTGCATTAGCTTGCATCTGTCCAGTGTTAGTATTCTGATTAATATTTCTTTCGTTGGTCTGTATGCTGTGCTGTACATTCTGAACCATGTTTGGCACAATGTTGGCCAGTTGCATCGACCTCATATCTTGGTGGTTTTGCGCTAACATGTGCTGTTGGAGTTGGAAGTTGGCGAAGTTTTGTTGAAGGTACAATTGGTTCTGGTCCATTTGCGGTTGGACTGGCTGTATCATATTGTTGGGTAGTTGTTGCACATACACCACAGGGTTAGGTTGAGGCCGGTTCTGCATCCATGGTGGTGGATTTTGAGGGTTTATAAAGAAGGTCTGGTTTGGCTGTATCTGGTCTCCTGGAACAATTTATTACTATTTACTGACTGTACATTTTAAATCTTCTTCGAATATGAAGTTAGAACATGCTAAATCAACTAACGATAGGATATTATATGTCAGCCAGTCTAAAGCCTGAGGATATTGGATTTCCTTAATAACTTAGGCATTTACATTCGTTTGATAACAGTTTCGTGTAAAGTGCTGATATGTAGCCCATCGCAACGAGATAAAAGCTAGACAGATATCGTTATCACTAATCCATCTCTCAACCAATATACTTATTAAAGCAGAACTGATCCCATCAAAGGATTGGCAGACAACGGTCGTCGATTGTGTAAACAACACTCACCAGGTTGTACCAACACCTGCGTCTCGTACACAAATCGTACCGGACACAGTACCATCTGCTGTTGCACCGCTTGTTGGCCCCTGCAGACAAAAATATCATCATGTGTTTTGTTTAGACAGAAATATCTGGACAAAAGTTTTTTTTCTTGGTCAGCTAGAATATGGGCTTATAATGTATGTAAGAAATCGTCATAGTGTAGTTCCTGGGAAGGCATTGCCACCGGGCATGGCGAAAAACATGCATAAGGGGTTAGGTGACGAGGCTGGGAAGACGCGTCCTCCTTCTGAACATTTGCGATTACAAATACTTGCACGTAGTACTTCAGTATCGTCATTATTCAGCCAAAAAGACGTCCACTGATGGACATAGGCCTTCTCCAATACCTAATGACTTGCATCCAGCGGATTTCCGCGACCATTACGTTGTAAAGGCTAGGCAGATGATGACATCTGCCTAGCCTTTACCCAACTATGTTGGGGTCGGCTTCTTGTCTAACCGCATGCAGCTGAATACCAGTATTTTACATGGAGCGACTGCCTATCTGACCTCCACAACCCAGTTGCCGGGGAATACGGTACCCCTTGGTAGACTAACTTGTCAGACTTACGGGCTTCTGAAGACCCGTAACGACTGTCAAAGATCCACGAATGACAGCCGGGACCAGCGGCTTAACGTGCTTTCCGAGGCACGGAGAGGTCTGATGGTCACCAAACCACGGAGGAACCGCGGCAAGCGTAGCTTAACCTAATTTATCGACCCGTGCGGCTCTTATTACATAGACACAAGCCATTAGGTTGTATCACATAAATGATTCCCAAAGCTGGGACTCAGGCCTGCGTCCTCTTGGTATGAAGGAGGGGACCGTAATCCTCCACGCAAGAAAGAGCGGGTTCACATCACGTCTCTTCTCTTTTTTGACCGAAAAAAAGGAGGAGGTTTTCAATTCGTCTGTATGTTTTTTTTTATGTTTGTTACCTCAGAACTTCCGACTGAGCGAACCGATTTTGATGATTCTTTTTTTATTTAAAAGCTGGTGCTTCCTCTGTGGTCCCATTTCAATTTCATCTAGATCTGATGATGCGTTTCGGAGACAGACAACGGAACTCTTCAAAAAGTAACAGTAAATCAACCGCGATTGCTGCTATCGCGTAAATATGCATTGTTTTGACCCCAAGGATGATTATGAATTAGTGCGGTAGGTACTATAACTAAAAAGTGTAAAATAAAAACTTTTACAAAAAAAAAACAACCGACTTCGGTTCTTCCCAAAGTCGGTGACTTTGGGATATGTATTTGAATTTTTTTGTCACCGCCTTCCGAAATTAAAGTTATTTTTCACTTTGTAGTGTTTTTTCGGAGGTCGGTTGTTTTTTTTTAGGACTGACATCTCGCCGGTCAATCTAGGAGGTTGTCTGCTACTTAACCGGACTTGCCTGTCGCTGCAATCAATGAAGGCCTCCATCCAGGGCTTAAACACTTAAAAACTAAGCGACTATTCGCTAAGTGAAACCCCTGCGGGGTACGGATCTCGGTTTAGGGCATCGCTGGAAGAGGACAGCAAGAGACGGGGTGGATCGGAGTGATCACGTATCTTCGAATTGTTGATTCAATTTAAGTGTATTTGGTTCTAAGACATGCCGGCGTCCTCACGATATTTTGTTTCACCGTGTTGAAATGGTATTGCTTAATTAAAGACTAATTTTAATTACTTATTGTATTTTAGAACTCACCCTATGGGTTCTGGCTGATTCATTGGTTGCTGCATCTGATAACAAATAATAAACATATGATTTAGTAGGTATAGGTAGGTACTACACCATTCATTAGTGTATTTACATATTCAAGGCTGGTTTTCCTTAACCGCAGTCCTAATGAGCAATGGGCGCGAATCGACTTGTCGGTCTGGACTTGTTGTCCATTTTGCAAAATACCTTGATAGGTAAAATTGATGTCCTAACTAATCCCTCCATCCCTAATAATTTATGCGAAAGTAACTCTGTTTGTCTGTTATGCAGAGATATACCGTGGAATATGGAGAGGACATAGGCTACTTTTTATGTATAACCAACATACGCGCGAGCGGAGCTGCGGGCAAAAGTTAGTAGGTATTAGATAAAATGCGAAACTAAGTTTGTTTGTTAGATACCTTTTCACGCCTAAACTACTGAACCAATCATGCTGAAATTTTGCATATACGTGATCAGGTGTACAGAAACGGACATAGGGTACCGTTCATCCCGAAAAAAAGTACTGTTTCAGAGGAAAACAACAATAACGTTCTTATGATAATAGATGGCACCACGTGTTTTACAAATCATAATTGAATTATATTATTACAAGATGAACCCGAATTAATTGTCAAATTCAATCTTAACGCGAGCGAAACCGCGGGCAAAAGCTGGTTTCTAATAAGTCCTACCTATCTCATAACAGAGACTGTACAGTCCTTTCAAAGTTACTTTGACAGACTTGGACTGAAATCCAAGGTAAAATTGTCGCTTCGCCTATAACCCTAGAATGACAAAAGCTAAGTCCAGGATAATCCTGCCAATGGTGCGTGTTCTTCGAGAGAGATACCGTGGCCCCTAGCACACAGACAACACAGGCAGTAAAAGTCTGACACGCTGTCCCGCTCCACCCAGAGCGGGAGAAGTTATTTGATGATTTCCCAACCTCGAAAAAAAATCCAGGATAACCAAGTCAAATAATAGCTCAATGATTTGATAGCCTAATATAGCTTCCCGTGGTTCGACACTAGGCTATATTTGGCACTATTAATCTGTCAGAAGATAAAACTATGCTTGTTAATTTATTTTCCCCTTGTCAACAAATGTGAATGCTGAATCGACGTCATAATATTGCGGCCAGTTGAAAGTCGAACACTGTTTTTTCGACGCGCTGAGACTCACTCGCGCTGCACTCTGTTGGGTTCTCAAACCTCGGTCAAACTCCGAGAGTTCAAAATCCAATGCGCGAAAAAATCCCGCCGCGATTTTATTACGTCTGTCTTTATATCGAATAACAGAGCGCACCCCAGCGGGTCCAAAAATCACACTGTTGGATTTTGAACTCTGGGCGCCTAGCAGAGCTCCGAAAATCCAGTGCGCAATAGAATCCATGTTGAATGATCAGCCGATTTACATTATTATGTACACGCACACATACACACACCCCTACACACACACATATGCACACACACCCTTGTTTGTGTAGACGTCCATGCGAGGACTATAGTTTTTTATGAACAATCCGAGGACGCTCTGAAATACTGTCTTAACGGCCTCGTACGATATTTTTGATAAGATATAAAGCATCAGAATTCGAAATATTATTTAATGAACCTATTCGTGTAGTGCTGTCAAAACTTTTTTTCCGCCGTTTTTTTATGAACAGTGTGAGGACTTCAAATACACTGCTCATTCTTCAAGCCACATCCTTTCGAGGACGTTTGTGTGAGCCTTCCGAGGACCTACTCACCCGCCTGGACATGACAATCCGAGGACTCGTTTTCACACACTCTTCCTTGAGTTATGTACAATGCGAGGACCTTGTGTTATACTTTTCAGAAACAATCTGAGGACTTTTTGAAGAGCCCTATGTATACAAAACGAGGACCTCTACCTAAGTATTTCGTACCTTGACCTAAATATTTTACAAAGTTTTGCAGTATTTATCACACGTACTATCCGAGAACATTTCTTTTGCCGCCAACCAAATTTACCAATCGACAAGCGTCGCTGACGCCCCGCACCCCGTGAGTGATTCAGTTCTCTGGAGACTTTTATCCGGTGTAGACATGTGCATAACTGTCATGGACTAAGGTAAGATCTTTGAACATTTTACTATTTAATATATATGATTCAGATAATTTTACATGTATTATTGTAATGCTTTTCATTCAATTAAAGACGCAAATAAAAAACGAAATTTATGTTTATCGCTTTATAGATTTGTTACCGTGTACGTTGTTTTTTAGTACGATAATATCGAAAGCCACGTGGTATGTAAGCGAATAATAATTCGCGTTAACAATTTATATAGGTGTTCTATATTTTAAATCTATTTAAACTATATTCGGATGAAATTTGACATGCGAGTAGTTGGTTGGAGTATAATATGAAGGTGTTCATTGTCTGTCAAATTTAAAAGGTATTTATGACATTGTTATAACAATGCAACTACTTTTATTTAACTTGCATTGGTATCTATTTGTGGAAGTTTCTATTGTTTCAAAGTAAATATTATTCTTTAAATCAATTGTTTATTCAAAAAATAAACTTTCTCGTCACTACTCATATTGCTCGAAACGAGACGACACAAAGGCAAAATCTGTTCAAAGGGAAGGTTCTATGCTATTACCTATTTCCGTTGCTGCTTCAGAGAAGCTGCGAAGTAATGTTCTTTCACGAATGAACATTGATGAAGTTTTGCTTATAGTCAAGCAAGAACCTACCCTACCTACCCTGCCTACCCTGCCTACCCTGCCTACCCTGCCTACCCTGCCTACCCTGCCTACCCTGCCTACCCTGCCTACCCTGCCTACCCTGCCTACCCTGCCTACCCTACCTACCCTACCTACCCGGCCTACCCTGCCTACCCTGCCTACCCTGCCTACCCTGCCTACCTTACCTACCCTACCTACCCTACCCTACCTATTTTTAAAAAAAAATCTCTCCGTAACAACCATCCTCGTACTTCAAGAAATATTATAAAAAAAGAATTACCGATATTGGTTCAGCTGTTCTCGAGATTTGCGCTTAGCAACACATTTAGCGATTCATTTTTATATATATAGATAGCTTCTGCCCGCGACTTCGTACGCGCATATCCCGTTTTTTCCCGTTCCCATAAGAATTTCCCGATCCCGTATAGCCTTTAACCATCCTCGATAAATGGGCTATCTAACACTGAAATAATTTTTCAAATCGGACCAGTAGTTCCTGAGATTAGCGCGTTCAAGCAAACAAACAAACAAACAAACTTTTCAGCTTTATATAATAGTTATAAGTTATAAGATATGCTTGCTGTAAGCCATTGAGGAGTTGGATGATTGGCAGATTGTTCTGATAGCATCAGGTCCATAATATAAGAGTCCCCATGTAGACGAATATAATAAGTAGAGATCGGATATTCCAGTGCATATAAAATATATAAACTTCGAGGAAGTACGTAACAAAAAGTGGGATATGTAATAACATCTATAAAATACCGAGATTTAAAAATCATGATTATTAAATTTTCTAGTACAGTAGAATCCGTTTATTATGACTCCGGCTATATTGACCAACCGCTTATTATGACGTAATTCACAACGAAGTTTGGTTTTCATATAAAATTCACTCTATCAAAGTCGGATACTATGACATGCTTATAGTGACAAGTCGCTCATTGTGACCCATTTTTAATCAATTGTGTCGAATTATTGTGACTGACGTGATTCCTTACACCTTCGAAACAAAGGAATACCCGTCAGCGGCCCTATGTTTTGGTAATCTTGACTTCAATTTGTTCTGCAAGCTCGATAATTCGTTTAAAAGTTCGACAAAACATTGTTGTACGGACAACTTTTAATGTTGAGTTATCTCTAATTTGATTCTCTCTATCAAATTAAATAAATAGTAACATAAGTTATTTTTTTCTACAAAATGCTTTGTATGACGTCCGCTTAATATGACGTATTTGTTATTTCCCTTCGATGTCATTATAAACGGAGATGTATGAAAGAACGTATGTATTATATTTAATGTTAGTATTGTATAGTATCATAATACTTTACTTTAAATTAATGTTTATTTAGTTTGAAACACCTTTTTTTATGAATGTAAAAGATATTTATATAAGAGAAATATATACTTATTTTTTTACTTTGCTCTTTTGTTTACTGTATAAAACCTATGAATCCGCAAAAATACTCATACTAGGATACACACTATCTGGTCCGCTTACCATTCCGAGGATCTGAATACACACTGTCTGATATAGCTACTCATCCGAGGGCAGGTGTGTTAAATTCACACATTAGTCCTCGGATAATACTACAAAATTTAACTCGTGTGTAAGGCGAGTGTGTAAAAATCGATGATGGCGCCGCCTAGCGGTCACACACTGTCGGTGTGTAGATATGAATTCTCTTAATCAAAACGAGGTTTGGGTGACTTTTTCTTATTACTTATACATACAGGTTCAGAATCGCACGACAAATACGATGCAGTGGATAAGTCAATCCGAGGACCCCCGAAAATGTCCTCGGTTTGAAAATGTCCTCGGAAGTTCCTCGTGTATTCAGGTGCATGTCCTCGGATAGTACTTAAAACAAACACACACACCACGCTTACATTTTTTCCCTTATAATAAGCATACTTTCCAATTTTCAATATACACCGTGAAATTTTAATGGTTGTTTTCCCGCGGCAGAACAACTTGGCATAAGAACTTGCCATAAGGAGTACTTTCGAAGCATAGAGTAAAAGTCAAAAATAAAGATTTTTTTGTTTTAAAATAATTTTAAAAAATATTCATCAACTCGATAAAACACTACTCAATAGTAACACTAGAGGTAACTTGTAGGTACTACTCTAATCGCACGCGCCGCTGACAAAGGGAACAGCGATGCATAAATGTTCAAAGCAAAATAAACTCTCGCACGTGGTGATTTTTCACAATGGTTAATCTGCCATTTTTTGTTTCTAATATTTTATTTGTTTATAAAACGATTGTATTACCCAGACAAAACCATTTCGCCGCGGGAAAACAACCATTTAAATTTCACGGTGTATACACGGCAATCTTATAAACGTTTAAAACCTTTAACATGGCTACTAAATGGTCAGAATTTATTACGTGGATCAAATGTAATCAGAGATACAGGTTTACCACCTAGTTCGGATGCAGATAGTCCCAATATTACAAATTTTAAGCCATTACTTAGTGTATTTATCATTGTTAATTGTTCATATTTCATAATGATCCAGATTCTGATTGATAGTGTCTTACAGGACGAGGGTATATTCTGTGACACCTTGCAGCCATCATTGAAGTGAGCTTGAAACGTGAGCGTGAGCTTGAGCGTGGCCTGTCATTCAGTCTGATGCTGAGGGATTGACACTGTTGACAGCTAACTACTTTATTTGATTTTTTGAGCATAAATATAATATATGCAATTTAATATGTAGAACGTATGTGCGTACGTGTGTGTGTGCGGGTGTGTGTGTGTGTGTGTGTATCTGTGAGTGAGTGACTGAGTGAGTGAGTGAGTGAGTGAGTGAGTGAGTGACTGAGTGAGAGTGTGTGAGTGAGTGTGTGTGCAGGTGTGTGTGTTTGTGGGTGTGATTTGAATGGGACTATTGTTCAATATGAGTGGGTCCATCTCTCTAGTCTATTTGGCGATGTTTAAAATCGCTTCTGATTCATCATAACTAAGTTTTAGTAGGTAGTTCTGCATTTGCTTTTTAAGACAAATCCATTGTTCGAAAAATTTGTCTGCCCAACAACGCAATGGATGTTGTTGATCTGTCAAAATGAAAGCCGTTCCTAATTCTGTTAGTATGTTACGCAATTATCCCGGGATTGAGCAAATAAAGTGATTACGTCATTCGAACTACCCCAAAATTAAAGTTGTTTTGATAACAGGAAAAAATAAAAATAAATCAGTTGAATAAGAACGTTCCGTAACTATGGAGAAGTGAAACCCACGTGTTGCGAGGGTTCGTCACGTTTCGCTGAATTGAAATGCCAACCTTTTGGAAGTAGGTAGGTAATCGAAAGGAACATTTAAGGAGGAAGCGCCAGGGGGACCGCGAAATTCAAATTTTCTCAGTGTCAGACTAAATCAATCAAATCAACCTAGCCTTTTCCCAACTATTTTGGGGTCGGCTTCCAGTCTAACCGGACGCAGCCGAATACCAGTATTTTACATGGAGCGACTGCCTATCTGACCTCCACAACCCAGTAACTAGGTAATACAATACCCCTTGTTAAGACTGGTCGTCAGACTTTCGGGCTCCTGACGACCCGTAACGACTGTCAAAGATGTACAAATAACAGCCGGGACTAACGGTTTAATGTGCTTTCCGAGGCACGGAGGAGTCTGGATATGTAATGGATGGTCACCCATCCACGAACCGACCGCGACAAGCGTGGCTTCGAACGACAATGTCAGGCTAAATGTTTAACAAAATATGTGAGTACCGGAATATTATTTGATGAAAAAGTAATTCCTTGGGATTAAATGAACTTAGAAGTTATAGGGTTATAAAAAAATATTATTTAAATAAATACATACGTGTTACGGTCGCGAATCATATATTTTATTCAACATAAAACCTGGCACTGACCCACAATTAAATAGCCATGGTATTACACCCATTTTTGAAAAGTGTCTTAATTAGATTCTATAATGCTAATAAACCACTAAAAAAAAACAACATTTTTATTGAATCGATTAGTCTCATAAAAATGCATTTAAATTTCGCGCGTAATTTGACGAAAACGCTAGACGCAGTGTACGCCTTAATAATCTGTGGGTATGACAAGTTTTCTGTATGAACAAATGCGTTGATATTTTGTATGATAATTGTTTATAATTAAAAAGTGAGTTATTATTCTACTGATCGTTTGTGTGCTGTTCCTGAATGCAAAATGTAATTTAAATAAAAATTGCTTTGGTCATGAAAATAATAAAAGTACAAAGTTGTTCAGTTGATCAGTTTATACAGCGGTATGACGTAATAACATGGCAGCTACCATTTCATGGTGTTCAAAAACTTTATGAATTTATTTTATTTTAAAACTTTATTTTATGAACTAAAACCAAAATTGGACTGGTTTTTGCCTAAGCTATCTCAATAATATATTTTAAGATTTTTTCTCATATTAAGTACAACACTCTATTCACTATTGCAAAAAATTTACGAAAATTTGAATTTCGCGGGTTATTCCCTTAAAATTATAATTCTGTAAATACACAAGTACTTGTTACGGTCGCAAATTATATTTTAATCAACTTGTAACCTGACACTGACCAGGGCCTCAATTCTCCATGGTTATAATGATTCCCCGCGGAATATTACTACGTTCAAACTACGTCAATATCGTGTTTTGTAGAAACCAATGTAACGGTAAGGAATTGAAATGTCGTACTAATTATGTTCCAAGACAATTTGTCAATATTTATCAGCAGATGTCGTGTGTGATCTAAGGAATTGACGTGGTTTCGAAGTAAAGAATCGATAAGTGGTTATAGTGAATCAGGGCCCTGTAGATTGCAAAACAAGTATGAAAATTTGAATTTGGCGGGCTACCCTTAAAGAAAAATAACTTGTTTCTATCCCAATCCACGTGATATAAATTAGTAAGTATTCGTGTTTTTTAATTTTGTTTTCATCAACAATTGTCTAGGTATTTATTTGTTTACGTAAAAACACACCTACTTAATTAAAAAACGATTGCAATATCCTTATTATTCCGATCGGGCTTCAAAACACAATAAATTATCATCCAAACTTTAGAAAGAAAGTCCCGTCGTCACCCTAATCCACTTCACCCCTTTCGCAACAAAGACAAAATCGATAGGGGAGACTGGGTACAAAATGGCACACTTTTTGAACATATACATTTTTTGTGTTTTAAAAATAATAATAAGCCCGCTAACCCATAATTAAGTATTGTAAAAATGTATTGATTATTTCCAATAACAAAAAAAACTTCGCGTGCAAAATGCAATCGTATGGCTTCCGGGCAATTTGGTATAGACCACAGACAACCCTTCCATTATCAATAATAACGAGCAACATTGTATTGCACCGTCCAAAACACGTCAAAAATGGACTTTATGTCGTAGCAGTAGCGCCGGTTTTCGAAGTTTGAGTGTAACAAGTGTCCAGCTGGTCTATTCTGTAAAACTCTCACGGTAAAAACTAAGGTGAACTGATCTGTTATTCTAAGATTCCATCTGATACTAGGGATTGACACTATTGACAGCTCACTTCTAGCACACTGCACTTAACGTTTAATTGCGAGATTTTACAGAATATACCAGTTAGCCAGGTTGTCTGTTCTCGCTAATCTGCCCAGCGCAGCGTGGTAATTTTTGCTCCCCTGAGATTCGACATCGGACAGAGGGGGTGCAACATGAAGGGACTTCATTGCAAATAAAATATTCCGAATACATATATTTTGATGTGAACATACAGAATTAGAGAGCAGGTGGCAAGGGATGAACCGTTTTTTCAATAAAAAACTGGATCAATGTGATTTAAAGCCGGCAGGGGCGCCCAGTCATGAGCAATTTAAGTAGGGACTACCTACTACGTTTTTTTATGAGCCTAGTGATCCTTTTTAATCGGTATTTCTATGTGGATATTTTTGTCAAAATTTCTCTCATCCTGTTTTATACGAATGACGTTGATGTTTTGCCAATAGGTACTCTAAATTATGACTCTCTTAATTATAACAGTTATGCGTTTTAAACGAATCATGATTTTGTAGATAATCGTATAGGTACACTTTGTGACCGTCGAGTAGAAAGTTTGTTGTCAGTGTGATTTTGGGAAGAAATATTCTTCTGAAATAGTCTGAAATATATAAAAGGACCTAGACAAAGATCGTTAGAAACAAAAGACAAAATGACAGTTTGTGGAAGGATATCTACGGTGCGATGTCAAAAATAGAGGAACCAAATGTGACTCTGTATATAAAAAGCACTGTTTTTTCTTCGTAGAAATAGAAAGCGTCATGCTAAGCCTGCTGGTGAATAATTGAGAAGTTTGAAAGAAAAATAGGCATGTTGCACCAACCACAAACTATAAGAAAGATGATGATGACGGTATCTCATAAAATCTTCCACTGGATGATTAACGATTTCGCATCATATGGTGTATTTAAGATTGAATATGTTAGGGTAGTCCGCACGGTCGATAGAAACACTTTGACCTTGACCTGGCCTAGGGTTGTACGGAGTTTCAATAGAATGCAAGGCCAGCTTATAGTGGTTTTGTGGCACTGACTTGCGGGGTACTATGACTGTTTGTGCTGGTGATTTATCATCACATTATTACTATCCTCATACATATTTGAACAAAAGGTTGACCATTTTTTTTACAAAGAAAAAAGAAATGACATTCATAAATTCTGCAAAGGCATTGTCTGTGGTGAAAACCGACCATCTATATTTCAATGACTAGGTACGACCCAACCCACGGGTAAAATACAAAACTGACTGCTTACTGAGAGTTTGTTTACAAATAACTGATAACACCTTGTTTGACCTGGGAATCGAAACAAGGACCTCACATTTGGCAGCCGTGCTTGCGATCACTAAACTAGAAGGCAGTGAACAACAAAAAAAAACAGTCACCTCTTTAGAACAACGTTATTCAAAACACAAAACAAAAAGTCGTTAAGACAAAGTAATAAACACACAATGAAGTAGTTAACGACATCACCGAAATCAGTCCAGCTATTTCGGAGAAAGGCACACACAGGCAGTATCCCAACGTGGATAAAAACATCGAAATAAGCTTTCCTTACCCACCATCTTTAGCCCCTCGTAAATCAACAGAGATATTTCAATGGAACCGTATTATTTGCTTTTATTATCAAACCCTTTTCAACATTTCAAACCTTACACCATTCACACAAAGTCTAAATTTCAACGACATATCAATATCCCTTCATCGACAAAGGTATTCATGTACACCAATAGAATATGGACTTTAGTACTTAGTAAATAAGGTTTATTATGTATATAAGAGATGGGAGTAATAATAATCCCTACGCAGCGGATGGCGGCAGACATTTTATTTTTTTTATCTCTGATAGTGTTGTAGTGAATGTCGATAGAGATTATTATTGTTATTTATTATAATTTAGAAACATTTTCATTAGCTTGTGTAACTTTTGTTGCCTCTTTGGAAAACATAATTTTATTCTCTCTAAATATGATGTATCATATTTAGAGAGAATAAAATTATGTTTTCCATAAAAAAACATATATAAATCACTCGCCACGGGTATGTATACCCGTGGCGAGTGATTTATATATGGTTTCCAAGGAAAAAATATCGAGATGGACATGGACAGAACCGAAATGCGATGAGATGGTGCTAGAAATGAGTGATGAGAAGGTTTTACGAGACTATACCTAAGTAGCTTAGGTATGAATTAAAAGATGATGAAGTTTAGAGAATGTGTATAATCTGAAAGACAGATAGAAGCAAACTTTCTAACACATGAAAACAATGACTGTTTCACGATTTTAATACATTCGCTGGTGAAGTAGGAAATTTATGTAATTTCCTACAACGAAAAATTAAACCTGGATCATTATTGATCTATAAAGCACTACTAAATTGAAAATGATCCGTGGTCAGTCACAGAGTTTCCATTACCAACTGGCTTGGAAAGCACTTTGAGAAACGCAGTATGTTGCTAGTTGCTTACAAAATGGTGCTAATATTCCTCCTTCACTAATCTCATTTTATACCCAGGGTAAGAGTGGAGGTGGTTTCCTTAAAACTAGCTGCACAGTCTTAACAAAGGCATACTTGAATGTTGCTTTTATAATACTTCATTATTGTAGCTACAGTTAAGCTAAATTGAGATAAACGTATGATAAATGCCATTTTTTTTTGCCTTTAGCACCACCACTCAGGTAGCTTCGAAATTAACGGATTAAATATGTCTTAAAAGAGTTACAAGTACCCAAAAAACCATATACCTGGGTTATGGTCTACAGTTCCCTAGTACAGGGCAAAATATTCACAAATTATCCATCTCACTTTACATAGGTGAGTATCTCCATATTAGGTAGGTAGTCTTGTGAATTTCTCAGATAAAATGCGAGAAGAAACAAGACGCAAATTAATGACAAAATATCACACGATTCCTATAAAAATAACAAAGTTATCGATAGCAATAAATAATATCGATAAAACAACATGTCAGAATTACAACACTATCGCAAATGTAGGGCGCCACAGGGGAACGGCATACACGCCGTCTTCTCTATAAATAAGTCGCATGAGCTAGAAAGAGACGCAATCACAACAATAAACACTGCTAGAAAGAGACAAAACATAATATCCAATCAAAATATGCAGTAACAGCATTATAGTCTTTACTGGGAAGTAATAAGAAACCATGATCGTGATATCTCTGCGCAAATTGTCACTTGAAGCCATCTTACATACTAAAAATATATGTTGGTCACTGTAACTACACCGAAATATATGTAAACAAAGAAAAATAAAACGTCAAAAATCGATTTCTTAAATAAAATACAATTCATCTAGAAAAAAACACCAGTTTCTAAAACAAAATCGATTAAAAACCTAACGGAATCAGTAATTGAATACCAATTTCAAATGGCCGTGACGTCACACACGAATTTCGATGTTATTTCAGTATTACAACACAGTTCTGGTACTAAAATGGGAATTTTTGGCGTGTTCCCTCTAAAATCTCGGTTGAAATACACTTTTACATGAATATCTTTATGAAATAAGGTGCAAACCACTTACCGTCACAGATCCACAGCAATGGTGTCTTCTTAAACGTCAAAAAACTATAGAAAACGTATCAAAACGTCACGATTAAAGTCACTCCGGACATCTTTCGAAATGAAATGGCTGCACGAATAACATAAAAGATACGGTCACAGTGTATAGCTTGACTACCACAAAACTCGAAGCGACAACGATAAACGACAGAGAAGCGATATTCCCGTACAATTTCATATCGATTTTATTAAACGCTGAACGTTGTGGTACGGAGGCCGCCTAACCAATGATAAAACAGTGAATAACAACGCACGGTATTGGATGGAACGTGTTTCGAAATTCAAACACGTTCCATGACCCCAATATCCTCTCTACGAGACGGGTAAGTCTAACAAACGTACCTGTATCTCTTTCTTACTTATGGGGATTAGACACAAGTTGGAGTGAGAAAAGGAGTGCATTTTTTCAGATTTAAACGAAAAGACGACTTATGAAATTACTTTTGACTAGTAATCGATTTATAATCAGCTTTATTAAAAGTGCATAAGGTTTATTATCATACAGAAGGTTTGTGCTGTCTACGTAGTGATGTCATTCAAGTAGAATGGCCGATATAATGAATTATTCACACGATTTGGGCCTATTTGCTGAGTTTATGGCTCATGTTACATTGTTATAGTATTATTTACAATACGTCAGTGGTGTTTTGTTTAAATATATATTCATTTATAGAAACTACATATTTTATTTATTAGGAATTTAAGAGTTTAATCAGCCAGAGTCAATCGACAGAAGTTTCCCGTCGGAAGCTTGTGGTTGAGATTGTTATAGAAAAAATGTTTTTTTTTTAACATTTTACATAGATGTTTTTCAATAATAGGTACGTAGATATATCATTGACTTATAAAGATACTAGATTTATTCAAAACTCAAGACTGACTGATTCCACTTTCCTCTAATATAAAAGTTCTCCAGCATCTAGCCCTAACTCTGTATGCGTATAAAAACTCCTGCATTCTCACAGTAAAAGTAATAGAAAGTTTCTACTGAGATTTATTTTCACTAAACGAACGAAACCTTAAAAACCCTAGTTGTAGCATATGATAATTACATATTTGTACAATTATCATTATCAAGGCATAATTTTATATCATGACCAATGACGAAAACGCGGAAAATTGACACACTTTTGCGAACATGCCTATCATTTTTGTGCAGTGGACAGGACACACACTAGACATTGCATTGAAACATGTATTCTCGAGCAATCAATTAGGTATTTTATTTATAATAGTATTATCTTAAACTAGCATCTAAAGGTATTTTTTAATTCCTATGTTTGCCTATGTTGTGCCAAAGAAAAAAGATGTGAGAAATTTTGAAAAAAAAAAAGCTATTAAAAAAACTGGTCGAATTCATTTAGGGCGAAAGTTTTTATTGTAGCATCTTTCACACACGCTGCTAAAATATACGGACAAAGCGGAGAACGGTGATTCTGTATTTGAATAATAAAATAATTTATCATGTTTTATTGCACACTTATTTAAAACGGGTGTCCATTTTGCCCCTATCTCCCCTAAATGTGGTGACTTTTAAATGCTTAGGTACCTACGTATTGTGTACCAACGCCCATTAACAATGGAGGGGTCTAAAGAAACAGCCTTTCATGTAAATACTTCTTAAAATTGAACACAATATATAAGAACAAAAAAAAAAGAAATTGGAAGAAACAACGCGTTTTCGCGGTAAAAATAAGTTCGAATGCTAGGTCACAAAATATAGTCACAATTCAAAACAAAATTGTTGATGATTTAGTGTAGCTACCTCATAGTAATTTTAAATAACAATAATGGATAAGATTTAGAGAATAATGATTACATATTAAAACAAATAATTGGGATGCTTACGTTGACTTCTTTCTAGAGTTCTGTGTTCAATTTCGTTTTACAAAACCTGCGATGTTCACGAACGGCCATTGGTATCTTCTTGCCTATTCTTTTTTTGAATGAAACTTAGACGTTTGTTTTTTTACTAGTTTTAATTTACAGGCAAATGTTAATCGTTGTAGTGAGTTGAGCTACACGTTTAGTGATAAATGCTTGCACTGACTGAACGGGTCCACTCAATCTGTGTGGTTTTTTTCCAAAAGAGACCACTTCAGACACCAATCTACATAGGTATAGTCTTCACATTGTCTGACCAAGATTATGTCTGGACTTTAAAAGAGACTGTGACCTCTGAGTTTCCTTCTGAGAGGCTTTCTTCTCACAGTAGTCAGATAGGAAACGCCGACCTCACCTAGTTTTTAATATATCTGTGATTGATGTTTGACGTTTGTAGAAACACTACAAACCTACTTTCAGAAATGAACCAAAAATAGGAGAAATCTTAACAGATTTCTGTTACATTCCCAAAATGTCGAGCGAACAAAACAGTAATTATAATTTCCTGCTACAGTGCTACTTACTGGGAAAACCCCTGAAGAAATAACACAATAAATTTTACCCGACCTGTCAATTGAACCCCTCGCACCTTAGGACCACTAGATCAATGGGGCATGTAGCCAAAAACGAACCCGAACTCATTTCCTTATTCTCATCATTCTTTTTGCTCTTAAATATCCCAATTTATTTGGAGTCAGCAGCATGTTTTCTTCTACCATACTTCATCATGATTCGCCATCTCGGTAATCACACCCTTTCTAACTATATCATCATTCACACAGTCCATCCATCATTTCTTTGCTCTTCTGCGACTCGTATTGCCATCCACATTCAAACTCAAAACTTCGCCTCGATATTTTCATTTGTTTTTTCTCGAATTCTGACCTCGACACCGTTCGAATTTCAAAGTGATGTTAAGATTACAAGACGAGATTCTTTTTTTTCGAAATTTAAATCGCAGAAGCAACAATTAGGATTGAGTTTTTTTTAAATATTGCTAAGTTAGTAAAGCAGTGGTGGCCTTGAGGTAACGTCCCAAACTTTCGTGTCGTACCTCGTGGTTTCGAAGCCAAGTAGGCACTATACTTTGTGAAATTTATTTCATCGCCACTGCTCACAAAACGGTAAAGAAAAACACCGTGAAGATCATGCTCCTAGTTCTGAAGCCGAGAGTCAGCACCAACGTCATGATATTTTTTTGAGCCTGTGTAACATGGCTGTCACTGCGGAAGTAGTATGTTACCACAAGTTCATAGTACAAATCAAATGAGGCTCAGACTTTTGAACGTCAAAATGACGTCAGACAATCGCCCAAAACGTCAGCTTTTCACCACTTCCTATTGCTGGGAAGAGGACTGTGGCAAAACAAACTCCCCTGTAGAACACAAAACTGATAAGTAACTCATTAAGTTATTACCTAAGTACCGGACTAATTTATGTTGGGTTTGCGAATTTGCCGCTACTATCATTCGTAATGGAAAAATCCCATTTTAATATTTTATCCGATCTAGCGATCGAGCTAGGAATCTTATATGGACTGCCTAACTGATCTCCATAACCCATCAACTGGGTAATGCGATATTCCTTGATACGACTGGTTGTCAGACTTTCGTGCTTCTGACGACCTAACGACTGTTAAAGATCCACGAATGACAGCCGGGACCAACGGCCTAACGTGCTTTCCGAGGCACGGGGGACTTCGGTATGTAAAGATGGCAATGGTAATATAATATATCTAATGCATGAGAGAGAGAGAGAAGAGACGACGACTACATAGTTAAAAAAGCCTTTATCTACCGGAGAAAAAGAGAGGTACCTAGCTAGAGGATGCCCTCCGTACTCGTGGTACAATAGTTTGACCAGCCTCATAAATAAAGAAAAACTACCCGATCCTACAACCCTAGACAGAACGTCATGGCGCAGAAAAATTAGGCGAGCCGACCCCACCTAATGTGGTAATCTTTTTTGTTTTTTTCTTTGGGAAGGGCATCTCATAGTTGACCTTGAGAGGCCGTAACTACTTAACCGGGCTTTCCTGTGGGGACTAATAGTTTTTAGGCTAAGAGCCTCCAGCCAGGGCTTACAAACTAAATATTAAAAACCTACAGCAACTGCGCACTGAGGGCACCCCCTGCGGGGTACGAGCCTCGGCTCAGGGAGTCACTTTCAGGGAGGGCAGCAAGTGGGGACAGGCTGGATCAATAATTTCTTTATTATTAATCATGGGGATTTTAACGCTACTTGCTCAGCTTCGGCGATGGGCTGGCACTTCTGCGGGCAAGGGACGGTTGGGGGAGGATTCGTTTACTCGGGGTCTTCGCGAGGCGCGAGGACCTCGGCGGCGAGGTCGGAAACACAGTCTGTTTTTGTGTGCTGTGCTGGTGGCCCTACTGCTTTCTTGAAGAAGAGTGATGGGGTCATCAGGGTCGGAGAGGACATGTCTCGGCTTAATCTTCATACAAATTGCGCTTAAGTGGTTTGACACGATAGTAGAAGTTGTGCGGTCAGTCTACAGATTAAGAAAGTTGAATCGACCAATCAACGTAGGTGAATTGCAAACAAAATATTATAAGTGATGAGTGGGTGGACTATGTCTTCTAAGAATATCTATGAGTATATTAATAGCTATAGATAGATAGATTAATGAACACCTTATTACGATGAAAATTACGCGTACGGAGGAGTATGAAATTTGGCACAGTTAAAGCTTGTGTTGAGAAGGAATGTAGAAACATAATATATTTTTTTAAATAAAATATTGCATTAGAAATACATTAGGTTTTAAATGAATTATGGTCGAATTTCCAACACTGGGCGACGACCTCTATTATAGTAGCAAAAAGTTCCTAATCGGAATGACCCACTGGTAAAAGCTCTCGAGTGATATCAGAATCCAGCTTGTTGCACGACACAAGTTCAATAGGTACCTACATATTTAACTAATTCAGTTCATTGCATTCGATACCAGTTGGTTGGTTACGCTTAACAGTGAAATGACCTACATACGCGTTGGAGGAGGGACTGACAACGGAACAATTTATGTATAAGTATTCAGTAGGCCTGTACGTTCCTAAAGCCAGCGGGGTCATTGCGATAAATAATTTACTTTAAGCCTTGTTTTCATGTAAGTGACTTTTTGTCTTTTTTGAGAATAAATATCTTTAAACATAAAAACAATAACAGCAAGAATGGTTTTAATTTTTAACCGACTTCAAAAAGGTTCTCAATTCGTCGGAACCTTTTTTTTTTGTTTTTTTTTACAGTTCAACAACATTCATTGCGCTATAGGTATACGTTGTTGGGCAGACATTTTGTTTTCGATCTAAGGTATGGAGCAATGGATTAGCAATAGCGTACTCCCTACGGAGTTCAAAATCATTGGTTTCTCGGAAGCTGCCCGCCGACGAGGAAACGGCTAGCTAACAACGATTTTCTCGCTCAACAAACGAGATAAAAGAGATAACATATATAAACTCACGCCATTTTCCCGTAGGCAGAAACTACAGAACGCCATCTGCTACGATCCTACTCCTTTTACCTCGTTTATGTTCATACATCTGAGGCCCTAGTGTGAGTTTCATTTTACCATCTCGATCAAACGCATCGAGCGCGTTTGTCGCTCCGATTGGCCCTGGATTGGTGACGGACCAATCGGAGCTCCGAACGCGCTCGATGTGTTTGATCGAGATGGTAAAATGAAACTCACACTAGGGCCACTGGTCATACATGCACGCCGCCGGTTGTGAGATACATAATTGTGTTAATATACACTATCCAACTACTTAGTACTCGCAATCGTTCGTTATCAAAGAGTACTCGCTCAGCCTCGTCGGTATAGTGGACGCAAGCGTTAATGCTTAGCATGCGATGTCCGATTCTCAAGTCGGGCAAAGTGTTATTGGGTTTTTCGATCTGAAATTTCTCAGTAGCAGCCTGAGTCTGGATTTGTGCCCGTTTGATGGCAATAGGCTCGCCCCCTATTACGTGGGACTTGAACATAACTGGCGAAATGTGGGTGTACAGACGCCAGCACATCAAACTACCGCAGTCTGTCAAATTTCTTTGATAGATTTTCAACATTATCACATAGTTTTAAGGTTCATGTTCAATTGGGAATATTTGACAGTTTGTGGTAGCTTGATGTGCTGGCGTCTGTAGGTACTAAAGGTACATCTCTGCTCTACCCTAAGACGACATGTTCCACTCGCTCAGCAACGCTCGCTTGGCAGGCAGAACACTCGCTGTGAGAGACTTACGTTTGGTAATATGCATATCGCGAGCGAGTAATCGCTTTGTCGCCGATGCGCATTCGCTGCTCGTTGGTCGCCAACTCGTTATTAGATGCCAGCTCTCAAAGATATAAGAAAGAAGATTTCTATGCTAGCTCTACTCGCTTCTCGTTAGGTGGAAGCGCCAGGCTCGCGAAATTATTTTTTTTTTACTACTTTTCAATTTGTAGGACTTCTCCATGATACTTAGTCAATCAATGGGATGATGATTTAATGATTACAATTTGGTAAAGCCATATTTGTTACGGTCACAAATTATAATAGAATGAACTTACAATCTGACACTGCGCATGCAAAACCACCTTGCACCGGCAAATTGCAAAAAACGCAAGAAAACTGGCATTTCCACCTTAATCGGCGAAGGTGGGATAGGTGCCTTAACTCCACATATTTTTGATGGAAAGTAAGCCATCAAAAGTTATGATCAGTGCGTTAAAAAAAAAAAAACAAGTTTTTAAATTTAAGTTGTCTATTAGTTCAAAAATCAACATTTTTCACGCAAATATAATAAAAAAGTCAACAAATTATAAATTATCAAAAGAAAGTCTGTTTTATGCCTTCGCACTAGGCTTCATTTTCGGTGGTTTTATAATTGAACCGATGCTCTTTCTCTTCATCATGCCCTTCTTCTTCGTTGGCGTCTGCATGTTCTTCGCGATCCTCACTTTCTTCGTCTTCTCGCCGCCATCTTTCTTTTCTTTCGGCTTCTTTTCTGCATCCATCTTTTTCTTTGGTTTTACTGGCTTATCTTCTTTGGTTCCCTTAGATTTAACTTTCGATTTTATGCTTTTCACTTCAGTTTTCTTCGATTTTTCTTTTAGTGTCTTTTTCTTTTCTGGATCTTTTGTCTTTTCAGTCTTTTCCTTTTTGGGTTTCTTTGTTTTTTCTTTCTTTCCTTTAATTGGGGCAAGTTTGAAGGATCCTGTGGCTCCTATTCCTTTAGTTTGTATGATAATTCCTTGTTCCACGGCAGATTTTATGAATTTCTTGATATGATAGTTAAGTTTCTCTGTATCCACGTTGTACCTTTCCGATATATACTTCTTTATAGCGTGTAGTGACACGCCTTTTCGGTTCTTCAGGTCAATGAGTGCTTGATGTATCATTATTTTCGTGGTCAACTTCTTGTCTAACTTTTTGTTACTTAGCAAATCATCTGATGGACTGTTCGCCAACTTCTTTTGTGGCATTTTTGGTAACGCAGATTGGATTTCAATGTCTGACCCCTCAGATTCCGATCGTCCAAAAGGCATTATGAGTGATTGTGGATAAAAAGAGATAATTTTATAAACATTTTCGTAAATTTTTGGTGCAGTTAAGTAGGCGAGATCTTTACCTTAACGAGGACTTTGGACGGATTGTTAAAAAAATGCGGGTAGTTTGTAAATTTTTGTGCAGTGTATGATATAAAAGAGATTTCGCCTTGAAATTTGTTCAGTTGCTATTGAACTACCGTCTAGCGGATATGTAGCTGGTTTGCCGCTAGTGGAGACAAAATTATGAATAGATCCAAGTATGTATAAACGTTTTGATATAAGACATGTCAATAACAGAATACAATGTTTGAAAACGTGCTAACCTTGTAACGTTTAAACCTTTGAATGTTGAATCGAACCAGAATTGCAAACTTAAGGTTTGGACAACTTTTACCGAGGTTTTTTATGGATTGTGAACGAACCAGTGAGGTCATTGCGTACCTAAAACACTTTCAGTAGGAATCGTTTACATTTTGACGGTTCCACAACATTCCTGGCGTTGTTGACGTCGCTAAGCAGACAATTTTATCGAAAATCCTACTAATAGCTTCTGCTCGCGACTTCGCGTAAAATTTCTTGCTCCCCTGACCAACCCCGTCGCTTCGAATCGCCTGCCCGTGCGAGTACTTTGTATTCGAGACTTTTTTCTCTTTGCTCGGCTCTTAAGGGTCTTAGCGTGATGTTATGTAGCCTATAGCCTTCCTCGATAAATGGGCTATGCAACACTAAAATAATATTTAAATTTGAACCAGTAGTTCCCAAGATTAGCGCGTTCAATCAAACAAACCCTTTAGCTTTATAATATTAAGTATAGATGTGAAAGTTTGTGACGATATTTAAATGTTTGTTATTCAATCACGCAAAAACGGCTGCACGGATTTGGATGAAATTTGGCACAAAGATAGTTTATAACCTGCATTAACATATAGGATACTTTTTATCCCGGTAGTACGGTCCCGTGGGATAATTTTGGGGGAAGCTACTGGCAACAGCTAGTATGGATTAACAATAACTTTTAAAATAATTCAGATTCCGATTACTTATTAATGTGTTACGTAATTAGGATGCTGCTCTTATCGACAGGGTTCACAATCTGGCCGTATCTTCCGTACAATAGTGAGCTAATTTGTCGGTTTGCCATCGACAGATTATAAACCATCGAAAAATAATGCACAAATCACTAAATGGTTTGTTGCAGATTCACCATATTCCGATAGTTTATAATCTCGTGAGATAGATAAACTTACGATGTTCTTAACATTACAGTGACATTTTTTTAACTACGAGTATGTATGTCTAATAGAAATTCAAACAAAAAGTATTTACCTACTTCAATTTGTAAAAGCCCTCATAATTCGAAGCAAGCAATTTATACTTATCGACGATAAACAAGGAGGCTGCATTTAAAAGCTATATTTCAATGACTTTCGAACTAGTTGCTCCACCCGTTACTTGCCGACTTAAATTTTATAGGCGTCTAAGCAATCCCCGAAACGATCAATTGCAAGATCAAGACTGCCTCGTTGGTGTAGTGGTCGCGAGTGCTAGGTACTGTTAAGCTTGAGGATATGGGATCGATTACCAGGTTGGGCAGAATCTGAATAATTTTGAAGGATATGGCTAATTCATTGCTTTGTATTTTCGAAATTTTGTCTGTTCAACACGAATGCTCAACATTAGTGATAATAATGCTCAACATTAGTGACAATAATGCTCAATATTGGTGATAATAATGCTCAATATTGGTGATAATAATGCTGAACATTAGTGATAATAATGCTCAATATTGGTGATAATAATGCTCAATATTGGTAATAATAATGCTGAACATAAGTGATAATAATGCTCAACATTAGTGTGTTACGCGGTTACACACTAATGTTGAGTACGCGGTTACACACACGAATGTAATCTGAATGTCTGATTGAAATACTCGTGTTTCAATCAGACATTCGGATTTTCTAATCAGAGGGGTTCAGGTGTTTAAGGGTTTATTTATAAACATTGCTTAAAGTTAATGAATTGAAAGTGAAAAATTGAACCAAAAGAGATCGCTCGTTCGCTAGCCAAAGAATTAGCATTGCCATTCAACGTGTTTGCGGCAGCTTCGTTTCCGGATGACATCGATGCGGACGAGTAGGTACTTCGACGCCTGAGTGTCTTTTTGTTATTGTAATTATTTGTAGGTATATCTAGTTAGTTAATTAATTAAGTACTTACTGTAAATAGTAAATAGCAGAGAGCAGTCGTGGCCTAGTGGTAACGGACGCAACTTAAGAAGTCGTAGGTTCAAACCCAATCAGCTGCTTTACTTTGTTTTAATTATTTCATAGCCACGGCTCTCAAAACGGCAAAGGAAAACATCGTGAGGAAACCGGAATGACCTAGAAACAGAAATTGGACGAGATGTGACATCTACCAACCCGCACTGGGCTCGCGTGGTGGATTATGGCCCACTCCCTCTTACTGAGAGGTGGCCTGTGTCCCAGTAATCACGGTGATGAATTAATTCACACAAAGTAAACCGCCTATATCAGGGTTTGAACCTATGACCTGCAACTCGTAAGTCAGCACGATGGAGCCTTGGTAAATAAACTATAGGAAGGCATTAATGGTATCAGTTGTTACCATGGGATTATCTAATATATAAAATTCTCGTGTCACAGTTTTCGTTGCCATACTCCTCCGAAACGGCTTGACCGATTTTGATGAAATTTTTTGTGCTTATCCGGTATTTATGAGAATCGGCCAACATCTATTTTTCATCCCCCTAAATGTTAGGGGTAGTCCACCCCTAAATAATTTATAAGGCAAAACAACGTTTGCTGGGTCAGCTAGTTTCTTTATAGAACCATCAGAGAGCCTCTAATCCGGACACAAGTTACCGTGGCAACGTGGAAAACCGTAAATAGAACTTCATAGGTACCTATCTTATCAAAGTAGGCCGCAGCAAGGACCTCCTCCACAAGTGGTCAGCTCAGATCTCCAGTGTGTACCTATGCGGCGTCTTTCCACAGACAATGGCTCACCTCCCATCTTGCGCCGCATGCCCTGTCACCTGCACAAGTGAGGACATAATGGCTGCGCCAGTGAACAGTATTCGCGTTGCAAAATTTTGGGTCGCACAGATTTTAAAACTATTACTTATATTTCTTTTCGTATTATTTTTACCGTCGACGTTCACACAGACGTAATAATATCGCCGCAGATGTTTTACGCCCACTAGATTTTCAACGCACTGCTCAGCGCCGAGAGTCGAAAATCGCACAATGGGTTTTTTGACGCGCTGACATGTACTCAGTTGGATTCTCAATGCTCCGCCCAACATCAAGAGTTGAAAATCCAGTGCCCGGTAAAATCCCGCTGCGATATTTTTACTTCGACTAATGGCCGATTCCTATAATTTACAATTAAAACTCTTGTATCTTTACCAATAATGAAGCAACGACCTCCTAGTTTCGCATAGTAGACCCTCTTATAAGGAAGTTAGTTATCACAGGTAGAATTAGCTTACAAAACTATGTACGTGCTCAGTTTGGCAATAAAAAATGCTATCATTGGCAAGCAAAACGACTTCTTTTTACACGCTTTATATTAGCTTCACTTGTATGTTTGTTTGTTTGTTTGTTTGCATGTTTGTATGTAACCGACTCGTTTGGACGCTATTTTGACCCACTTCAAACGGTCAGATTTCATTGAAACTTTGTAGACTTATTGAGGACCGATGACAATTCAAAAATTAAAAAAAAAAACAAAAAAAACTTTAAACTCACGCTTTTCAAGCAAGCAGAACTAAAAAATAGTAAATAAATAATAGTTTAAAAAACTAAAAAACACGCTTTAAAAACTAAAAAATTAGAAAGTAATTTAATACTATTAAAAAGCGTGGGGTGCTTTTTGAGGTATTTTTATAATCAATTAATATCAAGCATAATCATCAAATAATAAAGCGTGTTTTTTAGTTTTTTAAACTATTATTTATTGTTTATAGGAACTGAGTTAAACCTTCTAAGTACCTAATGCTAGCCTACAATTTTTTTACGCAAAAATGGTTGTTGTAATGTTCATATTTTTGGTGTCAATAAATAAATAGATAAATAAATCATTTGCTAACATGCAGTGTTGCCAATAAGACCAATAAAGAATCTGCTAAAATGGTGTTCAAATTATGCCAATTGCTTTAGATATAGAAATGCTAAAAAATCTGCTAACATTTTTCAATGTCAAATAAAACGTAACATTTTTAATGGTAGCATTTTTTATTTCTAAACTGGGAAAATTAGTTTCGTAAGCTAATTTTACCTGTGATAGCTCATTCAATACAGGACGGTCTACTCTGCAAAGCTATGAGGCAATTGTTTAATTTTTCGTGAACAAACAAGAGTCTTAATGTTAACCTACACAACTGTCGGTAAATTATAGGAATCGGCCATTAGTAGGTCTGGTACTATGGAAGCTGCACATCCGCGCACTCTTATTTATGAACCACAGAAACGTTATGAACTCCAACACAATAACATAACAACCGCTAAAAACGCCACACAAAAAGCGCAACTTCACACAAAGACGACTCCACACAAAGTATAACAGCTAGAAGCCACCGCGAAACCTCCCAACCTGTCACAGGCACCCTGCATACAGTCTGACGCCTTGCAGGATTGCGACCAGCACCAACTGGTGTTCGTGGTTTGCTAATTAGGCATAAACTCTCCATAATTAGGCGTTATACGCTACCTGGGTGGTAGTTAGTAGCACGCGATCATATCCTATGGTGGGTTAGTCATGGTAGAGGAGCCTAAAGTTTGTGGAGGATTGGTTTGTAGCCTAATTTTAACATAAGGAATCCGCCTTGTTACAAAAAAGGTTTTACTTAGATCAGATTTAAATCATCAAACCAATTTTTTAATTAAGAGCCCATTATGTATCTAAATGCTGTTCTTTTTACAAAATTGACAATTTACCGGTGCTAAGTTGGGTTTTTTTTAAGAACTATAATCAAATTTAAATAAAATTGGAAACGTAAAACTTAGCTCAGTGCTTTATGTTAGAATTAAACGCGATAATCTCTGGAACTACGTCGGATATCAAAAAGTATTTTTGTATTTGTTTATGTCAAATCTTTAGGAACACACGCATCACGCTACAGCCCGAAGGAGCGTGGCAAAAATGAAAGTTCGGAACAGTTTTTACCTATGTATTTCGAGACAGGAAGGTACTTTCATAAAAGTAAGTAATCATGGCAAAGATTGCTCGTTTATTTTGGAAAGCAATTTTAAGATGGAATATAACGTACTAAATCTTTTAAAATTAGCACTTGACCTGAAATTTCGTTGGTATGGAATACGGAATTCCCATAGAAACATCATTACATTGGATGTTGAAGTCCCCATGGGACATTCACTTTAACAAAATGGAAAATTCATTGAAACTCTGCTCCCCTATTTCTAGTCACGATTTTCTTAAAACAAACCACAAACATCAGACATCTATTACGACGGATGAGTGTGACAGATCACTGTGATTGCAGAAACGAAAGAAACGCAGAAAATTTTACAGTTAGATGCTGCTGTGTGTTTACCAATTAGGTAAGGATATCCGCAGGAAAATCATCATAATCTGCCTAGCCTTATCCCAAGTATGTTGGGGTCGACTTCCAGTCTAACCGGATGCAGCTGAATACCAGTATGTTACATGGAGCGACTGCCTATCTGACCTCCACAAACCAGTTACTGAAAAATAACATTCAAAATCAAACCACACACAACGCGTTATGTTAACTTATACCAGCGGAATATTCGTACAAGTTCACAACTTCTCATTTTTTATCACGGGTAATTTTCACTCAAAACAATCTACAACTACCCACAAATTTGAAACTTTTCAGGGAATGCGAACGTACAAAACTATAAAAGGCGTCGCTTCGCTCACTCGAGGCCCTCCTCGTCATATTGCGCACACAGACGTCATCGCATTAGCTCGTGTTATTGTTTAAAATAAATCAAAATGGCGCGCACAAAACAGACAGCTCGCAAGTCCACCGGAGGAAAAGCTCCTCGGAAGCAACTGGCGACCAAGGCAGCAAGAAAAAGTGCTCCAGCCACGGGAGGCGTGAAGAAACCGCACAGATACCGACCTGGGACTGTGGCCCTGCGAGAGATACGCAGATACCAGAAGAGCACGGAACTGCTCATCAGGAAACTGCCGTTCCAGCGTCTCGTGCGGGAGATCGCGCAGGACTTCAAGACTGATCTCCGGTTCCAGAGCTCCGCTGTGATGGCGCTCCAAGAGGCCAGTGAGGCGTACCTAGTGGGGCTATTTGAAGACACCAACCTGTGCGCGATCCATGCCAAGCGAGTGACTATCATGCCGAAAGACATTCAGTTGGCGAGGAGAGTACGTGGCGAGCGTGCGTAGAGAGATTTGTATGTTTCCGCTGTTATAGGTAGGTATTTAAGTATTTATTCATGACAAAGCCCTTTTCAGGGCTGCAAGGTTTTCTATTTCTTTGGTGGATGTTGTCAAAACGAAATATGTGCTTTCTCAAATCTAATATTAATTGAAAGTGGGAAAACACATACAACAAAGCCCTTTTGAGGGCTGCAAGGTTTCTTTGGAGGATGATGTCAAAACGTTATAGGTAGGTAGGTCTACCTTATTAAGTTTTATTATATAACATCAGCCGCCCCACTGCGGGACAATGGCCTCTTCTCATTCCTACAGAGAAGGCATGTGCATTTTTCTCAAGACTGCTGGCGATTTCAGATTTAGGGTAGGAAGGTATACCTATTTACTTAAAAATTTTATAATAGGAAAATTTAAAAGTGGGTAGATTGTGTACCAGTTGCACTTAATATTTTACGGCACAACTGTTAAATATTTTTATGAAAATTATAGGCAAGGTTGAGAGGTATGGGCACTTTTCAAACGACAGGCATAGCTAGGTAGTTAGATAAATCAAGGTAACTATGGTTAAATTGAAACGAGTGGATTATTTGGGTAGCAGTTTCTCATAAATTATCGAAGCATCTATTAGATACTGACTCTTAAATGCGAAAGTTAATCTGCCTGTTAGGTAAATTTTCACGCCTAAACAGCTTAACGGATTTAGATAAAAATTGGCACACGGATTGGTCATAATCCTGGGATCAGCTACACCGATTCTTTTGATTTTTCTGTAATCCACATAAGTAGGTACCTACAAAGAATGCACGCGAATAAGTTTCTCCGTTGAGTATCTAATACAGTACTACTAGGTACTCTCCTTACTCACTTTGCTAATGGTTTTTGAAGACAGATTTTCTATTTTTTTAAACGGTTTGTTATACATATGTAGTTCTGTTACCTACACGTGTAAAAGCTTACGTCGACGTCTCGCTGTACAACAGAGCGCGCGGTGTAGTTTGCGTTATTGCGACAATATAGCTGTAGCATCATTTGAGCCGATAGACGTCCCCTGCTGGAGTAGGCCTCCCCCAAAAAGATGAGGGGTTTGCCATAATCGCCACGCTTGGCAGGCGGGTTGGCGATCGCAGTATGGTGGTCAAATGCATAGAGAACGCTACTGCCCATTCTTTAGTAAGTCCCTTAGTCGCCTTCTATGACACCCACGGGAAAACATGGGATGGTGCGACTTTACGTCCGGGCATTACACGTAGCATCATTGCGTATTTATTCGACTTGAGAGTCTCCGAGTCTTGAGTGAATAAATATAGATCAGCAGCATCATCGATAACCACCAGACGACTTCAAAAAAAAAAATCGTCACTCCTGATGGATGACAAAAGTACCTAAACCTAAATGCTATGCACGTCAAATAATAATCGGCCTATAATGTTTCCACTGCATGAACACATGCCTCCTCTAGATAAGAGGGAGAGGGCCGTGATCCATCCCGCGGGTTTCTACTTTAGCCTATGGTAATACGGTCCTCATTTCAAGCGAGTCAATAAATTGCTTGGGCATTTTTCCGTTCTGTCTGAACTACACGCGCTTACACGAGCAACTAAAATTGCTCCATCCTGGTAAATTCTCGTCAACTATGACGTCACGACTACATCCAACAATTTAGGGCAATGGAAACACGTGGCAACCTGTTGCCAGAGATACGGCCACACAATATGGAGCAACTTAAAAAACTACTAACTAAATACGCCCCCCTCCTCGCTGCCTCCGCCGCCAGTCAGTTCCTCTCGCAAAAGCGAGTCGTAGTTATATGTACAAACGAGATAGAAAGAAAATTGATTTAAAATTTCCAAACCGATTGGATATTCGGCAACTCATGAAATATATGGAGCATTTAGAAGCAATATTCCCGAAACATATCCGCAATTTATTGTTGTTGCTCCAGATTACTCCACTAAATTGATCCAGATTGAGCCAATACTGTTGCCGAGTACCTAATAATTGCTCAAAAAACGATCTCTGTAAGACCACCTTTAGGCGGCGATTCAATTATTGGACGATAATTGATACGTTACGTTTACGCACAATTCATTAGATGAGAGACAAAAGATAGAGCCTCTCTGTTTATTATAAAGGACATTTCAAATTAACAACACAGACATACAGTATAAAAATTGTTTATTTACCTTATATCTAATATACATCAACTTATAACAACTATGTACTGTGTTGCATTAGCAAACCACTTTTAATAAATACATACATACTTATTTTTTATATTTCATTGTTTTAATTTTACTTATATAATCACGTACTTTTCGATTAGAAACCTTAAAGCTAATTTATACAGACTGTGCTAATTTATACAGAGAATTCAGCACATGACTCTGGATGAGGGTGAAAAAATCATTTGCTGAATATATATTTTTTTTAAATCATCGACAAAACATTTCAACGCAGGGGTTCAGAATCATGTACTGACGTGTACATACACTGTGTGGTAACTGATTGCCGTCGAGCTCCCAGCTACCCTTTACAGTTCTGCCAGGGGTGCGGGTTATTCGAAAGAGATACCGCGGCCCCTGGCACACAGGCAACGGAGGGAACACGGGTGGGTTTTAGTCAGTAAAAGTCTGACACGCCCTCCCGCTCCACCCAGAGCGGGAGAAGTTATTTGATGATTTCCCACCCTCAAAGAAAAAAAAACACCTTTAGTTTCATTTCTTTTGCATTTCAGTTTTAAAGTCTTAGTAATATAATCACAATGATTTTATATTTCCATGGAAGTTAACATTTACTTAGGTAAGTAATTATTTATTAAAAACTGGCCTTTTCTGCAACTAACCTCACTCACATTTATGAAAACCCGATCAGTAAATTTGCAGCAGGATCTTGAAACGATGCTATGGTTGGTTGATCAAAATAATTACAAACATGTAATTTCACATGATTTTAAACGAAAGATTATATTGAATTGATTTTCAAAAGCAATGATGTTACCGCGTAACACACTGACAATCCCAGCCTTTCATTTTGACAATTCAACGACATTCATTGCGTTGTCGAGCAGAAGAATTTTACAATCATATGAAGCAATGGTATACGAACTTTCTTCGGGCTGTGATAAACAGTGAGTTACGCAAAGACAGTCCCTTCCTTGGAATAATAAATATCTAAATATTACAACAAAAATCCATTATAATTTATTATATTCACTTCAAGTCACCAATATCAACAAACGCGTGGTGGGTTATGTATGGCCCACTCCTTCACATAGTTGTCTGTGTCACAGGACATTAAAGGCTACTATGCACAAAAATCTGTGTAGCCCTCGCTCTTGTAATAAGAGTTCCTGTATCACAATAGCCTAAACCCATTGCTTCATTATGTTTGAAAATTCATCTGTTTTACAATAAATATAACGCAATGGATATTGTTCAATTGTCAAAATGACAGCTAATGTCATTTCTTTAGAATAATTTATTTCTATAATAATAGCTGTAGCTTGCCTTTAATTGGTACAATTAGTTCTAGCGCATTGATACTATCTACAGATTCAAAAAAAAAACACCCAAGAGGGGATGTCAATTGATTTAGTCCCATCTGACCAATTGATATACAAAAAACCCAAAATATAGTCTCGAACAAAAGTAAAACACTCAAAACTGTCCTCAATTATACGTTTGAAGATAAAACACATTTTTTTTTGCAAATTCAACCTTACAGGCATGACTTAAAGTGGTTTTTACAGAGCAATGTCCAAAAAAGACTGACTGAAAAATGGCTGACGATACTTTTGACGCCTGCGCACATTGCGCCCTATTTAAGCGGAAGTTTTTGAGACGTTGATTGTGTAGCTTGGGTTTTTGTATATCAATGATCTGACCTAATCGTAAAACAATGGTTTTTTAAAGAATCACGTCAATATCTATAACATATATTAGAAAACCAGACACATCTAAAAATATATCATTTGCGATGTGTCCGGTTTTTATAACCTTGCTTTAAAAACAGCGAATTCAAGTCTTGCATGGCTAGAGTGAATATCTGCAGACTGCTTGTCTAGACATTTTTTTACACATTTTTTTTAATTTCCTCTCCTAAATAAATACTAAGGTGGTCGAATTTGTACAAATTACTCTACTTTGCATGTTTTAGCATGGTAATAGCGGTCATTGCCCTTTTTCCTAATAACTCTCCATAGGAACCCAAATAATAAACTATGTATGATTTATTGTTATTGGAACATGTTGAAGAAATCAAAAAACCAAAATCAATATATTTAATTTCATATAAACCTGCAAGGGCACTTATGAAACGTCAGAAGCTAGGTGCGCGGTTCCAATTTGTCGCTTCCTATGGAGAAGAGCCGGCAAGAAACTCCACGGTTACTCTTTAAAAAATAACTGGCTTTTACAAGGTTTTCAAATTACAGTGATAATAGGTATCGGAAGACATAGCAGTGCAGTGAAGTCCACGATAGGATATTGATTCAGGTTAACGGACTTTGTGTACTCACATATCGCAAAATTCGAATTATAAAACTTCAAAACGAGTTTTTATTTTAATACTTTATAAACACAATACCGATATTAAAAAATATAAACATGTTATAAATACTTTATCTTTATCAAAATTTTTTTTTTTTTTTACTAATAAGATGCTGGACAAATCCAAGAAGTTAATATTACCACGGAGCTAATGTAACGCATATGCGGGGCGCGCCATTTTTTATAGCATAACAAAACTATTCCATACTCTTTTAACTTTGATCTTTTATTTAGTAGGTTCAATCACAATGTATGTGAGTATAAAGTCGTGTATGAAACTACACATAACCAGGTATTAAGAGTGTTTATCCCGCGCGAGCTGGCAACATCGCATTTCTAGGGGTGCTTCGTGATTATTTTATTAAATATAAATCGAAGTACAATTTTTTTTAGGCAAGCACTAGATCTTCGTTAATTATGATTATTTTTGACATTTACTCTTAAATAAAAATATCTAATCGTAATCGGTAATGCAAATAGAAAATAATTGTCAATACATCGATTTTTAGTAATAGCTTAGCTTGTGGCTAAGTAATAGTAGTCGTGCGGATCGATCGATCAGGTTAAGCTAAGCTTGCCGCGGTTGGTCCGTGGATGGGTGACCATCTTAACATACCAAGACCTCTCCGTGCCTCGGAAAGCACGTTAAGCCGTTGGTCCCGGCTGTCATTTGTAGATCTTTGACAGTCGTTACGGGTCGTCAGAAGCCCGAAAGTCTGACAACCAATCTTTCCAAGGGGTATCGTATATTACCCAGTAACTGGGTTGTGGAGGTCAGATAGGCAGTCGCTCCATGTAAAATACTGGTATTCAGCTGCATCCGGTTAGACTGGAAGCCGACCCCAACATAGTTGGGAAAAGGCTAGGCAGATGATGACATCGATTTTTAGTAAATACCAAAATAATTGTAAAAATAATAGCATAAAAACAAATAGTACTTCAATATAAACTTAATGAGATAATCCCGAAAAATCACTTGAAATGCGACGTTGCCAGCCCGCGCAGCATGAATGCTCTTAAAACACTCGTGTCATACTATCAAAAACCCCCTACGGGTCTGTTTTTAAACACACACTCGTGTTTTAATACACCTTATTATGCAACAGTTTGATAAACTACTATAAATTATTCCAGTTTTTGAACTAAAAAAATCTAGAAAATGTAGGTGGGCCCATGACCGCTATTACCATACTAAAACGCGACAACTATTGCAGAAATTCATTAGAATATACATTATACAGTATTTTATACAGACGATTTCAGGGTTTGTAATTCCCTTAATGTATTTTATATAAAAGTGCATGTATATTTATACATTTTTAAAAGGCTCAATCATTCACTCATTCTTATGATTATCATTCATTCGGTCTTATGATTATATTATTATTCATTCGTCATTATGGTTATCATTCATTCAAAGGCCTTTTATCGACAAATACTAACAATTATGGTTAGGTTACCAGTTACAGTTCGCGTTCAAAATATTTTACAATTTTATATTTTTATATACACATACTTACATACAGCCTTTGTCAATATTGAAAAACAATTATAAATACCCTAAATTAATTGGTTTTTCACCCTACTAATTGGCAATTACATAATAATAATACCAAGAATGAAGGATTTCGTTCAATCATTCATTCGTTCAATCAGTGAATATCATTCATTTTGTCATGTATTTTAATGGATATTGGAAGTTATTAGCTTTTTCGACACGGTAATCGAACGAGTGTGTCAGCCGAATGTGATAACAACGCTAGTTTTTACAGCTTAATTGACTTAAGATCGTCCTATTGCAAGGCAACGACCTCCTCTCATATAGATATATTTTTATTTATGTATATGAATTTGGCTTTAAAGACTTGCGTTGTAGGCTTAACTAAATATTTTATGGTTATATTATTTTAAATGCATGATTTGTATTTTTGTTTACAATTTTATATTTGTTTTTTTAATATTAGCCATAAGACAATATATTATTTTCTATTGCCGCACTTTTTAAGTGAAATCCAACTATTCGGCCAAGTCCGTTCACAGTTATTTTACCTCTGACAACGGCGATCCAACTGCAACCTTATGTAAAGAGAATAAAGATCACTGTGATATTGACAGAATTGTTAGTCGCAGCAACTTAAAAGTAACCTTATTTTAAAGACACCAAAGATTACTTTGTATTGACAGTGGCTCAAGAGGTTAAAATAAGTGTGCAGGAAATTTGACGAGCTTCAATTATTAGAAACATTGTGGTACATTGTTTAAATTAAATGTGCAAAAATTACTTTATACAATATTTATTTATTTCTTTATTGATTTCTAACAAAGTATGTACACAATAAATGATATTTTACAAAAAAACTTCACTCTCATAAGTTATATTCTTTAGTAATTGGTCGCGTGTCTCACAATATTACAGTTCTCATTCACCTTCAATTGAAATATCTCTGTACGTATCATATTTTTTAATTTTTCTTACTCCATTAATATTTGTAATTTCTGGTTGCCTGCAACCAGATTATACACCGTGACATTTTAGTCGTCTTACAACGGCAGCCCACTTCATGTATCCAATTACTACTAATCATTTATTTTAAAAAAATATTTTGGAACAGCATGATTAAAAAAATTTAAATTTCATTCACTAAGATGCTTGATGTAGTTTGAAACACCCTGTTATGGAGATGGAATTAATGATGCAATGTAATGGTAGGGTGGCTATATAAATCTTCTACCAAACGGTAGAAGAAGAACGGTAGACACGTAAACATTATTAACAGGGAAGGTGTTTCATAATTCTAAACCAATGTTTATTTTTCTTTGTACCTATTATCTTAATTAATGGTAACAATGTTTTAATCGCGCCCAGAGGTATTATACGACGGATACATTGATTGGACTACCTTTGTAAGACAACTAAAATGTCACGGTGTATAAACCACCAGTCACATTGGCAGCATGTAATTGTAGTGTAGCACCGTAAATTTGAAAATAAAAATAAATAGTAAATTTGAGTCAATCTTTTCTTACAGAAGAATCATATACATTGTGTTGCTGATTTCACAAATATACAGTTATATGGTTGTATAAAATCATATCTATTCTTTGGCTTACAAAGCAAAATCATCACTGAAATCGATAATAATAACATCGAAGCGCAAGGTTACTGGTTCGGAAATATATCGTCATTGGTTGCTACATTGAAAACCTTTTATAGGGCCACTTGTATCATGGATATTGATGGTATGTTTGCTGCTTCGCAAATATGGAACATATGGCTGATTCTAAGCGTTACTGCTTTTTAGCATAAGCTATAAACATAGGAGTTGTCAACATTGGTTGCTCTAAAAATCATTGTCACAAAAATCACTGAAGTTAATGGTTACTACATCGCAGCGTATGGTTGCCGGCTCAGAAGTATATAGCTTTTGGTTGCTCTATCTAAACCAATCGGTATGATTGGGTGGTTGGTTCCTACGCCCGCAGGTATCGCCGACGTTGAAGCGAATGGTTGCTACCTCGCCATTGTGAAGTGAATAGTTACTTAGAACCGTCCCTGCTCTTTGGCTTCAGCTGCAAACTTCCGTACGTGCACTATGTAATCTAACAAAACTGTTGCGAACGCCGCGTCGAGCACGAACATTGGAATTTTACCTGAAATCGAGATAAAAATAATAATTGTAGTCACAAAAATAAGCTTTTATAGATATGTCTATCACGTTTTATGATTTATCAGAAGGTATAGTATTTTATCTCAAAAATCGGCGCGCGCTTTATTTGTGGTTTGGTTCCCAAACGTTGGTGTACAAACGCTGTGAATGTGTGTGTAAGCACAGGAGCTGTCGATACCGTCCGAGGCAATGGCGACACCGCAAGTGTGAGTGTGTGTGTGTGTTACCACAAGTAGAAGCGTGTCAATAATGAGATAAAAATACTGAGTCTGTAGAATAATGTAAAGTATTTAACAAAAGAAGAATGCTGAAATGTACGGAATATTAGGTTATTACCACAAAAAACTTAAGACACATGTTTAAAACGTATCTAAATGTAATATGCGCTTCCATAATTTCTAACGTGACGATATTCTACACCACGATAATACAGGGTAGTAAAATGTATGGAAACATTGAAGACGCTTTTAAATTTCCGTCTACGATAACATTATAACGTGCACGTATTTCCCTACATTTTATGGACGTGGACGTCCGCCGTAGAAATTATGCACACTGGTGATAATAGGGTATTTTCCAATTCCTGACGGTACGGTTGGCGCAGCGGTTAACCGATTGACTGCTGCGCTGCGTGTCGCGGGTTCGATTCCCGCACGGAACAAATATTGGTATGACCTACAAATAGTTGTTCCGGGTCTGGCTGTTTGTGTATGTGAGTTTAAATGTTTGTAAACGCACCCACAATACAGGAGAAATTCCTAGTGTGGGGCAACGTTTTTTTAAAAAAAACAAAAAACAAACAAACAAAACAATTTAATAAAAACTATTTTAATTTGAAGATTGGGACGATATATTTAACAGAAAAATAATACTTATTATTTACATCCATTTTCTCAATTAAAACGATTAAAATCAAATTTATTTTTCGTTGTTTTGAATTTACGCCAAAACGCTTCTTACGATGACTTTTTATAACGTGACATTGTGACGTCAGCTTTGTGTCAACGGCACCGGTACAAACACTTAGTATGGCGCAGTTTTAGAAGTATTTGTGCAGAGAGGCACCGCACACCAGTAATATCACTTTCTATCCATTAAAAATCTTGTTAATTATAAACTCGACATTCACTTGTTTACTTACTAACTACCTGAGTTTACACAAAGTTGACGTCACATGAGGTCACGTGATAAAAAGTCATCCTAAGGAGCGTTTTGGCGGTAAATTCAAAACAACGAATAATTAATTTGGTTTAAGCCGTTTTTAATTGAGAAAATGGATACAAATCAATTTTATTTTATTTTTCTGTTACTTACATATTTCGTCCCAATCTTCAAATTAGAATAGTTTTTAATAAATTGTAAAAACACTATTCCGTTGTGCACCAACTAAATTTAATGTAGGCTATTGCTATCTTCTTCCTTCTAATGAATCAAGAAAGAGACGGAAATAAAAAGAGCTGTCAAATTTAGTTGAACTAATATTTTCATCGGCGCAACTACGACGAACTAAATACATGCTGAAAATCACGCCTAATTCAACGCAATCGAGACTTAATTTAATTTAACAGTTCTAAAGCGTCACTTGCCAATTTCTTTCATGGTCTCTCAGTAAAAAGTAGCAATACTGTTATTTAGTTTAGGAGGTGAACAGAAGAATCGATACCATTGCCAGTCTAACGTCAAACTACATTCATAATTTTTTTGGAATGTCAAGTTATGTTGACATGCGGGCTCCTAAAACTACTCTACATTAGGCAAGGACTTCCATTTTTCTCATAATACACATCATAAATTCCAATTAAATATTCTTCTGAAAACTAAACAAATAAAAATGGTGCACCTTTGAAAGAGTTAACAAGACTATTTGATATTTTTTAAACGAGAATGATTAAACTGATCCTCTAAAACTTTTTGCGCTTCTAATGATGCACGCTTTTTTAAAATAATTGAGCCTCTTTAGCCATTATAGGATTAAAATTTTAACCAGTGCGCAAACTGTAACCATGAATTCAGGTTATCATTGCAGACCCCCAGCGCAGAAATTTTTCATCGGTTGTACAAAAAAAATCAGGTGCTCCATACATTTTGACCGCGTAGGTACCTATTGCACTTTTCTATGAAACAGCTGATTTTTTTTGTATAACCTACGAAAAGTTTTTTACGCTTGAGGTCTAGCTATATGCTGAATTCATGGTTACAGTTTGCGCACTGGTTAAAAATGTACCCTGTATTAGAAACTTGAATAATATATTTAGCATAGGTAATATGTTCTTAATCAGTCTAAAATATTCCTACCACTGGGACACAGGCCTCCTCTCTTCGAGGTTATAATCTACCAGAGTTCAATGCGGGTATGCAAATGCCACAAGTCTTGGAAAAGGGTATTTTACTCTATATGAGAAAAAATCTAAAAGAGGGGCTTGTGGCTAAGTAACAATTGCTGCACGGGTCGATCGATCAGGTTAAGCTACGCTTGCCGCGGTTGGTCCGTAGATGGGTGACCATCTTTACATACCAAGACCCCGCCGTGCCTCGGAAAGCACGTTAAGCCGTTGGTCCCGGCTGTCATTTGTGGATCTTTGACAGTCGTTACGGGTCGTCAGAAGCCCGAAAGTCTGACAACCAGTCTTACCAAGGGGTATCGTATTACCCAGTTACTGGGTTGTGGAGGTCAGATAGGCAGTCGCTCCATGTAAAATACTGGTATTCAGCTGCATCCGGTTAGACTGGAAGCCGACCCCAACATAGTTGGGAAAAGGCTAGGTAGATGATAATGAGAAAAAATCTAAAAATATATTATTGAGATAGCTCGACCAAAATGCAGACGGAAAATGTTAGTTTTAGTTCATGAAACAACAAAATAAATTTTAAAATACAATTTAAAGATTTCTGCGTTTATAGTAGCCAAAAATAACAATTCTATGAGATTCCATTACATGGCACCTTTTTAAACTAAATTTATTGACTACGAACTTCAACGCATTTGCATTTTGCACTTAAAAATTGTGTACTTAGAAGAAGACTTACCTTTAAGATCGCAGCACATAAGCCATTGGAAGGTAGTGTGTGTTTCGATCTTGCCACCAGAAGTCTGTACCGATCGTGGCTTCAGGAACCAGCAACCAACCTTGTTTTGACCTCTGTAAATTAAAATAAAACAATTGGAAAAAGAACATTAAGATTATTCAATTGAATTTTTTATTGCCTTGCTGGTCTAGCTAGCGTGACTGCCTAGTGTACTGGGCCCCAATTCTGTATGGTTATAATGATTCCCCGCGGAATCTTGCTACGTTGAAACTACTTCAATATCGTGTTTTGTAGTAACCAATGTTCTGTATGTTCCAAGATAGTTTGTCGATATTATTAATACGATATTAGCAGAATTCGTGTGTGATGTAAGGAATTGACGTGGTTTCGAAGTAAGGAATCGTTAAGTGATTATAGTGAATTCGGGCCCTGGTGTGGATCCTAGATCCTATCTCCATGTCGTGTCATTTTTATTGGATTTTTTATTTTGAAATAAGAGCAGGAGACTGCCAAACTGTTGCAGTTTTTAAAAGAAGAATGAAGAACACTATCGTACCACTTTTTCATGCTTGATTATTATTCAAATTAAGTATATTTAATATATACCTAAATAAGCATAATTTTATGTATTTTAGTGATATTTATATTAGGAGTATGTATGTTTGTTTATTCTCATATTGCATGCGTTTATTTAAATCCTACTTCTTACTATCCTACTTTGGCTACGTTCCAAGTTACGATAATATCGATTTGAGCGTGC
Source organism: Polymixis lichenea (assembly GCA_949091785.1). Classification (NCBI taxonomy): domain Eukaryota; kingdom Metazoa; phylum Arthropoda; class Insecta; order Lepidoptera; family Noctuidae; genus Polymixis; species Polymixis lichenea. The sequence continues at coordinate 4,027,659 of OX420958.1, forward strand.
TCACACCCGTTCCGAATTGGCATGAGCACGATAACGATGTCCCGTGAATCATCATAGATGACGTCATGACATGCGCCATCTTGCGATAACGCCGACCATGCGTTATACTAATATCACCGTGAGCGCTGTCAAAAATGACACTCGTGCTGTTATGTTCTGATTCGTATCATAGTTTTAGCTAACTTATAAATAGTGTTTCTGGCTAGAGCCGCCACCTAATCAAATAAGATGAAATTTGTGGTCTAATTGAGTGAGCACTGTTAGCGCGTTCACGAGCGTTCCGTATTGATGACAAAAATGACAGTTCTTAGCTGTCATAATCGTGATATCTAACTCGGAACGCAAATTATCGATGTGAGCGCTCACAGCGCTATTTTTCTAATTCGGAAAGTGGCCTTTATATCCTGCAGTATTATAAATGTGAAAGTTTATATGTTTGGATGTTTGTTACTCAATCATGCAAAAACGGCTGAACGCATTTGGATCAAATGTTGCACACAGATTGTTTATAACCTGAATTAATACAGAGGATACTTTTCATCCCGGTAGTACGTTCCCGTAGTATAATTTCCAACCTCCACGCGAACGAAACCTGTCGAAAGCTAGTAAATGTTTAACTTTTTTATTTACGTTTTCCCTTTTACTGTTATCACGATGTCTACATCTCTTTCCATTCTATCTTCTCTCCTATCGCAGCAGGCTTATCATGACGCTTTTAATTTATATTCTGCTGTAGAATAGAAATCGCTTGTCTACATTTCTCGGTGAAAAACTGACAACTGTCTACACGGAAACGTCATTTTTGTCTAATCTTCCGGCGACAAAACACTTGTCTATGGTTCTCGTGCTAAGCCTGCTGGAAGAGATTTCTGTAGAAATAAGCATTCGTTTTAATCCACCCATACGTGTACCTCATACATCTTCGAATTATAGGCAGAAGAGCTATATTGTGCGCGCAAGCAGGAATTTAAATGATATATGCAAGGAATTTTAACTTGAATCTATTCACAATTAGTGTGAATTCGGCCAGGTGCTTCAGCTTTAAATTTAGCGGTAGGTTATATTGTTTTTATTATTCTGTCTGTTGGTTTAGTCATACCTTCTCTATTTAATAAGGCGATGTGTTTTTTATTTTATTTGTTTTTGTGCTCACACCTTAAACTATTATTATAATTAGTTCTAAACGTGAGGATTTGTAATTGGTTTTCTGGTGACTAGAGTTTCCTTTTTTTTTTGTTTGTTTTTATTAGCTGTAAGTCCTCCATGTTCTTAAATAAATAAATAAATCTGGTTTGTACGTATTTTTCTGTTTCTTTCTTCTTGTCTGTTTATAAATGTGTGTACATAAATGGTTTAATAAGTAAGAAGTATTGATTAGCAGCCCTGACTTAAGATTTGTTTGGGTTGTAATTTGTGTTTTTTATTTCGGGTGGGAAATCATCAAATAACTTCTCCCGCTCTGGGTGGAGCAGGAGGGCGTGTCAGACTTTTACTGACTTTAATGACTAAAACCCACCCGTGTTCCCTCAGTTGCCAGTGTGCCAGGGGCCGCGGTATCTCTCGAACAACCGGCACCCCTGGCAGGCATCGTCCCTTGCGGACCCCACCAGTTGGTGCTGAAATCTTTTTGAGGCGCGCGTGGAACACAACGCGCCGTCAACCCGGGCTTTTTCCTTACCGGACAGCGAGCTACCCATTACTCGCCGTGATGTCATTTGGTTCGTTTGGATCAGTTTCGTTTGTTTTATTTTGTAATAGTATGGTTGATGGCTGAAAAATATTAATTGAATTATGATTGTTTAGAAAAATTCTTGCTCTTAGCGTTCCCTGACGTTGGCTGTTCTAAAAACTTTATAATACAGCTCAAAAAAGTCCGAAGTGAATGGTTACTGAATCGCAGCGAATGGTTGCTGGCTTACCTGACGAGGTCTCTATGCGGCGGGTAGCCAGGTACCGTAACACTGACGCCGCTGCTGATGTAGCTGTAGGGGTCTGACGCCACGACTTGTCCCTCGCGGGACAGTGGGGCGGTACAGCGAAGGATAACGAAATCCCGCGGCGCTATGATGCCACGGCCTCCTCCCGCGGTTACTTGGTAGGACAGGTCTATGCCGGGACCTACTTCCTGTAGGAAACAAAATGACACTCAGAAATAAATGAGAAAAACAGGGAACATGAAGTGAACCACATTTTCTTTTGAGTATATCAAAGTTTTTATTTTTATTTTTGAAAAAACCCCAAATAATAAAATAATCTGTTAGTGGGTACTACTAACTACTACATGCCGTTCCATTCCCTCCCATTGATGACAATGACTATGTCATGAAAAAGATATTCAATGAGATTTTATAAACTTAGAGGTTTGTAATAATCTAATACCTTTAAAAGACCAATTCTTGTATATATTTATATAATATACAACGTGTAACGGCAAGGGTATATACATACCAAGGGCACGGCTTCTTTGGATGATATCAAACAATATTGGAAGGGTTTTTTTAAATTCTATCTCTACATGAAGTTATGAGAATTTTTAATACAATCATTGATACCAGAAACCGACCTTTTCAAATTTAAATAAAAACATCACTCCGAAGAGATTTATCGTGATATTGGCAAGTAACGTGGAAAGTTATTGACATACGTAGTGCGGTGTCACGTTTGTTATGATTTGAATTTAAGAAACATATGAAACCGAAAATTTGGTATCAATTCTTAGAGTATTTTATTTTGAGCTGAAACTATGTATAGTGATTCTATACCAGCTGTTATCTTTAGTGCTTAAGGATAGCAATAGAGTTTCTGTTACACCCTGTATAATCTGAATCTCGGAAACGGTTCCAACGATTTTCATGAAATTTACTATGCAGGGGATTTCGGGGGCGATAAATCGATCTAGTTAGGTTTCACTTTTAGAAAACGAAAAAAAAATTAGTGGGGAGAAAAAAACGATGGTCCCAGTTTATTATTTGTGGCCTCGAGTTGTAACTCTGGCCGTAACAGCTATGTGAACATAATCAAACATTAAGTAAGCTATCACGCCCGTTCTGTCTGGAGGTTTTTATACTGGTATTATGCGTTATAATTTTTTGTTTTTGCTTGATTGTTGAGGAGTTTGTCGTGCCATTTCTTGTTTAGGTAAAGCACTACAAAGTGGTGCAGGGCCGGCGTGCCGGGGGACTGTCTTATGTAATTTTAACGTTAGAAAAATGCTGATTCTCAGCCTAATTTGAAGAAAAAAAAAATTGAACAAAAGCTGTAAAAAAATAAGATACGTACCTTTATAAGTTCGCTCTTCAATATCGTAGGATTCCACTCCGGCAACTTAGTGATATTGTCTTTAAACTCTTGATATAAAAACTTCGGTGGGGCTTCTACAACGCCCTGAAAAAAAAACACATTGACATTTTAGGTATAAAGATTTGAAAGAACGTCACACGAGGACACTGGTCAAAGTTGCCTTAATAGAAAATGGTCTATGGAATAATAGAAATTAAATTTATGTATTTTGATGCATGGACACATGTATACCAAAGTAACAAACATTTGTATTTCGACGAAAGCGAAATCAGACGTCTCTGTGAGAAATTATATCTGGTTTTGAAGCCCGAAAGTTTGTCAACCAGTCTTAAAAACTAAAAAAAAAACTCAAAGCGTTTATTTCAATTAAACCATTGACAGGCACTTTTGTACTGTCAAAAAGGCGATCAGTTGGAAAGTTGAAGTTAGTTGCCCATTCCAAAACGTAGATCTCTATGGAGAAGAACGGGCAAGAAATTCCACGGACACTCTTTTAAAATCAAGTTGAATATTACAAAATCTTGGGAACATTATTCTTGTTGCTTCTGTATGTGAGAACAAGGTAAAAAAAAAAAAAAAACAATTCTAAATACAAGATAAAAATAAGCCCTGGAAGTTAGGAGATGACCAGACTCAACCGACAGCGCCCGTTCACGAACTTGATGCGTGGATCAGCACCATCCAGCTCAACCATTTTGTAGGGAACCGAATGATCCAACACACGCGCCACCATCAGTGAGTCACTTACTAAGGGATTTCGTGTTACCCAGTAACTGGGTTGTGGACCCTAGACAGGCAGTCGCACCATATAAAATACTGGTAGGTATTCAGCTGGATCCGGTTAGATTGGAAGCCGACCCCAACATAGTAGGGAAAAGGCTGGGCAGATGATGGTGAAATTTACTTCGTTTATCAAACAATTTAATATTCTACTTGTTAGCGAATCGATGGTAAAAAAAAAATCAAACGTCTTTGGCCCAGAATTTAGCTGCACGAACTCCGCTCACCGACGCAGTCATAAGATCGTCAAATGCACAGGTGACAGCATGCGCCGCAGTATGGAAGGTGGGCCATTGTCTGTGGGGAGATGCTGCATACGCACTTGAGATCTGAGCCGTCCATGAACTCATCTGTGGAGATTATCTTTGCTCCGGCCGACTTGGGTTCGAAGTCTATTAAAAAAATTCAAGTCAGTCACGGTAACGCGGCGGAGTGTCTCGGATGGTTCACCATATAAAACTTTTTCGGCTCTTTAGCCTCTGGGGCACTGAGACTTAGTTGTGCATTGGGTGACGTGAGTCAATCTGTAGTTTCGCCCTTTCAATACGGCTGGCTATGGTCCTGCGAATGACTGGAGGTACAATAAGACAACCACTAATAATCACGGCACGTCTCATTTAGAGGTTTATCCACTAGGTCAGCGTGGGCAGAACGGTTCCATACTGGACAGCAGCGGCGAGGTGTCAACTTTTCTAAAAGAGAAGCCGAAGCGACTCCGGTTTTAACTTTCTGACTTATCAATAAGAATACTTAGGTACTATCAATAATAAATTAATATAGGAATAGGTACAAAGAATCGAATACAATAAAATTGAACAGCTGAAAACCAAATAAAATGTGCAATATTCCTCCATCTCATTCTCGCTGAAGCATTTTTCTATGTCTGTCTCTGTCATAACACTTATAACTCGTTGTACAGCGGCTTGCTCTCGTCCATACCAAGCGATGCCACGTGTCCTAAAGTGACATCTTGACGGAATGGGTATTGTATGAATTTTTAGTTCCCGATTATGACGTTTTGGCGCCGGATTAATTAAGAACACATTTTTTTGTAATACACAGCTAAAATAAACGATTTTGTTGTTTGAATGTTATGGTGAATTATATACCCGTAGTGTAACTATAGTTTTTGGCAATAGTAGACACTATTAACGTGCCATTTTTCAAAAGCGGTAGAGATGCGAATCACCGAAGGGAAGCCGGTAAGAATCGTGTTATATGATGCTTTCGCCACTGCTGGACAGGCATATTCACCAGCGGAAAAGTGCAAGACTGCCATTCGAGTTGTTCGTAGGACTTTAATATTGAAATTGTGTATTTCAGACCGGTTAGAAACATTCGTGATAGTAGTCATCATGACTGACCTAAAAATAAGCTAATAGAATAAATCTAACCTTAATCCGCTTAAATTAGAGTTATAATAATCAAATGCGTGCTATCTCCTAATCCGAATTAGAACACGCACGTATAATTAAATTTTGATACATTATCAGTTAAGATTATTAATTAAAATACATTGTCATTAAATAGTTCCTGCATATTAAATATTGCTTGATAAATCATAGTTTTAAATCATCAGTAGATTAGCTATACCAAATGGACAAATTCATAAGGCCCATGTAGGTTTATCATTATCTGCCTAGCTTTTCTTATCGCGACTATAATGGGGTCGACTTCTAATCTAACCAGAAGCAGCTGAATACCCTGAATGATCACCCATCCACGGACCAACCGTGGCAAGGTTAACCTGATCGATCAACCCGTGCGGATGTTATTTAAATTTAATTAAGTATTTATTTACTACCCTACTGTATTCGGAATAAAGTTCAAAATATATGTATCGACAGTTCAGCCTTGGACTAAAGACCTGCACCTTAATTACGTAACACACTATCAATAAGAATCTTAATTATTTTGAAGGATATCGATATCCATTACTTCATATGCTCGAAAAAATTGTCTGCTCAACAAAGTAACGTAATGAATATTGTTGAACTGTTAAAATATAAGCCATACCTACTATTCGGTAATAGGTAACACGAGCTGGTGTCACCCAGCCTGCCAGGGTCGCGGATTTGTTCGAAAGAGTTACCGTGGCCCCGGCACAGACAACTGAAGGAACACGGGTGGGTTTTAGTCAGTAAAAGTCTGACACGCCCTCCCGCTTCGCCCAGGGCCTGCATTCACTATGGCCACTTAAGAGCATTCTTCCCACGCGGGCTGGCAACGGCGCATTTATTACAGTTTTTCGTGACAGCCGCTCAGGGTGACAGCCGCGTGACGCCCCTATTAAAGTAACCATTTTTTTTTCAGGCATGCACTAGATCGTTGGTATTTTCAAGTTTGTATTCTATTTCTTTTACAGTTATTTTGGTATTTAGTTATAAAAATCGACATACCGTCAATTATTTTGTATGTGCATTACTTAGTACGATTTATTATTTTTATGAAAGAGTACATATTTAAAATAATTAAAATAACAAAGATCTAGTGTTTGGTTGAAAAAAAAAGTGGTACTTTTTTTGTATTTAATGAAATAATCACGAAAAACTACTATAAATGCGTTGTTGCCAGCCCGCGTGGAATTAACGTTCTTAACGATTCTTTACTCGTAACTACGTCAGTCACACACGAATTCTGCTAACATCGTATTAATAATATCGACAAATTGTCTTGTAACATACAGAATATGACATTTCGATTCCTTACCGTTACATTGGTTTCTAAAAAAAGATATTGACGTAGTTTGAACGTAGTAAGATTCCGCGAGGAATCATTATAACGATACATAATTGGGGCCCTGAGCGGGACAAGTCATTTGATTTGTTTGTCTGTTATTAATTTTAAAAAGGTTATCAAAATTCCGCCGGGAATCAGTATAACGATACAGAATTGAGACCCTAAGCGAGGGAAGTCATTTGATTTGATTTGTTTGTCTGTTATTAATTTTAAAAAGTTTATCATACGACTGATGAATTTTTAAATGACAAACTTATGTAGACTTATATATTTGGCTGAATATTATGACTAATTGTAATTTATAATTATTTATTTATGCATTGACTGTAGAAATTATTCCACATTGCGACATTAAAAAAAAATCATAATTCTATTAATTTTGACATGCCAACCAAATAATTTATGTTTACCTCTCGCATGGTCATCATTTTATTTCGCATGCAACCATATTTGAACGCCTCTTGGCATAACATAGCGAGCTATGACTTTAATTTAAGAACGGTATACAGTACCTATTTTACACAAATAAAAATGACTTGATTTGATGATTTCCCACCCAAAAAAAAAAAGGAAAAATACGCAATTTTTAAATTTACGCAATTACAATAGGTTTTGTAATAAGACCGATATCTTTATAATACTTACAGTAAACCTATAGACCTTCCCAAACTGTTCGGTCTTCTTGGACTCCACAATGTCTCCTTTCAAGCCTTTCTTCTCGAGAGTCCAGTTTGGAAGGTTCACGATACGCCACGCGTTGTGCATGCTCTCCTGCGCTTGAGCTTTGTATTCGTCTATCTGTGGAGAAGAGGAGGCATATATTAACATCATAAAACGCTTGTATAACCTAAAGGTGGAAGGAAGGAGAAGGTAAGAGATTACACATCATCATCATTTCAGCCGAAAGACGTCCACTGCTGGACATAGGGCTCCTCCAGAAGGCGGGGTTTTGCCATAATCGCCACGCTTGGCAGACGGGTTGGCGATCGCAGTAAGGTGGTAAAATGCATGGAGAACGCTACTGCTCATTCTCTGGTAAGTCCCTTAGTTCTACGACACCCACGGGAGGAAATGGGATGGTGCAAATTTTTGAAAATATGAATTTTAAAATATATCCTAAGTACTAACTTTCGTTATACAAGGTGTTAAAAAATTAATGTTTAAAAATTTAAGGAGTTGTTTAAAATGACATTCAAAACATAATCACTAAAACAATATTTATACACAACAATCCGTTTCAAAGTTATGCAATATTTTCCCTACGCACTAATTATTAAAAAATGCACATGCGCAACGTACCTACACCGTGTAGGCACAGAAAGCTGCGCAAGCGAGACGAGCGCGTTGTCAAATACCTACGTAAACAGCTGATTCAAATTTTCCATCACATTTCTCAGACTTTGGACTGGCAATTTATCGAACTTACCAACAATTAAAATCGCTCATTTTTTTATTGCAATATTATTGGTTTTTGATACCGAGCAAGTACACGAAATTCGGAACATTAATTTTTTAACACCTTAAATAAGTAATTCTTGTGGAAAATTTTATGCTTCTAGACCTAGCAGTTTAGACTGTGCATTGTCTTTCGTTAGGGAATGACCCATAAAGGGATTAAATAGGGAATGAAACTTTGTATGGAAGTTCGTAAATTTTGCCGATGGGTTACGCCATCGGGAAGACCGTTTAAATGAGTTATATCTAAAAGTGTTAATCAATAGAGGCGCCAGTCTATTGTTAATATATTAAGAGTGCACATGTCGGGTGCACTCTTAATATCGGGTTTAACGTTCTACAAAAGCAGCCTGTGGGCCAGCTACACGTGGGAAATAATGGACGCCCTGAGGATCCGATACAATAACAGCTTCACACTTTAAAAATAATTGGCTTTTACAATGTTTTCGAATTAAAGTAGGGCCCATACCTACAGTAGGTATAGAGACCTACTGAAATTTGAAAACATTGTATTGTAGGACAGTGTTAACCTGTTAACACTCAACAATTACCAGATACTTAATAAAATAAAAAATGTAGCCTAGAAATCTACAGTTTACAATGCCTACAACATTCTCACATTTACAAAATATAAATTAAAGAATTATAAAAAAGGAAAAACTTTTTTAAGCCTAATGGCATGATTAATATTACAAACTCTAAATTAAGAGTTAAAATTACAATTCTGGGTATATAATGTCAAATAATGAGAAGATTATGTCAAAGAAGTAAGTACCTGTGTCAAAATAAATATATTTGTTTTGCAATAAACTGCTTTTATTCTACAATCACATCCAGGACAAACCACCAATTGTGAGAAGCAAACTGTGTGATGAGAAGCATCCACCATTTCGTTAAAGCCTAGGAACATTTGCGTCCCGGGCGTGATCTGCAGTGGCCTATATGGAAAGCTTTCAATCGATTGCGTACCCAAATAGGCCGCTGTAGACACAATTTGTCAAACTGGGGGATTACTGACTCAACCAACACCCAGTACGATGCACCCATGCATCGTACATACTTGCTGAAGTGCCATAAGTGCCCGTTCACCGTGCACCTTAGATAATCTAAATAATGCCACTAACGCCACAATAAACGTGGCCATATACTGGGCTCAAAATATTTATTTAAAAAAGTGTACGTGTACCATCGACACGAAAAGAAGAAACAAGATCCTCCAGTTATTATGATGAAGTTTAATCGAAATAAACGCTGTTATTAATAGACCCGAAATTCATCATAACCTTGTGACTTTTCTAGTTTTTTTGCCTTAGTTTTGCTGATTGGCCTACTTCTCAATACTCAATACTCATTATCTTTATTGCTTTACCATAATGTATACTGAGGTGGTAACTATATAATTGAGATCATTATAGGCCCTGTAGGGCACAGCAAAAGGGTATGAGGGAGGAAGCCCTGTTTTAGGAGATTGTGAATAATTATTACTGCAGTATTATTTAATTTCCTTTATTTCGTTAATTAGTACATACAAATTATATTTTTAAATATTCGAATATAAAAAATATATATAAAAACATTACTTTAATTGAATTTATTATTATTGCTATCATAATTCATTGTTACTTTAGTTATATTATTTATTATTGTAATATTATTTATTTATAATTGCCATATCGTTAATATATATTAATATATATTAAACATACCTATATATTGCGTGATTATGATTATTTTTTGTTATAAATTATGATTCTTCTATTATTTTTATTATATTACTAATTTCCTTAGCATATACTATACACATTTCTTCTATTATTTATGTTTATTATTAAAATATTCATCTAGTGAATCTAGTTAATAATAGCTAGCTAATTTGTTTATTTTATTTTTTTAAGTTTTGTGATAAATAAATTGAACTTTTCTTCTTTATTTATTATGTCTGGCAGTTCGTTGTATATTTTTATAGACATTACGTAGGGACTTGTGGAATGCATTTTTAGCTTGGATGTTGGTATGTTTAGCCTAGATCGGTGCCTAAGTGTGTACTGTGATTGGATTCGCGTTTAGTGTAGAACTCTTGATGCTTACGGACAAATTTACATATTTCTAGAATGTAAATACTGGGGAGGGTTAGAATATTATGTTTTAGGTAATACAGTTTAGAGCTGTCAGTTTGATCAATATTTACCAAGATTCTAACTAGTTTCTTTTGTAGGGTAAAGAGTGTCAGTGCATCTGTACTATTTCCCCAGAGGGTTACGCCGTAGCTAAGCCATGCATTGGCGTACGCGTAATAGGTGGTGAGAGCAGTTTGAAGATCGGTTGTCTTTTTAATTTCGCGGACAGCGTATGAAATCATCTTTCCTAAATCTATGGTAATCTAGACTCAAGGCTAGAGTACTAGGTAATACGATTTATGAGTGACATATCTCGGCCTTATTGTGACATAAGATATATTTACATAGAAACTATCTTGGGCATAGATTATTTTATCTAAAACATGTTGGCATGGCCAGTGTTGATAAGGTAATTACTTGACTTAATTTTGTAAATATAATCCCTAGCTTATCATTTAGAAAATGTATTTATTATATGCCTACTAACATTTTAGAAGTGACTTACACTATCATGAAAATACAAGGTAGCAAGGACATCGACGCGCAAATTGTAACCATCAATTCAGCAGGTAGTTCTAGAGCCCACTGCGCAGTAATTTATACGTAAACAGGGTACATTTTTTACCAGTGCGAAAACTGCGGTCCGTCCCACTAGTCCCATTGACCCAGTCCCATGATGTGACAAGTGGGATAATATGTCCCACTAGTCCCATGGGACAACTGATACTAACATATTTTTAAATTATTTCCCATTAGTCCCATGGGACAAGTGATACCATGAATTTAGCATATCATTCGGTAGATTGTAAAACCTACTGAGTCGACATTTTTCGTCGGTAATCTGCTTTTAAAATTAGTTGTTCTATAATTTTGAGGTATTGAACTATTCTATGACAGCAGTTTTACTATACAGGATAAAATTTTAACCAGTGCGCAAACTGTAACTATGAATTTAGCATATCGCACACCTAGATCTAAAGGGAGCTAAGTGCTCTCAAAACAGTGTATGAAAATATCTTTAAAAAACCGGCATGTCCTAGAACCAGAAATCCGAAGACATGTGACGGTGGATTATGGCCCACTCCCTCTCATAGATAAGAGGCATGTTTCCCAACAGTGGGAACATTATAAATATTTGAATTTGAAACAAATTATATGGTGATTATGCAGTAGTTTAGAGCAGGCGATTTACAATCGTCAACCTCTTCTTAATATGACAATAGACGCTCAAATTCTATTCTAAAACGACTTACTGTCAACCATTCAGCATGGAACTCCTCCGGCTGAGCACTATTGAAGAGCAGTTTCATCCAGTTGGCAACAGAGAAGCCAATCTTGCTCAATTTCCCCTCATACTCCTCTTGAGTCTTCGCTTTCTCTAGTTCTTCAACATGCTTCTCTATTTCCGGGTCGTTTATAGCCGGTAGGGCTGAAGGTGAAGCCGCCATCTTGGATTTTTTGTTTTTGTTCTTTTTTTAAGTAACTGTCACTTTTATTTTATTTTTATGCACTGGTTACTGGACTGTTGAATTGTTTTTTTTTTAATTAGATACACAACCGTTATAGTAAAAATACGTGTTTATTTCTTGTTTAAGAAAAATCTTTGTCTTTTATGAAGATTTATAATAAGTTAACTGTTAGTTAAGTTTTCAACAACCTCTCGTCATAATATACCTTTGTATGGAAAATTTTAGTAGTTACTTAAATCGCAAACACAATCAAAGTATTTAATTTAAATACACTGTCAATTTTATAGTTTCATAAGTAAATTTATTGATACCACTGACGTGACCTAAAAGGTCCAAATCCTTGTTTACAATTGATGTTCATTCCTCACAAACATCAACTTTATGATAGTGTAAATTCAATTGATTTCAGAATGAATAGTAGGTACAGTTGAAAAAAAGGACATCGAAAATGTTGAAATTGCAAAATTGAACTTTATGTGTTTAAATCAAAGTAATTTGTCATAAAACACATCACTGTTTACCTTTTTGGGAAATTAAATAGTGAATGCAAAATACGATATTTATTATCAAATAAATATTGTATTTTGCATTCACAATTTTTTACTGACGTAGTTATGAGCTAAATATAAATTTAGCTCATAACTACGCACTAAAAATCCTTGAGTTTACTTAAGAATTTAATAGTTTTATTTTGAGTTGCATCTGGTCAAGCAGGAAGCCTACTTGAACTTGCATAAGTAGTTAGAGGTTATTGTGATGACGTTAAATACGTATTTACTCGTTTCTTATCGTCGATAGTGGAAGCTGTGGTGACGGCCCCGATTTACGAGTTGAAGTTCATGGGTTCGAGCCCAGGCAGGAGCTTTACTTTGCGTAAATAATTTCATCACCGATGCTCTCAAAACGGTGAAGGAAAACTCTCTCGAAGAGTGGAGGTCTATGTCCCAGCAGGGGAAACAATATAGGCCAGAACACTGCTCTATGAATGGTCTGTAGACTGTACCACACCGTTAAATGAGACCACAGATTTCAGATACACTGTATAAACAGCGGTATTTACACAGGGGTCAAAGAGCGCAATAACCATTATAGTAAATGTTTCATTGGGCATTTCAGATACACTCTGTATAAACAGCGGTATTTACACAAGGGTCAAAGAGCGCAATAACCATTATAGTAAAGGTTTCATTGGGCATTTGTGTCTCAATATAGTACAGGGTATATTTTTAACCAGTGCGCAAACTGTAACCATGAATTCAGCATATCATTCTAGACCCCCGGGCGTGGTAAAAATTTTCGTCGGTTATACAAAAAAATATCAGCTGTTTCATAGAAAAGGGATATATCTACGCGGTCAAAATGTATAGAACAGCTGATTTTTTTTTGTATAACAGACGAAACCTTTCTACGCTGGGGGTCTAGAATGATATGCTGAATTCATGGTTACAGTTTGCGCACTGGTTAAAAATTTATCCTGTATAGTTAAAATGTCAAATAAGTATAATATTGAACAGTTTGTTGAAAGACAAAGTCGTTTCACTTAGTAAACGGGTCAAGGTTGGACTAACAATGATTAATTGTTGATAATAAGTATTGGTTACTACTTTACATTGTAGAAATATCGAAAAACTAATTAAATTAGAGAAAAAAACTAGCTTTTGGCACTGAATGAAATATTAGGTTTATTTATTTTCTCTCACTTTGTTATTGTAGCACTTAGGAAGTTTAAGAAACATTGGATTCAAATTGTTGAACTTTTTAAAATGCTATACTTATAACCATTTTAATTATGTAGATATATCAATAAAGACTCAATGCAATCAATAAAAATAATAAATGACTTTATGTTAATTATAATTAAATGCCAAAACAAACCCAAATGGGAAAGACTCTCAAGACCCAGAAAATTATACTTCCTGAATTTACGTCCGAAATTATATCCTCTAAAATTGTGCACTTTTTACACTCTCTAGATTTAAGCACTTTCCATTTACACCCCATTGAAATCCATAAAAGGCAAAGTAAGGTTTACACTTTCGTTTGCCCCTGGACTTATTCCAAAAACACTAACTAAAAAGTTTTACAACTTTACATTTGATTAATTATTAAATCTTCATAAAAAACATTTTATTTTAATGTTATATTTTGTTATTAGTAAAATAATATTTAAATAATCACGTGTTTTTAATCAAACGGTTGTGCGAAGCGTGATCACTGCGTCAAATACAGTGATAAACTGTCACATATCATTTTTGTATAGTGTATGTACGCTTTTGCGTTATCTATAAGTAGGCGTTAGTTGATATGGTATGATCGGGTGGACAAGTGTTTTTAGATAAAAAAAAATTAAACGTCACCAAGCGGTTGGTCGACTCTTCGACTTCACGTGTCCAGAGCGCTGGCCTATTTTTTGGCCAAAGAATCAGCATTGCCATATAACGTGGCAATGCTGCCAGCCTTTTGGGCAATTTTCCTTTTGACAACGAGAATAAAGATTAAGATTTAAATTTTGTACTAAATTTTACTCCAACGGTTTCCCTTTTTTGTATAGTACTTTTTACTTAGGTACATGTTTTTTTTTAATACTTATATTATCACGACTCAACCAACTTTATTAAGAATTTGCACGAGACCAACGAGGACAGACAACCTAGAGATAGTACTCGTAGGAAAGACTTACCTTCGACAATCCAACCGAAATTGAACGTGGTTCATCATAGTCCTAGAGTTCAATCTGTCTTTTTATACAACAAGTTGCCAATAGAATTTAAAAGTATGAAAAACATTAACTTATTCAAGAGCAAATTAAAGACATATTTATTGAGGAAGGGCTATTACAATATCGATGAGTTCATAGATGATAAACGACAGCCACAATCAAATTATTTGAGAATCATTTTGTTATTATTTGTTTATGAACTTAAAATTTTATTTTGATCAATGATTTGTTGGTGTTATATTTTAAATGCGTAATTAATTTTAAATATGAATGTACTCAATGTTTTTATATTTTATTTTACTATTATTTTATCTCTCATTAATGTAATTTTCAATTTTCAACACAATGTATTTTGTTATGAAATAAATGACTTATTATGACTTATGCGGTTATTATTATAATACTTATTTTGAGAATAAATATCGATGGCTTTAAGAGTAGAGAAACGATAGTCGGACTGTATGATTTTTTTTTTTTGAGGGTGGTAAATCATCAAATAACTTTTCCCGCTATGGGTTTTTTTTTGGGGCGGGAAATCATCAAATTACTTCTCCCGCTCTGGGCGGAGCGGGAGGGCGTATCAAACTTTTACTGACAAAAACCCACCCGTGTTCCCTCAGTTGTCTGTGTGCCAGCTGCCAGGGGTAACGGTATCTCTTTTGAACAACCCGCACCTCTGGCAGGCATAGGTCCTTGCGGACCCCACCAATTGCTGCTGATATCTCTTTGAGGCAAGATGATATGGTGAGGAAGGGAGTGACAACCGAGATGGCGACTGACACAGAAGTATGGAAGAAAAACTCATGTTACGCTAACCACCATTAAATTGGGAAAATGGCAGGAGAATGAAGACGATTTATTTCATGTGGTCCATATTGAATTCAAATAACAGTTTCTAAGATTGCAAACCGAGTTACTTTGGCGAGCAAGAGGTCAACCGATAAAACAGCAATCAAACCCACAAACTAGGTCAAATAGGAACAGACATAATAACAGACACTAAATACATACCTACGGATTATACAGGGTGTAAAAAGACAAATCACATAGCCGTCAACTATGCTTTCTGTACGTGAAACTAAGTAAATAACATGGCACTAAAATAATTGGTGGGAAACGACTTTTATTTTATGTGTCAAAAGTAGTTTTTTTTGTATTTTATATTTTTATTACTAAACTAGTTGTGCCCGCGACTTCGTCCGCGTGGATTTTTTTTTTAAATTTCATTGCTCCTCAGTTCCTATTAGTTGCAGCGTGATGTTATATAGCCTATGTCACTCAGTAAACATGTAGCTTTCTAATGGTGAAAGAATTTTTGAAATCGGCCCAGTAGTTTTTGAGTTTATTCGTAACAAACATACAAAAATACGCAGGTTTCCTCTTTATATTTCAAGAATTTTTCTAAAATAAAAGTAATCAATAAAAGTGCCAATGAAAGTCCCGTCAAAAACGGTCCAGCCATTTCAGAGATTAGCGGGAACAGACAGACAGACAAACAAAAATTGTAAAAAATGTTATTTTGGTATATGTACCGTATATACAGGGTTATTTGTAAAACACCGGTAACCTCTCAGGACTATATTACTAACATCATAAACAACAACTTTTGTTCTACGACTTTTTACAAAACATAATACATTTACCAAAAACAAACCTTAAATATTTCGTTGTCCTATGTAACACATTTCAAGTCTGTATTTTGCTGTACCTACATACATTGCCGCGCACTGTCCTCGTAGTAATACTTTTGGGTTAGTAACTCGCTACGCTACGGTTCCCGCCTTTTTACGCAAAAGCCAAATTATACCTACAATCGAACATTTGAAATGGAAATAACCTTGATATTTCACGGTACCTATGCACTAAACACCGTAATGAAAACAAACTAACAATGACATCTCACATTTTCTGTAAAGTTACAACGGTATAGCACTTGATAAAAGTATTTTGAATACGTACGTTTGGGAATCGTATGGCGTATTAGCGACACGCTTCCGAAACATTGTCATCACATCTAGCTAGCATTCGCACCATTTCCGTGTACTCGACATTGGAATATTGATACGCCATCATGTAAAGATAATTACGTATACGTCTGCACTGCCGAATTTCACTACACGGACCCGTAATGACGCGACGCAAGCGCATCAAAGCAAACGAATGACTGAAGGCCGCCCGTAAATAGGTCAAGTTCAAGCGCCCCCGCCGCCCCCTACCCCGCTCCCCTCGCTATTGTCGGTACTACCTATCGCTTTCTTTTGCTTCGCATAGACTTCGTAACATTTAGAGTGTTGAATTTAAATATTTTTATTTTTGTATGTAAATCTGATGAATTAAAATATGATGAATTTTGAAAAGTCATAGAACAAAAGTTGTTGATTATGATGTTAGTAACGTAGTCCTGAGAGGTTAACGGTGTTTTACAAATAACCCTGTATAATCATATATGCATGTAGCAAAAAGCGGTTATTCTGATATTACAAACAGACACTTCAATTTTATTTATATGTATAGAAGATACATATACATATGGGCCTGCTCTTGACCTCGATCACGCCTCATGGAAAGCGGTTGATGAGGTGTATGTTTGCGGTAGTGCGCAATATAACGCACACAAAACATTTTACTTATAGGTGCATGTATTGGGCACGCCACGATTGCGGCGGTAAGACCCCTCTTTGAGGAGTGGATTGAGGGGCGCCACGGCGTCCTCAGCTTCCGCCTGACGCAGGTCTTCACCGGACACGGTTGTTTCGGGAGATTCTTGTTTCGTATAAGGCGAGAGGAAACGCCCGGGTGTTTCCATTGCGTAGATCGCCCTGAGGACACGGTGGAGCATAAGGTGGAGATCTGCCCGGCTTGGGCGGAGAGCCACCGTGTCGTCGTGGAGGCGATCGGCGGCGGCTATCTCTCGCGTCCGGCCCTGGGGGCCTACTCTCTAAGCATGAAATCTGTAATCTCGGTCGAAGTTACGGGCGTTTCCTACTCCGTTTTACTTACGGACCTATGATTAGTTTGAGGCCCAAACTAAGAATGAATTACTACACGATTTGACAGTTGTCCCTACTCCCTATATGGTTTTACCTGACCAAAAAGTAGCTGTAGGAGTCACTTTGAAGTTACGAACTATTTTCGGACGGGCCCGTATTTTCGTTGACGAAGTTAGAGAGGCTACTCTCTAACTTCGTCAACGAAAATACGGGACACGGTGGAGCATACGGTGGAAGTCTGCCCGGCTTGGGTGGAGCACCGCCCTGTCCTCGTGGAGGCGATCGGCGGTGGCGATCTCTCGCGTCCGGCCCTGGTCCAGGCCATGGTACGGAGCAAGAGTGCATGGGTAGCAGTCACCTCTTTCTGCGAAGCAGTAATGCTCGCGAAGAGGGAGGCGGCGCACGTGGGAGAAAGAGAGGCAGTATAATTATGCGGCCTCACGGTCCTAGTCGCTGCAGGAGACACCCTGGGCGTCGGGAATCCCAGGCTGATTCCCGGCCAGAGGTCAAGGGGGTATTTCAAGTTGTGTTTTATCATTAAAACCTTGTTTTCGTAAAAAAAAAATATGAGTAAACATTGGAATTGTCACCTTCATTATCTTCGTAACCAGAAGTTTCTCAGGTATGGTTCAGTACAAAAAAAATATGCTTTTATTGACGGGGAGTACAAGTGACTCTCAGCTTCGTTAAGTGTCTTTTTACACCCGATAATAATAAACAAACAACGTATTGTAGACCTTGCATTTCAATGACCGGTCCGAGCTAAAAGTGCACCTGATGGCATTAATTTGCATATTTTGCATACAGGTAGTCGGCACGGGCTTGCGGACGGCGAGTAATGGGTAGCTCGCTGTCCGGTAAGGACCAAGCCCGGGTCGACGGCGCGTTGTGTTCCACGCGCGCCTCAAAGAGATGTCAGCACCAACTGATGGGACCCGCAAGGGCCGATGCCTGCCAGGGGTGCGGGTTGTTCGAAAGAGATATCGCGGCCCCTGGCACACAGGCAACTGAGGGAACATGGGTGGGTTTTAGTCAGTAAAAGTCTGACACGCCCTCCTGCTCCATCCAGAGCGGGAGAAGTTATTTGATGATTTCCCATCCAGAAAAAAAAACATGCCGCTGAATACCAATATTGACCTAATTATGTTCAAATATGGAGATAAAAATAGATAAGTATCTTTCATAAGGTACTGTATCTTGTATTATTTATATCTTTACTAGACTCAACTTTGAAAAACCGGCGACTAAATTTTCTTTCACGTATAATAAATATTCTAATAAATCGTACAGCTACGAACCTCAAATACGCCAATATAAATTACAACAAAAAGAAAACAATTCAAAGTCCAGTCACGTGAGGCCGACAAAAATAGCACAGCACAATTATTTTTAACAAAACAACACTTTGTCCGCAACTGTACCGATAACTTCAAAAATCTTAAGATTATCAATACGATTAATATTTTACTGTATAGTATTCAATATTGTACAGATTTCTGTAATATTCTCGTGTTTATTCACTCGTTTACCGTTATGTAAAGACTTATTCAACGCGCGCTAGGTACGCGACTGCGAAGCCACGCGGGTTTGTACGAATTATAAGCTAATTGTTGTACACTGCCGTGCAAATTCAATGGAACACTATTGTGCGTTGGACGGGAAAAACGTGTTTTTGTTTACGGCTTTACCTAGCTCTCCCTAAGCAGATTAGTGAGCACGTGAGCATAACAACAAGAATTTGGCTGAACTTAAGCGGGATTTTAGTTTTAATTGTATGTTCGTTTCCCGAAGCCCCTAAGGAAAATAACTTTATAAAATATATTTGCTAAAAAAAATACATTATTTTTACGACTTTCTTATACTTAATTTACATTTTTATTCGGTTTCAACAGAAACAGCATTGTCTATAAAACATAAATGAAAAATGTGTAAAACGCACACACTAGAGTACTTTACATTACCGTTTTAAGATCATAAACCAAATTTTGGCAAATAAAAAATGAATTTTATTTTGAATTTCATTTAAAAAAACATGTAAAAAGGTTGCATAATTTCGATGTGTAATTTTTTGCTGAATTAGGCCTAAAATTAATGAGACTTAATTAATTATGATTGTTCCAACAGCTGTAAAAGCAAGGTTAATGTTTAAAAATGTGCGTATTCACGTGTTAGACTTACGCACAAAGATATCTTATCAAATGCGTTATCACTACACGTGGTTATTTAGTTCAACGGCGCGCGGCGTTTAGAATTGTTACAACGCTGTTTCTTTCGGCCCTTTAAGGGAAAGTGAAAGTACGGTCTGCATTACCTGACCCCTATTAAAAATCAAGAAGAGGGACTAGGGGTCGGGTTATGGGAGTCACTGAGTGAACAGATATAGAAATGTTATCGACACGTTTTATTTATTTGGAAAAGGCTGTGAGCTTCATGACGTCACGTCCGCTACCTGACGGCGCGGGGCGCTCAGCAGACGAGCGTTTAGTAAAAGGCGTATCACGAGTGGATGGAGCTCATTCCGATCCAGCCCGTCCCTTGCTGGCTCTCTTCCAGCGACGCCCTTAGCCAAGGTCTGTTCCTCACAGGAGCTGCTCTTAGCGTGTAGTCGCTTAGTTTTAAGTTTTGAAGCCCTGGCTGGAGGCCTTAATTTATATTTAAAGTCTTTCCATTCCATCTATGTAAACTCCGTACTGATTGTAACATCCACACACCACCTTCATTAGCGCACTAGTACATCTCGCTTTGCTTATGCTATGGTGTCACAATCAGCGGAGAATAGTATTGGTCATCTTTTGACACGCTGGACGTTATGTTCCAGGGTCCAAAGTTCCGACCAACATCCATCGTTATCGGTGGCATCCGTACACTGTTTTACGGGCCACGTAAACCCTTTCCGTCACATTGGCAGCCACAGGCAAATCCGGTTAAGTAGCCGACAACAAGTTTGCTCCGAAATGTCAATCCCAAAAATAAAATAAAAAGAAGAGTGGATGAAGCCAGTTTACGCGCAGTTCACAACGAGTCAACAACTGTCTACAAGTATTCACGTACAGTCTGTGAAAAAGTAACATGTATCAACGTGTGCACGCGGAAAAATCATTAAAATTCCACGTGAAAAATTACGTTAAGTAATTTGAGACGTCATGTCTTTGTTACTAAATAACGGTGTGTTATCTGTGCTCATTTGGATTAACACAAAATATAGAGATAACACGTATCAGGAATTAGTAGACGGATTCATTTGCGTAATTACGAAATGCTATGCGAATTAATACACTGTCGAAGTACCTACCAGTGGCGAAAGCATCATATAACACGATTACTGCCGGCTTCCCTTCGGGAAGCATTCGTATTCGCATCGGCAACTCTATCGCTATTAAAAAATGGCACGTCAATAGTGGCTACTATTGTCAAAAAATATATTTACACTACGGGTATTTAATTCACCATTACATTCAAACAATAAAAATGGTTCTTTTTAGCTTTGTATCACAAGCAAAAAATATTCTACATTTACTCGCCGCCAAAACGTCATAATCGGGTACAAGCGAGCAAGCTGCTGTACAACTGGTTAAGACAGAGACAAATATAGAAAAATGCGTCAGCGAGAACGAGATGGAGGAATATTGCACATTTTATTTGGTTTTTAGCTGTTAAATTTAATTGTATTAATTTTTTTACATTCCTATATTAATTTTAGAATTATAGTAAGTATTCTTTATTGATAAGTCAGTAAGTTAAAGCCGACTTCGCTTCTGCTTCTCTCTTAGAAAAGTTGACACCTCGCCGCTAGTACCTACTCTAATGTAGAAGTCGGCTTCCAGTCTAACCAAATTAAGCTGAATACCAGTATTTTACATGTACCATCAACCATGTACCAAAATTTACATTAAGGTGATGAAAAAATTATTATTAATGCCGTGCCAAATTATTTTGCACCGCAGTGTACATTACATTGTACGAACTGTTTTGACCTTCAGAATGAACAATCGAAGACATTTTATTGCCGTAGGTATACATAATTACGTCACGTAATAATTTGTGTAGTTTCAAAAATGATGAGATTTTATTTTTTAAGTAGCCTACTCTGTCCTACTACTAAGCAAAGGCCTTCCCCAAATCTTTCCAGGCCTTCTTTTTCTAGAGTCACCTCGATTCAACCCTTGCAATAGGCGTCTCTTTTTGGCCGGCCCCGGCGCCGTCCATCTCAGGCACCCGCTGTGTAGCGACCATTGCCAGGCCTGTGTCCCAGCAGTGGGGACATTATAGGCTGAATATGTAGTGCAAATGGGCTAATGGGACAAGGCATGATATTTGACAACAGTCGAAATAATATGCAGTAACCAAGACGTAGGCAAAAAGTCTGCCAGGCTGCAATGCGGCTGGGCGGGTCATGTCAGCCGCACAGTGACCGCTGAGCAATTGACGAGTAATGGGTAGCTCGCTGTCCGGTAAGGACCAAGCCCGGGTCGACGGCGCGTTGTGATCCACGCGCGCCTCAAAGAGATGTTAGCACCAACTGGTGGGGTGCGCAACGCCTGCCAGGGGTGCGGGTTGTTCGAAAGAGATACCGTGGCCCCTGGCACACAGGCAACTGAGGGAACACGGGTGGGTTTTAGTCAGTAAAAGTCTGACACGCCCTCCCGCTCCACCCAGAGCGGGAGAAGTTATTTGATGATTTACCACCCTCAAAAAAAATACCACCCGGCCAGCGTTGCTTAACCCGATGGATAGACTTGTGCGGCTATAAGTAATTACTTTGCCACGAGCCCCTACCTCAGCCCTACATTAGCATCCATAACTTGCTTGCGACAGCAAAATAAACTATTAAATTGAATAGGTAGGTAGAGATGGTCTAATTTAAAACTGCACTCCACAAAAATGTCTAAATACAAACATTTGAAATGCAACCAGCAGTGGAGGGGCGTGCAATTTTAAACTAGTCAATGTATACTAGTGATGTGCCGGATCATACGAAATGTAGATCCGCAGATACGGATCCGGAAACGGAATATTGGCGTCAACATCCGCGGATACGGATCTTAACTTTCTTACTCAATCGGTGTCGCTGCGCGTGACCTTGAAACGATAGTTGACGCCACTTGACGCTTTGCGTGACAGAACATGTTTCACCTTGCGTTGTGCGGGTCTTTCTTTTGTTTTGTTCATACATAGTTTAATGTGACACTAGATAACGTTTATTTATGTTTGTTGTGCAAGTTAAAAATATCTACAAAGAACTTAAGTAGTGCAAGTTGGAATTATTAATAAGGTAAAAGATCCCTCAAAAATGTAACGGATATGTACGGATACGGATCTTTTTTCCCCCGCGGATTTCCACGGATACGGATATCCGGAACATCACTAATGTCTACTAACATATCAGTAAGTATTGATTCCCTAAGCCGCAAAACTGGACATACAGGTATTAGGGTTAAGCCAATTAACCAATTTGTATGTTATTCGATATCTGGACAAATTGTAATCTTCAAACTGTCTCTTTAAGTACCTACCGTGACCGGCTAATTAGGCCGTACCATTTTAGGACATGCCAGTTTCGGCACGATGTTTTCCTTCACCGTTTTGGGAGTAGCGGTGGTGAGATAATTTACACTAAAAACTTTTTTTCCAAAAAAAAACAATCGACCTCCGAAAAAACACTACAAAGTGAAAAATAACTGTCTTTGGATATGTATTTTAGTTTTTTGTCACCGACTTCCGAAATTAAAGTAATTTTTCACTTTGTAGTGTTTTCTTGGAAGTCGATTGTTATTATTTCGAAAAAGTTTTATCATTTTTTAGTTATGGTACCTACCCACATCAATTCGTATACCACTACTTCCTATGTAACCAACCCCATCAAGCAGCAGCATATCATCGAGGTACCTACATACAGTGGATTAAAAACGTATTATCGCGGCTTATGCAAAAGCTATCGAAGCAAAGTTAATAAGATGTATATGGGACCACCCCTGCACACCCCATCCATTGAAAAATATAATTTTCGAAATCCATCCACAATTGACGGAGATGTCGCGTACCAAATATACAAAAAAAAAAACTAAACAGTGGCACTCCGGGAGTGCCAACAGAAGTGAAAACTTGAACAATTACGTGTGTATTTTTTTGGAATCGTCAATACAGGAGTTCACATTACTCATAGTCATAATTTTGGTCATATTATATGACCAAAACCGGATAACCCGTTTAAAGATATACTCGTATCTTCTAAACGGGTTATCCGATTTTCATAGGTCCAATTTGAATATTCGTTCTGGACCTAAACCTATCTTTTGAGACTAAAACTATTGAAATACCTGTACTATAAAATAGAGGTGTCGGTAACAGAGTCACGAGTGCAATTGTTTTTCCCATCTCAACAAAATGCTCAACGCGCCTAAAGAAGTTTTCACTTCAAAAACATGCAGATGAATTGATAACCTCCTCCTTTTTGAAGTCGGTAAAGAGCCTGTGTACGTTCGAATCTTGGACCTACTCGACCAACTCGGAAGTCGCGGCCGTTACGTCTTAGCCACCAATGGTCTTTTACGTGTTTCATTCTTTACAATTTTACATCCCTACTAATATCATAAATGCGAAAATAACTCTCGTTTGTCTGTTATGCTTTTACGCCGAAACCGCTGAACCGATCCTCATTAAATTTGGCAGAGATATAGCCTGGGATGTGGAGAAGGACATAGGCTACTTTTTCACGCGATAGCCGACATCCAAGCGGGCGGAGCCGCAGGCTAAAGCTAGTCAACAATATACCAATAAGTTGTCGGAACAAGCCAAGGACAATTCATTTACATGAAATTAAAGTCAATTGATGATCAGCGGTGACTTTGTAGTAATCAAGAGCTAGTTAATGCAGATTAAGGTTCAATATGGGTAGTTTAGGTCGATTGATTAAAAAAAAATACCTTGTGATATATTGCAATTAAATTAATGGAAATCTAAAGCTCATATTAAAGTACACTTTGTAAACAAGCATATTACAAATTAGGGGATTATATCCAAGATAAGAATGCTTGGAATCATGCTGGTCCTGCTGCATAGGACAATCTAGAGTCTAGACAAAATCAAACTGGTTGCTAACTATCTCCGGTGAGGCGGCGGGCCTCCTTGCCGGATTACCGCCATGGGATCTGGAGGCAAAGGTCCTCGCGCTCACTTGGGAGTGGCGCGAGGAAGCCAAACGCCGGGGCGCAACTCCGCTGCCGCGGGAAATCGCGGCACGGCGGACAGAGCTCCGGCAGGATCTCATGGCGACGTGGAAAGTGCGATTGTCGCCACCCAGTACTGGGCACGCCACGATTGCGGCGGTAAGTCCCCTCTTTGAGGAGTGGCTTGAGAGGCGGCATGGCGTCCTCACCTTCCGCCTGACACAGGTCCTCACCGGACATGGCTGTTTCGGGAGGTTCCTGTTTCGGATAGGGCGGGAGGAATAGGGGATGCAGTACATGCGCCCTCACAGCCGTGGCCTTCGCAGGAGACGCCCTGGGCGTCGGGATTCCCAGGCTGATTTCCGGCCACCGTAGGCACGGGCTTGCGGACGGCGAGTAATGGGTAGCTCGCTGTCCGGTAAGGACCAAGCCCGGGTCGACGGCGCGTTGTGTTCCACGCGCGCCTCAAAGAGATGTCAGCAGCAACAGATGGGGCCCGCAAGGGCCGATGCCTGCCAGGGGTGCGGGTTGTTCGAAAGAGATACCGCCGCCCCTGGCACACAGGCAACTGAGGGAACACGGGTGGGTTTTAGTCAGTAAAAGTCTGACACGCCCTCCCGCTCCACCCAGAGCGGGAGAAGTTATTTGATGATTTCCCACCCAAAAAAAAAAAAAACTGGTTGCTAACTGAATAATTGTATAATTAATTATATTTATGACATTGATTTACACTCTCTGATTACTTTAACGCACACACTGACTTATTACTTGTCGATATTCTAGGAAAATAGTATACTTACTTTTACAATGCTTGTAAATATGCACCATGTACCTATCATAAAATTATTTTTTCTGTCATTGCTTCATTTTCATTCTTTTTACTTATTTTGGTAAAAATAGGTCATTTCGCCTGATCGCATCCATCGCCCAATTCGCGTCCATTTTACAGATCTCCCTTTAAAAATCCTCGAAAATAAGTAAAGTAACACACCAATCAAACGAAAAGTTATTACCGCTAATACCTCAATGTATAAGAGGCATGTCCACATGGACAAAAGGTCCGTACGCCAAACCAATCGCTTTAGAAAAAATAGATAATCTCGGCTGTTCATCAAGGGAGTGCGTACGCGCGGGATGTTTAGACAAAAAATAGTGTGCAGCGGCGGGTTCGATGGTAAGTTTTTTATTGTTTTATGTGAATTTTAGGATACATAGCTGTTTCTAGACTTTTATAATGAAAAAAGGAATAATATTAATTATGAATTTGCTTATGTTTTTTTTTAATATTTAACGAATAAAATAAGGTGGACGCGAATTACTACATCGAATTTACAAAATTTCCACTTTGCGTCCGCAATGGACGCAAACTATACCTACCGGGGATAATAATAAACCAAATTGCGTCCACTATTTTCGTTAAATACAATTGACTTGCTTGTAAAAATAATTCATCAGCATCAACTGTATCGTTACCATCCTTTTTACCTACAGAGTCTCTAGTACAACCAGCTTCAGCAGCAACAAAAAAGAAAACCCCTCATCCATTTAAACACCACCTGATGCTACCTGAAATTTCTAACAAAGCACGAAAAGATAATCAAAGAACTCCAGCAGCCATATCTTCTGCTGCATGGAGAAAGTATTATGAAGATAAAGAGCAGATCAAGAACGAAAAGCAGGAAGCAATACGAAAAATAAAGTTAGAACGAATAGAGAAACAAGAACAGAAAAAGACTTTAAAACACTCTCAAACGGTTCGTAAAACTGCTCCAAAACGAAAAAGAAGATACATCATCTTCAAGAAGTCACACAGGAAACGGTAAATGAGGGATTTGAGAATGAAAATTTACCAGCCGTGGAGCGAGTGAAATGTTCTGAATGTGACGATATACTAATTTCAGATGTAGAAGACGACGATGAGAAAAACATAGGCTGTGACGAGTATTTAGATGGTATCATCTGAAATGCACGCGATTTGTAGAATTTAGTTATTTGGAGGCCAAAGATAAGTCTTTTGAATGTGACCTGTCTCATGAATTGAAATTCTAAGGCTATAATATCTAATCATATCTTGTCTCATAATTTATTGATTCAACAATTGATTCTTCTAGTTGTATGATTAGACAAAATTGTTGTATTGTTTTGTTGCTTTAATATCGCCCAAAACTTATTATTAATCAAGGCTGATCTTTAGCAATAACAATATACCTTGTGATTTTAGGGTAAAATTAACAGAACTGATTACTGTTTATTCTTAAAGGTGCAATCATTATTTACCTACTACCTATTTACCTAATTTTAAGTTCAAAGTGATGTTTTTAATGATAATAATGTTGATTTTTAATATTTATATTCTTAAATAAAGAAATTGTTAAAGTACAATCTTTCTATACAAATTCTTTAAAAATATCACCCCTTTATTCCTTTTCTAAGCTGGTGGACGCTAAATGGTCCACGGGTGGACGCAATTTGGATTTTGTGGACGCAAAGTGGGTAAAACTCCTAACACTGAAGTTTATCTATTTAAAAAAAAAACACAAGATGTTTCGAACAAAACTGAAAGTTAATCTTAAAATAGACTATATAATGAACACATTACATAAATTTTTCATAAAATTGGTGCTGGGATATTTTTATTATCGCCGTCAAACTTGCCAACTGCACTAAATGGACGCAAACAGGCGAAATGACATCTGGAGGCAAAGGTCCTCGCGCACACTTGGGAGTGGCGCGAGGGGGCCAAACGCCGGGGCGCAACTCCGCTGCCGCGGGAAATCGCGGCACGGCGGACAGAGCTCCGGCAGAATCTCATGGCGACGTGGAAAGTGCGATTGTCGCAACCCAGTGCTGGGCACGCCACGATTGCGGCGGTAAGTCCCCTCTTTGAGGAGTGGTTTGAGAGGCGGCATGGCGTCCTCACCTTCCGCCTGACACAGGTCCTCACCGGACATGGCTGTTTCGGGAGGTTCCTGTTTCGAATAGGGCGGGAGGAAACGCCCGGGTGTTTCCATTGCGAAGATCGCCCAGAGGACACGGTGGAGCATACGGTGGAGGTCTGCCCGGCTTGGGCGGAGCACCGCCGTGTCCTCGTGGAGGTGATCGGCGGCGGCGATCTCTCGCGTCCGACCCTGGTCCAGGCCATGGTACGGAGCGAGAGGGCATGGCTGGCAGTCGCCTCCTTCAGCGAAGCAGTTATGCTCGCAAAGAGGGAGGCGGCGCACGTGAGGGAGATGCAGTACATGCGCCCTCACAGCCGTGGCCTTCGCAGGAGACGCCCTGGGCGTCGGGAATCCCAGGCTGATTCCCGGCCACCGTAGGCACGGGCTTGCGGACGGCGAGTAATGGGTAGCTCGCTGTCCGGTAAGGACCAAGCCCGGGTCGACGGCGCGTTGTGTTCCACGCGCGCCTCAAAGAGATGTCAGCAGCAACAGAGGGGCCCGCAAGGGCCGATGCCTGCCAGGGGTGCGGGTTGTTCGAAAGAGATACCGCCGCCCCTGGCACACAGGCAACTGAGGGAACACGGGTGGGTTTTAGTCAGTAAAAGTCTGACACGCCCTCCCGCTCCACCCAGAGCGGGAGAAGTTATTTGATGATTTCCCACCCAGAAAAAAAAAAAAAAAAAAAAGCTATGCGCATTATCGGGGGATACATAAAAAGCACCCCTATCCACGTCATGGAAAGCGACCTGTGCTTGCAGCCGCTACATATTCGCCGAATGTATCTAGCTGGTAAATTTTGGGTGAAATCCAAATCTTTGACTAATAACCCTACCATTTTAGTATTGAACGAACTAACTTCCCTTGCAAATCAAAGATACTGGAGGCGAAAAAAGATTCCCACACTTATAACGATTCACAATACGTTTAAAGACATTGTTATTCATTCTACTGATTTGTTAGACATGTATACATTAAGCTATTGGATGACTTACTATAACATCACAGACATAATACATCCATGTATAGACATCATCACCTGTCCAAAGAGATTTTGTGATACTACAACCTTACTCAATAAATGTATAAACTTCCTTGAACGTCAATATACAGGATACTTTAAAATTGTTACTGACGGTTCTAAGGAGGGCAATAACATGGGATTAGCTTTTTTTGACCCTCAAACTGATACCTTCATGAAATTTAATATTTCTAACAATGTTTCGATCATGTATTTAGAACTTTTAGCAATTAGTGAAGCATTGGCATACATAGAATCTATTGAACACTCCAATTTTATCATTTTAACAGACTCTAAAAGTTCAGTCCAACATTTGGCTCGATGTACCTCTGGCTTCAGAGGAGCACCGATAGCTTACAAAATTATAGACTCCATTATCAGATTGAGGGCCAATTCAAAAAATGTTATCGTACAGTGGATACCGTCGCACGTGGGCTTAGCAGGTAACGAAAGGGCAGACCAATTAGCAAAATTAGCTTCAAGTGACGGCATTCCATTAAACATCCAGCCATATTATACAGATTGCATGACATTTATACGGGAACATTGTTTTTTAAACTGGAGGGAACACTTTGATCAGAGGTCTGTGGAGAAGGGGGTGTGGTATAAAACAATAAAAGGAGAACCATGGAAATGGCCATGGTTCGATTCATGTTTTCTAGGCAGAACAGAAATTGTGACAGCTCTCAGGCTTCGTTCCGGACATATCCCTTTAAATAAGTTCGCATATTTAATGAAAAAAGTTCCTTCCCCCAACTGTACAGAATGTGGGAAAGTGGAAGACGTTCTTCACATCATGGTGGAGTGTGCCCGGAACGAAGATCTCAGAGATGAGTTATTAATACACTTCGGTGTTGATGTTAAAGAGGTAGGAAGATGCAATAATATTTTAGCATCTCCCTTGTCAGAAACAGCGAAGTTATTGTACAAACTTGTGAGTATTGGCATCCGTAGAAGATAGTTATTCATTTGTAAGTACTGTATTATATTTATAAAATGCTGTATTACTTATATATTTTAAGCAAGTCTTACGGAGCGACTTAGTCTTGTTGACCAAGCTCCTTAAATAAAGATTTAAAAAAAAAAATTTGGAAGGGGCGACTAGAATCAATTCTATTTTAATGTAAATGTTGACGTTCAAAAGTGCCTTTTAAGTGCCTATTTGAAATAAATGCTTTGACTTTAGTAAGATTAAGGACGTAAGCAGAATTTGAGGTTAACATTATAATAATTTGTTCCGTGTGGTGCCGGACGTAAAAGAATAGCACCATCCCATTTTTTCCCGTGGGTGTCGTAGAAGGTGACTACGGGACTTACTAGAGAATGGGCAGCAGCGTTCTCTATGCATTTGACCACCATACTGCGATCGCCAACCCGCCTGCCAAGCGTGGCGATTATGGCAAATCCCCCTTTTGGGGGAGGCTGGACATAGCAGCAGTGGACGTCTTTCGGCTGATATGATGATTATACAATATGTAACAAAAACCCTGTTGTTCCTTTTAGGGACGTATACACTTACCTACAAGCACAACATTGATGAAGTTATAATTGAACAAATAAGCATTGGGTAGTCGAGAGTTCAATATCAAATAACTATTAAAATCGACACATTCAAAAACATTTTTACAGTATCTGATTTTACAAGTATCCTTATTTCACACAATAGAGTACAAACTCGGCGGCTTTCTTTGATCTAATTAAAATCAGTTAAACATTACAAATATTCATAATTAAATATTTATTTTAATTATTTTTGTTGAACATTTTTTTATAAATTACTTGCTTTATTACGTATGTATACCGATTCTGAAAACGTGGGTAGAAGGAACAACAGGGTTTTTGTTACATATTGTAATAAGCACGAATTCATGATTTTAAAATCATTTCTGTGAAAAAGCTGATTCTATCTTCGAAACGGCACATAATTAAAAAAAAACGTTAATAGCAGTCGTGTTTTTATTAACCGGCTTTATTACTACTTATCTTTTTATTTGAGTTTCAAATTGAGTTTATCATACTCTCTTTACCATACTCATACCAACCGCACCGACGAGCAATCCTCGAAAAGCGGGACTAAGCCTGTGGCAGCCTGTCTCGCGAGGGTTATTGAATTTCGGGCTAAAAAACTTTTTCCAAAAAAATCGATTGTTTTTTTTTAGATTTTTTTTTCACTTTTTAGTTACAGTACCTCAGTACCCCACACCAATTCGAAATTTCACTACCCTTGGGGTTAAAACAATGCATATTTATGCGATAGCAGCAATCGCGGTTTATTTGCTGCCATTTTTTTAAGAGTTCCGTTGTCTGTCTTCGAAACGCATGATCAGATCGATATGAAATTTAAATGGGATCATTTCGGAATAAACTCCTTTCAAACAAAAAATAATAATTTTGCAAATCCATCTATATATGACGAAGTTATGCCCGAATATACATAAAAAATATATATATAAAAATATCGAATTGATAACCTTTCTTTTTGAAGTTGGTTAAAAATTGTCTGGCAACACTGTCAGTAGGTACTACAGATATAACATACCTGTTCTTGCGTCAGTATGATCTGCTCGCCAGGCCTTCTGACCCGCGGACTGGACTCGGGCGTCTCCACCGGGGAGAACCATTTGACGGTGGACTCCGCGTAGTTGGACTGGGAGGTGTGTGGTTGTAGGAGGGGGGTCCGTTCTGATGCGCCGTGGTGGACTGGGGACAAATATTTAATGAGTTACATACATAAAGTCTTGCCTTTTTCCCATCCCAAAAATGATGTATTTTGCCATACTGACCACCGACTCGGCTAAAGAAAATTAAGGGTCGGAAGTTTTCTGGTCGTATGACCAGATGTATGAACGTGCGTAGTACTCGCAAACGGTTGCGAGTACCGCTTGAAGAGTATGCCTCAAGGGTGGTTCCATAGAAATTGTATTAACCTTGCTTGGGTCGTAATAAATCAAAACAAACAAGAAAAAAAAATTAAAAATAAACAACCGTCTTCCAAAAAAAAACACTACCAAGTAGAAAATACCTACAATTTCGGAAATCGGTGGCAAAAAACTAAGAAAATACAGATCCAAAGACACCGACTTCCGAAATTATAGTCGGTAGTAAAAACTAAAATACAGTTCCAAAGACACTTTGGGTTTGGAAGTCAGTTGTTTTTTTATTGTGAAAACGTTTTTTATGAATGCAAGTACACGGTTGTACAATCTGTCAAATCGTGAAATGCATCTGATAACTTAAAATAGCATTGATAACATCTCGCTCTACTTCAGGGGCCAATGACATCTTATCACAATACAAAGTGAAACGATAACAAGATTATAGACGGATCTAATCGACGTAATCCTACATGCATACAATGTTGCAACTTGCAACGCAATGTTGTTTATGCTTTTTTTTTTTTGTTTATCTGCGTTTCATTCATATGAAAACTTCACTAAAGTGGAATCTACAAGGTGGGGCAAAAGTAATGTCATACTACCATTTGGTAGGAAATGACAAAAAAATGGGCTGTTTTCACAGAAAGTCTATTTAAAGGTGTAAAGTTTATGACATATTATCTCGGTCAAACGACCACTGAGTTGATGTACACTCGTGCTCGTTTAACGACATAACACCACGCCCTGTTTTCCCGAAGGGTTGCGCAGTGATTTCGCTACCACCCACATTTTATGCAGTTATGTTTAAGTCATAATTAAGTAGTACGAGGGCTGCACTAAAAGTATCGGGAATGGAATATTTCCACTGTTCCTGTCATATTAAAATCTTTTTAATTGAAAACTCCTTAGTTTTAAAAATCGAATACCATTTATTTATTTAAAAAAAGATTCTCCGTCTTGTCACAAGGTTTTGTCAAACTTGTTTAGTCGTTGAGAAAATGGAATTGACCCGAGAAAATTCAAGAGCGATGATTTATTATGACTTTCGAAGTGGTTTAACACAAAAACAGTGTGTTGACCGGATGATTTCTGCATTTGGTGATGAAGCCCCATCCAAAACCACAATTTATCGCTGGTTTGCTGAATTTCAACGTGGACGTGTCAAGCTCAGTGATGATCCCCGTCAAGGTCGTCCAAAAACTGCAGTCACCCAAGAAAACGTTGATGCTGTGCGTAAGCTGATTGAGGAAGATCGACATGTGACATACCGCGAAATTCAGGCAACTTAAGACATTGGCATGAGTCAAATACAAATAATCTTGCATGAACAATTAGGTGTAAAAAAGTTGTTTTCCCGATGGATACCGCATTCGCTCTGTGAAGAGCAAAAAGCGGCTCGCGTTACTTGGTGCGTCAGAACTCTCGAAAGATTCCACGCAGGATCCTCAAATGCTGTATACAACATCGTATCAGGTGACGAATCCTGGATATAAGCGTACGAACCCGAAACAAAAAACCAGTCACGAGTTTGGGTGTTCGAAAATGAGTTAGCCAACAAAAATTGTTCGTTCACGGAGTGTTGCAAAAAAAATGGTGGCCACGTTTGTCTCCAAAACCGGCCATGTTACGACTATTCCTCTTGAGGGACAAAGAACGGTTAATGCAGAATGGTATGCTAGCATTTGTTTGCCACAGGTCGTTTCTGAACTCCGTAAAGAGAACTGCAACCGCCGCATCATCCTCCATCACGACAATGCGAGTTCTCACACCGCGCACAGAACAAAAGTTTTTAGAGCAAGAAAACATAGAATTATTAGACCATCCGCCGTACAGCCCCGACCTAAGCCCTAATGATTTTTATACTTTCCCTAAAATAAAGAATAAATTGCGTGGACAGAGATTTTCATCACCTGAAGAAGCTGTGGACACCTACAAAACGGCCATTTTGGAGACCCCAACTTCCGAATGGAATGGTTGCTTCAATGATTTGTTCCATCGTATGGAAAAATGTGTCAAATTTCGCGGAGAATACTTCGAAAAGCAATAAATACATTTTTAAATAGTAATGTTGTGTCACTTCCTTGATTCCCGAAATTTTCAGTGCCGCCCTCGTAGTAGGCAAAGTCTTTGACCAGTGTGTGTTACCAAAAGAGCAATGGAGACGGCTATGCTCGGAGTTGCCCTGCGTGATCGAATCAGGAATGAAGAGATCCGCAGGAGAACCAAGGCAACCGACATAGCCTAAAGAATTGCCAAACTTAAGTGGCAGTGGGCAGGCCACATTGCTCGCAGAACAGATGGCCGATGTGGCCGAAAGGTTCTGGAGTGGCGACCGCGTACCGGAAGACGCAGAGTGGGAAGGCCTCCCACAAGGTGGACCGAAGACCTTGTGAAGGCCGCGGGAATCCGCTGGATGTGGGAAGCACAAGACCGGTCGAAGTGGAGGAGCTTGGAGGAGACCTATGTCCAGCATTGGACGTCTTTCGGCTGAAATGATGATGATGAAGTAGTAGGGGGCGAGCCTAGTGCCATCAATCGGGCACAAATCTAGAATCCGGGCTGCTACTGAGAAATTCCAGATAGAAAAACCCAATAACACTTTGCCCGACCTGGGAATCAAACCCAGGAGTCGCATGCGCAAAAATACTTTATATTAAAAAAAAACTCTTCACCCTTGCTGTTATATTAACTTGTTCAAAAAAAGCTGTGAATCATCCTCCTGCCCTTATCCAAATTTATTTAGGGTCGGTGCAACCAGTGGCGTACAGTCCATAAAGACAGAAATACAGTACTGTAGAGGATATTTACTTAGTGTAAAACCTCACGCACATACTGGCAGCCGATGATTAGGCTATGCCTATGTTCGAGCATTTAGGATATTCTAAAATAGAACGTCAAATAATTTTAAGTAGATGGTATCCGCTGAGCTTTGATTCTATTGACAGGCGCGTCTTTGTAAGCATCTGAAGGTATTTCAGAACTCTTGAAATAAACGTGGAGTCCCACATTTTAAGCGCCCCATAATCTTTTAATTTTATACCCTTATACACCCGGTACCTGGAGGCTCGTCTGAGCCTCCACAGTACCTACCCATATCTAAATCAGATAAATATGTAAAACTAATATTATTTTATAAATAAACAAATAAATCGTTATTCATAAATCAGCTCCACCTGTAGAGCGTCCGTCGTATCATTAGTATCATCGATACAATACCTGTTCGTTCGCACATTTTGTCGCAAGTTCGCAGTGCGACGCACTAGCGCCGCTGAGTGCCTCGGGAGAGACACGAACTATTCGCGTCTTAATGTTTATATGTGTGTTCTTGTGGTCATGCAGATTTATTGGGTGTGCGTTCCCGTACAGGGTAGACACTGGCTTTTTACGCTTCTTTACAACACGATGAATTACGAAACTTACCGAAGTTTTCCAAACAAAGTAGATTATGCGACTATTTTTAAAAGTAGCATTGTTTCATAGAATTATCGCTACATAAACAACCATTACTTTTATGTCGTATTATGTATTTTTATATTGCGACGCCTATGTTTGTTTTGTGTTATTTGTTTTGGTTGTGAGCTATGACAGCATGTATTTAAGATTTGAACTTTGGAAATAGTGTTAAAAATAGATAATATTCACTGTAAAAGTTGTTCAGGTGGTGTGTATAGAGAAAAGAATAAATGATACGTTTTCAAAACTATCTTTCGATGAAACAAAACAAGTGATCGTGAAAAGTAGTTGCACACCGGATTTGGAATTAATACAAACTAAAGGTAAACTCAGTCGTAAATGAAATAAAAAACAATATGATTCATTTAATTGCCTCACAGGTTGTAAGTAGGTAGGTATAGGTAGGTAGGTAGTGTAGGTACAGCAATCGGTTATTCTGTTTTTTTGCCTTTTTTTAAATTTGTGCCTGGACCCTGTCTAAAAAATCTGTGCACGCCACTGGGTGCAACATGTTTTTATCTCTATTAGTCGTAATCTCGGTAGTCAACCCCTTTCTAACCATATCATCATTCACACAGTACATCCATCGTTTCTTTGGTCTCGCCCTACTCTTATAGCCATCGACGTTCATCCTCAAAACTATCCTCACGACATTTTCCTCATTCCTCCGTGTCACATACCCATGAAATGAAATCAAATGTTTATTCATGTAAGTAGATCTTAAAAGACACTTTTACACGTCAATATTTTGTTGGTCAATATTTTAAAAACTAGACGGCGCCGGCATTTCCTAGCTGACTGTTCCCTGAGAAGAAACGCCGAAACAAACTCAGAGGTCACGGTCTCTTTTAAAGTCCAAACATTATATAATTTGAATTTTATGTGAGTCTAACAATGCAGGGCAATGTCTGGAAGGGCCTTTTGAAGAAAGAGCCATTGGAGCTTTGACATACCATGACAACCTATTTCCACATTACTTTTTAGGTATCGGTGCCACTCTGCCAGCCTGCAGGCTAGTACTAGAACCGTAGAGAAACGGAAGAGTAGACAAAAATGACGTTTCCGTGTAGATAATTGACAGTTAGGTACCGAGTAATATAGACAAGCGATTTCTACTCTAGAAAGCGTCATGCTAAGCCTGCAGTACATAATAAATAGTAGACAAATATACATACCTATTGACTCCAGTATCGTCTTAGCCTGCAGCTCTTGCGGTAGTACCCTGAAGTCGAGGAACCACGCCTCGCTCCACGCGAGAGTGAAGGACGTCAGAATAAGAAACACCTCGTACACTGGCTGCACCGCGTTGGGCCACTGTTGGGCAAACATTTCTGGTTATATTTTGTTTCAATGGCTGATATTACACCCATTTTTCAAAATTGTCTTAATTATTAATTATTATTGTCTTAATTTTTTTAAACAAAACATTTTTATTTAATCGATTAGTGCCTAAGAAATGCATTAGAATTCTACATTTTCACATTTCGCGCGTAATTTGACGAAAACGCTGGACGCAGTGGACGCCATATTGGTCTGTGGGTATGACGTTAGTTTCCTGTATAAACAAATGCGCTGATATTTTGAACGATAAGTAATTTGCTTATAATTTAAAAAATGAGTTATTATTCTACTTATCGTTGGTTTACTATTCCTGAATGTAAGATATTATTTCAATAAAAAATACTTTGGTTACGAAAATAATAAAAGTACAAAGTTGTTCAGTTGATTAGTTAATACAGCGGTATGACGTAATAACATGGCGGCTACTATTTCATGGTGTTCAAAACCAGATTTAAAAAAAACTGATATCTTTGAATTTAATTTTTAAATTTATTTTGTTACTTCATGAACACTAAGCTATCTCAATAATATATTTTTAGATTTTTTGTCATATAGATTAAAATACCCTATTGCATATTACACACTTGTATTTTACTAGAAACCTCTCCCGATTAGGTCAATCGGGTGAGGAGCCATCTGCCTAGACTATACCCAACCATCTTGGGGTCAGCTTCCAGTTCCAGTCTTACCGGATTCAGCGGAATGCCAGTATTTAAAATGGAGCGACTGCCTCTACAATTCATCCACAATTTCTGGGTAACACGATATCCCTTGCCTTGCCTTGATTTTCTGACTTTGGGGCTTCTGACCACTTCCAGCGAATTTGACGAACAAGGTTTATATTTCTGTGGCTTTTTCGTGACCTCCAAGCTTAAAAATACCTACCATTATTACTGATATCCATAAATTTGGAACATTGACTGACACACCGGCACTAATTGCCATATAACTAACACTGACAAGTACCCTAGAGACAAATATAGCTGTACATAAATCTTGTGGCGCGTCTTCAAAATCGGAACGAAAGACGCCATCTTGTTTTTCCAATACCTACATTTCAAAAAGCCATGGGGATGGTCGGGCAAAGCTAAATTGTCTAAAAGGCCTATTACAATAATGTTGACATTTCGTTCATTCATTCCATTTCGTGTTCATTCATGAGATTATTTTCAGTAATTTAGTTTAGTAAATATTTTTTATATATCCTCGTAATCACTCCCTTCAAAACATTTTCGACATATGCTCAACCTCTGCTTTTACTTTAAACAATCTCTAAAAAAAGATTTAAGCCATAATCGTCGTTTAGGAAATGGTGGACTCCAATT
Source organism: Polymixis lichenea (assembly GCA_949091785.1). Taxonomy (NCBI): domain Eukaryota; kingdom Metazoa; phylum Arthropoda; class Insecta; order Lepidoptera; family Noctuidae; genus Polymixis; species Polymixis lichenea. The sequence continues at coordinate 4,065,346 of OX420958.1, forward strand.
TCGGGACACAACAAAGCGTCATTCTCGCAAAAAAGACAACCACCTCACGCACCTAAAAAACACGCTTTTAAAATCAAATTTAAAAAGTAGAAAACAATTTCATTTTTATAATCAATCAATATCAAGCACCCCACGCAATTTAGATTTTTTTTCTAATTTTTTATTTTGGTTTTTAAAGCGTGTTTTAAATTTTTTTAACTACCTTTTAGTAATTTTCTATTTTTTAGTTCGGCTAACTACAAAAGCGTGATTTTTTAGTTTTTTTTTGCATTTTTTTTTTGCCAACATTATGGAACAAATTTATGAAATTATTGAATTGTCATCGGTCCTCGATAAGTGTGCAGTTTCAAAATAATCCGACGTTTTGAAGGGGGTGAAAATGACGTTCAAAGATTTTGTTACATAGATACATACATACCAACCCAATAAAAGCGTGTTAAATTAAAAAAAAAAAAACATTCATGACTAGAGATCGGATATTCGAATGCATATTTACCTAAAGCTGCGATGTTGGCTAATATGGAATGCGCTTTTGTATCGAAATAATCTTTATTTAATTTATGTTTTGTTTTTTACTAACACACACCACCCCCTCCCTTACACCCTACATACATATATTTGCATCGGGGCTTAAACATTAATACTAAATAAAATTAACTTTAGGTAAATATTCATCCCAATATCCGATCTCTATTCATGACACTAGCTCGCAAATTACAAAAAACGTAAGAAAACTTGAATTCTGGCGCTTCCACCTCAAATAAAAACTTGATTCGGACAAACAGTAATGTAAATGAATTGAGTACTTACATCAAAAACGAAAACTTTTCCTATTAACAACGCACAGGTGGTCCCTGTTGATAACTGAAACAAAATAAACATATTTTAGACATGTGATAACTCGACGTTCACACGCGCATTCGATTTTCAACTCTCAGTGTTAAGCCGAGGCTTGAGAATCCAACCGAGTGCGTCGATTCTCAGCTCATCAAAAAAACACACTGTTCGATTTTCAACTATCAGCTCTAAGCATTGCGTTGAAGATCCAATGAGCGAAATAATCTCGCCGCAGTATTATTACGTGCGCGTGTACGTCGAATAAATTTAGGCTACGTTCCGAGTTACGATAATATCGACTTGAGCGTGCTCACACCCGTTCCGAATTGAGCGCCGACCAAACGTTATACTAATATCACCGTGAGCGCTGTCAAAAATGACAGGTGTGCTGTTTTGTTTTGAGTCGTATCTTACCATTAGCTAACTTGCTTGTGGTGTAAATGTCACCGTAAGATTGAGAACACCATTATTTTATAATCTATCTCGCGAGATTATAAACTGTCGATAAATTTTGAACTGCACCATACTGCTTACCGACCGAATAGGTTAGGTACGGTTAGAATTGCCACCAACCGCGCACGAGCCGAGCGAGCGCTACTTCCAAGTTAGTTGCAGTTACTGGACTATTTAGTAATAGCTCACGGTACTATCCGTCTTGATACCAGTTCACAATTTGACGGTTTCACTTCGATAGATTATAATCTACCGAAAAATAATGCGTTAAATTGTAAGTTGACATATGCAAGTTTTATATGGTGTAAATAGGTTTTAGCATTGAGTGAGAAAATTAGCTGTTTCATAGAAAAGTGCAATGCCTACGCGGTCAAAATGTATAGAACAGCTGATTTATTTTTGCATAACCGACAAAAAAAATCTATGCTAGGGGGTCTAGAATGATATGCTGAATTCATGGTTACAGTTTGCGCACTGGTTAAAAACTTATCTTGTATAGAAGATTATAAAACTTGGTCACTTTCCGTGTCGATCTGCGTGACGATGAACGTTATAGGCTACATTATGTATTTGTGGTACTCACCGCGATGATACTCCAGTTGTTTATATACAAGATCGCGTAGAACAGCAGCAGCACCACAAACCGACAGACAGCGACCATCACTATATCGAATAGAGAAGTCTTCACATTGTACTGTAGGATCTCTGTGTTCATTATTTGTTCTAGAGTTTCTCCTCGCATCTGGAATGAGAACAATCTAGAATTAGTGGTTTTGATAGACTTAAAGTGTAAGCTAACCTACAGTTCGGCCGCTCTGCCAACATATCTCCGAACAGTAACGAGGTTTGCCGAACTGTGTGGCGAGCGGTTCGACGCGCTGCCTCCTCCCCGCGCTCTACATGCACCCCTAAGTCGCCCTCGGCTGTCCGCGCTAATCAACGTATCAAGCATGGCGATCGACTCACGCCGCGCAACAGTGTTAATCTTATAATTTATATTGTATTCACGTATTATACTGTTTATTTATTTATTTATTTATTAAAACTTAATGCACAAGTAAAAAAATACTGTACAAAGGCGGACTTAATGCCTGAGGCATTTTCTACCAGTCAACCTTAGGGTGATGCAGAGAGAAAACATGGCAGGTGCAACATAAGGGATAGGTTACTCGAAAAATAATACATACTAATACATACATATATACATATATATGACGAAAATAAAACTTTGTCTTGAGAAATAACGATAGGTAGAGGAGAAAACGAATCCAGTAAGTCAGCGCTGGGATGATTCTGCCAATTTCTTACGAATATGCTCACGTGCCTTTACTTTAAACGAAAGCCGACTGGCTGCCATCCTGATATTTAGAGGGAGTGCATTCCAAAGAAACACTGCCTGGACAAAGAAAAAAGATTTGATGAAACCAGAGCGGTGAGAGGGACATCGTAGAAGACGATTATTGGTGGAACGAAGATTTTTACTATGCGCAGAGCACAAGTATTGAATCTGGGAAGTCAGATAAGAAGGAGAAGTGGGTTTGTCGAGTATAGAAAACAACATTGACAGAGCTCGCAACTCTCTGCGCTGACGGATGGGTAGCCATTTTAATAGCAACCGGTGCGCAGACACATGATCATACTTACGAAGATTAAAAACGAATCGAATGCAGTTATTTAGAAGCCGGTCAAGTTTATTGAGGAGATCTGCATTCAGGTCATAGTAACACACATCGCCATAGTCAATTATGGGAAAGATTAGGGACTGTACAAGCATTGCCTTTATGTATGATGGGAGAAGGTTTTTCAACCGATAGAGCGACCGCAACGTTCCGGTGACTTTTTGACTAACAGTCGTGACTTGCTTTCGCCAGTCAAGACAACTGTCGACATGTAGGCCAAGATCCTTAACATCGGAGCTAAACGGGATGACTGAGCTGTCGAATGTTACAGGTGGCACAGTCAAGCTATTCAACTTCCTTATGCTGTGGGGGCTCCCTAGAATGATAGCCTGACACTTGGCAGGGTTAACCGCCACCCCATACCGATCAGACCAGCTCTTAACCACTCCTAAATCCCGGTTTAGCTCCTCAATCGCATCTGCTATGTTGTCAACATCTGCCTGACAGTAAAGCTGCAAATCGTCCGCATAAAGATGATACGCAGTCCGAAGCTCGGTGGTAATGAGATTAATAAAAATAGAGAACAAAAGAGGAGATAATATACCGCCTTGAGGGACGCCAGCTGCAAGATCACACAAACTCGATGAAGAGTCTCCAGCACGAACAGACTGCTGACGTCCCTGAAGATAAGAGGCAAACCATTCCAATACCTCCGGAGAGACCATAAGATAGGAAAGAATGGACAAAAGGAGTTCGTGACTGACGGTATTAAAAGCATTGGAGAAGTCTATTAACACTAACACTGTAACTTTAGTGTTTCCCATTCCACGCCTTATATCATCAGTCACTTTTAGGAGAGCAGATGTGGTACTGTGCCCGGGCCTGAAACCGGATTGAAATGTACTGATGAGGGAGTTGCGGTGAATAAAGTGAGAGAGTTGTTTATGCACACTGGCCTCGAGCACTTTAGATAGGAAAGGAAGGATAGAAATTGGGCGAAAGTGACTTGGAAGAGAGGGACTGGGTATTTTAGGCAGGGGTCGAACAAGGGCTTTACGCCACAGGGAAGGGAAAACACTGGTGTACAGGGAGAAGTTTATGATGTGGGAGATTGCAGGAAGGAGTTGATCAATAGCTGCTACAATCATATGGCGGTTGATATCATCGCAACCCACGGCTTTGGATTTAATGGACAGGATAATCTTTTTGATCTCTTCCGGGTCGACTGTACTGTTCATTGTTAGAGCTGTTTTTATTTTGAAGAGTTCCTAAACCAAAGCGACTGCCATGACTTTACATAGCACAGTCAACAGCACTTCAGGGTAACAATTTGAAATTGACGCCGCCCGCTACGTTTTTTATTTTGCCGGTTTTCAAAAATAAAAAACTGCTATTTTTTTTTTTTAAGAAAAGTGCAATACCTTTGTGATCAAAATTTATTTATGACTAGCTTATGCCAGCGATTCGCCCGCAAGGAGGTCGGAAATCATCTCACGGAAACGTACTACCGGTGTAAAAAGTATCATATGTGTTAATTCCAAGTTATAAACTATCTGTGTGCCAAATTTCATCCAAACCCGTTCAGCCGTTTTCGCGTAATTGAGTAACAAACATTCAAATATCCAAATATACGAACTTTCCCATAGTAGAATAGTAGGATTTATTTATTAACACTTTATGCACAAGTAAAAAAATACTGTACAAAGGCGGACTTAATGCCCGATGCATTTTCTACCGGTCAACGTTAACACCAAAATGTACAGAATAGCATTTTTTTTTAAACCGACGAAAATTTTAACTGCTCGTTGTTAAGAATTTCTACGCTAGGATCTAGAAGCATGTACTGAATTCATGGTTACAGTTTGCGCGTCGATGTAGCCGCCACCCTGTATAAATGGTTCTATACTTGAATTCAAAATCTTAAATAATTTACATGATTATTATTTCCAGGTACTCAATTATCAACTTTAATCGACAGATATATTGAGTTACTTTTACCAAACCATAGAGTTACTAAATAATTTTTGGCTGCAATGGAATTTGAACTCTATCATGTGAGCAATTAAGTTAGTAGTTTCAAAACTTGATAATTATCCAAAGTAAACTCACCATCACACATATGAGCCACATTAGGCTAGTGAACAGTAGATCAAATGTGACGAAAAGGCAGAAGAATCTTCGCACTGTTGACATTTTGCCCTGCGGTCTATGGCCGGCTACTAGGTCTTCTGATACTAGGTTTAAGGAGGTGGAGTGTGCTGGAAAAGAAAGAACAGGTTACTGGGATGTACCATAAAATGCCCAACAGAGTTAGGAGGGAGGGGGAGGGTCTTAATATGACCCTGTAAAAACTTAACTATAACTTAACTAAAAACTGAAAATTAACTATAGAAACTTCACAGACGTAATGGGTGGGTACACGAAATGGTTTTCTAAACCCTTACTTCAATACAGGATTTTTATCTCAAGAAGCGACGCGCGCTTTTCTTGTGATAACCAAGTAAAGCGCGCTTTGAATGTGTGTGTAACCGCACGAGCTCCCGTCCGAGACAGTGGCTAAGTCGGAAGTGTGTGTGTGTTATGTGCTGACTCACATTCACAGCGTATTGTACACTTGGTAACCACAAGTAAAGCGCGTGTCGCAACGTAAAATTAAAAAACTATAGCTTAATATTGAAATTACCTGTTCGTAAACCCACACGGTATTTGTATATCCTGACGAAATCAACAGGACTCGGCACAAAGAGGAGTTTTGGAAAAGGCTATTGGAACAATTTAAAACACTTTTCTCACTTAAGATATTAAATAAGAATAAATATGGGGCACTTTTTATTCCGATTAAAATAAACCATTTGACGTAATTTCTGCTGGAAACAGTTTTTTTTTTGTTGGATGGGAAATCATCAAATATCTTCTCCCGCTCTGAGTGGAGCAGAAGGGCAGGTCTCAGTCTTTTACTGACTAAAACCCACCCGTGTTCCATCAGTTGCCTGTGTGCCAGGGGCCGCGGTATCTCTTTCGAACAACTCGCACCCCTGGCAGGCATGGACCCTTGCGGGACCCATCAGTTGGTGCTGACATCTCTTTGAGGCGCGCGTGGAACACAACGCGCCGTCGACCCGGGCTTGGTCCTTACCGGACAACGAGCTATCCATTACTCGCCATCCGCAAGCCCGCGCCTACGATGGCCGGGAATCAGTCTGGGATTCCCGACGCCCAGGGCGTCTCCTGCGACGACTAAGGCCGTGAGGGCGCATGTATTGCCTCTCCCTCTTCGAGAGCATCACTGCTTCGCTGGTAAATAATAAAAATAAACTCACTTAACGTCCGATGGTGTGGGCTAACACTGTTGAGGAGCGACTCCGCCGCCTCTCTATAGTGTGGGTTGGACATCCTGGCCTCTGGAACCATTAATTAATGGCTTATTAATTAAATAGTGGTATTTAGTCAAGCACATACTTACTAATTACATATTTTATGTTTGTCTTTGAAATGTGGGGCAGTCAAAATCAAAATCAAAATCAAGTCATTTATTCAAATTAGGAGAATCAGCACTTTTCGAATGTATATACATAAGACAGTCCCCCAAAACGCCCACCCTTCAGTGATGCTCACAGTTGGGCCTGTTCTGATTAGCATAGCATAATCAGTCTAAAATGTTCCCACTGCTGGGACACAGGCCTCCTCTCTGTGAGAGGGAGTGGGCGATAAGTCACCACGCGGGACCAGTGCGGTTTGGTGGATGTCATATTTTCTGTCTTCGAAGTTTTTGGTGCTAGGACATGCCGGTTTCCTCACGATGTTTTCCTTCACCGTTTTTGAGAGCAGTGGTGCTGAAATAATTTACACAAAATAAAGTACCTGCCTGGGTTCGAACCAACGACCTAAAACTCGGAAGTCGCGGCCGTTACCACTGGGCCACACACCACTGCTCCGTTCTGATTAGAACTTTCACATACGTAAATAACAGATATCAAGAATAGGGTATTTTACTCAATATGAGAAAAAATCTAAAATTGAGATGGCTCAGGCAAAATGCAGGCGGAAAATGTTAGCTTTTGTTCATGAAACAACAAAATAAATTTTAAAATACAGTTTAAAGATTTCAGTTTTTTAATCTGTTTTTGAACGCCATGAAATAGTAGCCGCCATGTTATTACGTTATACGGCATGTCAACTAAGCAACTTTGTACTTTTATTATTTTCGTAACCAAAGTAATTTTTATTTAAATAATATTTTGCATTCAGGAACAGCAAACCAAAGATAAGTAGAAAAATAACTTTTGTTTTTTAATTATAAACAATTGTCTCATAAAACATCAGCGCATTTGTTTATATAGCATACTGACGTCATACCCACAGAGCAATATGGCGTCCTCTGCGTCCAGCGTTTTCGTCAAAATACGCGCGAAATTTAAATATGTAAAATTTTAATGCATTTTTATGGCACTAATCGATTAAATAAAAATGTTGTGTTTTTTAGTGGTTTATTAGCACTCTAGAATCGAATTAAGACACTTTTCAAAAATGAGTGTAATACTCTATTTTCGCGTTTAACTAGAGATTGTAAGTTCGTTCGAGAATAAAATAAAGCAACGTTTCTACTAGGTACACCGATGCACACAAGCCAAAGAGTCAAGTGTAAGCCTGTTGGACTCTGCTGAGTGCAGCGCGAGTGAGTCTCAGCGCGTCGAGAAAACACAGTTTTCGATTTTCAATTCTCGGCGCTAACCAGTGCGTTGAGTGCGCGTAAAAATCCTGCCGGGATTTTATTACGCCCATGAGAACACGGCTATGTGCTCATATCAAAATTAAAACTAAAAGTCATTTATTAAAACACGGCTGAGAGTCAGCACTTTTTGAACGTCAAAATTACATAAGACAGTCCCCCAAAACGCCCGCCCTGTACCACTTCCTAGTGCTTTAGCTGGGAAGAAGAAGTGGCGCAACAAACTCTTCAGCAACTGTAACCGCAGATGCAGATGCGTTTACCGTTGGATACGTGACGCTCATGTATATGAGCACTTAGAGAATATTGCTAGGCGACTGTTTACTGTAGCAAGCGGAAATTCACAAAGACACAATACGTGCTCAATCTCTATCACGCATATATTCGAATAGTGTCAACAACTCGAAATGGTATTTTTTTCTATTATGGTACCCAAGCCTTTGCTCAACTGAGTCAGTGACATTATGTAAAGAGATCTACGTATACTCGTATGTCGTAAGACGAGATGTTGGTCGTCTGACGACGAGATAGGCGGAGGACATTGTCGCGGGCAAAATCTGTATGAGGCTGGCACAGGAGCGTGGGGATTGGCACAAGAAAAAAGAAGGCTATGCCCAGCGGTGGGTGAAGTTGGGCTGTAGATGATGATGATGATGATCTTCGTATATCAACAGTGGTCCACGCAGACTGACCACAAAAGCAGAGGATTTCTTATGATATTGAATAATAAAGTTTAAGGTCAGTACCATAAAATGCAAAGTAGTACGAACATCGAAACAGACCGACAACTCGGGGTCTGTCAAGCGAACTAACATGCTCTCGTTGAACTTTAACACACTAACTATAAAGTTTAATATTCAATGTCATTTAAAAATCTTCTGCTCTGCTCTCTTCTAATAGGTTTTGTCCGTAGATCGGCTGTTCATATGTCACCAATATCGTATCTACATTAATCCATTTATAGCCACGTAATCACATATTACCTGTGATTTGTAAAAGCAGCCTATTGTATAACTAGATTTCGTACTATTTTTATATGCGACAAAACAACAAAAGATATGTAGGTACGGTCAGCAATAAAGTTTGTTACATAACTTGATAACATTGACAAAAACTTTTCAGAAAACTGCTTTTTAGAACGTTGGTAATTTAAAAAGATGGTGTTATTTAAATTATACATTATTCGGTTGTTTTATTATTAATTTTAATATTAATTACCGTTAAGTGTCAAACAATTTTCCTTGCCTGTACTGAATAAAAAAAATCTTCCATGGTAAATTGATGAAAGTCGATTATACTTACATAGATAAAATTAAATGCTGTTTTTTGGTAATCAATTGAGAACGGCTGGACCGTTTAAAAATGTTACAATATAATCCGAATTAGGTTTTTATGGATAGAAAACTCAGAAAAGTTTCCCGGAGTATTTTCAAAACAAAATAAAACCGAACGTCCTTTTTTCTATGGCATTTTTGTTTGGACTAAAGATTTTGTACAGTACAACATTTGTTGGGCCAGCTAGTACCTATTTAAAATTAATTAATAAACATCAGCCGATAAGGTTCCTACAACTGGGAGCAGGCCTCACCGCCTCGGGCCTCCTCTCTGTGAGAGGGAGCGGGCAGTGGTCCACCATGTGAGCCCAGTGCGGGTTGGTACAACAGTAATAAATCAAATAAAATAAGTATATTGTTGATACCAAATGGTTAAAACGAGCGCTAATCCTGCCGACAAACTGTCACGCAGTTTGTCGGTTGTACAAGTTTTGGTCCAAAGTCCAAACAAATGTTTCTTGAAGTGAAAAATTCTTTAGGCGCGTTGAGCACTTTTTGGGTGAACAAAAATCATGGAACTCGCGTCATCGTCACCGAACGCTTTTTGATTTAATCAGATTATGAGCCACCGCATGGGTCTATTTAAAATGGTGGTTGGGTGAACGTACACACGGATGAGTCGCGCGTTGATGTCTTTTGGAAAAGTCCCTTTCTTTCATTAGGAAATTCTAATTCTTTTATCCCTTTCTTTTTCTTTTGTATTTATTTCGTAAAAATCTGTGCTGTTACCTTTAATGGCTGAAGTCGATCGCTCGTTTATCATTTTTTAACAAGACCAATCAGGACCCAAGGTGAAATCCTGTAGTGAAGATTTTAAAAATCCACACGTAATTGTTCAAGTTTTCACTTCTGTCGGCACTGTTTAGTTTTTCTTTTTTGTATGTTTGGTACGCGACAGCTCCACATAAATGATAATAGTATTATAAAAATAAAACTACAGTACATTCTCAATTACATGTAGTAATGAGGTATTTACATAATAATAACAATAATCGATATTTTATTGTCAATACACGCTATAGACATTTTGATAAGCGCCAAGTGACCTAAATATATTACTATTAGTTATAAGAATTTTATATTTATCAACTATCTGACCAGACAGAAGTTGTCCTGCACAAATTTCAATAATTCATATAAGATTCCAGTAGAAAATGCAATTTCATTTTCCCGATTTGTCGGCTGTACCTTTGGGTTTTTCGTCATTTTTAACCGAATTCCAAAAGGAGGAGGTTCTCAATTCGTCGGAACATTAAAATATATATATATATATATATGTTCCCCGATTACTCGAAGATTACTGGACCGATTTGGATTTCCTTTTTGTTTGAAAGGGTATACTTCCCAGGTGGATCATCAAGTCAGAATCTGATGATGAGATCCTGGAGAAATAGTGAGAACTCTTCAAATTGTATAGGCACACTCGAAGCGATTTAGGTAGTTTTTGGAAGAGTACTTTCTCGGAGTGGTCCCATTTCAATTTGGTGAAGATCTGATGAAGAACTTCGGAGATAGGCAACGGAACTCCTCAATAAATGATAGCAAATGGACTGGAATTGCTGAAATCTCATGTCTGTCTATTGTTTACACCAGTTCATAACATAACATCACGTCGGGACGCTGTGAAGGGGTAAGCACATGTGAACCACTAAAAAGTGAAAAATAAAGTCTTATTTAAAAAAAAAAAACAACCGACTTCCAAAAAAACACTCCAAAGTGAAAAATAACTTTAATTTCGGAAGGCAGTGACAAAAACTTTAAATACATATCCAAAGTCACCGACTTCCGAAATTAAAGTTATTTTACACTTTGCAGTGTTTTTTTGGAAGTCGTTTGTTTTTTTTTTAAAGTTTTTATTTATATGCTAACCGGTTGTTTATGAGCGAACCAAATGAAAATAACAAATCGGTTAAGCCCTGAGTTTTAGGGACCCTAACAAAGAACAAATTATTTATATACTAAGATTCATAGAATAAATGGGATTCTTAGAATGTGTTGCTGAGTGTAATAAAAAGAATACATAAATAAATTAGAAAGGCTATCAGCAACATCATCTGCCAAGCCTTTTGCCAACTATTTTGGGGTGCACCTGTGTACCAGTATTTCACATAAAGCGACTGCTTATCTTACCTCCACACCCCAGTTACTGGGTAATATTATAACTAGGGATGCCTCGATACGTCTTTTTTCCGATACGATACCAACACTCTTATAAAAATATCGGCGATACCGATACGCTTATTGATTTCAATAATGAAGGTAAAATAAATTAAACATAAGTCAGGTTATTTTTTAAATTAATGTAAAAAGAACAAATAACAGGACAAACTAAATAAAACCGTTTATAACAGACTATTGTCACCTGACTATAGTTATAAACGGTTTTATTTGAGACTAGCTGTGCCCGCGACTTCATCCGCGCGAAATAGTTTTTTTACTATTATTTATATATCAATAAAAACAAACAAAAATTCTGAAATAAAAGTAGCCTAAGTTACTCCTTATTACATCAGCTACCTGCCAGTGAAAGTCCCTTCAAAAACGGTCCAGCGATTTCAGAGATTGGCGGGAACAAACAGACAGACAGACATAAATTTAAAAAAATGTTATTTTCGTATATGTACCGTATATACGGATCGTTGCACTGTTGGTTGTGTTAAAAGAAAACCACGAAAATATGCTAGCACGGGGTAGCTGCGCAGACGTGTCCGGTGCGCATACGATTCCGACCTAACGGCGTCGATATTCATATACATGTAGCAAAAAGCGGTTATTTTAATATTACAGACACTCCAATTTTATTTATATATATAGATGTATAGATATAGATGTATAGACGTATAGATTATTTAATAGTATATTTAGCATAGTTATATTGTGCCTAGTTTGCAATTAAATAGACGAGACAACACCCGCGTTTATATTACATTTTGATAAATATCGTTAAATCGGCCATAAAAATATCGCCGATGCCGATGCCGATACCTCGGCAAACTTCGAGTATCATCGATATATCGGCATCGGTATCGGTATCGGATGCATCCGTAAAACCCTTGCAAAGTCTATCAGTCTTTTATGAATTCATTAAGTATCATGCAACTGAGATGAAAAAGCTAAGAGGGACGTGTGGTGTTATATTGAATGGATAGATTACTTAAGAGGAAGTCTGAAAGTGGCACCGGTGATTGTAAACTTGTGAGCAAATCGGTTGTCATGGTATGGGCATGTAGTGCGGAGGAATGAGGAAAAGGTCAGGGAAGTTTTAAAGAATAATGTGGATGGCTATTAAGAGTAGGGGAAGACCAAAGAAACGATAGATGGACTGTTTGAATGATAATATTGTTAGAAAGGTACTACTGAGATGGTGACTAATACAGGTTAACCAGTTTTTAACCAGTGCGCAAACTGTAACCATGATGTCAGCATATCATTCTAGAGCCCCCAGCGCAGAAATTTTACATCGGTTATTTTAAAAAAAATCAGCTGTTCCATACATTTTGATCGAGTAGGTATTGCGCTTTTCTATGAAACAGCTGATTTTGTTTTGTAGAACAGACGAAAAATTTCTGGGCTGGGGGTCTAGAATATGCTGACTTCATGGTTACAGTTTGCGCACTGGTTAAAAACTTATCCTGTATAGAAGTATGGAAGAAAAATGCGCCAGCCACAAATAAATTGGGACAAAGGCAGGAGAATGATGATAGGTCTTTCCAAAGTCCATTGAACACTAAATGAATGATTTAAAATAAGGAAATATTTTCATACGGGTCATTTAAGGGAATGTAGGTCTGGGCCATGTATGGTAATGTGTTGTTGTATTCCGACAGCTGAATTATTACTTATGTATGTGTCATTCAACCATATACATGTCATGATTATGAATCGGTCATCTGTTTATCCTTATTAATATTATTAATGCAAAAGTAACATTGTCTGTACTACAGCATAAGTCTTTATCCAGTGCGCAAACTGTAACCATGAATTCAGCATGTCATTCTAGACCCCCAGTGCAGAAATTTTTCGTCGGTTATACAAAAAAAAATAATCTGCTGTTTCATAGAAAAGTGCAATACCTACGGTCAAAATGTATGAAACAGCTGATTTTTTTTTGTATAACAGACGAAAGATTTCCACGCTAGGGGTCTAGAATGATATGCTGAATTCATAGTTACCGTTCGCGCACTGGTTAAAATTTTATCCTGTAAGGAATATGCCTTTTTCTTAACTTTACCAGAGAAACAAAAACTGAATTATTAATAATTAACAATAAATAAAAATCGGATTGTATTGAATAAAATGATCCTTAAGAAACATTCGCGGTGTTGTAATATAAGCGACAATATGCATTTACAACGTCCCAACATTGATTATTGGGTAGTTGCCTACCAGACCCCACTCTGGTTGGACAATCCTCCCTTTTCTATGGAGGTTGATTGAACTTTATACCCTGTTTCTCATACTTCTATAGTGTAATTTCCAATGTAAAAACGTGTGAAGCCGCATGCAAAAGCAATTTTTGCATGAAGTTGTAAAACAGTAAAAATCAATTAATCCAACTGGAATTCAATGAATATGGTTCTTATCTTTGAAACCAATGCTTGACAGCGGTGTTTGTCAATAACACTGATAACAGATTGATATTTAGTTAAAATTTTATGACTAATTATTTTAGTGGCATGATCATTTTTATCATATTTTTTATTGAATTTTGACTTTATAAGTAAGACAAGAATAAAACAGATTTTGAATATAGACAGATTTATTTTAATTAAATCTTCTACTTTTCAAATGACAGTTTGTCTGGTCCTATGCATCTATGCTTATAGATTTATTTTGAGTCATTAATGAATTAAAAATTTAATAACCGCCATGTAAAAAACTGGTATACAATTGCATCCGGTTAGACTAGAAGCCTACCCCAACGTAGTTAGGAAAATGCTAGGCAGATAGATTTAATTTTAATTAATTAAAACCATAACCATACCTGTGCCTGTTCCACTTCTTGCACAGGTAGGTATAGTCGTAAGTCTTATTATAGCTAAGTTCAAGTTTCCTTCACTACAAGTTAACTTTTATAGGTTGAATTAAAAATGCATTATTGTGAATTATGAACCATAAATTCACTAATACTGAATATATTAAAAACTTTTTCGTCGGTGACTTTGGATATGTATTTTATGTTTTTGTCACCGCCTTCCGAAATTAAAGTTATTTTTTCACTTTTTAGTGTTTTTTAGGAAGTCGGTTGTTTCTTTTTTGTGGAAAAAGTTTTTATTTTTCACTTTTTAGTTATAGTAGCTAACCCCACTAATTCGAAATTTCATCATCCTTGGGGTCAAAACAATGCATATTTATGCGATAGCAGCAATTGTGGTTGATTTACTGTTATTTTTTTTTAAGTTCTGCTGTCTGTCTCCGAAACGCATCATCTTATATGAAATTGAAATGGGACCACACAGAAGCACAATTACAAATAAAAGAAGAATCATCAAAATCGGTTCACCGAGTCGAAAGTTCTGAGGTAACAAACATTTTTTTTTAAACATAAAGTCGAATTGAGAACCTCCTCCTTTTTTTGAAGTCAGTTAAACACAGTATTGTCCTGTCAATTTGTTAACAAAGAGAAAAGATAAACACTTACAATGAGCAAGCCATTATGTTCACTGAAAACACACTTGATATGACAGATTCACTGTATGCAATAGTTCTGTTAGTAATATTAATGATAACATTGTTAATTGGGCCAGTTAAATAGGCCTGTAGAATTTCAGACTATGTTTATCTTAATAATTGATAATGTTTCCATGTTATTCTGATATGAACAAGCGTTTAGTTATAATAACAAACTTAAACGCGTATTTACTAACAGCTGGGCTCATGAAATAACATTGAAAAATATATTTTACTTATTTATTTTTCGACCTTCAAATTATTTACTTCTTCACAAGACCATTGCATTCTGCAAATCTTTAAAGAAACAACACTGTGGTTTTCTAATGAGCAAAATACAATGGGGCAGTGGTGGCTTTGTCATCTATACCATAATCATCCTAATAAAAACAAGTAATTAAACAAAGACTTACATGTTTGGTACTATCAACAACACTTTAACAACTTAAATTACGAAATGCATAACTCGCTGGGCGTTGACATAAATGCAGCTGACAGGTTAGACGATATAATTTAAGCTACATGTCGTTTTATATAAAATACCAATTAGAAATTGTTATCAAACAGCTCAATTGTTATCAAATTAGCACAAATCCTGACTAAAAAATCACAGTCGAAAGGTGAACAAACGTGAAACTCGTTCCTAGTTCTGGGACAGCAGGATAGTTTATTATCTTTTTACATAAGTAAGACAAAGACAGCAATCGGTAGATGCTTTGGTCTCTCATAATTAAACAATGGAACGTCTCGTTGTTGACGCATAGTTTGACAACTACTTTTGTCGTTCCATTTCACATAACTCCCGAATATAATTTATAAACAGAAATTATAAATTTACTTTTCAATGATATAAAGTATCTTATTAATTTATAAAAGTATACGGTCTAAAGAAAAAAATAGTCAGCAGTCATGTAGATCACTACAAAAATTATGAAATTAAGAAATTAAATGCAATTCTTTCAGGTTTTCCTTCCTTTCCTTAGTCTGAGGGTTTTCTGTGCTAACTTTTTTAATGTAACAAACCTTTTCCTGAGAAAAACTCATGAAATCATGAGCCAGTTAGCTCATAGGGTGGTCGCACATCTGAAAGAGGAAGTGTCGGACGTAACTTCGGTGGTATGTATGCTCGACGATGCATTATTCAATAACCTAGCGCATTATCGGTTGAGTAGGTTTTGCTATTTGACCGTTACGTGACCAACGATACGGGGCACATTTTCCGTTGGTTGTGCGACTGTCCTTAAGGTCACGTCACTGTAGCTGGCGTGGCGTCACGTATTGTGAACGCACCATCGATTTCGGCGTCGCCGTCGCCTGTACAATGTTTAGTTTGTGTAAGTTTTTGTAAGGTTGTTAGTTTGTTAAGTGGCAACACTAAGCTACGATCCGGGGGGCACTACTAGGACTGTTGATATTTTAAAAAATATCGGATTCTCAATAAATCGATATTTTTAAATATATCAACATTGGCATTTCATATATCGAAAAAAGTATCGATATTTCGATATATCGATGTTTTTTGGATTTTATTTTATCGGCTTTGTTTTAAAAAACAATCGGAAGTCGGCTCAATAATCATTTACACAGTTACGCTGTAAAAATCGTTTACGCATTACTGTTTTGAAGACAGTAATTTTTCTTATCCTCTCTTTTTAACTTCGCTCGTTGTTAATCACAGATCATAGATTATACACATATCACAGACTAAATAGGATGTTAAAGTTATTAACGCTGACAGTGACAAGTGATAAGACTGCTAAGTAACAACAACAGTGGGTAAAGTGGGTGGGTAACTAGGTATCAGATTAAAGTATTTTTTTAATACAAAATAACATTTCGTTTTAAAATATTATGCAAATAAATAAAATAAAAGAGATAAAACATAATATAGTGTAAATAAAGTATGTGTACAATAGATGATAAAGAACGATGATGATGTAGTTTTAATTGGCGAGAAAAATGAAAAATAAAAACCTATTTTAAAAAAATATCGACCGTCGATACCTATATTTCAATATCGAACTATCGATATATCGTCCAAAAAAGTATTAATAATAAATATCGATTTTTCTAAATTATAATTTCGATACCTTTATCGATATTTTATCAACAGTTCTAGGCGCTACCTACAGCGTCCCTCCCTCTTGCTTCAATCGTAATGGGACACAGACTAGATTTGGGCACGCCGCGATTGCGGCGGTAAGTCCCCTCTTTGAGGAGTGGCTTGAGAGGCGGCATGGCGTCCTCACCTTCCGCCTGACACAGGTCCTCACCGGACATGGCTGTTTCGGGAGGTTCCTGTTTCGGATAGGGCGGGAGGAAACGCCCGGGTGTTTCCATTGCGAAGATCGCCCAGAGGACACGGTGGAGCATACGGTGGAGGTCTGCCCAGGTTGGGCGGAGCAACGCCGTGTCCTCGTGGAGGTGATCGGCGGCGGCGATCTCTCGCGTCCGACCCTGGTCCAGGCCATGGTACGGAGCGAGAGGGCATGGCTGGCAGTCGCCTCCTTCAGCGAAGCAGTTATGCTCGCAAAGAGGGAGGCGGCGCACGTGAGGGAGATGCAGTACATGCGCCCTCACAGCCGTGGCCTTCGCAGGAGACGCCCTGGGCGTCGGGAATCCCAGGCTGATTCCCGGCCACCGTAGGCACGGGCTTGCGGACGGCGAGTAATGGGTACCTCGCTGTCCGGTAAGGACCAAGCCCGGGTCGACGGCGCGTTGTGTTCCACGCGCGCCTCAAAGAGATGTCAGCAGCAACAGAGGGGCCCGCAAGGGCCGATGCCTGCCGGGGGTGCGGGTTGTTCGAAAGAGATACCGCCGCCCCTGGCACACAGGCAACTGAGGGAACACGGGTGGGTTTTAGTCAGTAAAAGTCTGACACGCCCTCCCGCTCCACCCAGAGCGGGAGAAGTTATTTGATGATTTCCCACCCAGAAAAAAAAAAAAAAAACACAGACTAGATTTAAGCCATCAGTTCATTTTGTCCCTACCAGTTTATTTAATTATACGTCTGTGCTAAATAGTGTATCTAATTCTAAACTTTAATACGTGTGTGGCAAACCTACGAGTAATAGTTCCACTTCCGGCTCTTCGATCACAACCTTACCTCCAATACGCGTAAGAGGAGACAGGTGGAATACCTTCTACGTATGTCCCCAAAAGGCTGTGTCTGTAATCTACATATCTTGGCGTAATGTGATAATTAACATCCAAATATAGAATACATACCTTGCCTATGATGATGATCTTGTGAAGAACAGTTCCGTGCTCTTTAATTTATGGTGCTACTAAGGACGGTTTTTGTAGTTCAACCATTGGCCTTCAGTAGGTACGCTGTATGCCTGGTTATCCTAAAGCAAGGTCAAACCCTCTTCATGAAAGCAAATACATTTCGGGTACCTGGGGGTCTACTAAGTAAGCATGAAATCTGGGGCCCAAGTCTGCTATTTTTATAAATTCGTCATTCCAACATGATCCCATTGTCATTCCAACACGATCCCATTGTCAATTTGCCAAAAGTTCGTAATCTGCTAAATTCATAATGATCGATCACTGGTCGGTCAATGGTGTCTTAATAGAATTGTGTCCTAATGACATTGTCGTATTGCCATTATTATAAAACCCGTTAGTAGAAATGATTTTCCAAAAACGACTACTAAATTTGAACATTTATTCATGCCCCATTTGATTTAAATATATACTTTTACATATTACTTATTATTATATAATCGTTTATCAGTGTTAAATTATAGCAGATTACCGCCAAAGTCAGTCATTCATTTGTCATTATGTACGAGATTACCAATAAATGCCATTTCTTTCAATGGAGTGTCAGTGGCTGATCAATGGAAAGTCATAATGACGCCATTATGTTAGTAGATTACCAAACTTGTCAAAATCAACAATAATTATGAAATCAATGATAGACCATTCTGACACTATTGTAATAGCAGACTTGAGGCCCTGTAGTTTCGGCCGATGTTATGTTACGGGCGTTTCCTACGTAACGCCCGAAAAAACAATGAATGAAAACACGATTTGACAGTTTGTTTTTACTCTCGATGTGTTTTTGTCCGCCCGAAAAAATTTGTTAATCAAGAGTAGGGTATCCGTAACAAACTAATTGATTAAAACTGCAAAAATTTCTTGTTTTTTGGAACTGCGTTTAGAGTATTCCTTCGATTTTAACATGCGTTGATGTTCGATTCAGCACGTAAGCGTATCGAATGATTGTCAATGGTTGAAAAGATGTAGGTAGGTATAAAGTACGGATTGATTGAAACAAAACACATAATATTCATCCAATTTTATTAAAATTTCACAACAATTACATTATTAAATACAATTAATTTTAAATTTTGACCTGCTTTGGTATTGTCTAAATTACAAACTTATTTATAATAAAACAGCTATAAAGACCAACTTCATCGTACGTTAAAAATCCTAAAAATAAAGAAAATAAATAAAATAAGAATTATATTTAAAACCGTAACGGAACCAACCCATATTTTGATTTGCTTTTTCAACACAATAAGAAAACATGATACCTTTGTATTTAAATATTATCAGGTTAAGTTTTTATCCAGTGCGCAAACTGTAACCATGAATTCAGCATATCATTCTAGACGGGGGTCTAGAATGATATGCTGAATTCATGGTTAAATTTCTGCGCTAGGGGTAGCACAGAAATGTTTCGTCGGTAATACAAAAAAAAATCAGAAGTTCCATACATTTTGACCGCGTAGGTATTGCACTTTTTTATGAAACAGCTGATTTTTTTTGTAAAACAGACGTAAAATTTCTGCGCTAGGGTGTCTAGAATGATATGCTGAATTCATGGTTACAGTTTGCACACTGGATAAAAACTTACCCTGTTATTCGGGTATAATGCTTTCTTAATAACTTAAGTGACGTTATTTTTATCCATCTTCATTCTTCCCACTCTCAGAGCAATTTATATATTATCATCATATCAGCCGAAAGACATCCATTGCTGGACATAAGCCTCCCCCAAAAGGGGAGGATTTGCCATAATCGCCACGCTTGGCAGGTGGGTTGGCGATTGCAGTATGGTGGTGAAATGCATAGAGAACGCTGCTGCCCATTCTCTAGTAAGTCCCTTAGTCGCGTTCTACGACACCCACGGGAAGAAATGGGATTATATATTATAGTACCTAATAAGTATTAGCTTTTGCCAGCGGCTTCGCCCGCGTGGAGGTCGGGTGTATGAAACAGATAAACCTTCCTCTTGAATCATTGTTTAAAGATGAAAACCGCATAAAAAACCGTTGCGTAGTTTAAAAGATCTAAGCGTACAAAACACGAAAAGCGACTTTGTTTTATACTACGTTAAGATGATTAACAGGTACATGAACCGTGGCCACCAGACTTCTTCTAGACTTTTAAAGTACCTACCTGATGCTCTGAGATCATTTCTGAGTAGGATTTATGACAAGTTTGACCATGATTTCTCGACATCCATTGCGTAGTTCGTAAACAAAACATAAATCAAGGAATTACATGTGCTCTATCAATGTATGTAAAAAAGAAGGCTAAAACTGACCTGCATGTAGAAACAATCCGGGGTCATGCCGTGAACATTTTTATACTCTATTCCATTAAACTATTAAAACGACTCTTGATTATGAATTTGGAGGCGCCTACAGCTCGGAATAAAGCAAAGCTGCTTCGCAGCGTATCGATTCTAGTAATTTCGACAAGGAGTTTGGTATTTTTAATAAAAATTTGGTGTTCCAATTCATTTATTTCGGGGACAAAGTTTTTTCGTATTTTATTCAATTTTTTTTTCATAGTTTATTTACCTACATTGGATTATTAATATACAAGATGTAAAAGAATGAACGCAAAACCTGAAAATAGTTTGTTCAGAATTTACTACTCAATCGTTTTCAATTACTTTTAATGGTGCTTATTTTTACCGAACTTTGTTCACTTTTTCGAATATAGCATCGACTTTATCCGTAACAGGGCGACCGGAGCGAGCTGCATCTTTGACAAACAACCAACCAGTACCAGTTGAATCAACTTTCTGCTACTCCTACTGACACTGCGTTAGGTCCATATACGTCACATTTTTTTTGCGATTTGTATCGCATTTTTCCCTTTTTGTAATAAAAGTTCAAAATGTATGGAAGTTCTTCGTTAGATTCGCTCATTTTGGCGAAAAGAAAAACAATTGGAAAATGGCGGTAAATTAATTTTACTTTTTATTATTCTTTTTTCAAATGTCTTCAAACCAGCCAGAAACAAACAGTCAGCAGCCAAAGAGATTTTACTACAGCTATAAACCTATAAAATACGAAAAATCTTTTTCTCCGACCTAATCATTCTTAAGTACACTCAATACCAACTAGTAGTCCCGACCCTATTATCGGGCGGGTCTTTAACACAGCAGTAAGATGCTAAGACGCCAACAGTTGCCAGACAAAGTGACAGGATGCTGACGCCGCAGACAGCTCCTGAGGTGATGTCGCTCAATGGCGTCCCTGGTTTCGGCTCCACTGACAAGAGAATTAATAGTCCGAAGGCGCTGAGAAGAGAGAAGGAGGAGAGGACGATGTAACCTGGAAGGGAAAACCAATGATGTTAGTATTGTTCGCATTGTTTGTTATTTACCCGACTGAGCCAGAAGGATGGTTATGTTTTTCGAGTGTCTGTATATATGTATATTTCTTTGGCACGCTCTGTAGCCTAAATGGCTTGATGGATTTTGGCTTCAGAGGCGTCGTAAGCTTCGTCTCAATTGTGAGAGTGACACTGGGTATGTCAAAATTATTATAATAAAAATGGACGATTTTTGGTGCCATATTAAGTCGTCAATTTTTTTTCCGTCAAAACCTATAAATATTATAGCAGGCACCAAAGAAGCCATTAAAGTAATTTCACCTGCCCGCCCGCATTAGTTGTTAAGTTAACCACAAATATATTCTATTGTTTCTGAACTAACACTCCTATTTTAACATAAGGGTACATTATTAAAACATTAAAACGTAAAACTTGTACATAGAACAAAAATTTTCTTTAACTCAGGATGACACACACAAAGGAAAGTATTTTAACGAACAATATGTTATTGAACTTACCAGAAATATAATTCCTATTAGGCAGCAGCTGTTGCCTCCTCGTTCTGAAGCCTAGTAGTCCTAGCAGAAAACAGGTGAAGCCAGCAAGCACGCCGAAGTCCAAGTAATAACGCCTGCCAATCTGGAATAGCAACATGTAGTGGTTCAGAATTTCGCTCATATAAAAGTAATTTTGCTAAATGAGAATAAAAGTTTAGGTATTTTAGAACTCCAGATTTTCTGTAGCTTTTGTGTCAATTCATTGATGGTGGCTAATCTTCATTCACTTTGGTAAGTAAACAATGTTTTTTGCTGGAAACTGGATAGTTCTACTTTGTTTTACATCTAAATCCAGCTAAGGTAAAGTCATGAACCCTGTATTCAGGACTTGTTATCTAGGCACTGAGCCGAGCCCACCTAACATAAATTTATATGTGGCGACGGACGAGCATCGTTTTGTTGTAATGTAAT
Organism: Polymixis lichenea; assembly: GCA_949091785.1. Taxonomy (NCBI): domain Eukaryota; kingdom Metazoa; phylum Arthropoda; class Insecta; order Lepidoptera; family Noctuidae; genus Polymixis; species Polymixis lichenea. The sequence continues at coordinate 4,087,541 of OX420958.1, forward strand.
ATTAAAAGCTAATTTGCTTTGAAATCGAATCTCACCAGGACTCGTCTAACAGAATCTTACTGTTCCATCCTCACATGTTTAGGCACGTTATGGCACCAAGTTTACTTGAATGAGACTCGGTCTAGTTGTAATAGATATTTATTTATCTATGAAACGTCGTCGACGTCACGACATGCGCCATCTTGCAATAACGTTGACTATGCCCAAAATTAATAACAATGTGAGCCGTGAGCACTGCCAAAAATGTGCTTCTGGCTACATTTACCAGCAAACCAATGCAGAAGAAATTGGTGGTGCATACAAGTTATTTTTGACGATCAGCGCGCACTGTGAGTGCGTTCACGAGCGTTCCGAATTGTTGTCAGTTGTCATATTCGTAATTATATAGCTTAATTCGGAATGAGCCCTTCACACGTGTTACACTAGTCCAAGATATACAGGACAGCACCTGTGCAAAAAATCACAAAGAAGTAACTATTATAAGTAGTCAAAATCATGGATACTCACTGCATACATCATGTAGAAACTCAGGCCCGCAGTGAGACCGCCACACATAGTCAGCATGACAGCTGCTATCAGCAGGGAAGCTGTCGCTCCTGATATCGTCTTGAGGCTTGAGAACGATTTGTAAGTTTCCTCGGAATACACGGATGGTGGGGATGCTACCCTGGAAGGTGTGAAAAAGAGTTGAGTACAGGTAATGAAGCCTTCAAGTACATATACCGGAACATTGCGAGTACTTGCACCAAACCCAGGTAACTATGATTTAGTAGTTGTTGAATCTTACAACCAGAAGCCAATGTTTTGATACCTCCTTAGGTCGGACAGTAGGACACTTCGGGTAGTGTGATTTAGGCTTTGTAACAGCCGGAGTGGGGTGGAGAAAGCATCGGTGGCCCAGTGGTAACGGCCGCGACTTACAAGTTCGCAGGTTCGAAACCAGACAAGCGCTTTACTTTGTGTAAATTATTTTTAACCGACTTCAAAAAGAATAAGGTTATCATTTTTACCCGACTGCGCTCTGAGGGTTATGTTTTTCGAGAGTATGTATGTATGTATAATTGTTTGGCACGCTCTGCAGCCTGAAGGGCTCGATGGATTTTATGGCTTGAGAGGTGTCGTTAGAGTCTTATTTACTGTGAGAGTGACACTGGGTATATCAAAATAAAAAAAAAACAAAATGGCGGATTTTTGGCGCCAAATTCAAATGTTTGGCACGCTCTGCGGCCTGAACGGCTCGATGGGTTTTAGTTTGCGAGGTGTCGTTAGATTCGTAATTACTGTGAAAGTGATATCGTAATAAAAAATAAAAAATGGTAATTTAAAAAACTAAAAAACCCGACTGCTTTTCTGAGTTTTCATGGAAAAGCCCTAAAACAAGAAAGGCGTTGTACCCGATTGCACTTAACTTAAGAATCGCCAGTTGCTAACGCGATGCTTATCACTACATAGTATAAAACAAAGTCGCTTTCTCTGTCCCTATATCCCTATGTATGCTTAAATCTTTAAAACTACGCAACGGATTTTGATGCGAGTTTTTTAATAGATAGAGTGATTCAAGAGGAAGGTTTATATGTATAATAGACCGACCTCCACGCGGGCGAAGCCGCTGGCAAAAGCTAGTAAGTAGATAAATTGTAACAGTCGGGACCCATTCTAGAAATGGAGGCTTAGTGAATTGCGCTGGGGGGGGTCTAGAAGGTTATGCTGAATTCATGGTTACAGTTTGCGCATTGGTTAAAAACTTATCCTGTGTGTAGTCTCGCTACATGGGTCCCCACGTCCTATTTAAAAGCGATTGTGTCGCGCCGAGAGAGGGCTCGTTCCGGTTTTCACACATAACCACGACGACCGCGCATTCGCGTGACAATCGCTTTTGAATAGGACAGAGGAAGTTCAAGGGTTCTAAAATTATATGAAATGGCGAATTGTGTGGATTAACACCTCTGTCTATCCCTCAGTTAAATACAAGGCGTATGCTTTGGAACTATATAAAGTTAAAAATTCTCATGTGCCTTCATTTCATCGCGGTATTATTTTATCGCTACTTACAGACGCAGTGACAAACGAGTAGGTACTCGCGGGGCGGTGTGAACAGTCAGCGATCAACTATTAACGTATCTATCTGTTTGACTTAGCTACCATTTTTAAGGTTCCGTAGCCAAGTGGCAAAAAACGGAACCCTTATGGATTCGTCATGTATGTCTGTCTGTCTGTCTGTCCCTCCGTATGTCACACCCACTTTTTCCGAAACTATAAGAAAGAACTATGCTGTTGAAACTTCCTAAGTAGATGTATTCTGTGAACCGCATTAAGATTTACACAAAATTAAAAAACCATACATTTTGGGGGTTCTCCATACTTAGAACTGAAACTCAATTTTTTTTTTTCATCAAACCCATACGTGTGGGATATCTATGGATAGGTCTTCAAAAAAGATATTGAGGTTTTAAAATATTTTTTTTTTCTAAACTGAATAGTTTGCGCGAGAGACACTTCCAAAGTGGTAAAATGTGTCCCCGCCCCCCCCTGTAACTTCTAAAATAAGAGAATGATAAAACTAAAAAAATATATATGATGTACATTACCATGTAAACTTCCACCGAAAATTGGTTTGAACGAAATCTAGTAAGAAGTTTTTTTTTAATACGTCATAAATCGTAAACCGCAATTTACCTTTCGTTCAATCATCTCAAATATAAAAATATAAAAAAAAAACATTTAATTTCATAAACATAAACCTTATGCATAAACCGTGAACCATTATTTTCAAATAATAAATTCGTAATAGGTGCATAAGTAAAATTATTAAAACATCTGTCAAAGTTACAACGAACTACAATAACTTTTATATTATGTTACTTGCTGCTACGGAACCCTTCATGGGCGAGTCCGACTCGCACTTGCCCGCTTTTTTACTTATTTTTTTTTGGGTGAGAATTCATCAAATAACTTCTCCCGCTTTGGGTGGAGCAGGAGGGCGTTTTAGACCTTTACTGACTAAAACCGACCCGTGTTCCTTCAGTTGCCTGTGTGCCAGGGGCCAACTGATTCCGCAGTCATTCTACTCATCGCACTCGTGCACTCGCTCATAGCCTAGCGACAAAACTATCCGAACTAATTACTGATACTTGCTGCTCGTTACCCGCCAACTCGTTTCTAGTCGCTAACTTTACTATCTTCTCGCTAATAGTTGACGGTGGGACAGGTGCCTAACGGTATTATAAAGTAGCTTTTGCCCGCGGCTTCGCCCGCGTTGAGGATTATGTATAAACCTTCCTCTTGAATCCATCTGTCTATTCATAAAAAGCGCATTAAAATCCTATGCGTAGTTTATAAGATCTAAACGTACAAACACGATGGGCACGCTATAATTGCGGCGGCAAGTCTCCTCTTTGAGGAGTGGATTGAGAGGTCCCATGGCGACCTTCCGCCTAACGCAGGTCCTTACCAAACACGGCTGTTTCGGGAGGTTCCTGATCCGCTTATGGCGGGAGGAAACGCCCGGGTGTTTTCACTGCGTAGATCGCCCTGAGGATACAGTGAAGCATACGGTGGAGGTCTGCCCGGCTTGGGCGGAGCACCGCCGTGGCCTTGTGGAGGCGATCGGCGGCGGCGATCTATCGCCACTATCGCGTCCGTCGTTTTTTGCGACGGGTGCCAGGTATTAGACCAAAAAAAACTTTACACATTCGAAACAGCGGTTTATCTAAGACCCGTGAAGTTATGTTAATGTAATCGACAGTTAATGATTAACTATTGAACTGGAAAAGTGAGATTGTAAGTTTATGTATAAGTATTGTGTGCTCGTGTAGGTACAAGTAAAACCTTTTGTACGTTATAGTTAGTGAGACAACTTGTAGGTACCTATATAACCACGTTTACGACTCTATATCTTCCAGAAACAAACACTACATTTTTTTAAATTAAAATGTCTGAAGTTAGTGGCAAAAAACAAAGAAAAACAAAACCAGAGACACCTACTTTCGTAATAAAAGTTTCTTGAAGCGAACTAAAAACCACTCATCAGAAATTGACCAAATTTATATGGGACCACCCTATAAGTATGCCCTTTCATCATCCTTTAGGTATACATTTTCAAACAAAAGAAGAACTTTTGAAATCAGTTTATAAAAGACAGTTCTGAGGAAACAAACATATAAAAAATACACCCGAATTGACTACTCTTGTTTAGGGTTCCGTACCTCAAACGGTAAAAAAGGAACCCATATAAGATTACTTATAACTTATAAGGTATGTCTGTCCGTGTGTCACCAGCGATTTTCTCAGGAACGGGTAGACCTAGCAAGTTAACAATTACCAGATACTCCCCGAGCTCTATAGTCCCTATTAGGTGTATAAAATCAAGCTCCTGAGTCAACACAATAAAAACACATGGGCAAATTTAGATTTTTGCGAAAACTTGTAAGTAAGTACCAAAATTTACCTTAATTTTCAACTTTTTTATTTTTCGGAATTTTACTTTTACTTGTAAGACCTTTCTTTTAACCAAAATTAACAATTCTAGGTCAACCGGAAGTACCCTATAGGTTTCGCGGGTCGAAAACCTATATGGTAGTTCCTGTTGACCTAGAATCACGAAATTTAGCAAAAAACAAAGTCTTACAGCACAAATAAAGGAAAAATTCCAAAAAATTAAAAAGTTGAAAATTAAGGTAAATTTTGGTACTTACAAATTTTCGCGAAAATATAAATTTGCCCATATCTTTATAGATAATGGTACGGAAGCCTTCGTGCGCGAGTCTGACTCGCACTTGTCCGGTTTTTTTTTATCAGTTTAAAACTATTTATGTTAGGTTACTTACCTCGGAACAATTACAGCAGTATTCTTATCCTTCCTCTGACTATCTCTTCTCCGATCATAATCCCGCCTTTCTCTACTCATCTCCCTCTCTAGATCAAAACTGCGATCATTGCTCTTCTCTCTAAAGCTAGTCACAAACACATCATGCCTATCGTAACCAGGCAGATTCTCAGGTAAATTCTCAGGTAGACCGTAGCTTAGCTTCTGCTGGGCTTTCGGTGAAATAGGAGAAGTTGGTGCACTGGTTCTTGAGGTTAAGTTAGCACAGGATTTGGATGGAGTAACACCATGAGTTGGTGTGCTCGATAAGAATTTTCTTGGCGTTTCCGAGTATTTGTTTTCAACAGATTTGTTTGGAGTTATTCTCACTGAAGGCTGGCTGGCATAACTCTTTAGCTTTCTAGGTGTCGACAGCAGTTCATGTAGTTTTTGCGTCGCTATCAAGTTCTTCTTCGACATGACAGGAGATGTAAATGTAACGTTACACTTTCTCGGCTCGTCATCTTCCGTAGGAATTATAGCGTATCTCAGCGTCCTCCCATTCACAGTCTTGACAATTTCTGTCGGTATTTCTTTTAGCTCATTCTCGCCTGGTCCATCTACATTATACTCTTCAATTTCATCAGCTTTTGCTTCAACTATCCTCTTCTTCGTAGGTGAATAGTCGACAATGTCATCGAAGTCTTGAATGACTTCGTACCTATGTCTCGTCCTGCTGTCTTCGAGACCATCGTCGCTATCTGCACGTCTATCATACCGTGCTTGTCTTTGATGTTTTAATTGAGCCATTTCTAAGTCCTCGCTTCTTGTCCTGCATCTTACTGTCCGAGAAGGTTTGTAGACTAAAGAAGACTGTCTTTGGAAACTTCTGTTTAGAAATTTTGGTGGTTTCGGTGGTAATTCCGGCGGTTCGTCTCTGAATCTTGGAGCACCAGCCGGAGACATTCTTAAAGGATTATCAGATATATCTGTTCTCATAATCCTATTCCCTATTTCGATCTTTCTAGGTGAATTTGCGCCTAAAGGAGGCATTCTCTGCCTCTCTGGTGACACAATCTTTGTCATACATGATTTTTGCGCAAAAACAACTTCGCTTTGAGAGCAAAAAGCTGGATTTGAATAATATTTGTACACGATTTTCGGTGAATCCATTTTGTAAGCGTAATTTTTCCCCGTGCAATTGTTAGTGCATGATTCCTTGTTATAAAAGAAGGGTGGGCAGTAACTGGAACCGTTCACGTTCAGTGCTTTCACTTAAACTTAACTTTAACTTAGGTTTCTTATGGAATTATATTCACTTAAATTATGTTAAATTAGCTTTCAAGAATTTTTAGGATTTAGTTTTCAAAGTGATTTTTTATTAAATTTTAAACCATTAATCTTATGGTATATTTTTAAATTTTTCTTCACTTAAATACACTTCACACTTATTCACACTAGAACTACACTTAGTTTAATATTAAAAGCTATTGTTATTCTACTGATAACACACGCGTCTATCAAGTTCAACGTCTAACCGTCAACTGTAAAATTATTCCTTTTTCAAAAAAACACCGGGGTCGGAAACGGCGGCGTTTGCGCACCCCTGCAAATGGGCACGCGCTGTTTAAATTCCAAGTTCAAAAAACTTAAGCAAATCGAATAGAAACCTTATCTCTATTACAGTTAAAGTTGCAAATTCTTTGTAGATTACTTTAAATTGGATTTTATACAATGGAAGCCTGGGTTATTGGAATTTTTGCCTTATTTTTAGAGAGAAAGGATTCTAAATTGAAAATTGATTGAGTTTTATAGTAAATACTGGTACTACCTTGTGCAATTATTGAATGAGCTTTCGAGGACAGTCCCTTTTGTCAGGGCCGCGTCGTTACGGCTCTCATTTTGTGTAGTAGCCGTAGTAGCTAAGTGAATACTCGTTTTTCTTAATATCTTGTCTGGAACAGTTGGGTTTTATATACCATAGGTCTGCCCAAAGTTAAACGTTCTTTGTTATGTCTTCCAATACATGCGGCTGTGTGAAATCGCCATCATTATCAGACGAAATCAATCCACTGCAGGTTGCCTGGAAAGACTCCAAAGGCTCCCGCAAACAGGCGTGACGCGACAGCGTGACACGACTGTCGCAGAATAATTCTATAAAAACTTCATGGATTTTTTTCTACAAGAGTCGCGTCGCGCCTGTCTGAAGAATCCACAACAATATAAATAACGCAATGAATATGGTTGAACTGTTAAAATAGACGCCATTCCTACTGTTAGTGTATTACGATACCCATAGAAAAATTATGGCTAAACCAAATTACGTATCATAGCATGAAGATTCCTAACATTTTTTTTCAGATGTAATGTTTCAGTAAATGCCGACGAAAACTTGCTTCATCTGCATGCTTTGATAAGTTTTTTTTAAATCATTAACTTAAAGGAAAGTCTTTATTTATAAACATTTTAAAACTAACTAACCATATAAATACAAAAACACAAGGACACTTAGGTGTCGAAGTATTCGTCCGCATCGCTGTCATCAGGAAACGTGCCTTTTTAACCAACTTCAGAAAGGAGGAGACTTTTTTTTATGTATGTTCCCCGATTACTCGAAGATGGCTGGACCGATTTGGATAATTATTTTTTTTGTTTGAAAGGCTATACTTCCCAGGTGGTTCCATGATCATTAAGTCAGGATTTGATGGTGGGATCCTGGAAAAATAGAGAGAACTCTTCAAATTTTATAGGCATACTTGAAGCGATTTGGATAGTTTTTGAAGAGTGCTTTCTCGGAGTGGTCCCTTCAATTTGGTGAAGATCTGATGAAGAACTTTGGAGATAGGCAACGGAACTCCTCAATACATGATAGTAAATGGACTGGAGTTGCTGAAATCTCATGTCTGTCTATTACACCAGTTCATAACATAATATCACGCCGGGAAGCTGGAAGGGGTAAGCACATGTGAACCACTAAAAAGGAAAAAAAAAAAACTTAAAGTCGGTGGTTTTTTAAGTTTTTTTTTTAAGCTTTTTTCGAGAGAGTCTACGGAGTACTTTAACTCCGTTGTTCTTGTTTGTTTCTCCAATGTCGCTATCTCGCTTTCGAGTTCATTCGAAAGTCCGATACATGACCTCTTTGCCCACCCCACTTTCTATTTAATAATAATAATTATTATTATTATGCAGGGGTAGCACGTGCCGTCGAGTGTAACGGTCGCTAGCAGCTGCTGGTATACACAGCTGCGAGGTGGGGCGCGCAACATTTTGTGAAGATTACATGTAATGTACTTACTTACTAATTATAAGGAAGCAGAAGACTTAATTTAAAAACTACAAGGCTTAAAATAATAATATGTACAGGTTTATAAAAAAGAAAATAATCATAAGTCATCCAAAAATACTTCCGCATCGTTGTCAATGGGAAAAGTGCCCAAAAGGCTGGCAGCATTGCCACGTTTGTCTGGCAATGCTGATTCTTTGGCCGAAAAATAGGCCAGCGCTTTGGTCATTCTGTGAAGATTGATAGACAGTTGAGGTGACATAACAATGGCGCTGGTTTTGTTGCGTATCAACTAAATTCCACACTTAATAGAAACTCTAAATTGAAAACCGGTGGCAGCGCAGAGGACATTTTGGTTGCGTTTTCACCCCAACATTATGGTTTTGGTATGGAAACATTATTTTGCTTCTAACCTCCGCACCTGCAGCTTTGAACACAACATAATAAACTGGCTGCCAGGTGTGCTGGAGGGGGTTTCCATTGGAGACGGTTGTCGTGCATTAAAAAAAAACTCCTGATTTAGTGTTTCATATAAATAAACTCACGCCTTCTTTGTTCTCTTTTGCGATAGGTATACGAAACTCTTCTTGAAAACATCATGTTTATTATTAACTAGCTTTTGCCAGCGGCTTCGCCCCCGTTTTTAAAACACCTAAATCTTCCTCATGAATCACTGTCTGTTCAGGAATTTTGTCTGCTCCTTAACGCAAATAACGCAATATTGTTGAACTGTCAAAATGAAAGCCCTTTCTACTGTGAATGTGTTAAGCAATTACCCCATTTTCTGTGCTTCCCGCGTCCAGGGAATTCCTGCGGCTTTCACAAGGTCACCGGTCCACTTTGAAGAAGGGCATCTAACATTACGTCTTCTGGTACTCGGTCGCAGTCCAGAACATTTCGGCTTTGCGCTCTATAGTTTGTATTGTTTGATAAATTACTTATAATTACTAGTGGACTGACCGAAATTCAAACATGAGTTAATAAAAAAGATAACTTTCTGCATTCATCCATATAAACTTTAACTGTTCCGAATTTCATACTCCTCCGTCCGATTAATTTTCGTAAAAAGGGGTACCTAGGTACAAAGTTTCTGCTTCACGTACCTACCTATATGCTTCCTAACAAAATGTTTGTAGTACCTGGATGCGTGCGCGCCCTGCACCCGTATCGTATTGAACTATTGTGTTGTGATCCACGCAAAAATCGATAATTTTGACCTTCAAACGTACCATTATGTCATTTATTATGTGTATGTATTGTAATGTACGCTGATCTTGGTGTAGTAATCTAGACATACATACTACATACATCTACCTAAATGATAAATTATAAGTAACTTCTTCTCTGGAGTTTTTGGCGGGATCGCGTTGGAACATGTCGCACGAATTTTCATTTTCATGCAATTTAGTGAAATAGCGAATTAAATTGTATAATTTTTATAGTGAATTATTCAATTTAGTTACGTGTGAGTGCACAAGTGTAGTGAAGGTGAAAATAAGTGACTAACGTGGACTTTTCATGTTCCCCCCAAAAACTCCTGTTACGTTGTTGTAAAGTTACTACCCTATACTATATTGTAGTCTGTGGTTACTACCGCTTTACAATAACTTTGATTTGACTTGACTGACTAAAGACGACTATGACTGTTTTGTAACTTCGTGCCCGATATCGGGCCATTTACTTGATCTAAAAGAAAAATTACTTGACACTGGCTAAATGCACAAACCGTGTGAAGCAAAATAAAAATTAAAAAAAAACAAAACTTCTTCTCTAATGTATCTACAAATACTCACTATAAAAGATACCCTACTTTTTTTTTATTTTAAAGTAATTATACTACAGAGTGGGTGTGAGGTGTACTTACTTATAATACGAGGAATACCTTTTAAATAAATATGAAACATCCAATAAACAACTTACCTACATTAGAGATAATAAATATTAAATACGTAATAAATAAAAATAATAAGTAAATAAAATAACAAATAAATGTGTATAATTTATAAAATAATAAAAATTATTCATAAATTTAATTCTGTGATAATAAAACAACTTACTAACAACACCTTACTAACAACAACAACTTACTAACAACTTAACTAATAATATTTATCAAATTAAACACGCAGTGTTCTTCCTCCTCTCTCCTACTTGATCTATGCTGTGCCCGACAGGGTCCATAATTGTGACTAATATAATTCCCTATCAACTTTATACATTATGGTACGCAATAAAGAATTGAGAATTGAGAATTGAGAATCTACATGCACACATACCTACTAGTGGCTAAGTAATAACAGCTGCACGGGTCGATCGATCAGGTTAAACCGCGGTTGGTCCGTGGATGGATGACCATCATAACATACCAAGACCCCTCCGAGCCTCAGAAGCACGTTAAGCACTTGGTCCCGGCTGACATTTGTGGATCTTTGACAGTCGTTACGGGTCGCGTAAAGCCCGAAAGTCTGACAACCAGTCTTACCAAGGGGTATCGTATTACCCAGTAACTGGGTTGGGGAGGTCAGATAGGCAGTCGCTCCATGGTATTCATGGTATTCATACTGGTTTTCAGCTGCTTCCAGTTAGACTGGAAGCCAACACAAACGAAGTTGGGAAAAGGCGAGGCAGATGATGACACATACATACTCCATACCTACATATACATGCAAAAATACACTAAGTACTTGATTCTACATACATGCATCCATACAAAAATACAAATAAAGCAAATTGAAGGGTCTTTGTGATGTCAAATAAAAGCTTTTTACAAATAACAAAAAAAACTTTTTTGTGTGTCTTATGTCTGTTCAAAATCAAAATCAAAATCAAAAGTCATTTATTCAAACTAGGCTGAGAGTCAGCTCTTTTTGAACGTCATAATTACATAAGACAGTCCCCCGGCACGCCCGCCCTTTACCACTTCCTAGTGCTTTAGCTGGGAAGAAGAAGTGGCGCAATAAACTCCCCAGCAGCACAGCTGTCTGTTAAGTTAGAAGAACTTGATTTTATACAATATTAGATAAAAAATGTCAGCTAGCACACGCCAATATACCAACAATACATTCAAAACTTTAGGTACTCAAGTAGAAATAATTAATAAAATATAAAAATAAACGTAAACAGAACTTACAATAAAATAAAAGCCTCCAGGCATAAAGGGCGTTCCCGCTTACATATGCAATTCTGCATTATGTATATGTATATAACTATAACTTGAAGTAACAAACGTTAAACTAGGACCGTTGGAATAAAATTAATAAAAAGTTAATACAATTAACAATAACAAAACCATGGTCAGCAAGACGATGACGATGTTGTATTTAAGGTTTTTTTTTAGCTGTGCCTTTTTAGTCTGTGCTAAATAAATACATTTTTTTTTGGCTATACTTACTCTCAAACGGCTCACTGTAGGCTGTAAATCGAGCATTTAAATTCTTCTCGCTTAATTTTTTTTATTTGTGATAAGCTTCTAATGCCTATAGCAGTCATGAATATATATAAGGAATATCATTTCACAGGTAAACCAAATATCTTCAAAACCACTGTCTTAACTTTTATATCCTTTCAGTTGGCTGTTCTACAAATTATTCGACATTTTTTGGTGTCTTTTATATAACGGTGACATCTGCGGTTTTTTTTAACAAAAATATATACGTTATATAAAAAATGGTTTCATTAAAATTTGTAGTTACATCCGGAATTCCGGGACCAATGGGTTTATAAACTTGAAATTTTGTAGAGAGGTGTTTAGCAAGCATAAGAAATATGCAAACAAATTATTAGGTAGCAAAATTAAGAAATATGAAAACAAATTATTAGGTACTGTTATGTTTTTTATTAGTAATAAATAACAAGTAAGGTAACCAATTAAAATATATAGGTATACATAATATAATAATACTATCTTTTGCCCGGGGCTTCACCTGCGTTTTTTAAACACCTAAATCTTCCTCATGAATTACTCTGTCGATTGGTAAAAACCACATGAGTTCAAGTAGTCTTTGAGTTTATCGCGAACAGACAGACAGACGCGGCGCGGCGGGGGACTTTGTTTTATAATATGTAGTGAAGATAATTTAGTTTAGTTTTCAAAATCGTTATCAGAATCAGAATGATTGACTCACAGTCAGGATCTAAATGAGAAACATCGAAAAATTCGAAATCGCTCTCCTGAAGTTTCAACAAATCCAGGGTCTCGTTGAACAGGTCTTGCTATATTTTCGAACTCATCTTGGGCCTTGTTGTAGAAATAACTGGATCTGATGAAAGAAGGAGCGTTTTGAGGATATCTTCATTCGAATTTTGCCTGATTTTCTTTCGCGAATTGTGTTACCTAAATCTACCAAAGTCTTTGTTGCGAGACTCGGACGCTTCCTCTGATAGGCTCCCGATTGGCATAATTGCGTTACTGGCAATGATATCTGCCCATATGGTACCAATTATATAGTTCCACATACCTAGCAGCTGTCAGGTACGCATATTCTTAAAAATTTATCGTCAATATCATGCCCTGAGGTAACTGCCTCTAAAACCACTGCAAGTCTACGAATTAACTGTTCGTCTAGCCCAGTGATCGCTGCAGATTTTTCAGAAAACTCGAAATATCTTCTTGCTGTACTGCCATCATTCATTGTTCTGGATCCTTATTTGACAATGTCTATCAAAAGGTTTAGCTCAGCTTTGCAACGATCTTGTTTAACTTTTTTTCTTGCTTGAAACACAACCTCGTCATCATCTTCTCGGACTGCCCATTTCTTGAGGTCAACCCTATAATCTATAAGTAAAAGGCATTCCATGGTATTGATACGAGCGTGTAATGTTAACAGTCCATATTTATAGAGGTCGAAAGACACAGTCTTTCCTTCACAGAATCCAATTTATTCATGTCTGAAGGTTTTGCTAAACAAAGGTAGCAGCTAGAACTTAATTTTGCATCTGATAGGTAGGTGCAAATCGTTTCCATCGATCATAGTCATCATTAACTTATGGTACGTTTATCTCGTCTTCCATCTGCTTTTGATGTTAGCCAGCTGTGGTAGATAACAATTAAAACATCAGTTTGTAAGATATGTCGCGGCCGGAGAGGACATGTCGCGGCCGGCGAATACGACTGATTCTACTGGGGACATAACTAGCGGCCTTCGCAATCAGAGGATTGCGGTGTTGCGCGGCGGATTCGAAGAAACGCTTTGAATTGCGTTTAAGGAACTGAGCTATCGTGGGGACTTTGAGGTCGAGATGGAGGATCTCGTCCCTAACGTACCATGGCGAGCCCGTAGCTTGGCGAAGGAAACGGTTTTGAAGCGTCTGCATCCTATGGATGTAACGGGGCTTTGTGTGTGCAAAGACTGCACTAGCGTAGGTCATGATTGGCCTAATGCACGCCGTGTATATTCGCAACTTGCACTTTAGTGACAACTTGCTGCGTGCATTAAGAACAGAGTGCAACCTTCCCAGTGCGAAGGCGGCGCGTGAGCGCGCCTTCTTGATGTGCTCTGAGAAGGTGATGTGCTGATCCATAATCACTCCTAGATACTTGGCTTGCTTCTCCCAAGGGATAGGCTTGCCAAACATGGAGATGGGCCGGGGGGGGGGTCGGGTTTGTGTCTCGGTTTCGAGAAGAGAACCGCTTGACTTTTATCGGGATTGACTTCGATCCTCCACTTTCTAAACCACGCGCCAAGAACGTTGACTGCGGTTTGGAGCCTGGAGGCTATCGCGTCGGGATTTTTCCCAGCGTAGTAAATGGCTGTGTCGTCAGCGAAAAGCGCCAACTTTGCCAGTCTACGTTTGGGGATATCGCTAGTGAATAGCGTAAATATGAGAGGGGACAGCACGGCGCCCTGAGGGACGCCGGCGCGTATGGGGTGAGGGGATGAAATCGCTCCCTCTATTCGATACCGAAAGGTGCGGTTCGACAAAAAGTCTCGTAGGATGAGCACGAGACGGTCGGGCACACCGAGTTTGTACAGCTTATATAATAAGCCGTTGTGCCAGACTTTGTCGAAGGCTTTCGCTATGTCGAAGAATACTGCACCGGTCAACGTACCGCGCTGGAAGCCAGCGCTTATGTCTTCTACGATGCGGTGGACCTGTTGCACGCACGAGTGTTGGGTTCTAAAACCGAACTGCTCGTCGGGAATGAGGCCTTTCGTCTCGGCAAAATTTCTGAGTCGCTTATAAATAAGTCTCTCGTAGATTTTACCGAGCGAATTCAGTAAACTGATGGGGCGGTAGCTCGTGGGCTCGGTCTTGGGCTTGCCAAGTTTTGGGATGCCGATGACCGTGGCTTCCTTCCATGCTTGCGGGAAGATATTATTGCTCAAGGCTCCATTGAAGATGGTGGCCAAGAGCATGATCAGGTGAGCGGGCAGCATCTGGAGCACCCTATTGGTGATTCCGTCAGCGCCGGGGGCCTTTCGGGGTTTCAGATCTTTGATGATCTCGTGAACTTCGTCCGGGGTGACGAGAGGTAATGGATCATCAGGGTCCGCGACGGGCGGGAGGGAGGCTCTACGTTCGACTTCGGCGTCCACCTCAGCGAGGTGTGCCTGGTCTACTGGTAGCGAACTGGGCGTGCATTGGGCTTCGAGGCTCTCGGCAAGGCACTCGGCCTTTTCGATGTCGTCAAACGCGACTGTGCCGTCGGGCCGGGTCAGGGGAGGCATGGAGGCGACTTCTCGGGATTTGAGATTCCTCTGAAGTTGCCAGAAGGCTAGATGCGTTGGCTCTAATTCGCTCAGCATCTTGTCCCAGTTAGCGTCACGAAGCTCCTGCATGCGTGTCTTTACAGATCTCTGTAAATAGCGCATGTGAGCCTTGTTCGCATCGCAGGGAAAGTTACTGTAGGCACGAACAGCTGCGTTCTTCTCATTTAGCAGTTCGCGTACATCGTCCGGCAACTTCCATCGGTGGTCTTCCACCTCAGGAATTTCCCTTGAACAGTCGTTCAGGACAGATTGTACGTGACCCGTGAATGAGTCGATCGCGGCCATTGTGTCGGCGATAGAGTCAAAGTGATCGGGGATGGCATTCAAGTGGGGGGATGTGTTGGTTTTCAGCGAATCGCCTACTCGCCTCTAGTCCGTTACCACTTTGGTGAGGGGGGGATGGTCAGATCCTGGGAGACCCGTGCGAGGGGCCAGGTGCATGACTACCGGACGGTGATCGGAGGTGAGCTCGTTTATTGCTTCTATGGAATCCAACCTTAAGTTGATTCGCTTCAGAATGGCAATGTCGAGTACATCGGGCCTACGATTTACGTTGTGGGGAAAGTGAGTTGGAGTCATCGGGGCGACGACGTCAAAGACTAGTGAGGAACAGAGGTCGAACAATCGTCTTCCTCTAGTCGATGAAGTGTTACTATTCCATGCGGGATGTTTAGCATTGAGATCGCCTGCTATGATAACAGAGTCACTCAATTCTAAAAGCACGGCGAGGTCATCGGCGATTGGTTGAAAATCTTCTGCTTGAGAAGTGGGCGGGATATAGGCTGAGACTATTGTGACGGGTTGGTGGCCCGTCAGGCCTAGTCGGCAGACCGAAACTTCTAGTCGGGTAAGGGAGGGGGGATCCATAGGGATGCAGTGTAGTGACTTTTTATAATAAATGAGTGTTCCACCCATGTGACAACGCGACCTGTCGTTGCGCACTAAACGATAGTTTGCAATTTTCGGGTCGCGATTGTAGGGTTTTAAGAATGACTCTTGTACTAGGAGTACGTCTAGTTGATGGTCGCGGAGGAATTGGGCGATCTCATCACGTTGGGATTGGATACCGTTTGCGTTGAATG
Source organism: Polymixis lichenea (assembly GCA_949091785.1). NCBI lineage: Eukaryota > Metazoa > Arthropoda > Insecta > Lepidoptera > Noctuidae > Polymixis > Polymixis lichenea. Next base: position 4,103,420 of record OX420958.1, read on the forward strand.
TTCCTAGCTTTAGGGATCGGGGTTTGATACGCGCGACTATTTTATTAGACATAGTGGGTACCGAATTTTTGTTGGGAATCGAACACGGACTGCGTAATGTCCGGGTACGCGTCGTAGATCGCGTAAACCTGATTGAAATCTTCAGCCCTAGTGGCTGCATCGAGCTCCTGTGCCATGCGGAGGGCACGAGGGGAGAAGAACTTCAGGAACGTGCTGTTGATTTTGTTGAACACGTCCATAGGGTTCATGGTCGCGGGACCAGGGTGCTGGTTTACTGCGACTGGTGGGCGGGCGGCTTGGCGCGCTGCGGAGCGCGCTGCGGGTGGTACGGCGGCGGCGGCGGCGGGCGCGACGGCGGCGGGCGCGACGACGGCGGGTGCGACGGCGGCGGGTGCGGCGGCGGCGGGCGCGGCGACGGCGGTCGCGATGGAGACGGGCGCGTGGGGGTAGGGGAACCGAGTAGTTAGCGCGGGGGAGCCGGTACGCGGGTCCACGAGCGGTGGGATTGGAGCGAGCGTGGGCCTAGCTGAAGCCAACGCAGGGAACGCCTGCTGATGGTTCAGATAGTTCCAGGGACTCGGCCTTTGAGGGCTGAGACGATCCGGAAGTCTCGCGGTCGGGGCTTCCCTTTGCTGGCGGGCGTCTGCACGCTTCGCTAGCTTGGGAGATGAGGATTTGGGTGCTTTCGAGCACCCCCTATAGTTGGCTGGATGGCCTGACTCGCCGCAGAGGACGCAACTGGGTGGTTCCGTGCAGAGGGCACGGTCCTTAGGACGGGCACAGTCGGCTGTGCCGTGGTCGCCTAGGCACTTTACGGACCTAGGTTTGGCGTTGCAGTGCGACTGCGCGTGGCCGTATAACTGACAACGATGGCATTGACCGATAATGCCTGATTTGCGCGGTTTCTCGATTTTGATGCCCGAGAGATTGCAGACCGTTTTGATTTTAAAAATCGGATTATGTCCCTCTGAGGGAGGGCAGACGACTAATACCATATCAAATGGCATACCGTGACGGGCTCGGTGCATGCGGTGCACCTCTAAAACGGGGACGCCTTGGTACTCAAGGTCGGCCTTGATGTCCGCGGTCTCGATCTCTTTAGGTAGCTTCTTTATGACTACTCTTGTTTGTCGGTCTTCCGGCAGGGCGTACGTATGGAACGATACACCTCTGTAGCGGAGAAGCTTGGTGAGGTCCCTGTAGTCACGGGACGTCGGGACGGTCACCTTAATGCCTTGGGTCGTGGTCCTGGCATTGGTGTAGGCTATGCGAGCCTCGGCACACCATTTGGACACGTCGGTCCATTTGCCCTTGTCCTGAATGAACACCGGGGGCGGAGGGGGCACCTTTTTCCCCGCAGCGGTGCGGGGCTCGGCGGTGGGTGCGGACGCGATCGCGATCGGGGTGGGGGCCGCGGCGGAGGTCGACGGCGGCGGGGTGGGGGGGCGCGCGAGGAGGGACGCTGAGACGTCCGTGAGAGGAATCTTCGCGGCCTGCGAGTTACCGCAGGACTTCTTCTTCCTCTTCTTCCCTTTTCCCTCGACGGTGATAAACACCTCCTCGGTGGATGAGGGAGAAGATTCAGAAGCGGGCGGGGCGTTAGTTTCAACTAATTCGGAATCACCGGTAAGGGTGTCCGTGTCTGACGGGACGTCTTCAGCGTCCATCTCTTCCGGAGGCTCTTCGGAAAAAGCCGGGGAGGGCGGGCAAGCTGGGGATTCCGGAGCATCGGGGAAAGTGATGGTCTCGGGAATGGGCTTTGAAATGTTCGCTGGGAACATAAGATGCGCTATTGGGCGGAGGACAATTCCGAGCTCTCGCGCAAAACTTGGATCCGTAGCGATATAATGACGTAGTCCAGTCAGCCAATCTGACTTGGACGGGGGGGGTGCCATGTTACTGGCCATGGTGGGGGGGCCTAATATTCACTCATAGGGAGTGGCCTAAGTCCCTATAAAACTCCTAACAATCCTAACGGCTACTTCCCCGGGAGGATAGCCCGGGGATGTGTGGCCCTCCCTGCCGGGTGTAGGCAGGGGGGTGTGTACCTATTGGTGAGCCCTAAGCTTGTAAACCTGTTGCCAATCTTAATGTGCAACAGGGCCCTGACGTCCAATGCGAGGGGTGTAGAGACACCCCAAAGACACTGGGTGAGTTGCTGTGGAGGCAAAACTGTCACCAGTACCGACTAGGAGATCCCCCAAGGCCGGTGGTCTGGGACCCGTCCGATTGATGCCTAGCCCTGAAGGGGTTCGGCGGGTGAGTCGGGTCAACACCCCCTCGGATTCGTTGACACCGTGAGGTTTCAACCGAGGACCACAAAAACAGTGGATTTTACCCGGAGAGGGCCAAGTGAATTTACACGAAGCTTTCTCCGACAAAGAAATAATATGTCTTGAAAAAGACAGTTTTGACTGAATTAATCAGTGAAATAAATTCACCAATTAATTAAATCGTCTGTAGCCGGGGCGGCTACAATGTTCGCAGCGGGGCGCAGCGAGTCTTGATAGCGGCGAGAGGTGAGTCACGCAGCAGGCAGGAGCACTTCACACACGTCCGTTCGGGGCGAGCGTCGCGCGCAGAGTGTGTGATCATGCTTTATTAATTATTGTCCCTACTATTAAATAGCATGGTGGAATTAGCGTTAAATCTGCAATACAAGTTGAATTAATCCACCAATAGCAGAGAAGCACAAAATGCGGGGCGCAGGCATTGTAAACAGTACGATACATTTAGCGCCGAAGTTATAAATACAGGTGGCGCACAGCGGAGACTCCAGTCCTGTCACCACTTCACCAGTGTGATGATGAACGGCGCGCGCGCGAGTAGTGCGCGCTGCCACAGATTTATCCAAATAGTTTCTTCTTCACATGTGATTTTTAGTGGCACCAGGGAAGTCATGAAAACACTTGAATCGTCTTGGTCACCGCTCATACTCTGCTTGTATCTACTTTGATGAAAAGCACAATTGAATCCCCACTTGCATGTGTCAAACACTTGTCATTCTTAAGTTCAGGCAAACTTTCTAAGATTCTTTGCGCTGTTTTGTCAAACAAACCTTGCAATGTGATCTTGGCTGAATAATCTGTCACAGTGCTTGTTGCCTATGGGGGATAGCACTGTAATTTTGAATTCTGTACTTTGTAATAAGAAGGATATACCTACATCCATTGCAGCTTCTCGAATGGCTGCTTCTCTCAAATTTACATATTGCCATTTCGAAAGCTTTAAAGAAAGAAGTATACCTAGCGCTTTTTCGGGCGAAAACACAGGTTTATATGGTTTTCTAATAATTTCCATAAATTTGTCAGCTACTTCGGGGTCCTTCAGCATTAAGTCAATTACAATTACAATACTTCCCTGACCTTGTTCTCTCAATTGAACTGCAGTTGTATAATGTTAATCCAGTGCCATCGCGACCTTCTATTGTTCTTCTCTTTTTAACCGACTTCCAAAAAGGAGGAGGTTATATCTTCGACTGTAGATATGTATTTTTCTTTTTTGTTTATGTTCACCGATTTCTCCCCCATTTGTGGACCAATTCTCAAGAATCTTTCTAATTGAAAGAGTATAAGTACTCCTGATATGGTCCCATTGGCACCGAGTCAGGATCTGACGATGGAATTCCAGGGAAATCGAGAGCAACCCTCAAATAGTTGCCCTCGATTAACAATGTTTTTCATATATTTTCTAAAGATATTGATCCATATACATTTGCATATGGTCATCATCATCTCATGACGCTGAGCTGATGAAGGTAGGTACAACCTTCTTTTTTTATGTATGTTCGGGCATAACTCCGTATAGATAGATTTGCAAAAATTTTATTCGAAAGGGGTTTATTTCGAAAATTTCATAGATCTGATGATGCGTTTCGGAGACAGACAACGGAACTCTTCAAAAAATGACAGCAAATCAACCGCGATTGCTGCTATCGCTTAAATATGTATTGTTTTGACCCCAAGGATGATGAAATTTCGAATTGGTGTGAGGTAGGTACTAGAACTAAAAAGTGAATAAGTAATAAAAAAATTCCAAAAAAAAACAGCTGACTTCCAAAAAAACACTATAAAGTGAAAAATTACTTTAACTACGGAAGGCGGTGACAAAAAATTAAAATACATATCCAAAGTCACCGCCTTCCGAAATTAAAGTTATTTTTCACTTTGTTGTGTTTTTCCGGAAATCGGTTGTTTTTCTGCTGAGTAGTTCTTCAAAAGGTTTTCGAGGTGTTGATTTTCTCTTTGTCATCGTTCCAACCGATGACGTTGTTGATGTCGAAGGTACAGAATTAGGACACCTTGTTTCAGAACTTACATTTGTTGGTCGTATACAACTAGGCCAGTCGATGTTTGCTTCTAGCCAAGTGCCGTAATGTTTTTCAAAATCCGTGATGTTCCTTTGGGATTTGTTCCATCTCATCATTGCAGCTCTCGTGAATCTTTGGCAAAATATTGTCCCCTTAAAGGGAATCTAGTCGCGGGCTCAAACTCATTTTTAGGCCTGGCTAAAAAGCACGCTGTCTCACCAGGCATCGTGTCCGACAGAGGTAATATCAGTGATGAGCAGTCAGACGCTAGTCTACACCACAACGTTATTGAGTCAGATGCAATATCATTTGTAGTAAAACAGGCGCGTAAAAAATTTAGAAAAGTCCTTCGGAAGATCGGGTTTTATGGAAAACCCACTGCATAAATCAATGACCAATAACGGCACATTGGCATGGTTGGCGCAGTGGTTAAGCGATTGACTGCTGCACTGCGTGTCGCGGGTTCGATTCCCGCACGGATGAAATATTTTTATGACCTAGTTGATCCGGGTCTGGCTGTTTGTGTATGTGAGTTTAAATGTTTGTAAACGCACGCACAATACAGGAGAAATTCCTAGTGTGGGGCAACGTTTAAAAAAAAATACAATAAATAAATAAAGTTTATTGAACTTTCGATATTTGAGCTTGGTCGGTACCGATTTGGTTTTGGAGATTTTACGCTTCTTTCATTACTTAAACATACCCAAAGTTAAGTTAAATTGGCAAGAAAAACGAATATTTGTTGGCTCATAACTTTTTAATGATTTTTTATAATATTCTGTTACCGCACAGACAATTTTAATAATGAGACAATATATCATGTTTAATTGAATTAGGTACATTGTCAAACAGTGCAGTAATACACTCCCGAAGTTTGTCTAGAGAACCGTTTCTGGAGCACCACATTTAAGGCTCGTGCAGTATAGCTCTCAGAACACTCCCACTCGTAGAACAATTTCTATAAAAACTTCATGGAAATTGTTCTACAAGTGTCGCGTCGCGCCTGTTTGAAGAAGCCTTTAATCGGACGTAAAAATATCGCGGCAGGATTTTATCACGCACTGGATTTTCAACTCTCGGTGTTGAAGCGAGCATAGAGAATCTAACAGAGTGTGTCGCAAAATCTCAGCGCGTCGAAAAAACAGACACACTTCGATTTTCAGCCCTTTGAAGATGCCCTCGTGCGCTGACGAAAAAATCGCGCCGCCCGCGCCGCGATGTGATTACGTTCGTGTGAAGTCGTCTATAAATCCTCAAGCGATAATACGATGTTCATCATCTGCCTAGCCTTTCCCCAACTATATTAAGGTCGGCTTCCAGTCTAACCAGATGCGATTGCCCATCTCTGACCTCCACAACCCAGTTATTGGGTGATACTCCTTGGTAAGAATGGTTGTCAGATTTTCGAGCTTCTGATTACCCGTTACGACTGTGCTCAAACGATGTTATGTAATGAAAGCTCTTATTTGCAGGTTCTTCCTAATTTTTATTTTAGTCAGGTTAGATAAGAGTAGGGTTCCCAACTTTTTCTACGAGAAATGAAGTATATTAAGATGGGAGAAATAAAATGACCAGTATTTTACAAAAGAAAACAGTATTTAATTTTTTGACGTTTTAAAAACACATTTTTTGGAGCTTCTTGCACGATTGCAAAACAAAAAACGGTAAATTTTTGTATGAACGCGTTCTGCGCTGCGCATGCGTGGCACTCACTTGACATTGACAGTTTCGTTCTGAAATGTAGTTTGTATACGGACGTTTACATTTTATATAGACTACGTATGGCTCCGGATACCAGCGGACATAAACACAGGATTTTGAATACTTTTTTTTTATAGAACAGTAAAAAGTATGAACGAACGAAAAACAGTATAATACTATTTTTAACAGTATGGTTGGGGACCCTAGATAAGAGCCCAAGTTAAAATTCATTCAACAAGCAAAAAAGCATTGATAAGATTAACTTAAAGGTTTCCGGTTTGTGGTTGTTATCAAATCAAATACAACAGTTAAAGTGTCAATAATGTTAGGTAGGAAGTATTCGAGGGAGTCGCCGAGACGGTCTTTTATAAAAGATAAAATATCTTTTATAAAATCTTTTTATAGATTTTATAAAAGCTAATTTGTGATAATCCGCTTTATGTTTATTTGTCTTTTTTATTCTTTGTGTTTAATATATTTTGTTTCATTTCTGAAGTAGGTACTGAATTGGTGAAGAATGAATCATGAGTAAATAAAGTTCTGTTTATGAACACAGTTTGAATTATTTATGGTCACCCTACACAGAAAATTCTTAAGGAATGTTAAAATTATTAATATCTTTTGAAATATTGAACGTAGAGGAATTTTGATTACGCCAATATTTAGTAGAAATTTCTACTAAATATTGGCGTAATCAAACTTCGATTTGATCAACTGCTTTAGGAGCTACGTACATTTGTTTTTATAGACCGTCAGGATTGAGGAGCCACCTTCAACGTCCTGTAACTTTTGAAGGGTTTTACTACAAATTCCAGGATCGCGGCTACAAATTTGGCTAATTTACTACTAAATAATACCAAAAATCTATTTTAATTGCTTCATTAGTTTCCGAGAAACAGCGTGGGGAAATTTATGGATTTTTCAGATAAATCAAAGCATTGTAGCTACCTCAAATTCAGCCGTACAAAACCCATTTTTTTCGTACAAATTAAGCATAAACACTACTAATTCCTACCAAAGTTTTAGCAATATCCATTGGCTAGTTTTCGAGTTCTGAGGTGGCTCCTCAATCCAGACGTCTGAATTGAGGGGCCACCTTCAACGTTCTGTAACTTTTGAAGGGTTTTACTACAAATTCCAGGATCGGGGCTACAAATTTGGCAAATTTACTACTAAATATTGGTAGTACCCTCGTTTAAATCTGAGACATGGCTCCTCAATCCATACGGACACTTTTTTCCGACTTAAAAAAAAGCAGAAGGTTGTGTTTATTAAATCTATCTGAGCAATTTTGTTTAGTTTTACGTAATAACAGCCGCACGGGTCGATTGATTGGCCCTAGTCGCCGCAGGAGACGCCCTGGGCGTCGGGAATTGCAGGCTGATTCCCAGCCACCGTAGGTACGCACGGGCTTGCGGACAGCGAGTAAAGGCTCGTGCAGACTAGCGCGACGCACAGTGGGCCCATACTGAAAATTAGTGGACTTAGGCAACAAAGTTCCTATATCGATGCGATTTTTTTTTATATGACGTGTTATATTATTCCTGACAACTTTTATTCTTATAAAATTTCTTCTAAACTTGATTGTTTGTCTTGAAAAAAATTTATTAGATTTTTTTGTATGGAGCGAATCACGTTTAATTTTTTTTCTTCAATTGTACTAATATGTTGAGTGTGTGGCGTGAGTATATGATAGCTAAGGTCATTCTCTATCCACGAAAAAAAAATCAGCGCCGGCCATCTGCGGCAGCGCGAGTAATCATTCGGTAAAAAAAAAATGATTTGGAATTTTTTTTTGTCATTTAAAATAAATTCAAAGCATATTTTTGTCTCATTTGGCTGTTTTCACCTTCTTTTTAGTTAAATAAATAGTTTTAATAGCGCATACGTACTTAGTACTAGTAATTCTGGTAGAGATTTAGTTATTATTGCATGTTATCGGTAGCACCTGCATTGTGATTGATGACTCATTTGTTTGTGCACTCGGCTAAGCGCATAACTAATGAGTCATCGAAAAATGCTCGTCTCTGATTGGCTGAATAATTTTCACTCACTGTTATGTCCACTACTTGAGTAATTAACACTAACTATAAATATAAAGACATTCATTAAGTCCATCTAGTTTCGCTCTTGTCGCTTGTTTGTGAACACAGTGAAATACTTGTATTTTTATATTTACATTAGAACTATGGCTGGATTTTGTACCAACCTAGATCTTTTTGTGAAATTAAGAAGTGGCGGTGATCTGAAAAATCATATGTTTCTGTATGAAAGTATCATTTCTGTCTTGACTACCGAAGTTTCTGAAGAAGACAAGAACCGAATCAAGGAGTTCTGTCGACTTTTTTGTGTAAATTTAAATAAAAAGTGGATAGAGTCAAGTAGAAATCAAAAAACTTTTATGAATCGTGTTATTAATCGCAAGTGGTTGGAAAAAAACATCAACTGGCCTGTTTGTGACAGTGTTGATCTGAAAAGTGTGATGGGCTTTTCGGACGCAGCCTTATCTGAGCTTGTGGATATAGATTGCCATGTTCCTACTCTTGCAGTATTTACTGCGGAAGCGGGAACATCTACAGAAAAGGAGCACAGAAAACCGTTCGAAGAGTTAAGTAATAAGCAAAAGAAAAGACGTTCTACTTCCATAGTAGAAGAAAATTCCGAGGAAGAGTTGCAGCACTGGTACATAACAAAATTGAAAGACAACGGCAAAACGAATCTGGCAAAAGTGGTCGAATACCTTTCCAGTAATCCAGATGCGCTATCCGAAGTAGAAGAGAGACTATTCAAAAAGCAGAGCTTAAGTACTGTCTCTGAAGATAAGTGTTTAGCTCTTTATACATCAGTTGCGCTCTCGAAATGGAAGTACTTAGCTCTTCGACAATTTCTGAAAGAAGAAAACTGTGCTGCCTTTCCATCTTATCCAAAGCTTGTAAATGCCAAGAAAAGATGTTACCCACCACAAGAGAGTATGGAGATTACCGAAAACGGAGCTCACATTAAATTGCAAGCGCTATTGGACCACACTGTGGAGAGGATATTACTTGATATAAATACTGTTGATAGGTCTCAAAATGAAGAACTCAAGTTGACCTGGAAATGGGGACTTGATGGTTCTTCGTCGCAGAGTAACTATAAACAGAAAACGTCAAACACAGCTACAGAGTTCGATGATTCATCAGTAGTCATGATAAGCATCGTCCCTCTTCGGCTAGTGTCTACTAGGCCATCATCTGGGAATGAAAATCTAGTTTGGGAGAACCCCACACTCTGTACTGTCGACCAGTGAAGTTCACTTTCACTTCGGAGACAGCTGACTTTATAAAGTCTGAAGAGTCTGAGATGAAAAAACAAATTGATGAACGAATATCTACACAGTGTGGAAATATTATTGTATCACATGGATTGCATATGACCATGATTGATGGAAAAGTGGCCAATATTATTGCTGGAGTACCATCATATGCAACGTGTCCCATTTGCTTGGCAAAACCGAGTGAGATGAATAATTTAGACGCTTTGACTTCTAAACCACTTCGTGAAGAAATTTACAAACAAGGAATTTCTTCACTGCATATGAAGATTCGGTGTATGGAATGTCTTCTCCATATATCTTATAATCTGGATTTTCAACGATGGACTGCTCGCGGCGAACATAAGGCTTTGAAACAAGCTAAAAAAAATACCACACAGCAAGAGTTTCGTGAGCAAACTGGAATGCTGATTGATATAGTCAAACAGGTATGTATTTAATTTTCGCTCTCTTTATGTTGTTTGTGAATTATATCTCTATGTATTGTATATTACAGTATTGTTTTCCCATTTTAGGGTTTTGGAACTACAAACGACGGGAATACAGCGAGGCGCTTTTTCCAAGATTACAAAAGATCTTCCAGAATAACAGAAATTGACGAAAATCTGATTTTCAGATTTTCCGTTATTCTACAAGCCATATCATCAGGCAAAAACATTGACTGTGAAAAATTTAGAAGATACTGTAGAGAAACAGCTGATGTGTACGTGCAACACTATTCGTGGTACTACATGCCAGTTAGTGTACATAAACTTCTAATGCACGGTGCAGACATCTGTAACCACTTTGGTGTTTTGCCAATCGGTAAGTAAAAAATAAATATAGTTTGATGTATTATTTGACTCGATTGCGTTTTGAAATTAAAATGTATGTACTTATTCGTTTTAGGTACCTTATCTGAAGAAGCTTCGGAAGCCCGTAATAAGGACTTCAGAAACGTCAGGGAGAGGCACACTCGGAAAACGGGGAGAATAGCAACAAACGAAGACATCCTCCATGGACTTCTAATAAGCTCTGATCCCCACATATCCTACATAAGGCCTAAAATAATGAAACAGGTTCATAATGAGTTGTTGCCTGAAGCAACTCAGTTGTTACAGACTACTGAGCCTCCCTGTGACAGTGAAATTATGGAGGAAGAAGAATGCCTCATAGCAGAGTCCGAAAATTTGCCGGACCCACTAGCACTTCTGGAACAAGAAATAATGTGATCCGGCTCTAAATTATTCCCACAAAAGCCCATCAGGGTTAGGAATATGACAAACAGCCCTTTTCAGGGCTACAATTACTTCACCGTTTCATATTGATCATACGTACGATAACTTATACTATAATAATATACATACAGTTGATTATGTAGATAATTATCAAAGACTTGCCCGTACAAATTTAAATTATTTCACCTATCATTAACAAAATTAGTATAACCTGAAACATTACGATATATTTATTCAACAATAGATAACGTGCAGTTAAAAAAATAACACAGCCAATCAGAGACGAGCATTTTTCGATGACTCATTAGTTATGCGCGCACAAACAAATGAGTCATCAATCACAATGCAGGGCACCTGCATTGTGATTGATGACTCATTTGTACCGGTAACATGCAATAATAACTAAATCTCTACCAGAATTACTAGTTCTAAGTACGTATGCGCTATTAAAACTATTTATTTAACTAAAAAGAAGGTGAAAACAGCCAAATGAGACAAAAAATATGCTTTGAATTTATTTTAAATGACAAAAAAATTCTTCCAAATTATTTTTTTTTTACCGAATGATTACTCGCGCTGCCGCAGATGGCCGGCGCTGATTTTTTTTTCGTGGATAGAGAATGACCCTAGCTATCATATACTCACGCCACACACCCAACATATTGGTACAATTGAAGAAAAAAAATTAAACGTGATTCGCTCCATACAAAAAAATCTAATAAATTTTTTTCAAGACAAACTATCAAGTTTAGAAGAAATTTTATAAGAATAAAAGTTGTCAGGAATATTATAACACGTCATATAAAAAAAAATCGCATCGATATGGTAACTTTGTTGCCTAAGTCCACTAATTTTCAGTATGGGCCCACTGTGCGACGCTATGGTCGCGTCGCGACACTCGTAGAACAATTTCTATTCGAAAATTTAATGGAAATTGTTCCACAAGTGTCGCGTCGCGGCTGTTTGGAGAAGCCTTAATGGGTAGCTCGCTGTACGGTAAGGACCAAGCCCGGGTCGACGGTGCGTTGTGTTCCACGCGCGCCTCAAAGAGATGTCAGCACCAACTGATGGGGCCCGCAAGGGCCGATGCCTGCCAAGGGTGCGGGTTGTTCGAAAGAGATACTGCGGCCCCTGGCACACAGGCAACTGAGGGAACACGGGTGGGTTTTAGTCAGTAAAAGTTTGACACGCCCTCCCGCTCCACCCAGAGCGGGAGAAGTTATTTGATGATTACCCACCCAAAAAAAAAAAAGCCTATAGGAATTTGTTTTGGATAGGTTTATACATACTTTATACCCCCAAAAAGTGACAAATAAAATAATACTAAGTTTTTTCTTTGAAATAGTTTTACTTATTTACATTTTGAGTTTTTGACATCCATCAAAGAAACAGGAAACCTTGCAGCCCTGAAAAGGGCTTTGTCATCAATAAATACTTAAATACCTACCTAAAACAGCGAAAACATACAGATCTCTCTACGCACGCTCGCCACGCACTCTCCTCGCCAACTGAATGTCTTTCGGCATGATAGTCACTCGCTTGGCATGGATCGCGCACAGGTTGGTGTCTTCAAACAGCCCCACCAGGTACGCCTCACTGGCCTCTTGCAGCGCCATCACAGCGGAGCTCTGGAACCGGAGATCAGTCTTGAAGTCCTGCGCGATCTCCCTCACGAGACGCTGGAACGGCAGTTTCCTGATGAGCAGTTCCGTGCTCTTCTGGTATCTGCGTATCTCTCGCAGGGCCACAGTCCCAGGTCGGTATCTGTGCGGTTTCTTCACGCCTCCCGTGGCTGGAGCACTTTTTCTTGCTGCCTTGGTCGCCAGTTGCTTCCGAGGAGCTTTTCCTCCGGTGGACTTGCGAGCTGTCTGTTTTGTGCGCGCCATTTTGATTTCGTTCACACGCGAGCTAATGCGGTGACGTCTGTGTGAGCAATGTGACGAGGAGCGACTCGAGTGAGTGAAGCGTCGCCTTTTATAGTTTTTTAGGTAGTTACTTTTACTAAAATAAAGATTTTGAGGGTAGATGCAGCTGAATACCAGTATTTTATATGGAGTGACTGCCTATCATACCTCCACAACCCAGTTACTGGGTAACACGATACCCCTGGTAAGACTGGTTGATCGATCGACCTGTGCGGCTGTTATTACTTAGCCACAAGCCCAGTGTACCTAATGGGTATGATTTCTTAAAGTATTCATTGTTATGTTCCGTGTGGTGCCGGACGTAAAAAAATAGCACCATCCCATTTCTTCCCGTCGGTGTCGTAGAAGGCGACTAAGGGACTTACTAGAGAATGGGCAGCAGCGTTCTCTATGCATTTGGCCACCATACTGCGATCGCCAACCTGCCTGCCAAGCGTGGCGATTATGGCAAATCCCCCCTTTTGGGGGAGGCTTATGTCCAGCATTGGATGTCGTTTGGCTGATATGATGATTCATTGTTATAACTTTTATTTAGACGGACTGGGTAGGTACTTATCGGTAGCTTCGAATGATGAACGTGCATATTATAAAATGATCTTATAGGTAGTCATGAATGACGACAAAAAAATACACACAAATACTTATTTTCTAGACAAAGGATCGGAATTTTTACAACCAAGTGTTACTTTGTTATTTTCTCGTGTTTCTTGTTATGTTCATAAACGAGCCTCAGTACCTATGTATGATACATTTTACTTTGTAAATTGTACTGGTCACTGCACCTAGGTAGGGGTCCATCAGCAGACATGGCGACGCTGCTGCGCTCTCACCCACAAGCCTGGTTTCGATTCCCGGGTCGGCAAAGTGTTATGGGATTTTCCCATGAAGTTTCTTAGTCGCAGCCCGGAATCTGGATTTGTGTCCGGTTGTTGAAATATAACATCGCACTGATATACTTATCTGAATGTGAATGATATTTGTTATGTGTGTGTGGCTGTATATCTCTATTTTTAACCGACTTCAAAAAAAGGAGGAGGTTCTCAATTCTACTGTGTGTTTTATTTTTTTATATGTTTGTTACCTCATAACTTTCAATTGGGTGGACCGATTTTGATGATTCTTTTTTTATTTGAAAGCTCGTGCTTCCCGTGTGGTCCCATTTCAATTTCATAAAGATCTGATGATGCGTTTCGGAGACAGACAACGGAACTCTTCAAAAAATAACAGCAAATCAACCGCGATTGCTGCTATCGCATAAATATGCATTGTGTTGACCCCAAGGATGATGAAATTTCGAATTAGTGGGGTACGTACTATAACAAAAAAACAACCGACTCCCGAAAAAACACTATAAAGTGAAAAATTACTTTAATTTCGGAAGACGGACGGTGACAAAAAATTTAAATACATATCCAAAGTCACCGCCTTCCGAAATTAAAGTTATTTTTCACTTTATAGTGTTTTTTCGGAAGTCGGTTGTTTTTTTTGGAAAAGTTTTTTTAACTAGCCTACGCAGTTCCACTCCTGGGCAAAGACCTCCTTGCACTTTTTCCATCTTTCGCGAGCGCGTGCGTCCTCTTTCTAGTTTTGAAGGAACCTATCCAGCTCGACCCGCCTTATCCTACGTGATCTACCGCGACCCTGCCTCACTGTTTCAGGGAACCAGTTCTGTGCTATATCGGCCCACAGTTTGTCCGGAATGCGGCAGACATATCCTACCCAGTCCTATTTAAGTTGGGCAGACTTTTGCAGCACCAGCATTATCAGCCAATATTATTCCCTCTGCTGGTCAAAGTCAAAGTCAAAGCATTTATTTCAAATAGGCACTCAAAAGGCACTTTTGAACGTCAAAATTTACATTAAAATATAATTGATTCTAGTCGCCCCTTCCAAAATGTAGTTTTGTATGGAGAAGAATGGGCAAGAAACTCCACCGTTACTCTTTTAAAATGTTTCAAGTACCTACCTACAATATTAACATACATGATATAATTATGTGTGAAAACGATGCACCCAGAATAAAATTATCATACCAAAATAGGTAAAAAGAATTAAATTAAAGCAATTAGTTACAGATAAATCAATTCTATGATAGATACCTACATGGTGCTCACATATTTACAAACATTGTAAAAGTAAATATACGATTTTCCTAGAATATTATCAAGTAATAAGTCAATGTGTGAGTTAAAGTAATCACTGAGTGTAAATCAATGTAGAGGTGGTCGTTGAATCAATTAACTGTTTTTTTAACGACTTTTCATTCGTCAACGAGATAACTGTTAACCATCAATGAAAAAACAGGTTGAAAATCTGTTAATTTACGTCAACGAACAAAACGCATTACTTCAATAGCCATTATTTCATTCAGTTCTAAATAAAACCAGCTGAAAATAAAAAGCTGCTAATGCTGATAATTTACGTCAACGGCTCAACGGATTAACGCTAAACGCTACCGATTGAAAATTCAAAACCTGTCAATAATTTAACAGCTTTTTTAACCTGTTGACCATTGATGATTAACAGTTAAATTACATTAACCAAAAAAACCGTCAATGTCCCACCTCTAAATCAATGGCATATGCTGGGATACAGGTCTTTTACTTCCTCTCTGTGAGGGGGAGTGGACCGTAATCCTCCACACGGACCCAGTTCGGGTTGGTAGATGTCACATGTCTTCAAATTTTTGCTTCTAAGTTTCCTCATGATTTTACCAACTGACACCGCAGCAAAGCTACGTTTTAATAAAAAAAAAAACATACAAACTGTTAAATCATTTATTTATCAATCAACATAATTAACTATTTAAATCCAATCATTATCACTTGTATTCTAAACACGACGACACTTCCCTAACTAAATAATTACGTCACATTGTCTTTGACTTCACCTGTAACGCGTGCATTGTCACATCTATTATCTTCACTGCTTGGCTGCTGCGTCACGTTCATGGCTCTTATGGAATAGGTTAATAGCTTTTACAGCTTCTATATTCGCGTGAGTTGACAGCTCTCCTGGAATGACAAGTTTGACCGCTGCCTGGACCTCCCTGCTACCCAACGTCGACTTCTTGCTGTGGACAGCCAACTTCCCAGCTTCTACAGCGATCCTTTCCAGCATATCGTTGAGAAAATTGTTCATTATCAGCATTGATTTTCGTGAAATTCCCAGGTTCTCTGGTGCGACCATACGCAGTAGCTTGTAGAGGTAGATGGAGAAGCTCTGGTAGTTCTTCTTCTTTAGTTTTTTCGTCTTTATTATTGGTCTGGAGACGCTGTCCTTTGTTGGAGTTGGTTTCAGAGCTTTCTTAGGTACTTTTACGGGCGCCATTTTGTTTGTTCGATATTTAAATTTTGACGTTTGTCGTCATTTGTTGTGTGGTTCAGGTGAACTTGTATTGGTTGCAAGTAGTGGCTGCCCGTACGAGTTAAGTGAAGTTATGGACCAATCACGAGCGTTGAAATTGTTAAGCTATTAGATGATTCCATGTTGTTTAGGCCATATTTTTTTATTCCTCCGTTTATAATGACTTGATATACATATTATGTATCGATAAAGTTAGAATAGGCGCAATTACCGCATTGGGTTAAAAAAAAGCTGTAATAAGTATTAGGTTTGCAAAGAAGGATTTTTAATATACACTTTTTGGCAAAATTCAGGAACTGCCTTGACTAGAAATCGATCCTCGAAATCATCGGAAGTTGGAAGTCAAAGTAAGAGTGAACAGACATCTTCTGGGCACGCTCGTTCCATCATGGACCTCATGCATCTCTTTCCATCAGGCGTCACCGAGAACAGGAGCGAGTCCATTCGGCAATAAAATATTTAAAAAAAAACTGCTGTCAAATTCGGTGTCAAAGTCAAAGCATTTATTTAAATTAAAACCATGATTAAAACATTTACTGGCACTGCCAGTCGGTAAGATGAAGCTAGTTCATAGTTCATAATAGAGAAGAACGGCCAAGAAACTCTTTTAGATCAAAAATATCCCTACAAAATATTGGTTGCATTATCCATGTTGAAAGACATGGACGTTAAAAGCGTCCAGAACAAAACAAAATAACAATTAAAACAATAAAATACATAAATGGGTAACCACCAACTACTTTGGGGTCGGCTTCCAGTCTAACCGGATGCAGCTGAATACGGAGGAGCGATTGATCTGACCTCCAAAACCCAGTTACTGGGTAAACTTGTTAAAATAAGCCAGCTAAGAGATGCCTAGTCCCAACTGACGGCTGCCCGTTCACGAACATAACACATGAATTAACTCCATTCCTTCAACCATTTTGAACTTAAAGGGATCGGCCACCACACGCCACATTAGCGGGACATTTGAGTAAGCTTGATATACTTACTCTCAGCCACCACATTCAAGTCTATCTGCAGGCCTAGACAAAACACATTTCTGTTAGCGTTCACGCCAAAATGTACGGGAATGACATTACCTGCGGAAAGGACACGTCGTGATCTTTTCGACGCTAATGGTAGCTTCATGGTACCTATACACACACATGTGCTCTGCAATTAGGTAAATACAACTAAGAGATTGAATGCACCTATCTTCTTCTTTGCCGCTGGTAAATATTTACGTATGTATTATACTAGCTTCTGGCCGCTGGTTCGCCCGCGTGGATGTCGGTTATCGCGTAAAAAGTAACCTATGTCCTTCTCCATATCCCAGGCTATATCTATACCAAATTTCATGACAATCGGTGCAGCGGTTTAGGCGTGAAAGCGTGACAGATAGACAGACAGAGTTACTCTCGCATTTATAATATTAGTAGGGATTAAGTAGGAATGTATGATAGACCTATACTCATAAAATAGAGAGTTTGTATGTATGGAGGGGGTAATCTCGGGAACTTCAGTAGACTTCCAGTGTCCAGTCGGATTTCAAAATAATTTATATGCATTTGATAGCCTATTTGATCATGCTCCGACCCTAAGGAGCTGAGTAAAAAGAGAAAAGACAGAATAAAAGAGACAACGAAGTAGGTAACATCGTGAGCGGGTGATGAGGTGCTTTAAGATATATTTTATGTTAAAATAAGAAACGTGGACGAGGACAAAAGCTAGTGTTAATCACTTCGCCTATCGCAGCATGAGGAGCGTTTGTTAGATCCTCAGAAGTGCAGGTGTATGGACACTTAGGACACTCCAGCAAATGGCACTTGGTTCAGTCAGGATCACTGCATTCGCAGTAGGTATATCAATGAGATCTCTAATCCACCATTTTGCTATAATGTGCTTGCAGTGACTTACTTGGATTGATTCAATGCCAATGTCTTACAATCTTCAGCAGCTCCAACAATATTTTCGAATGCCAATCAATCAGTTTATGCGCCCATGTGGAGCAGGACTAGCGTTGTGTTTCTCCCGCGCGGAGGGCGGTGTATTATATATACATACACACCTTCCTCTTGAATCACTCTGTCTATTAATGAAAGCCGCATTCAAATCCGTTGCGTAGTTTAATGCTTGCCCTCATAGTGAACGTTTAATTCAAAATTAGTTTGGTGGAGCTGTTGCAGTCAAAACTCTTAACCAGTCAAAAGTACTTTTGACCGTATGCTTTTCCATTGCGAAGATCGCCCAGAGGACACGGTGGAGCATACGGTGGAGGTCTGCCCGGCTTGGGCGGAGCACCGCCGTGTCCTCGTGGAGGTGATCGGCGGCGGCGATCTCTCGCGTCCGACCCTGGTCCAGGCCATGGTACGGAGCGAGAGGGCATGGCTGGCAGTCGCCTCCTTCAGCGAAGCAGTTATGCTCGCAAAGTGGGAGGCGGCGCACGTGAGGGAGATGCAGTACATGCGCCATCACAGCCGTGGCCTTCGCAGGAGACGCCCTGGGCGTCGGGAATCCCAGGCTGATTCCCGGCCACCGTAGGCACGGGCTTGCGGACGGCGAGTAATGGGTAGCTCGCTGTCCGGTAAGGACCAAGCCCGGGTCGACGGCGCGTTGTGTTCCACGCGCGCCTCAAAGAGATGTCAGCAGCAACAGATGGGGCCCGCAAGGGCCGATGCCTGCCGGGGGTGCGGGTTGTTCGAAAGAGATACCGCCGCCCCTGGCACACAGGCAACTGAGGGAACACGGGTGGGTTTTAGTCAGTAAAAGTCTGACACGCCCTCCCGCTCCACCCAGAGCGGGAGAAGTTATTTGATGATTTCCCACCCAAAAAAAAAAAAAACAAAACCGTATGCTTTAGTCAATAATACTTTTGACTAAAATAACAGTTAAAAGTAATTTTGCCCAATGGAGCTGGTTAAAAGTACTTTTGACTAAGTGATTCCGTCAAAAGTGGTTTTGACTGGTTGTATCAGTCAAAACTCTTAAAAAGTTAAGGTGATGGTTTATATTACTCATTATTAGTGGAGAACGTGCTGATTTTAGAACAAAAATGAGTGACTACGAAAAGAAAGAACGCTTTTTGCAAAGAATTTTAGCGATAGAAGATATGAAAGATAGTCATTTCAATGTGATGACAAAAGAAAAATTTGATAAATTTGCAATGGATGTGGAAGACGCGAAATTTGATGAAAAGAAAACACCAATACAGTACAGTAGACTAAAACGCTTTAACATCATTGAAGTTTGTGGTATAAAAAAATTCGTTACAAACACAGAACCTGTCAAATATTTTTTGCCGGCTGAGGAAATCTACGACATTATTGATGCTGCTCATATTTCTATAGGGCATGGTGGTCGCGATAGACTTAAGAATGAAACGGCAAAAAAGTACGCTAATGTTACAAAAGAAATGATTAATATATATTTATCAATGTACGAAGTATGCCAAAGGAAGAAAAGCAAGAAAAGGAGGGGTCTGGTCTCAAAACCGATCCTGCACACTGAAATGAACAGCCGCTGCCAAGTCGATCTTATTGACATGCAGTCGCAAGAAGATCGCGGGCATAAATTTATTATGGTTTATCAGGATCATTTGACTAAATTTGTAATTTTGCGACCACTGACATCAAAAAGGGCTACTGAAGTTGCATATCAATTAATGGATATTTTTTTTGACAAAGGTCAAGCACCATGTATTTTGCACTCAGATAATGGCAGAGAGTTTGTTAACTCAGTTATAAAAGAATTAACATCATATTGGCCGGAGCTAAAACTAGTAACTGGGAAACCACGTCATAGCCAAAGTCAAGGTTCCGTGGAAAGGGCTAATCAAGATGTTGAAAAAATGCTAGCATCTTGGATGGAAGACAATAAAACCACTAACTGGTCGAATGGACTTAAATTTGTTCAATTCATGAAGAACAGAGCATTTCACTCAGGGATAAAGCAGTCTCCGTATCAAGCAATGATTGGAACGGAACCTAAAGTGGATAGTGAACATCTAATCTACCTTTGGAAATTATAAGTGGATTGCATAATGAAGAAGACTTGCAAGTTGCAATCTCAGAAATAAATCAAAACTTCGATGATAATGAAGAGAACCAAGACAAAGAAGAAAAAATTTAAACAAAAAAAAAACAGGTAAAGAACAAGAAGAAAACAAAGAACAAGGAGAAAACAAAGAACAAGAAGAAATATTTGAACACAACAGAAACGAATCAATGATATTGGAAGCAAGAGAAAAAGCGCATTTGAATTTAGTAAAATAAGCAAAGAGAATGAAAACAGCAAGCGATCAATCTCATCCATCACTGAAAGTCGGAGACAATGTGACCATACCAATCCCAGACGTAGACAAAGGAAAGGCAGACCTTCGTAATTTTATTGTTGTTGTAGTTGTAATACAAATTAGAAGTTACTTGTGAGCAGTTATACAGGATTGGGACAAAGAGTGGGATTTTGGAGAAATTGTACTGCAGGTACGTACCTACTAATTCAAATTGAATGTGCGTCTACTTAGTGAATTTGTAAACATAAATGAATTTGTGTGCGTGTGTTGAAGTGTTTCCGTGTGAGCGTGTGTGCGTGTGTGTATTTGTCTGTAGGTTTTAACCTGTTTTTAACATTTTATTTTCCAGATCCGAATTTGATGGCCGCAAAGAAAAATTTATCCGGCAGGATGAGGTGCCCAACGTAACAATTACATTACGAACAGCTGCAAAGAACGCTGCTATCGGAACAGGACAAGGTTATGCACGACGTGTAGGTATGTTCTACGGGCTGTAAAAACAATAAATGTTTATGCAAGAAAAAAGGATTGCTGTGTAATTCAAAGTGCCATAATAGTTTGAGTTGCATGAATAAATAATTCGTCATTGTAGCCTGATCGCCTTGTAAAGTTATAAAAAAAAACACGTATGTTGCTTACGATGCATAAATAATGTGTAATAAGTAAAGCATATAATTTACAAGGTTCTCATTATACAATCACGAATTTCAATTAAAATTAAAAATTATTTAAGAAAAGCGATTAACGTAATATAGGTAGGTACTGTGTTTTATAACCTGTGAATTTTCTGATTACCTATTTTAATGACAATTTTTAAGTGTATGTTTTCTTTGTATTGATTGTAATGCCAAATTTTTCATAATAAACGATTTCACATTTAATAAATATCTTTTTTATTCACATCTAACGAGTTAATAGTGCTTTTGACTGATGCTTTATTGCAGTTAAAACTACTTTTGACGAAGAGCGTCAGTCAATAGTACCTACTTTTAACCGCAAATTTGCAGTCAAGTACTAATAACCAATAATTTTCAATCAAAACCACTTTTGACCAACCTGTTCAGTCAAAAGTACTTATGACTGATTTTGCTAGTCAATAGTACTTTTGACTGGTTAAGAGTTTTGACTGCAACAGAGCTAAATCTATGCCTATTGTATTGTAATCATCCCTGTATTATAGAATACGAAAATTTGTGAAATTATTGAACTATCATGTGTTCGTTACTCCTAATTTAAAGACTTTTCCTTACGTATTCAAGAGTTAAAGTCAAGATTAATAAACAGAAATTTTATAATTCAATCAATTAATAGGTACAGCGGACTATCGCAAACAATATTTTTTTAAGAAGGTTGGTCTATAAATTCTTTATTTTTTGGACAAAGTTACCCGCAACTTAGGTATACAATATCCGTGCGCCTAGCTTATAAATACGCCTCGCGCACGCTCAAGACCGCATTCCACATCTTACCATCGTCACATTCGCGCTTAGAAAAAAAAAAGTCAACGTCAAAATGACAGGTCGCGGCAAAGGCGGCAAAGGATTAGGCAAAGGAGGTGCTAAACGCCACAGAAAAGTTCTTCGTGATAACATCCAAGGAATCACGAAGCCTGCTATCAGAAGATTAGCAAGAAGAGGAGGTGTCAAGAGAATATCAGGATTAATCTACGAAGAGACTCGAGGCGTGCTGAAGGTGTTTCTAGAAAATGTGATCCGCGATGCCGTAACGTATACTGAACACGCTAAAAGAAAAACTGTGACAGCAATGGACGTTGTCTATGCTTTGAAGAGACAAGGAAGAACGCTGTATGGTTTTGGCGGGTGACTTTTTGAGGTTTTAATGATGAAATTACAGTAATTTAATTTATTTGGCGCATTTTTGACAAGGCCCTTTTCAGGGCCGCAACTTTTCTGTTTCTTGATGGAATTGTCTAAAAACGTTTAGAACTCTAGAGTTTAACAAAATTACAATAGCAATTATAATTTTGTCAAACTCTCGTCCCTGGGTGCCTACCTACCCTCTTAAGTCGTTCAACGAAGATACGGGCCCGTCCGTAAGAAGGTGAAAACTCCTGAGTGAGCCCTACACTACACCCATTACATATCTTTGGCGGACAAGTGAAGAAGACATCGGGAGGTAGCTAGAGACCGCTTTCAAATCGAGTTGTAATTCCTTCTTAGGTCGAGCGAGCCCCAAATTAATCTTATGTCCGTAGGTGATACGGAATTGAAACCGCCCGTATATTCGGCCGAAACTACAGACGTCGTGCTTAGGGAATAGACCTCTTTAGTCCGCACGATCCGTACCTACATCAACGCGTTTTGACTTTTGTAAACATGTAGGTATCCCTAAAAAAAATACGATAGTTGGAGCTCTGGCTCGATCAAAGCTATCACAAATGCATTGTTATAAATAGGTGCCACGCCGAATTACCAGTCGCCAGTATTTTCGAGTAGGTTAATGCGAATTATGTTTTTGAATAAATACCTACTGTCTACTACAAATTACCGAAACAAATAAAAGAAGAACCCATATTCAATAGATTAAGAATATCTAACGCAAAAATGCTTTTACTTGGTCGCAGAATACCTAGAATAAAATATTAGAAAATACGTATATACTACAGTCATGTAATACACAAAAAAAAAACTCATAATTGTTTATTTTTATTATGTTAAAAGTATTATTATGTTGCCGTGCCCTAACCGGGTTTCATGTTGGAACTTACTTACTTAAATGTAAAACAACGAAATGTACACATGAATGCAATAAAAAGATTTAATTTCATTTGATTTAGGTACTTACTATATCTTAGTAAGGTGCTGCTTGTGGTGAATGGTCGTCTTGCTGACCATGGTTTTGTTATTGTTAATTGTATTAACTTTTTATTAATTTTATTCCAAATCCAAAGGTCCTAGTTTAACTTTTGTTACTTCAAGTTATAGCTATATAGGTACAAGGTGAATATTTAGTCACCGTTTAAATTTTTCAGGGCGATAGTACCCGTGAAATTTACCAACTTTCTCCAAGAAACATGGGTCGAAATATGAAAAAGAAACAGGACCTCCCATACAAAATCAATAGTCAGCTGATCGATTTTGTATGGGACGTCCGTTTTTTTTTTTTTTTTCAACTTTCGACCCATGGCACGCCCTTTATGCCTGGATGCTTTTATTTAAATTGTAAGTTCTGTTTGCCTACGTTTATTTTTTATTTTTATAAATTATTATTTATTTCTACTTGAGTACCTATAGTTTTCATTGTGTTGTCGGTATATTGACGTGTGCTAGCTACATATGGCAAATTTAATGTTTTTTGTGTTTCGTAATGTTAATTACCTACTATTATTTAGAATCGAGTTCTTCTAACTTAACAGACAGCTGTGCTGCTGGGGAGTTTGTTGCGCCACTTCTTCTTCCCAGCTAAAGCACTAGGAAGTGGTGAAGGGCGGGCGTTTTGGGGAACTGTCTTATGTAATTTTGACGATCAAAAAGAGCTGACTCTCAGCCTAGTTTGAATAAATGACTCAATCTATTCACTATATTGATTTTCATTTTGGTAGGTAGGTAAAAAAACTGGTAAAAAAGCTATTCTTTTTACTTAACTTATTTTAATGGAAAATATAAATATCATAGTGAGTAGTTATACACAAACGTCAGATAGGTAACTAAACTACCTATCGCAGGGGTGCGGGTTGTTCGAAAGAGATACCGGGGCCCCTGGCACACAGGCAACTGAGGGAACACGGTGGGTTTTAGTCAGTAAAAGTCTGACACGCCCTCCCGCTCCACTCAGAGCGGGAGAAGTTATTTGATGATTACCCACCCAAAAAAAAAAAAAAAAAACACGGTTCCGTACCACAAGGCCGAAAAAAACACGTTTCTTGTATAAATACCCCTTTAATTTACAGCTTTGTTTTTATTTTTATTATTTGTTGTTATAGCGGCAACATTCAAACACATTCTGTGAAAATTTCAACTGTCTACCTATTACGGATCATGAGATACAGCTCGCTGACAGACAGACGGACAACGGAGTCTTAGTAATCCGGGTCGCATTGGTTACCTTTCGGGTACGAGACCCTGAAAACAATGTGTTTCTAGGAAGAAAAGGCCTATTCAAACCTAAGCGGGATTCGCTACGCTGTGGGTAGAAGTGCATACCGCGCGGGTTTCGCTCAGGATAGTTCCGCGGCTGGAGCGGAATAGTTGGCGCCATTGTACCGCATAGGTATTGTTTCGCTTGTTGGGCGAAACAGATTCCGCCAGATTATTCTACCCACAAGGATAGCGAAAACCGCTGTGGTGTGAATAGTAATATTACCGCATTCGCACTCGGTTTTTTTTTAATAGGCTTTAAACGTTTCATATGATTTCATTTCAGATTGGATAGCATTTCGGTGTGTATGTACAGAAGATCTTAGCCTAGTCAGGCAAACAGCATCCTGACTATTTCAATAAACTCCCAGGTTATTCAGCAAATGCGTGAGTATGATTTGGTGCACGTCTCTGAAGACAGTCCTCACGTTGTCGGTGTCAGTCGCCGTAGTGAAATGGAAGTAACATTCTCTAGCGCGACGGGCTTCGGCTACCACGAAACGTTCTGCACACGCGTTTAGAGCGCGTCTGTCGCGTTTTTTTGTTATTAGTTCCTGGAGAAAGAAATGTTTTTATTATATTTAAATAATACTCACTTATATAATACTCAGATTCAAAATTTTACATTCAAAAGTCTAATAAAAACCAAAACAAAACAGCAGAAAATAATTTCAAAAAAGCGTGTGGTGCTTGATATTAATTGATTATAAAAATACTTTTACATACTTTTACAATACTTTTTGAAATGATTATCTGCTTTTTTAGTTTGGTTTTTAAAGCGTGTTTTTTAGATTTTTATCTATTATTTATTTTCTATTTTTTAGTTCTGCTAACTACAAAAGCGTGATTTTTCAGTTTTTTTTTAAATTATTGAATTGCCATCGGTTCTCGATAAGTCTACATAGTTTAAATGGAATCTGACCGTTTGAAGTGGGTCACAATCAAGTCCAAAGGAGTCGGTTACAAACATGCTTACAAACAAACATACAGGTGAAGCTAACATAAGCTTGTACCTATTTCAAAAGAAGCAAGTATTGCAAAAGAAAAGAATCACAGGGTATATTGAATACCCTGTGATTCTTTTCTTTTGAAATACTTGTACTTACTTACATATTATTTTGACTTAGCTTTTAAATTATGTCAATGTTTTAAGATATTTATAACAATATTATTTAAAGTTCAATTTAAGTTATTTTTAGAGCCTTACGCAAGATTGCCGATTTTATCAAGCAACTCAGCCTAGTTTGAATAAATGACGTTTGATTTTGATTTTGAATTCATTGTAACAGGTTGAACGTCGATCCCTGCTATCAGTTATTTGCATCATTCTGGTTAATCGAATACCGAAACTTAAGTATTAGCAAATATTTCTAGGCCAGCGAGCCCTATCATCGACCACATCACTGCTTCATGTCTATTAAGTGAGACCTAACTGGTCAAAAGCAAGACTATCAAGCTATCTATACTAATATTAGAATAGAATAGAATAGAATAGAATACATTTATTGTAAAACATGAGTATACATCAAACAATATGTGCAAGGTCTTAAAAATAATAAGCAGATCTGCATTTTTTGCCATTAATGGCGTACAATAATAACATGTTTTTTTGGTCTAGAAAAAAACAACCAAAAAATTTGTATTTGACTCTACACAATAAAATAAAAAGAGAATAACTTAATCCTAAATAAAAATAAAAATTAGGGAGAATACATTACATATGCCAAAATTTCATACATAACTGCGAAAAATGTCGTAATTGTGAAAACTGTTAAAAAGTCCTAGAAATTAAGAAATCCATTTATATCCAATATTATCATCATCATTGCAGAAGAAAGACATCCACTGCTGGACATAGGCCTCCCCGAAACTCTACCACTTTGACTGGTTCTGTGCTTCCCGCATCCAGTGGCCTCCTGCGGCCCTCACTAATACTGAAAAGTGATAAAAATTGTTTGTATGTAGGGAATAATCTCCGGAAGAGGGGTACCGATTTTGACGAAATTTGATATGGCAATAGTTTGAACATATCTTTTGTCAATATACCACGCGGGTGGTGGAAGCTAGTCAACAATAAAAAATACCTACCACAAACAAGCTTTTGATAAACATCTTGGTCCTGGTGTACTCATCTCCTGACGCCTGAAAGTCGTTGTACTTAGGGAAGTAGGGGGCGATGCTGCGACCCTGTGACACCTTGTTCTCCAGTATATCCTGTTTGTTTAGGAACAGGATCAGACCCGCTTCCATCAGGAACCTGTGGGAATTGTGTTAGTTATTCGTTTTATATTAGCGGACAGTTGCAGCGAAGAAAACGATAGGCGCTTCTAAGTCAACCGTGCTTTCTAGAAGCTTAATCAGCCTATAATATGTTCTCACTGCTGGACACAGCCCTCCTCTCTATGAGAGGCAGGCGCGGTCCGAGGGGCGTCCTAGGGGTAATGACGCCCCCCCCAAAGCCGTAACCGTAAAGCTTAAAATAGTAATTTTTCGAAAATATAATAAATTTTCTTATTAATATGTAGGTAGACTTTGTCCCATAGGACTATGCCCCCCTTTTGGGGGAGGCCTATGTCCAGCAGTGGACGTCTTTCGGCTGATATGATGATGATGAGACTTTGTCTGTGACCCCCCCCAAAGTCTGGCACCGCCTGCCGGGGTTCGAACCCACGACCAACAACTCGTAACTAGAGGCCGTTACGCCTGGGTCACCACTGCTTTTGAAGCATTTCATTAGGTATTGTTGTGGGTGAGCTTAGCTAACACAGTTTTAATATCTGACATAATCCGCCACCTGTATTTTGCATGCTGTAATGCTGAAAAGTCACAAGTGCCTGTGATTAATGGTAAGGCCTCTTTTATATGATGAAAAGTGAGCTATTTTGTCCTGTATATGCATTTAACTTAGTCTGTTTGTCAGTTAGTGCTCGACAAAAACTAATCCAATTTGCGTTCTACGGCTAGATTATTACTGGGTTCGATCCTTAGGTAGGTACAGCTTGTACAAATTAATTTAAATTCATTGTGTTACCTGCTCTGCCAGACATCTTCAAACAGCACAAGCGCTTCTTTGAGTCTGTTCTGAGTGCCATCTTCTCTTAGGTTCTGGTCGAAGTCACTGCAGGCTACTAGGAACCATATGGCGTGGATACCTTCGAATACCTGAATGGAGATACAATATGAAATAACTATTTAAAATAAACCACGAGGAGTTTGGGGAACGTGTCGCATTAAGGCCCTGGTAACTTTAAATAATGTGGTTATGAGCGATAATAGTTCTTATTGCAATCCGATACGGGTTAAAATCTGTTGTAATGAATTCGAATAATAAATGAGCAAAAGTACGTCGTAAAAGTGCAAATAAAATCGTATAAAATTAGATATTAACTATTTAATAATAAATAATCCATCACTGGATACAGTTTGGCATTTGGAATTTTATGGTATATTTTGAATTATAATTGTTATTGAAGGGATAAACCGATTTTAAAGATAATTATGAGGTGACTTTGATGATTTTTTTGATGCATTAAAGTGTGTTTTATTATGTTTTGAGTTCCATCATTGTATATACATCACACAAACATCACTGTGTAAATAAACTTGAAAATACCATATATTTTTTTGCTTTCAAAATTATTTACGGTTATAGAGATACATTGGTTTTAAAAACCACCTTTTTGATAGTTTTCAAGAAATCTCCACCTTAAGGTCAGTTCACACCGAGACGCGACGCGACGCGACGCCGCTGCGCGCACTTTTTAGGATCACCATACAAAATAGATCTTATTGACTTCACAATAAGGTATACGGGCTGCACAACACGGTGCATCGCAACGTTCTTAGACACGCTTTCGCGTTTGTAGTGAAATTATACCTTTACGTGTTGTAAATAAATTAGATATTCTGTTGCTATCTTAAAAAGTGCGCGCAGCGTCGCGTCTCGGTGTGATATGTTGGCACTTCACTTGGCGTATTTGTCAAAATATTCGCATCACTTCAGTGATAAAAAATATACCTTATTCTTAGTGTTGTAAAGTCGTTTTGTATTCAAGACGTACTTAATGCGAATATTTGAGCAAAAATATGAAGTGTAGTGCCAGCATT
This sequence comes from Polymixis lichenea, assembly GCA_949091785.1. Lineage (NCBI taxonomy): Eukaryota > Metazoa > Arthropoda > Insecta > Lepidoptera > Noctuidae > Polymixis > Polymixis lichenea. The sequence goes on from OX420958.1 coordinate 4,131,728, forward strand.
ACCTAATAATGCTATACTTCAGAGTCAAACTTGTCTGCATTAATTTCAGAATCAGTTAAAATAAGACATTATATAATGTCGGCTTTAACGTACTGACTCATCAATAAAGAATACTTACTATTAAATTTATTCTAAAATGAATATAGGGAGAGATGTTAAGAAATAAATACAATAAAAATGAACAGCTGAAAACCAAATAAAATGTGCAATATTCCTCCGTCTCGCCCTCGCTGACGTATTTTTCTATATCTGTCTCTGTCATAACCCGTTGTACAACGGCTTGCTATCGTCCATCCATATCAAGCGGTGCCACGTGACCTAAAGTGACATAATTACGGGATCGCTGTTGTATGAATTATTAGATCGTGATTATGATGTTTTGGCGCTGGGTTAATTTAGAACATATTTTTTTGTTATAATTCAAAGCTAAAAATAACCGTTTTTGTGGTTTGAATGTTATGGTGGATTAAAAACCCGTAGTGTAACTATAGTTTTTGACAATAATAGCCACTATTGACGTGCCATTTTGTTAATAGCGATAGAGTTGTCGATGTGAATCCACGAAGGGAAGCCGGTAGGAATCGTATTATGTGGTGGTTTCGCCACTGGTATAGGTACCAGTGGCGAAACCACCACATAATACGATTCCTACCGGCTTCCCTCGTAAGTTCACTTTAACTGTAGGCAGTTAAAGTGAACTTACGAGTTTTAATCGAGAATGGAGACTGAACGACGACCATCCAGGATGGATCATGTGTAAAACTAAAAGGTTGTTGGAAAAAAATAAAAAGCACCAGTGACTAGGTTCTACCTGTATCCATTTCTTTCTTTCCCCCCTTTGCCCGCCTACGTCAAACATCCAGAACTCTTGTATGCCACCGTGCATTGATTTTGGGACCTGGAAAATGAAATGCACTTAGGTACCTAGTTATACATTATGGTAGCTGTAGTAAAAAACAAAGAAAATTACTGTGGACATATAGACTAAATCCTGTAATAAAAAATAAAATTAATTTGAAAAAATACTCTTTACAATATAAGAAAATCATAAGACTGACACAAAAAGCTCAAAATGATAACTTTATAAAAAATTCACAGAACAAGTCGAAAGCTACATGGCAAATAGTCAATAGACCTAAAAATAACTCTCCTAAAGAACAAATAATGACCATTAATAAATGTGACCTAACCTTTTCAAAACCCTCTGACATTGCAAATGCTTTTAATAATTATTTTATAGATGAAATTGAGAATAATATAAAAACTGACATGAAATTTGACAATAAAATAGACAATATGACAAGGCAATCCATGTTTATGCAGCCTGTTCTAACAACCGACATTGTTTCAGCTATAGGATCACTTAGAAATACAAGTACTGTAGGATTTGACGGTATGTCAACAAAGGTGATAAAATTTGTAAATGAACTTATAGCACCCGTACTAGCACATATTATGAACCTTGGCATTGTTGACGGAGTTTATCCCGAAGACTTGAAGAAAGTTATTATTAAACCACTTCATAAAAAAGATAACAAAACCGATATGAAGAACTATAGGCCAATAGCAAAAATTTCTATATTTTCTAAAATTTTCGAAAAAATTATTTATAAGGCTCTGTATTGCTATCTCAATAAATTTAACTTATTATGCAAGGAACAAAATGGCTTTAGAAAGAATACCACGATCAACATGGCTATTTTTGATTTTTTGCATGGCATTATGTTAGCAGTAGACCAAAAAACTCCTATTTGTGCTATTTACACAGATATGACCAAAGCCTTCGATTACGTAAAGCACGATGTCTTATTAGACAAACTGCGTAGCTATGGTATCAGAGGTAACATTTTAAAACTACTCGAATCCTATCTCTCCAACAGAATGCAATGTACAGAGATTGCCAGAATATGTGACAAAACAAAATTTGAAAGGAGTTTTTTATCTCATCCTAGATTAATAAAGTTTGGTGTCCCACAGGGCAGCGTCCTTGGGCCACCTCTCTTCTTAATCTATATAAATGATCTGCCAAAGGTAACTCAACATCAAATGGTGATATTTGCAGATGACAGTACTGCCATAGTGAAATGTATTGATCGCAATATTTATCAAGATGACATAAATAATACTCTATCGGACATAATTAATTGGCTTGACAAAAATAATTTAGTTATAAACTTAAAGAAGACCAGAATAATGCACTTTCACCAAAGAACTGAAGTACCAAAAGTAAATATCAGACATAGTAATTGTGACATTGAAGAAGCTAAAGAAGCAAAATTCTTAGGTTTATTCCTTGACAACCAGCTTAACTGGAAAGCCCACATTGATGACCTAAGTAAGAAAATAAATAAATCAGCATACGCACTTTTCCAAATTGCTAGGAAAATAAATATGGATGCGCTACTAGTTGCATATCACGGCTTAGTAGCCTCAATTTTACGATATGGTATTATTTTTTGGGGCAATTCTACTGATAAAGATATCGTTTTTAAGGCACAAAAAAGATGCATAAGATCAATGTGTGGTCTGAAAATTGATGATAGCTGTGTACCATTATTTAAATCGCTCAGAATACTTACCTTACCCTCATTATACATTTTTGAAATTAGTGTTTTCGTCAAAACAAACATGAGGTTGTTCGACAAAGTGTCAACGTTACGAGATGTTGCGATTCGTAGCCAATACGCAAACTTTTTAAGCAATCAGCGCTGTAACACTGCTTTAGTGAGAAAGAGCGTTTTAGGCATGGCTCCGCGCATTTACAACAAATTACCAGGTGTCATAAAAAATTTGAATGTTACACAATTCAAAAAAAAATTAAAATTGTTATTAATTGAAAAATGTTATTATACGACTGATGAATTCCTAAATGATAAATTAATGTAGACTTATTTATTTGACTGAATATTGTGACTAATTGTAATTTATGATTATTTATTTATGCATTGACCGTAGAAATAATTCCACATAGTGATTTTTAATTTTTGTTTTATTTTTTTATTATAATTCTATTCATTTTTGACATACCAACCAAATATTTTATGTTTACCTCTCGCATAGTCATTATTTTATTTCGCATGCAACCATATTTGTACGCCTCTTGGCATAACATAGCGACCTATGACTCTAATTTAAGAACTGTATACACTACCTATGTTACACAAATAAAAATGATTTGATTTGATTGATTTGATTTGATTTGGTATCTAATTGAATATTAAGGTAACACGCGAAATTGAAATCTACTTAACATAAAAGGTTGTATTGCTGATTAATATGATTATAATTCGTAAAGACATATTTGTTACGGTCGCGAAACATAATAATATTTAGATCAACAAACAATCTGACACTGACCAAAAAAAAATACAAAAAACACAAGAAAATTTGAATTTCGCGGTCAATCCTGGCACTTCCCCCTTAAATGGTTAGTATCTGTAACTCGTAAGTGCAGTCAAGAAGATAAATTCTAGTTATTATTACTATTGTAGATGTACTTACCTTAACTTTGAATTCAATTTTCTGTATGCCAGTCGTTTTCTGTCGACACCTCAATATGTCAGCGTCTGATGGTATATAATCGCGTTTTTCAATGAGATCTATTCTATCTAGAAAACTGAAAAGATATTTATTAAGAAAAACAACAATTTTATTTTGATACTATCATGGAAGGCATATTTCCGGATGCATTCAATGAAAACTTTAGAAAAGCGCCATCTGTTATCAAATATAAGATTTATAGGAATTTTGTGATTTAATTAGACACTAGATGGCAGTGTTTTAAACTTTAACCAACATGTCGCATTAAAATTAAAAATTCCGACAAAACTACAATGTCTGCGTAGTTTTTCTATTGCACAACAGATGGCGTTATCTTCAAATATGATGTTTTAACTTACTATTCAGCGCTATCAATTAGTTGATATTCATTAGATCTTTTAAAACATTCTCTGACTCCACCGTCTCTCCATAATGCTCTTACGTGGTCAAAATATTCCTGGAAACAGAAAAATGAAATTGTTTTATCAATTCTTGCCTTGCAACTTAACTATCATAACTTAACTAAATATGACTGCCAAAACTACTCACTTCTGAATATTCCTTAGGCCCGTCATCACCATGTTTCAGAATATATTCCCTTGAAAGATTATTGTTTGGTTTTTGTAGTGATATATTCAACATTGGCATGCTGTCTACAATATCGTGGATAGATTCATGGATATTGTGACGAATATGGTTCGCTTTCTCTGAACGTTCACTAAAAAGCACACAGACCATTTGATTGGTTTTAGAAATTTATATATTAAGTTGGTAGTAGTAAGAAAATTCAATTTATTTATTCAAATTAGGCTGCGAAATCGAGAATTGACACTTTTTGAATATAAAAATTACTTTAGACAATCCCACAAAACACTATTCTTCCGGGCTTCGCGCCCATTGAAAAACAAAAGTTTACAAATATCTACCTTGCTGAGAATCCTTGAACATGTAAAATCTTCATTTGCTTTATGATGGTTGTTTTTCCACTCTCTCCTGTGCCCAATAGTAAAAGTTTAATTGCCTGAAAATCATAAAACAAAGTGAACTTTATGTACAAAGGTCATCAAGTCAAACATCAAGTTACCCTAGTCTGTCAAATTTCTTTGATGGTTTTTCAACTTTATCACAAAATATTAAGGTTTATGTTCAATTGGGAAAAATTGACAGTTTAGGATAGATTGATGTGCATACATATTTTTTGCGGTTTCTAATGTAAATGAACAGTGTTTTAAGTCGACTTCTGTTGCTGAGCGTACCGGGCTAGGTACGGTCAGGAAGAATACTCAATCATGGGAAATCCTATCAATCAAATCAAATCTAAATATTTTATTTCACATAAACCTGCATGAGCACTTATGAAACGTCAGAAGCTAGGTGCACGGTTCCAATTTGTCGCTTCCTATGGAGAAGAGCCGGCAAGAAACTCCACGGTTACTCTTTTAAAAATAATTGGCTTTTATAATGTTTTCAAATTACAGTGATAATAGGTATGGGAGGACAGTGCAGGCCTGTCAATAAATACCAGGTACTTAGAGGAATGAAACAAAATTATTTTCTATCGGAAAGGAAAACTAATTCGATGACACGTGACATCTACCAACCCGCATTAGGCCCGCGTGTTTGATTACAGCCTCTCAGAGGTGAGGCCTGTGTCGAGGCGCGGTCCGAGAGGGGGGGTCCTAGGGGTCATGACCCCCCCAAAGCCGTAAACATAAAGCTTAAAATAGTAATTTTTCGATAATTTAATACATTTTCTTATTAATATGTAGGTAGTCTTTGTCCCCAAAGTATTTGGCTGCGACCGCGCCTGCCTGTGTCCCAGCAATGGGAACATGATAGGCATTTTACTTATGCTACAAGGCTAGTTTCTCGTTCATACTCACTTCATTGTAAGACTTGATCCATTGTTTTATCTCCCGGTCGATCTGTTTCGAGTTCTCTTCCACTTCGTCTCGTGTCCCACCGATGCAGGGAATCCAAACCATTGTTGTTTAAATGTGTGTGCCACGCTATAAATATACGAAAACATTGAGAAGAATAAAGATGGTTAAAAAAAATCAATCATAATGCGTAGCTTTTTCGCAAATATGTTGGGGTCGGCTTCCAGTCTTACCGGATGCAGCTGAATACCAGTATTTAACATGGAGTGACTGCCTATCTGACCGTTCACAACCCAGTTACGTGCCCCTTGGTAAGACTGGTTGTCAGACTTTTTAGCGTTTGACTACCCATTCTACAACTGTCTAAGATCTGTCTAAGACCCATCCATGAACAGACCGCGGCGAGCGTAGCTTAACTTTCGATCGACTCGTTCGTCTGTTAGGTATCATTTAGCGTTAAAAATGTATTTTAGTAAGAAAACTACTTAAAATTTTTCCCGGAATTCCTACTGTTAAGAAGTTCACTTAAGTACCTACTTTTGATGTTAACTTTTACTAGGTATTAGTGCTGGTATATTCAATCAACTCAGCCTATCGCAGTCCAATGTTAGACATAGCTGGTACCTAAATTACGGATTACCAACTAGACCAATATTCTCTTCATCGTTTTTTTTTCTTGATTTTTTTGACGTTCAAAGCGCCTTAACTAAATGGAAATCAAAAAGATCCAGGCTTCTTAAGCGATAGTTTATGTAGCTTCTAGTGTTACAAAAAGTAGTTCTTATTGATAATGTACCTATAGGCTCATGAAATGAAGATTATCATCTAAAGTGATACTGTTAAAACACTTTAGATGTTTTTATTTATCATCTATCTATCCATACATAGATAAATAAACAGTAATCCTGAGAGCGGTGTACCAAAGGAAGTGAATGGACCGCGTTTGTTTGTTTCTAAGCACTGGAAATGCTGTTTTTTTAAATATACTAGGTACCTACTGTGAATCAGAACTCAGTACACGATTTACGAAAACCGCCACTAACAACTAAGAAATAAATAAAGGCACTGGTACTTGACATGCAGTTGACTGAACCTAAATAAATGAGCGTAAATCTAATACCTTTTTTTTTTTTATATATTTTGGCTTCACACGGTTTGTGCATTTAGCCAGTGTCAAGTAATTTTTCTTTTAGATCAAGTAAATGGCCCGATATCGGACACGAAGTTACAAAACAGTCATAGTCGTCTTTACTCAGTCAAGTCAAAGTTATTGTAAAGCGGTAGTAACTTTACAACAACCTAATAGGAGTTTTTGGGGGGAACATGAAAAGTCCACGTTAGTCATTTATTTTCACCTTCACTACACTTGTGCACTCACACGTAACTAAATTGAATAATTCACTATCAAAATTATACAATTTAATTAGCTATTTCACTAAATTCCATGAAAATGAAAATTCGTGCGACATGTTCCAACGCGATCCCGCCAAAAACTCCATCTAATACCTTTAAACGAGCAATTCTTGTATATTTAAATATACAAGAAATAAAACACCAAATAAAATTAAATTAAATTTTAATCACCGTTAGCCTCTAAGGGGTCATTGCACTCATCATTATGAACAACTTTTACTATGGGACCAAACCTGAAATCGCGAAAATAAAATCAGTTGTTCCTTACATTTTGACGAGTTATGCGAACATAAATGTGGGGAACAGCTGATGAGCACAATTACCCCTTAAGAGGTTAAGAGGTTAAGGGTGATTAAAATTACGATTTTCATGAAATTTAGTATGCAGGGGGTTTCGGGGGCGATAAATCGATCTAGCTAGGTTTCATTTTTAGAAGCCGTCAAACCAAAAAAATAAGCCGGGCAATGCTCGGTCATCCAGATATTATGAATAAAATAAGTAAATACTTATATCCAACCCCCAAGCACTTCTCCACGATACAAATTTTATAAAAAATATTTAGAAATTACATAACTTAGTAGATAGTTTTTCTATCAGGAATTTTATTTTTAGTAGCAGTCTGATTTTGTGCTTGATCGATGGCAATCACGGGACATAAACATTATAACTGTCGAAATGTGGGTGTACACACGTCTACACATCAAACTATACATTTCCAGTATAAGCTGATCTTGCATTGTATACGATTTCCGTACAGTGCGAGATCAGCGTAAACTGTAAATGTATAGCTTGTTGTGTAGCCGTGCGTACCTAAATACTAACGTATAGGTACCTACCTCTGCCTATCCCTTCGGGGATTTACAGGCGTGATGTTATGTGATAGGTAGGTACATTTTCTCTTTTTTTGGGTCAGTCATGGAAAACAAGTGCGATAACTTGATAAGAAATCAAACAATTTTAAAGTTACCTAGCAGTAATAACTTATTTTCAAATTGATACCTATAATACAATTCTTAGCTTGCCTTGTGAAATTCTCTTTTCAGTGGAAATCTATTTAAAATAGTCTCTAGGTACTTATTCTTATATTTCAAAGAATACCTATAATTAAAAACTATTTTTATTTGTCGACAAAAATGGCAATAAAAAAAACACAAACCTTTAACAATATTATTAAAATGTCACCACAACGAAATCACTGTAACTAAATGAGTTTTTATCAAAACATATCATTATATTGATATCACATTGTTATCAGATATTTAAAGCTAATCTTGCTTGATTAAAATATTAACGTAACTATAAAATTTGTACTCTATTTGAATGTATCTAAATCTTCAAGTGAAAAATTCTTTTACATGACTGGTCTACATAACGAATTATTATTATCAGTAAACTAAAAATGTTTATGAAAAACCTAATAATTAATCTAATTTTCATCATAATCTGTTAAGCCTTTTCCAGACTATGTTGGGGTTGGCTTCCAGTCTAACCAGATGCAAATTAGGAGCATTTATTCCACGCGGGCTGGCAACAAAATCAAAATATTTTATTTCACATAAACCTGCAAGGGCACTTATGAAACGTCAGAACAACAACACATTTGTAGTCGTTTTTCGTGATTATTTCATTAAATACAAACAAAAGTACTATTTTTTTTCAGCCAAGCACTAGGTCTTTGGTATTGATAAAGATTTTTAACATTTATACTTTAATAAAAACATTTAATCGTACAATGTAATGCAAATAGAAAATAATTGACGGCGTGTCTGTAAATACCAAAATAACTATAAAAAATAGCATACAAACTTGAAAATACCAACAATCTAGTGCATGGCTGAAAAAAATGTTTACTTTTTTTTGTATTTAATGAAATAATCACGAAAAGCCGCTATAAATGCGCCGTTGCCAGCCCGCGAGGGATGAACGCTCTCTCAATAGAAGATTAAACGAATGTTTGCTGTGTTAGACAGGGTCCAAAAATTGTGTCATAAACTTTTTAAGTTACCAATTTATGTACTTACCTACATATTGTGGAATGCGTATAGGACGGAGTTTTGAGTACTTACCCAACGTGGTAATTGTAGGAAAGCACCATTTATTAGCAGCAACCCATAATCAATTGTGAAACTACAAAATAAAAAGAAGCTTGTAAAAACAATAAAATGGAATTTCTTCGATCTTTATTTTGTTATAAATACTGAAATTTTAATTGAAAACAGAGAAATGTATGCCAATTTACTTAATTTCTATGCTCAAAATATTTTTCACAATGATAAAAAAGTGACAAACAAATTATAAAAAGTACAAAAAGAATCGCCCCCGGGTGGGCTTGAACCACCAACCTTTCGGTTAACAGCCGAACGCGCTAGCCAATTGCGCCACGGAGGCCTTGATAAAGAGTGCGAAAACACTGTTACCTATACACAAGTACATCTCTATTACAACTATGGATAAAAGTTCCATCATCGGTTATCTTCGGAAGAGAAGGTCAAATAAAATGTAAATATGAAGTGTCGACCAATAGAAATCGATGTATATCGAAAATTATTTGAACACGGCACGGTTTCTATAGGGTCGGTAGCGGTATAAACCGCACCGAACACAAAATACTGACAGGTACAACCCAACCTCAACCTAATAGATTACTGTGATTTTGTCAAACCAGTCAGTCGCAGCAACCCAACAGTAACCTTATGTTACTGATTTTAAAGAAAAATTTCATCTGACCTATTAAATTCTGACTAGTATTACTAACAAAAAATAATCATTGTAATGGTTGAAACTACATGATTAAATTCAAATCGAATATTTTGCATATCGTAAGGAAAAATGTATCGGGACTTTTTACAAATATTCCAAATGATATGTACTTATAGTTAAAAGAAATATAAGAGAAAGAAATCATCCATTTGCTGGTAATGTAGGAACATTATCAGCTAATAAATTATTTCTTTCTTTCTTTCTTTCTTTAATTTTGACAGTGATGCAAATTCGGATGTAAAATAACTGTGAAGGGACTGTAGAAAAAATGTGCCTGTTCTTTTTTTTTGTGTATGGCATCTCGCAGTTGAGAGGCCGTGACTAAGCAGTCGTCTAACAGAATTCACAGGAAAGTCCGGCTAAGCAGCCGGACTTTCCTGTGAATTCTGTTAGTAAACTAAAAGCCTCCAGCCAGGGCATAAAAAACTAAAGCAACTGCACGCTAAGGGCACCCCCTGTGGGGTACGGGCCTCGGCTCAGTGCGTCACTGGTGGGGGAGGGCAGCAAGTGGGGACAGGCTGGATCAAAATATTTTCATTATTATTATCAATACGGGATTTTAACTCTACTTGCTCAGCTTCGGCGCGGGTTGGCACTTCTACGAGCAAGGGACGGTTGGGGGTCACATCGTTAACTCGGGGTCTTCGCGGGGCGCGAGGACCTCGGCGGCGAGGTTGGAAGGACGATTTGTTTTTGAGTGCTGTACTGGTGGCCCTATTATTTTCTTGGAGAAGAGTAATGGGGTCATCTGGGTCGGAAAGAAAATGTGCCTGTCAACATCAACAGGTTTTATAGTTATCCGTATCCATACAACCCTGAAGACCTTGCCTACACATTGCGAATAAACGGTAGTTTTTCACGGCAAGAAAAATGTGTCACTGTGGGAGTCTGTGTGTACACAGGGCCTGACTGAAGCAACGAAGCGCCACGAAGTAAATACAGGGTGTAAGGGGAACGCTTCCGAAGCCAGATTATTTATATACCACGTAAATGCAAAGGGATACCAATAACCTTTCGACATAAATTGGTTATTTTGCATCAATTTAAAACGTTTGACGCTTCTGTAATGTTTCTACTTATTTTATTTTGGCGGCGCTTTACAAAGGATGTCTAAACCTAAAGTCGCCGGCTGGACTTGGGGTCGTTTTTAAATGTGTTTAAATAATGGTTCATTTAACTGTTCTCACAGTATAGTGTACAAAAAATGCTAAAAAGTTAGGTAAAAATTGTAAAAAAGAATCTAGATTTTTTGATGGTACTGTATCGAGAATCACTAGCCCTATCACCTGTCTTTGTTTATGGAAGCGTGTCCCTTACACCCCGTATACCAGAAGGGCCGCACCCGTATTTTTATGAACGGACGCTTTCTAATGTGCGCTTTTATAATTTAGGTAGGTACTAGTTAGTGCCCGCGAGACCACGATCTAGTCCGCGTGAAATTCCTTGTTTTCACATAAAATAATATATTATAGCATCGCATTTTTCTTTTTTCATCGCAATTTTTTCTTAGAGTTGTTTGTGACTTTTGTGTGTATTTTCGGTTCCTAAGGATCGTAGCATGATGTTAGATAGCATATAAACTTCCACAATTCTAATACTCAGGTAGGTTTAGAGTGGTCCCTTATAGATTTGGTCAAGTTCTGATTAGTGGTTATTGAATTAGCTTCAATAACACGTAGTAGTTTTGCCGCATAATTTATGTTGATGATGTGGTATGTATTCATTTCCTGTCACTATTATTTACTTGGCAATTCTACCTACCTATAAGAACTTGTGTGCAGTAGGTACCACAACTAAAAACTGAAAAATAAAAAGTTTAAGTAGGTACAGTCACCAACAGAGATAAGTAATCAGGCTCGTCAGGTATAGTTGAAGTTTAGTAAGAAACCAATGGATGTTTTCGAAAGAATTTGAATTTGATCAATAAACTGTTGAATAAAATTTGATAAATAACTGTTATGAGCTAAGACCTATGGCACAGAAACGTGGTCGCTCACAATAGGCTTCACAATACCTTCTCGTCCCAAATAGCGCAGTGTCTCAAGACGAAAGTCTTTGAACAGTGTGTGTTACCAGTGATGACCTGACCTGTACAGAAACATGGTCACTCACAATGGGCCTTATCAGAAGGCTTAAAGTCACCCAAAGGGCAATGGAGAGGGCTATGTTCGGAGTTTCCCTACGTGATCGAATCAGGAATGAAGAGATCCGCAGGAGAACCAAGGCAACCGACATAGCCCGAAGAATTGACAAACTTAAGTGGGAGTGGGTAGGGCACATTGCTCGCAGAACAGATGGCCGATGGGGCCCGCAGGTTTTGGACTGGCGACCGCGTACCGGAAATGTGCATCTGGATTGAGGGGCCATTTTTTATATCCTTGCGAAACGAAATATGACTTATAGGGGAAATTAGTAAAAAATATTAAAACTTAAAGTAATGAGCCATGAATTTCTTAAACGTGAAATAAAACTGTTATGATTAAATAACTTGGGCCCTCAATCCAGACGCGTGCATAAAGTGGCATAGCCTAAATCTCAGAAAGTACTGTCTCTGGGTTGATCATTTTTGTTTAAGGATTTAGTTAAGATTTTCTTAATATTTTAAGAAATTTCCATAACTGCAGTACATGACATTACAGATTTATGGCGGTATATCTAAGACGTAGAGTGGGAAGGCCTCCCACAAGGTGGACCGATGACCTTGTGAAGGCAGCGGGAATCCGTTGGATGGGGGAAGCACAAGACCAGTCGAAGTGGAGGAGCGTGGGGGAGGCCTATGTCCAGCAGTGGACGTCTTTCGGCTGAAATCTTTATCTTTACTTTATTACTTCACTATCACTACATAGTATAAAACAAAGTCGCTTACTCAGTCCCTATATCCCTATGTATGCTTAAATCTTTAAAACTACGCAAGGGATTTTGATGCGGGTTTTTTTAATAGATAGAGTGATTCAAGAGGAATATTTATATGTATAATACACCGACCTCCACGCGGGCGAAGCCGCTGGCAAAAGCTAGTAATATATAAAGCTGAATAGTTTGTTTGTTTGTTTGCTTGAACGCGCTAATCTCAGGAACTTCTGATCCGATTTGAAAAATTCTTTCAGTGTTAGATAGCCCCATTATTGAGGAAGGCTATAGGCTATATAACATCACACCAAGACCCTTAGGAGCTGAGCGGGAAAAGTCGGGCGAAAGAGGAAAAAGTCACGAATATGTAGTACTCGCACGGGCAGGCGACGCGTGCGACGGGGTGGGTCGGGGGCAAGCGCGGTCCGAAGGGGGTGTCCTAGGGTTCATGACGCCCCCCAAAGCCGTAAACGTTAAGCTTAAAATAGTAATTTTTCAAAAATATAATAAATTTTCTTATTAACACGTAGGTAGTAGTCTTTGTCTGTGACCCCCCAAAGTCTTTGGCTGCGTCCGCGCCTGGCCGGGGAGCAAGAAATTTGACGCGAACGAAGTCGCGGGCAGAAGCTAGTGATTAAATAAACAGTTTGCTTTCTATTAATTAAATTAAATTTTGAAATAATATTTGAAAACATCCATCCCTATTACTACAGGATATTTAGGCGATGTGTATTACACCGTGACATTTTAGTCGTCTTACAACGGCAGCCCACTTCATGTACCCAATGATTGCTATCTACTACCATTCATAATTTTTTTATAATCAAAATAATATAAAAATTTGCATAATCAAAAACATGAAAATATCACTAAGACGCATGACGTAGTTTGAAACACCCGGTTATGGAGATGGAATTAATGATGGAATGTAATGATAGGTAGGTTAGATATCTTCTACCGTTTGATACGTAAACATTATTAACAGGGAGGGTGTTTCATAATTCTAAAGCATTCATTATTTTTCTTTGTACCTATTATCTTATTTAATGGTAACAATGTTTTAATCGCGCCTAGAGGTATGTTATGACGGATACATTGAGTGGACCACCTTTGTAAGACGACTAAAATGTCACGGTGTATTTAATAGGGATCCTTTCTCATATCACCTATTACATTACACCATCCATTTTTACAATAAGCGTCGCTGAGAGACCTTCTACCAAGATCCCTCCGTGCCTGTGAAAGCACGACCCGGCTGTCATTCGTGGATCTTTGACAGTCGTTACGGATCGTCAGAAACCCGAAGTCTGACAACCAGTACCCAACCCTTGGTAAGCCAAGGGGTATCATAGTACTCAGTGACTGGGTTGTGAACGCAAGCGCGGTCCGAGGGCTTCTAGGCACTGGTGGACAAGATTTTTTGAGGCCCGGGGCGATCTTTAATTTTGAGCCCCCTGGCGCACTCCAGATTTGAATATTTACTGAATTAAACACAATGCAGATGGAAATCAAATTTTAATCAATATTTTTACAACGTTACAAACAGTTTTACAAGTGAAAACAAGCAATGACACTACAAGTAATTAAAATTAATTATACTAATTTCAAATTATGTTTTCTGGCTTTTATTACACTAAATTTATTAATTAGGTCATCAACATCCAAAACGGACGCTGCTTTTCTTTCGATGGACAATATAACCAGACTAGCAAGCCGGTCTTCAGTCATGGTCGATCTAATATAATTTTTGGTGAGTTTAAGTTTTGAAAAACTTCTTTCGCATGACGCCACTGCCTAGGGGTCATGACCACCCCAAAGCCGTAAAGCTTAAAATAGTAATTTTCCGAAAATATAACAAATTTTCTTATTAGTAAGTATTTTAGGTAGTCTTTGTCAAAATCAAAATTCATTTATTCAAACTAGGTAGAGAGTAAGCTCTTTTTGAACGTCAAAATTACATAAGACAGTCCCCCCAAAAAGCCCGCCCTTCACCACTTCCTAGTGCTTTAGCTGGGAAGAAGAAGTGGCGCAACAAACTCCCCAGCAGCACAGCTGTCTGTTATGTTAGAAGAACTTGATTCTATACAATAATAGCATATAATTATCATTCAACGATAAATGAAAATTTAATTAATAAAAAAAAAATATAAAAAAAGAAATGGTTTATGCAGTCAAGTTAAATAAACAATGATATGAAGTAATTCATATGACCTGTCAGTAGTTAAGCTTTGTCTGTGCCCCCCCACCCTCCCAGTCTTTGGCTGCGCCCGCGCCTGTGTGAACGTCGGACAGGCAGTCGCTCCATATAAAATACTGGTATTAAGCTGGATCCGGTTTCTCTGGACGCCGACCCTGACATGGTTGGAAATAGGATAGACAGATGATAACGGTTGTGATGTGGTATGCTCTGTGGATGTGGTAGTATGTCAGGTGTCTGAACTTTATGTACTAACAAACAACGGGAAGCAAAATAAAAAAAGCGTGTTTCAATCAAAACATTTATTAGAACATAAAATAGGTATGTCAATTAACAGCTAAGGAATTGCACTTAAAAATAATTAAAGCCAAACTAAATACAATCATACACGTCATTCGGAGATAATTTCTAATATTGAAAATTTTGTTACCTAATATTTTTTTCTAAAACTTACAATAAAAGTGTGTGGTATCTTGTAGTATACAACGTGTAACGGAAAGGGTATATACATACCAAGGGCACGGCTTCTTTGGATGATATCAAACGATATTGGAAGGGTGTTTTAAAACCTATCTCTAGATGTTCGGAAGTTATGAGAATTTTTAATACATAAATACCAGAAACCGAACTTTTCAAATTGAAATAAACACATCACTCGGAAGAGATTTATTGTGATATTGGCAAGTAACGTGGAAAGTTACTGACCTACGTAGTGCGGTGACACGTTTGTTATGATTTGAATTTTAAAAACATATGAAACGGAAAATTTGGTATCAGTTCTTAGAGTATTTTATTTTGAGCTGAAACTATGTATAGAGATACTATACCAGCTGTTATCTTTAGTGCTTAAGGATAGCAATAGGGTTTCTGTTACACCCAAATATCAGATTAATCTGACAACGGGCGTAAAAGTTCAAATACTAAATTTGACCCAAACAAACAACAAACAGGGCAAGCTAAATAAAACCGTTTAAAAAAACGTGTTGACTCTAGCATAACTTAATGCCTTAAAAATTGAGACTTTGAGCCTTGAAATAAGATTGAGTTTTCTTGGCTCAATCGGCAGTAGGTATGACAAAATACATAATTTTGGGAAAAAAATACCCTTAAAGTTACTGAGATCGATTCAGTCTTGCGTTTATTCTGTTACGATACATTGTCGGGCAGTAGCCGTACCCGTCTGGTCGGAGGATCCTCCCTTTTTGTATAGAGTCTATGCTTTAGAGGATGAGTGAACTTTACACTCTGTACCTCATAGATCTATAGTACAATAGGGTATTTTACTATACACCGTGACATTTTAGTCGTCTTACAACGGCAGCCCACTTCACATATCCAATGACTACTAATCATTTATTCAAAAAAAGAACATTTGCATAATTCAAATATCATTCACTAAGACGCATGACGTAGTTTGAAACACCCTTTTATGGAGGTGGAATTAATGATGGAATGTAATGGTAGGTAGGTAGATATCTTCTACCGTTTGATACGTCAACATTATTAACAGGGAGGGTGTTTCATAATTCTAAAGCATTATTTAGTTTTCTTTGTACCTATTATCTTAATTAATGGTAACAATGTTTTAATCGCGCCTAGAGATATTTTATGACGAATACATTGAGTGGACCTTTGTAAGACGACTAAAATGTCACGGTGTATATGAGAAAAAATCTAAAAATATATTATTGTGATAGCTTAGGCAATAGCTGTCGGAAAATATTAGTTTTAGTTCATGTAACAAAATAAATTTTAAAATTTAATTCAAAGATTTCAGTTTTTTTTATCTGGTTTTGAACACCATGAAATAGTAGCCGCCATGTTATTTACGTCATACGGAGTTGTGTCAGTTGAACAACTTTGTATTTTTATTATTTTCGTAACCAAAGTAATTTTTATTTAAATAATATTTTCCACTCAGGAACAGCAAACCAACGATAAGTAGAATTATAACGCATTTTTTTAATTATAAACACATAGCGGATAAAATATCAGCGCATTTGTCTACATAGCAAACTGACGTCATACCCACAGAGTAATGTGGCGTCCACTGCGTCCAACGTTTTCTTCAAATTACGCGCGAAATGTGAAAATGTAAAATTTAAATGCATTTGTACGGCACTAATCGATTAAATAAAATGTTGTGTTTTAGTTAATTTAACCCAGTTTTCTCGCAATTTTACATTGTTTCTTTGCGGAAAAAATATATAAATTACGTGATATTTGCGAAGACCCTTCCTTCATGTGAGGTTCGACTGCCCCGCCCTAAACGCCACACGGTCACGTGAGGCGTTTAATTATAATGGACGCCCCCTTAGCGCCAAGAGTCGGAAATCGAACAGCGTGTTTTTGACGCAGTGAAATGCACTCTTCTGGATTCTGAAAGCTCGGTTCAACACCTAAGGTTGAAAATCCGGTGCGCGTCTTATTACATCCAATATAAAATCTTCACGAAAGATACCTAGATGGTGGTTACTCCATCAATAAAGGGTCATCTAACTGTAACTGAACCATCTGGTTGCCATTGACTAGGACGCCATCCCGCAGTAGGAGTTGTACGTTAAGATCTGATAGTTCCTGAAAACAACAAAAAAAAAATGGTTAACTGTAAAGTCGGTTTACGAACGATAATTTTACGTGAAAACGTCATAAGCAGTGATCGGAATAGGCTGACTATATTTGCCTAAACTTCGGAGAACAGAGACAGAAAGTGGAGACTTCCTTACGACTATTTTTTTTTCCGGGGATTCGGGAAAAATCTTCAGTAAGTTGAAAATAAGCTTTATTTAAGATGTGTACATAACGAAGTACCTTTAATGCAATTAAAAATTAGTTTTACTTAGGTGTTACACATTGACAAATGTTATGTATTGAAAGATTTGATGCAACAACGGTCAGTTTAAGGCTAATTCTAATGCATGATTGAAGTTAGATTAGTTTTAGTGAAAATTCCTAAGATTTGTTAATTGCAAGTTTAGTTAAAAATAGCCTTTCAACTTCTTAAATAAAGCTTATTTTCAAATTACAGATGATTTTTTCCGAATCCCGGGAAAAACTATATAGTCGTAAGGAAGTCTCCACTTTCTGTCTCTGTTCTCTGAAGTTTAGACAGGTATAGTCAGCCTATTCCGATCACTAGTCATAAGACAACAGGCCAATCGTGCCTCTCTATTGCTTGTTCCGCGCTCTCGCTTGCACGCACGGCTCAGGCGGAACGTGACAATGAGTCATGCGTTTTCGTGCGTGCAGCCGGCGTTCATCGATTTATAAAACGTTATCACGCCAAAAACCATGAAGTGAAATTAACAGGGAATAATGTTGATTAAGGTGAGTCTTGTCTTCATTCTTTCCATACAAACTTCGGGAGTGTATTACTCCACTGTTCGACAATGTACATCAAAAATTAAACATGGTATGGTTTTGTCTCATTATTAATATTGTCTGTACGGAAACAGAACACTAACAATAAACATAAAATAAATAACAATAAAGAGCCATTAAAAAGTTATGAGCCAACAAAGATTCGTTTTTTTTGCTGATTTAACCTAACTTTGGGCGTGTTTAAGTAATAAAAGAAGTGTGAAATCTCCAAAACCAAGTCGGTACCGACAAAGCTCAAATACCGAAAAGTTCAATAAATTTTTTAAGTCATTGATTTATGCAGTGGTTTTTTCATAAAACCCCTTCTTCCGAAGGACTTTTCTGAGTTTTTAGGAGCCTTTTTTACTATAAATGATCCTGCATCTCACTCAATAATGCTGTGCGTGTAGACTAGCGTCTAACTGCTCATCACTGATACTACCTCTGTCGGACACGAATGCCCGGTGAGACAGCGTGCTTTTTAGCCGGGCCCACCAGTGAGTTCGAGCCCGCGACTAGATTTCCCTTAAGGTGAATGCTCCATCAGGCGTTGCACGAGCACCGTTTTGTCGACGGAAGAGTAGACAAAAATTTGACGCTCCGTGTAGACAATAGAAAGTTTTCTGTCACTGTCACAACTGTCAGTTGTCAATGTGATTTTGACAGTTTGGGGTAGAAAAGTTACTTCTGAAATAGTATACTTACATAAACAAGGACCTAGACAAAGATCCTTGGAAACGAAAGACAAAATGACAGATTGCAGAAGGATTGTATAGAAAGAGCTGTGTTTATTCTTCGTAAAAATAGAAAACGTCATGGTAAGCCTGCTGGGCAGCCATCTAAATTCAAATTTTCTAACGTTTATTTACACAAAACCATAAAAAAATATTCAACTAAACCTTCCTCAGAAATCACTCTATTGGTGAAAACTAGATGAAAATCCGTTCAGTTGTTTTTCAGTTTATCGCGAACAGACAGACAGACGCGGCGAGGGATTTTATTTAATAACTAGCTTTTGCCAGCGGCTTCGCCCGCGTGGATGTCGATGTGTCACTACATAGTATAAAACAAATTATACATATAAACCTTCCTCTTGAATCACTCTATCTATTAAAAAAACTCGCATCAAAATCCGTTGCGTAGTTTTAAAGATTTAAGCATACATAGGGATATAGGGACAGAAAAAGCGACTTTGTTTTATACTATGTAGTGATATGTAATGATGATAGTGATTTAATTCCATTGAATTACTTTTTTTTAAGATGTTCACCCATCCACGGACTAATCGCGGCGAGCGTTGCTTAACCTGATCGATCGACCCGTGAGGTTCCTCCATCCTCTATGATAACATTAACTATGTAATTATATTCACCTCCCCACCGACCATGGGGTAGGCAGAGTTGTCGTGTGGCTCCGCCTCCCCTCGCTGCAGTATCTTAGGCCGTCGCGGGTTCTTAGCGATGCCGCGACCTCGACGGGCCGGTTGAAACTCTTCCACTGAAATGATTTCCAAATATTTTATAAGTTAAGATGGACGCACTACGGTAGCGCGAAATTCAAATTTTCTAACGTTTTTTTTGTAATTATGGTATGTTGATTCAAATATAATTCACGAGTCGTGATATACTACGTGTTATACTCATCAAAATAACCCTCCAGCTTCATATAATTCCATTGAATGACTATTTAATGAAAAAGGTATTCGGAATTGGGACACTTAATATCTTGTCAAGCGTGTCCTGCTGTCTACACGCTACAGGTGATGGACGCTGCTGCCAGGCATGGTCGCAACCCAAGACTTTGGGAGGGGGGGGGGGTTCACAGACAAAGACTACCTACATATTAATAAGAAAATTTATTATATTTTCGAAAAATTACTTTTTTAAGATTTACGTTTACGGCTTTGGTTGGTTAGTTTACGGCGTTGGTCATGACCCCTAGGACACCCCCTCTCGGGCCGCGCCTGGCTGTTGCAAGTTGCTACGACACGGTAAGAAGAGATTGGAATTAAATGAACTGCAATATAAGCGTGAGAAAATTTGAATTTCGCAAGTTACTCTGGCGCTGTCACCTTGAACGTTTTTATTACCCTGAGAGATTTACAGGCAAATTTGCTTCTAGGTTTCAAGGATTTTTTTTTTGAGGTTGGGAAATCATCAAATAACTTCTCTCGCTTTGGGCGGAGCGGGAGGGCGTGTCAGACTTTTACTAACTAAAACCCACCCGTGTACTTTCAGTTGCCTGTGTGCCAGGGGCGTATCTCTTTCGAACAACCCGCACCCCTGGCAGGCATCGGCCCTCGCGGGCCCCTTCAGTTGGTGCTGACATCTCTTTGAGGCGCGCGTGAAACACAACGTGCCGTCGACCCGGGCTTAGTCCTTACCAGACAGCGAGCTACCCATTACTCGCCGTCCGCAAGCCCGCGCCTACGGTGACCGGGAATCAGCTTGGGATTCCCGACGCCCAGGGCGTCTCCTGCGACGACTAGGGCCGTGAGGGTGCATATACTGCCTCTCCCTCACGTGCGCCACCTCCCTCTTTGCGAGCATGCAGCAGCAAGAAGGCGACTGCTAGCCATGCACTCTCGCTCCGTACCATGGCCTGGACCAGAGCCGGACGCGACAGATCGCCGCCGCCGATCGCTTCCACGAGGACACGGCGGTGCTCCGCCCAAGCCGGGCAGACCTCTACCGTATGCTCCACCGTGTCCTCAGGGCTAGTTTTCAAGGGTTAAATACTAATGCAGTCAACAAAAGAGTTAAATAAGCAGGAAACTAACTAACCATACAAGGTGCCCCCCCAGTGGGTTCCCGTATTGTCGTTGCGGGGGGGCTCAGTTGCCGTGGTCATCCCCACGGTGAAACGAAGAGGAACCCGAAGTGGGGCCGCTCGTCAGGGCTTTTGCCTCCAAGCCGACGACGTAGCGGCCAAAAAGTAGGTTACGGTCAGGTGCATCGCAACTGAGGCGGGCCGCGATGTCGAATGGGAGGCATCGCGGCTGAGGGTTACAGGCTGCGGCAGAGGAGGAGTGCCGATACTTCTGAATAGCGCTCTTCCCTTCCGTGGCCTGGACGGGGCCGCCACCGTTTGATGGCGGACGCGGTGCGGCCGCAGGGGAGGAGGAGTGTAGGTATACCGTTGGCCGCTCTCCCTATCCCCTGCAGCCGAAAAGTGGTAGGCGGCGGGGCCACTGTGCTGACCCGTCGCAGGGGGACCAAGGGTGCCAGACACGGGGTCATCTGGGACCCTTATGCTATTTGGTTCCTGGGTGGTTACGGCATGCCATGTGTGTGCACCGGTGATAGGGGTTATTCACCTACGAGGAGGGTCCGGTGACGGACAGCCGCGGCGGGTTCGCGGATGGCTTGCGCTTTTCCGTGTTCCCGCCTCAAGCGGCACTGGAGGACACCGTGGAGTTTTAGGGGTTACAGTCCCACATAACTGCGCTGTCTCCTCGTGGTGGCGCAGTAGGCATTTCTCCACGTTAAAAAAAATATATATATGCCTGGGTCGACGGCGCGTTGTGTTCCACGCGCGCCGTCAGAGATGTCAGCATGCGGGTTGTTCGAAAGAGATACCGCAGCCCCTGGCACACAGGCAGCTGATCCCCACGGGTGGGTTTTAGTCAGTAAAAGTCTGACACGCCCTCCTGCTCCATCCAGAGCGGGAGAAGTCATTTGATGAATGATGATAAAACCATTGAATTGAGACCTCTGACTAAAAATAAATTGAAAACATTTAAAAATTATGTTCTTAGCAATCTCTCAACAGCAAGTTTTGATTCACAAGATCCCAATATAAACTATGACACATTTTTTTCTACAGTATGCCATGAATTCAATAAAGCATGTCCTGTAAAAAAGTCACAATCTCTGCTAAACCAAAATTTAGCGAATGGGCCACAGCTGGCATTCGAAAAAGCAGAGATATCTTATATAATTTGTATCACGAAAAATCATTGACTTCTCATCAGGCCCTTCATAATTATGTAAGAAACTATTCTAAGATATTTAAAAGAGTCTGCGCTCAAGCTAAATCTAAATTAATAAGTAACAAAATTTGTATTTCTAAAAATAAAATAAAAGCTGTGTGGCAGGTAATTAACAAAGAAACTGGAAACACACAACAGCGAGATCAGATTGAATTAGCTCTAAAAATTGATAATGAAACTATTTCAGATAAGTTAAAAGTTGCTGAGACTTTAGAACATTTCTTTACCAACATCCCAATAGAGGTTACGAAATCTCTCCCGTCATCATCTGTATTAGCTGAATCTCTTCTTAAAGAAAACTTCAGTAAGGACATTCCAAATTTTGAATTCTATTGCCACAATTACAACAGCATTTAAAAGTCTTAACATAAAACACTGAAGACTTATGGGGCATTTCCGTTAAGGTTCTTGAAGATATCATTGACACAATTGCCCCTGTCCTAACAGGCATATTTAATCAATGTTTAGACACTGGTACGTTTCCTGACTTAATGAAACATAGTAAAGTAGTACCAATTTTCAAATCGGGTAGTAGGAGTGATCCCTCTAATTATAGACCTATATCTGTGTAACATGATTTTTTCATAAATTTTGCTCAATGCTGGAAGCAGCATTGAGCAAAATTTATGAAAAAATCATGTTGGACCAGATGTTGTCACATTTTAACTCGAATGGGATTTTACATAGTCGACAGTTTGGTTTCACGAAAGGTAGGTCAACGACTGACGCGGGAGTACAACTCATCAGTCACATTTTGGAATCATGGGAGAAGTCCCAGGATGCAATTGGCATTTTCTGTGACCTCTCAAAAGCGTTTGACTGCGTTGACCACAATACACTCATCTGTAAATTACACCACTACGGACTTCGTGGACGAGCTGCTGATCTTGTGCTTTCCTATTTATCAAACAGGCAGCAAAAAGTAAATGTTAACGGGGCAACGTCCTCGGGGTCTCTAGTTAAGATGGGCGTGCTTCAAGGTTCAATTCTTGGCCCTTTTTTATTTCTAGTTTATATTAATGACCTTCCTTACCTGATGGCTAACTTCTCGGATATAATTTTATTCGCTGATGACACTTCTCTTATTTTTAGAATAGATAGAAAAGATACGGATGTCTTACATGTCAACGATAGTCTAGCTGTTCTCTCGAAATGGTTTGCGGCTAATAATCTTTTACTCAATGCGAACAAAACTAAATGTCTTAAGTTCTCATTACCAAATGTACCCCAAGTAGGGCTAAATTTAAAACTTGATGGCAAGAAACTAGATGCTATTTCGGAAACTGTATTTCTAGGAATTACTTTAGATTCAAAATTGCAATGGGGTGCCCACATTAGAGCTCTTTCAAGTAGATTAAGCTCAGCTGCTTACGCAGTAAGAAAAATAAGGCAGTTGACTGATGTAGCCACAGCTAGGTTAGTATACTTTGCTTATTTTCACAGTATTATGTCTTATGGCGTTCTGCTGTGGGGGTCGGCAGCTGACGTAGATTCAGTTTTCATTCTACAAAAGAGGGCAATCCGCGCAATCTATAAAATGGGGCCTCGCGAGTCTCTTAGAAACAAATTCAACGAAGTTGACATACTAACTCTGCCTTCTCTTTATATCCTAGAAAATATCTTGTATGTTCGCAAAAATTTAGGTCTTTTCAAAAAAAGATGCGACTTTCATAATCTAAATACACGTAGTAAAGATGAAATTGTGATTCCAAAATTTAGATTAACTAAAACTAGCAAGTCATTTCTAATAAACAGTATCCGCTTCTATAACAAGTTGCCAAAATCGGTTACAGAACTTAGCGATGGAAAGTTTAAAACTCACATCAAACGTGTCCTTATCAAAAAAGCATATTATAAGATAAAAGACTACGTTGAAGACAAGGAAGTTTGGCATTAATTCCTTCTGCACATGTGGCTTCCCTGGTAACTCATTAGCACCATAACTTGGTGAGCGTCTATTAACTGCTTCCAAATTACAATGTTAATTTTAATTATTTTATTTTTTACACTTTCTGACATATTCTCGTCATTATTTGACATTATACAACCCTTGTAATATCGAGTATTTATTAGTGATTCTCATGGAAATCATATCACTTGGTTTAAATAGGTTGATTTTACTTATATAGATTCTTTTACATATTGTGAATGAGAGAACGTTGTAGGCCTACAGTTTCTATTCTTTATTTTCATTCCTCTAAGTACCTGGTACTTATTGACAGGCCTGCACTGTCCTCCCATACCTAATATCACTGTAATTTGAAAACATTATAAAATCCAATAATTTTTAAAAGAGTAACCGTGGAGTTTCTTGCCGGCTCTTCTCCATAGGAAGCGACAAATTGGAACCGTGCACCTAGCTTCTGACGTTTCATAAGTGCCCTTGCAGGTTTATGTGAAATAAAATATTTTGATTTTGATTTTTGATTTTGATGATTTCCCACCCGAAAAAAAAACCACACAAGGTGGCAAGGCATGGAAGCGAAAACTGTCACCATAGATTCAGCACATCATTCTAGACCGCCTAGCGTAGACTAAAAAATCTGCTGTTTCATAGAAAAGGACAATACCTACGCGGTCAACGTGAATGGAACAGCAATATTTTTCTAATAACCTAGGAAAAATTTCCAGGGGTTTTAGAATCATATGCTGAATCATCATGTCCCAGCCATCCTGTATATCCTGTGTGTGTGTGTGTCCTGTATGTTTGAGTTATTATATAATTGCCGGTATCGTAACGCAGATCCATTTGTATTGTCTATGGTCCCAAGCCTCGACTGAGATTAACAGTCAATGGACAATTTTTTGTAACTTTTTCGACTTGAATACGGGGCTTTTGTCCGCATTGTATTTGTGCATTTTATGGATCTTATTTAATTTTTTGTAATGTGCGTTTTGTTTGTGCAGAATAAACATTATTTCTTTGTATATCTTTATTTTTCTTCAACATGCGCTTGGCATGAGCTTGCATGATTATAAAACTTATTTATTACTATCATTCTTATTTTTCTGGGAGGTATTTAGAAAGTGATTTTCCAAAAACATTTTTTATTTACTGTAGGGAGCTCCTCTGCCCTGCAGTAGGAAAATACTGGATTATCTATATATAATATTAATTAATACGTGAAAAACCACTTTAATTCATGCGTGTAAGGTTAAAATTCAAAAAAATGTGTTTTATCATGCTAACGTGCAACAGGGGACAGGTTTCAGTGTTACTTTTGTTCGAGACAGTGCATCTTGGGTATTTTGCACATCAATGGCATACCTCATATAAAAAAATGATTTCTATTTAAATGACTTATGCTGGAATTTCGACCAGTGCAACAGTGGGCGACCACTAGTAATAATTAATTCACCGTGTTTTCGTCATTGACAACTATTTTGTATGCAATATTGATTGATTAAAAATAATTTACATCATTTCAAGGGACAAAACTACTCATGAAAATGAAAGACTTTTTTTATGCGACCAACTCTGCGATATCTTAAAAGAAATATCAGAAACGGTTTACATACACATACGAGTGGGCGTGGGCTTGATGCAGGCGACATGTGTGCGCGGCACGTTGTTCAGAGCGGCCAGTGCGCGCGCGCATGTTGGGATCACGCTCGTCGATCCCTGTTAATGGAAAGAGACACTTGTTTTACAGAAAATGCAAAGAAAAGTCTGATGAAAAAACCGGCCAAGTGCGCGTCCGATTCCGTACCACGAGGCAAAAAACGCCGAAAATAAAACACGGTTCTTGTATGGAGACCCCTTTAATTTTTTACTTCGTTTTTATTTTTATTATTTGTTGTTATAGCGGCAACAGAAATACACATTCTGTGAACATTTCAACTGTCTACCTATTATTGATCATGCAATACAGCCCGCTGACAGACAGACGGACAGACATAGGGTTCCGTTGGTTATCCTTTGGAGAATTAGGCCACTTTTCCACCAGAAATGTGCTATACTATACTTGGACATTTAATTGTATTCAGTAACATGACAGTTGAAGGGTTACTAGATTTTGACAAAAAAAAAGATAGTGAGGTGGTGTAAGAATGAACTTGAAATTATGTACTTACATGACTTTTTTTTATGGAAGAATTTGTTACATATTTTGTTTTTCAGTAGTAAGGTTGTATAAGGTAAGGTAATGTATTTAGAAAAAAATTAAAAAAAGGAAATTACTATTATTATTAATTATTCTTATATTCTACATCTTACAATTTTTTTTTTAAGTTTTATAACGAATTTATCATTCACTCTTTACACAAAATCGTTCACTACCCCAACACTATTAGTTTTAGTATGGTAACATTATTTTTCTTTGAACTGTCAAGTTACTGAATACGATTAAAAGTCCAAGTATACGTTGCTACGGACGCGTTGGCCGCCAATCATATTCATTGGTCTACATAGCATAGCACTGATGCACGAAATGATGATACCTAGTTTAGAAGTTATGAGGGAACAGATGCAAATTCATACATACGGACCATACCGGTCAAAATCATAACCCTCCTTTTGGCTTCGCCGTAGTCATTTATATATACCTACCTTAGTGAACGACATCTTGGTAATATCTATGAGCTTGTCGTGTGGAACGTTTTGTGCAGCGAGCGCCAACAGTACTTCTTCAGACGATGGGTTTAAGCCTTCCATCTGGAAATTGTAATACACCAAATAAGTATACGTGAGTGTATGGTCTACTCGAGAAGCTTTTGATGTAAATGTGAAAGATTCATCATCATCTGCCTAGCCTTTTTCTAACTATTTTGGGGTCGGCTTCTAGTCTAACCAGATACTGCTGAATACCAGTGTTTTACATGGAGCGACTGCCTATCTGACCTCCACCTCCCAGTTACTGGGTACCCTTTGGTAAGACTGGTTGTCAGACTTTCGGGATTCTGAAGACCCGTAACGACTGTCAAAGATCCACAAATGACAGCCGGGACCAACGGCTTAACGTGCTTTCCGAGGCACGGAGGGACACTGGGGGCCTACTCCCTAAGCGAAATCTATAGTATCGGCCGTCGTTACGAGCGCTTCGCTCTCTGTCTAACTTACGGTATGTTCGTAAGTGAGACGGAGAACGAAGCGCCCGTAACGATGGCCGATACTACGGATTTCGCTTGGGGAGTAGGCCCCCTGGTATGTAAAGATGGTCAACCATCCACGGAGACACCTACATACAAACAGTCAAACCCGGAACAACTACTCGTTGGTATAAAAAATATTCGTTCCGTGCGGGAATCGAACCCGCGACACGCAGCGCAGTAGTAAATCGATAAACCACTGCGCCAACCGTGCCGTCATTTTTATCATGGCGTCATCATTACACAAAATAAACCTGCCGGGGTTCGAATATCTGACCGTGTAATTC
Organism: Polymixis lichenea; assembly: GCA_949091785.1. Taxonomy (NCBI): domain Eukaryota; kingdom Metazoa; phylum Arthropoda; class Insecta; order Lepidoptera; family Noctuidae; genus Polymixis; species Polymixis lichenea. The sequence continues at coordinate 4,159,094 of OX420958.1, forward strand.
GAGGGTGATATGATATAAGTATGAATATTCATATTTGAAATCTTCTTAAAGATTTTGTTCATTTTATACATACACAAATGTCCAAAATATTGTTAGCAAGATTTTTTGTATTTTCACTGTTAAATAGGAGCAAAAGGGTTAATTGTATGAATGATAAATAATTTTATTTCTGTAAGTAGGTTTTTACAAACACTTTTACACGTCAATCATATTTTTTTAAACTAGATGAGGTCGGCGTTTCCTATCTGACTACTCTGAGAAGAAAGGCCGAGACAAACTCGGAGGTCACAGTCTTTTTTAAAGTCCAGACATAATCTTGGTCAGATCACACAGAGAGTGGACCTGTACAATCAGTGCACGCATTTATCAGTAATCATGCAGCTCAACTCAGAACTTGAGGAGCTCAACGATTTGACGAACAATACCAAAAATAGGACATTTGGGTAGGTAAACTGAATGATGTCTCTTTAAAGACAGATCCTCACCTCTACAACAACGATGGTGGCGGGATGTTTGAGTCGCAGATGCGTGCGCAGGTCAGACCGGATGCGGAACCGCTTGGGGCAGCGCCCGCACGCCCACGCGCGCACGCCCGTGTGGATCAGGCGGTGGTTGCGCATTGCTGTAGACCTGTACCCATGACGTATTTACTCACGAAGAAACTTCCAGTTTTTACTGTAGGGGGCCATTCAAGTATTACGTAAGCAGATTTTTTGCAATTATTAACCCCCTTGTCAGCAAAAGTAAGCAAAGCAAAGACCCCTCAACCCCCTGTAGTGCTTACGTAATACTTGAACGGCCCCTAGCTACTAGACATTTTGACATTGACAACATGAGACAAACGTGGATAAATGTGCGTTTAGCCAGAGCCAGAATGAAAACTTGTTTAGCCGTTTTGAGCCATTTCCGAAGGGGCAAAACTTATGGGTTCGATCACTGACATGCTAATGTGTCGTGTCTTTTTTTTTCTTCAGGATAACAAACAATTGCGCAATAATGCTTAATATATAGGTTTAGGTACAGATATTTGCAAAACACTTAAGTAATCACGCAACCAGCATCGTTATCCACTAATTAATCAACAGTTTGAGCAAGGTACAAGCAAACTTAGCAAAACGATTATCTATCCTAAATAAACTATTGTAAGTATCTTTTAATAACGTGTGACAAACTAAATGTGAGATGATAACAACTGAAGCTATGTGGTATTTAGAGAGGATTTTTTATATAGATACAAACGAAACTTCAAAACAACAAATGTGGAAAACACAAAAAGTAAAGTGGCGCCATCTACAATGCCATATGCGAACTACTCAAGGCTTGACGTCACACCGCAGCTACATCACGCAAGCAGAGTTTACCGCGCAATCTACATATATACAAGATCCCGACATCAATCGTCGGGCAGTTGCCCACCAGACACAACACCCGTCTGGTCGGAGGAACCTCCCTTTACTATAGAGTATAAGTGAACTTTACACCGTGTTCCTGATACAACTATTATACTATTTTTAAACTGTGTGAGTGACAAAGCAAATATGTCAATATCAGCAAAATTATCGTTGTAGCTTTTCATTAGCCGTCGCACATACGGGTATTTGAATGATCTACGCGGCCAAAATTATTTTATGGTCAATATTGGTTCTAAACGATATTATTAAATAAAACAACAGTTTGAATATTACATCAAGTCATATTTATTAAAAATATTAAAAAAAACTATAATGTTACAGACAAATTTTCGTCTTCGCTTTCTGAAGAATGATCAGGTTCATTCGGATTCGCAGGCATAAGTAAAGCAATTGTTTCTGGCAAGAAGGAATTAGTATTTCTACTTTTTACGCTTCTCATGCTACTTAGGAGAGGGTCCGAACTTAAAAGAAGCCGATTAAAAATGTCTCGGTTACAATTTTCTCTTGAAAATTTTCGAGCGAAATTTTGGCGGTATGACTTAAAATGCTTATTCCGCGCTTCCGCGGCCTCTTCTGAAAGCTGCCCGATAGGCAACAATGCATTTTTTATAACAACTGCACCATGGATCAAAATTTTATGCATTGTTGGTGACATGGGGTGCCAAGGGTATAAATTGACATATAAGCGAGCGGTATCTAATGCGTACTTGTCGAATTTTTCTGGATCAATTTCATGTCCACTCGAAATCGTTTCAAGAATTACTTTCAATCTATATATTAGATCATGACTGATGCCCGTTATATCGGAAGCCAACTGTGGAACTTCAAAAAATCTTCTACTCGTGTTGCCGTCATTCGTGTTGCCAAAGTTTGCCTTTGGCATATCCACTAGCAATCCAGTTTCTTTGCGAAATCTGGCTTGAATTTCCAGTTTCCTTTCGTTTTCGATTTTTTTCTCGTCTTCAGTTTTCCTCTCTCTGTATTTTTTTACAGGCAATTTATATGCTAAGTGGATAATACTTTCGAAAAAACGAATTCTCGCATGTAGAACCGAAAGCCCAAACTCGATAGCTTCAGGACTAATTTCTTTTTCAACATCTAATTGGTTGAAATCCTTAGAAGTTGCACCGCATATGTAGCACCGGCTTGTGGATTTTGTGCCACTGGCAGCATTGCAGACCTTTCCGTCTATCATTGTCATCATGAACACATGTTTCACTAAAAACTTGTTCCCATTTAAATCAACCTCTGTTGCGATTAGGGAATTAGCAGAGCTTTTGACATAATTAATTTCATCTTCCGTTATATCAATACTCTCTTTCACGAAACGAAACCTAATTGGCCGGCAATATCGTGGAGAAGATGGTGTTGGGTTTTCCCATAATATCTTTTTTTCATCTTGGCCACAAACTAATCGTAGAGGAACGAAGCAGCTCTGAAATATGTTGGCGTCTGAGTCAGCATCATTTTCAAATTTTTGTTTAAATTTAGATTGCTGAGATCCGTCAAAGTGCAAGAACGGGATAGCCTCAAGATGATGTTTAAATGGGGCTGCCATTTAAACATCATCTTGAGGCTATCCCGTTCTTGCACTTTTATTGTCATCAGGACTTCTTCTAGGAAAATTGACAGGCGCCTAACGGTTAGATCAATTAAAGGTCGTAAGTCGCTTTCGGCAGAGGTACTCGTTACTTTGCATGCCTCTATGGGTGGGTAACATTCTGTTTTTGCCTTTTGTAAAATGCTATAACAAGGGAAGAACTTTTTGTTAGTATTTCTAATTATTTCGTACTGTCGACGAGTTAAGTCAGCTTCTACAAACATTGCCAATGCTTGTAATGGTGTAAGAGTGCAAGTTTCTTTTTCTTTTCTTGCTTCAGAAAATACCCTTTTATATTTTGTTGCACGTGTCGGACTACTGGTGATTTCTTTTAATATATCGGAAGCATTTCGTTTTCCACTTTTCCGTAACTCAATTTGAGCAGCATGAACGATCACTTCTTCTTCCAGATTAGACCGAATCTCCGCAGTTTTTCTCCTTTTAGTTCTTTCACTTGACTCTCTAAATAACTTAGGTGGGCGGCCTGGCCGATTTTGTGCAACCACGGGAATCTCAATTGTTCCTTCAAGCCACGAATAATTGTATTTGCGAAATACGTCTTCCTTCTTATGAGCGCTTGACCACCTTTGTTTTAATTGGCTTTTAAAGTGAGAAAAAGTGCGTTTTAAGCTCTTAATTTGGTCTTCGGAGTACCCTTCGCATGACAGAAGCTCCTGATTTAAGGAAGTCAGTTTTTCTTCCAAATTAGGCAAATCAAAGCTCTGTATGCGGTCGAACAAGTATTTACGGGTCACAGTTCTTGCTCCCGGAGTATTTTGTGAACCTATAACAAATACAAACAGACTTTCTATAAAAATGCATTCAACATAAATAATGACTTGACTTTTCGTAAAAACTATACAGTATCAATTAGGTACTTATCCGCGACTTTCCGCGGCATTTTTTTATGTTTTTTACTACTGAAAGCTTTAATCTTTCGACTGTATCAAGAATTATGACAGGATCTAACTTGGAAGTATAACAAATTCTCTATTGAACACAAATTATAGCTAAAAAATTACTCCATAATAAGCGAGACTTACAATACACTAAAACTAATCATTTCAATTATAAAAGATATCGAAATTATATTTAAATTAGTAGATAATTACCTGCTGTATCAGGATCCATAACTTTTTCTTTCGAAATAAACGCACAATAATAAATATTCACTGTTAAAAGACTTTGTTTGCACACGAACGCCGAGAACAGACACATACACCAAACGGGACGATCGAATTCCGACTGCACGTGGAAGCGCGGCGTGCACGGGGGTAAGGTGGGAGGGGCTGGGTATTGTTCTCAAACCTGTCCCCTAGCTCAGGTAGTCGTTTTTTTTAAGCTGTTTGACATTTTGTAAATTTGAATTATGGCCGCCTAGATCATTCAAATACCCGTATGTGCGTCGTAAAGGAGCTCGTTCTCCTGCGTTGGTTCTGCATCGTTTCGGCGCGAATCGACTGAGTTTAAGGCAAGTATCACGAATACGTTGAGAACGACCAAGTATGCGAAGGTATATAAGGTTTATTAGGTTATTACAATCAAATTTATTGTGACAAGTCTTGTATAAGAACTATTCGAGAGAAGAGATCATGAGTCTCCTTACTTTAAGAGCTGACAGGGAAAATTTATCTATACGAATGTCATATGAAACTTAAGATATTTACATTGCACTGATTCCAATTAGTCACTATATTTATTGCAAACTAGCTGTGCCCGCGACTTCGTCCGCGCGGAATAGTTATTTTGTATTATTTAATTATATTATATTACTTATATTATATATATCAATAAAAACAAATAAAAATTCTAAAATAAAAGTAGCCTAAGTTACTCCTTATTACATCAGCTACCTGCCAGTGAAAGTTCCGTCAAAAACGGTCTAGCTATTTCAGAGATTAGCGGGAACAAACAGACAGACAAAAATAGTAAAAAATGTTATTTTGGTATATGTACCGTATATATGCATGTAGCAAAAAGCGGTTATTTTAATATTACAAACAGACACTCCAGACACAAGTGGCATATTCCAGTTGAGATCTAATAAGTGTTTTGTATAGTAATTTTCTTAAACGGTTCTCAGGTTCGCCTTACAAAGCCGTATAGTTGTCTTCAACTATATGGCTTTGTAAGGCGAAGGGTCTTCCATTGGCTGTGATGCGATCAACGTGTGCATCAAAGTGTAACTTTGAGTCAAGGAGCACATCTAAGCCTTTAATTAGGGAAACTTTATCCAAGGGAGTGTTACAGAAGGAGTATTTGAATTGAACGGTATTTTTTTTTTTTGGTAAAAGAAATGTGCTTACATTTGGATAAACTTACAAACAAGAAGAACGAGAAGACATACAAACAAGATACACACTCCGATACAAAACACGACTGAACTTACCAACATCCCGCTTAAAAATACATTCAACAAGCCCTCTAGATAAGTCAATAAAAATATATAATAATTTACCAAAATCAATTAGAAAAGAAAAAAAACTCCATCTATTCAATAACAAATTAAAAAATATGTTAATAAGTAAATGTTATTATAGTGTCTACGAATATTTAAATGATAAATCCCTAAAACTAATTTAGAATACCCAAACATTTCTTTCTATCGTTAATTTTTATTGTATTTAGAATAACTTAGATTATAAGATAAACTATAGGTCCTCATCTCTACCTTCTAAATTTCTTTTGCTGTGCCCGACAGGGTCCACGATTGTGTCGTAAAGCTAATGTTTACCACCTATGCATATACATTGTGGAATGCAAATGAAATTAAAGTATTGAGTATTGAACTTAGATGTAGTTCATTGCTCAGACAATAGGCGGTTTTTTTTTACCTTGTCGACAATCCCCATGACTGCTTAGTCTTGTGTCAAACTTACATACTTTAGTTTTAAGTCTATATAAGGCAGGCCAAAACCATATTTATACAAAGTAATAAAATTTGAGTGTCTGTTTCTTATGTCAAAATAACAGGTTTGTACTAAATGCGTACGAAAATATACGGTAGTTATAACAAAACATAATTTTAACAAAAAATTGTCTCAGAAACGGTTGGACCGATTTTGACGAAATTTTGTAGGTGGATACTTTGAACCCTGGGGAAGAACATATGGTACTTCTAATCGACATACCACGCGCGCGAAACCGCGGGCGGAAGCTAGTTTACAATATAATTAATTTCACACCACATTATTCTGTGTAATTTATTTTTGTTTACTAAAGAAATATCTTATTTTCTTTGCCAAAAATACCAACTCACACTCACCTCCTGAAAGCAACTCCGCACACATCACACGGAAATGGTCTCTCCCCGGTATGTACCCTCAGGTGCTCATTCCGCATAGAAAGTGTCCGGAAAGCGTGTCCACAGACCGGACACGCGTGCGGACGGCGCGGACATGTCCCTTCTGTGGTCGAGGTCTTGTTGCAGGACAGACACGACTCGTCGTCTTTGCCGTGGACCTCTCTACGATTGAAAATGAAACGTTCTGAAAATGTTAGTTAAGCTCTATCCATATTCCACTCAGGCAGGGGTCTATCTGAGCACAGGCCGACCGCGAACGACGACGGCCGAATGCTGTGTTCGTAAGTACACGGGCGCGGTCTCGCTCGTACGTTGCCCGCGACCGCCAGGTGCGACGGCGACAACGAACGTTTTAGCAACCTGGGGCCGCCGTCGTCGAGCGTCTGTCGTGACCGCACGCTGTCGGTAGCTTGTGACGTTCTAAGTGTCAGGGCCTTCCAGGTTTACTGTTCGCGTACGTTTGAGAATTGTTCGGGAGATAGAAGGCCAAGATGGCTCGGGGCCCAGATAATCGGGATTAAAAAGACCCTTCACATAGCCGTCATCTACGAGATGACTCGGGGCCTAGGGAAACGGGATTTATAAAGACCCATCTCATAAACCCTCATCTACGACTTGGCTAAGGGGCCCAGATTAGCGATGGGTGTCAACGCCCATCGCTAATCAAATGAACGGACTAGTTAAATCGACGGTTCACCGATAATCGGTGGACTAGTCGAATCGACGGCTTAACTTCAACTCAGAACGCGACGACCGACCCGAGAATGTAGTCAATTCATTCGTCCGTTGAAATAAAATAATCCTGCAAATAGATTTGAACTTCAAATATAGCAGGTGAGAGCTGATATTTGCACAGGTCGAATAAAAGTATTGTGTTATGTGAAGAAAAGGATGCCGTTATGGTAGTTTCGCGTGTGCCTAAAAGGATCGGCGAAGATCGGTGAAAGGCGATCGACTGGTCGGACGATGCGAGACAAACCGGTTTCTACTTGTTTGTTGAGCTTTCATCTTGTTTTGATTTTTTGACGTTTAGTCGGCGGGAGACTAGCCTACCGCCTACGTCACCGCTGCGCCTCGACGCCGCCGTAGACTCCGTCGCAAAGTTTACAAAGTTAACGCGTAAACTAGTCGACGAATTCGTCTATTTGATCGACTAGTCGATAAAGGAAATTGGACGGTCTAGTTTCGTCGACGCCAAATAAGTCCAAGACCCATTTCTAGCCCAGATAAACCCAGGTAGTTACAATACACAGCGCAGGAGCTCTCGGTACTTTCCGAGACAATGGCGAAGTCGGAAGTGTGTTGGTGTGTGTGATATGTGCTGACGCTACTCGTCTTCACGCACATACAGCGTGTTTCTACACTTGGTTGCCACAAGCACCGCGAGTCGCGTAGTGAGATAAAAATACTATACTGCTAAAGTAGCGTTTAACAATTCACCTTCAAATTGTCAATTCAGAAACCGGGTCTAAGTTACTTTTCCTATTTGTACGCAACCTGTACATACAGACCTACGTTTGATGGCACATAATATTGTTTAAACCTATCTACGTTTTAAGAAGGTACCTACAAAGACGGACTTAATGCCTTAGGCATTCTCTACCAGGCAACCAAGGGTGGTGAAGAGGGGGGGGGGGGTGTTGTTGGTGGTTGAGAGGAACACTTACTTGACATGTTTGTGCAGATCAATCGCGTGCGTGAACGTGGCGTGACAATGGGAACACGCTCCGCCTGTAGATTCTGACTCTGCGCTCGCATACATACCTATTTTTAACAGACATTAATATGAAGCCTATAATGTTAATTAATGCTGCTAAGATGTTGACTTAGGACGAAAAACATTATTGGATGAAAACGCCAAACAGACATATAGGTACCGCTGCTTTTTTATTGGCTAGGGAGCTGCCACGATAGCGATCTATAAACCAAATACTGTCTAAACCATCTATCGTTTTATCAAATCAGCAAACCTGTTCAATTAAGTAAAAAAAAAAATATGATTATGTCCCGGACCGAAATTTAGACACCCCACAACACAAAATGTAGGCAATAATACTATGTACCTACACGCCGCGCGCTCAATGCGTGGCGGTCGGACATTGACTCTACCTACCATATTTTAGAGCCATAGGTTGAGTGGTTAAGGCGCAGAACCGTGAACCGTAGGTTAGTGGATTCAATTACCAGATCTAACGTATTTTATTTATTTACTTTGTTCACTTTTTAAACACATATCAACAAAATGTTGTTTGATGAAATTTGATACTCAATAATAAAAACCAAAAACTTTTTCTGTCAGTAAATAAGTTTATTATGTTATTGCATGCCTTGTTGATTTCATTTCCCCCTTCATACTTATACGGGCTTACGACCGTCAGAAATAATGTAGTGAATTTAATGTATTGAACACTGAATACTGCGGTAATTGGTGAAAAATTATGTGAAACAAACATTTCTGGCGTACTTAAAAAAGTGAAATCAACTTATTTACAATAATTTATGGAGCTTAAGATCACTTACCGAATTAATTATTTACACTAAGAATACCTTAATAATTGTTCAAATTGTCGCCCACTTTGTTCAATACACAATCGAGCCCTTCTCTGCAAATTGTCTTTCAGCTTATTCAAGGTGTCTCTATCACGTTTCACTATTCTAAAAGCACTTTTGATTATTCTTTTCGATTGTCTGACATTTTGGGCCTCCTCAGTATACACCAATCTTTTTATTTCAGACCACAAATAAAGGTGTCAAATCGGGACTTCTTGCCGGCCAAGCTACAGGCCCCCCGCGTCCTATCCACCGGTCCCCAAACTCACTGGTTAAATAGGCACGCACTGAACGTTCGTAATGTGCTGGGCACCCGTCATGCTGATAGTACATACCTCGCAAATTTACAAAGGGTAAACGTTCTAATAATCGTGGAACCACCCTCTGGATTAAGTCTCTGTATGTTCCACCTGTGAGACTCCCTTCTACGAACACTGGCCCAATAATTTGGTCATTAATAATACCCGCCCACACGTTCACACTAAAACGTATTTGATGCGAATGTTCAGCGATTAAGTGTGGATTATTGTGACTCCACCAGTGTTCATTGTGTATGTTGAAGAATCCTACTCGTGTAAATGTGGACTCGTCTGTCCACAAGATATTCGCCCCCGAATGACTGAGTAGCCACTCACAAAAGTGAATGCGCTGTTGTTCATCACCGTCGTACAGTGCTTGGGTACGACGATAGTGATAGGGGTGTAAGCCGGAGTTGTTGAGGAGCTTCCACACGTAAAATCTGCTTACACCGAAACGCCTAGCAGCCATTCTTGTACTTCGCCTTGGATCCTCTTCAAAGTACTCAAGAATTTCATCTTCTAGATCGGGGCTGTACGTAGATCGACCCGAACCTTGAGCATGCGCTGGCGCACGGAATTGACCGTGATCTAACAGCCGTTGTACTGTGGATAATATTGTCTCCGGTCGCGGCACTTGTGGATGCACAATACCGGAAGCCCTAAGCGAGTCCATGTGCTGGGGTTCAGCATACAACATGCATGCATGTGCTGGGCTTCGTTAAGATTGTGTCCTGATATTATGTACATTTCCATCATGTGGAAATATTCAATATTTGAATATCGGTAATGCGCGTTAGCCATGGCGATGAAAACACGGAAGCGGCAGGATGCAATAGCTCGCGACACATCCGTCACTTGCGATTTTTACCGGTTAACTAAATGCTTTGACATGCCGCCCACCGGTCAGCGCAAGAGTAGCTCGAACGGTGCCAGCGCGGGCGGCGCGGCGGCGGGAACAAAAGAAAGGGGCGGCGCCATGTTTCGACTACTTTCTTCCTATTGGCTATTTTTTTGCGCTTTTGAAGAAATTTATAAAAACTCTCGTTTGTTGTAGGGTGACTATGGTTTCATGATATTGGAGATTTCGTACTTTTCTTTGTCGAAATCATTTTTTTTTTGCAAATAAGTTATCACTTCTTAAACGTTTTGAGCCTATACAACAACCCTAAAGATTTTTCCGAGCCGTATTTATTATTGACAAATGTGCATTTTTTTTTCAACGAAAAACATTACGTAGTGGTTACATTTCGTGTATACACCATTCCTACAGCAGCTCCCTAGCCGATTAAAAAGCAGCGTGTAGATACCCAGCAATAATGAATGTAACTATGATGTTGTAGAAAGGATAAAATGCTTTGATCAAAATAGTACCTACAACTTAAAAGGCCAATAAATATAATTGTTTTCACTTTTTAGAGGTTTTTGTTTGGAACGAAGTTCCTTATCGCGCGTTGCGAAAGGGGGCTGGACGGGAAAATTAAGCCCAAAAGTTGTAGCGACACTTTGAATTAAGACCAAAAGTTGTAACGACACTGTTACTGTTGGTGTTGGTGTTGGTGTTGGTGGTGCTGGTGCTGGTGTTGGTGTTGGTGATGATGATGATGATGATGATGATGATGATGATGATGATGATGATGATGATGATGATGACGTTGATGTTGTTGATGATGATGATGATGATGATGATGATGATGATGATGATGATGATGATGATTGTCTAAACTTGTACAAATCCCATAAACCTGCCAAACTGCGTGACAGTTTATCGGCAGGATTAGCGCTCGTATTAAAGAATTTTACATAACATCTAAGTAGGACGTTGCATTAATGCACTACTAACTACTACTACCTACTACTAACTACTTAAGTAGTTCAGTTATTGGAACGAAGTTTTGGAACCAAGTTCCTTATCGCGCGTTGCGAAAGGGGCACACGGAAAAAATTAAGACCAAAAGTTGTGTAACGACACTTTTTGCTACATTGTTGTAAGCGCGCACAGCTCGCAGTATATGTACCATTTTTTAAATTTTATTACAATTCCTACACTAATTAATCGAAAGGAACTTCGTTCCATCCGGAATGTCCCTTGACACCACTCAAGTGTTTTTACATTTACCTTTTTTGACGTGGCGGTTAAAAGGATAATAGAGATGGATGAATGAAAAATTCAACTTAATGTGGAACCTCCCTGGTAACCCGCGAAATTAAAATTTCCTGACGTTTTTTTTTTTTTTTTTTTTCATTTTGGCTTCACACGGTTTGTGCATTTAGCCAGTGTCAAGTAATTTTTCTTTTAGATCAAGTAAATGGCCCGATATCGGGCACGAAGTTACAAAACAGTCACAGTCGTCGTTAGTCAGTCAAGTCAAATCAAAGTTATTGTAAAGCGGTAGTAACTTTACAACAACCTAATAGGAGTTTTTGGGGGGAACATGAAAAGTCCACGTTAGTCACTTTTTTTCACCTTCACTACACTTGTGCACTCACACGTAACTAAATTGAATAATTCACTATCAAAATTATACAATTTAATTCGCTATTTCACTAAATTCCATGAAAATGAAAATTCGTGCGACATGTTCCAACGCGATCCCGCCAAAAACTCATTTCCTGACGTTATTTGCAATTAGCAATTTGCAGTGCAGTGCCAGGTTGTATATAGATTAAAATATAATTCGCGACCGTAACACGTATGTATTTACAGAATTATAATCATTATAAAAAGCATCAATACAACCCGTTAAATGAATTCAATGTGGGTATTCTGAAACGACGATCAAAAAACGATGTCAAAATCAATCTCCCAAAATGCCCGCCCTTCACCACTTCCTAGTGCTTTATCTGGGAAGAAGTGGCGCAAAAAACTCCCCAACAGTGAGCTCTCTGTTTAGTTAGATAGACTTGATTCTATACCTTTCACTAGGTGGCAGCACTGAGACGTCAGTTCTGGGCACCTGTCAAGTGTCAAAGCGCCTACGTACTGAATGGTGAAGGAAATATTGAAACGTATGACATCAAATATTTTAAGTTCATTGTAGAACTGGAAGACCTCTTGTCAAAGTGGCGCCAACTGGTGACTAGAATATTAATGAAAACCCTCATTGAAAGACTTTTTCATGAAATAGACCTGCAAAATTACGCGAGAAGCTTTAACAATCTTCTTAGCGTGTCAATAGCAATCTAAATATTGTCAGCCCAGAATCTGGCTATGAGCTTGGCACTTTCAATAGCATCCATCAGCTCCTGTAGCGTGCAGACAACAGGACACGATGGACACGATATTAAATGCCCCATTATTTGTGCGACAGTACTACATTTACACTCCAGAGCGGAGTCATCTGTGAATCTCCACCTGAGCAGGTTTTCTTTATTTCGGCCTACCTGAGTTCGGAGTATATTTAATCACTTCCAGGAAAGCCAAGGCAGCTCATGTGCGAGATTTTCAGCTGTCACTTTAAATAATAATTATATTATTCCTACCTGGTTTACTATAGGCTCGTGTAGTTAGATCGCTGTGTTCCTTCTTACGATGCTTGTATAAAGCTGTCTTGTTCGGCAGCACCTCGTCACAATCCCGACACGGTATCCTAAACATAAATGAAAGGGATCCTTACATTAGTACGAGAGACTGGCCTCCAGTTATAGTGAAACAAATACATATCTTGAACATTTTTTTTACTAAATCGAAAGTCTACAATTAACCCTCTAGCTGCTAAAAACCATTATTTTTGCCAACAATTACTATAGACTTTCGTTGTAGTATTATTTCGTTTTAGTAAATGTTCAAAATGTAATTCCCCACCAGCAACCGGCTCCTTTTTTTTCTGGCCGGCTTTTAGTTTTTGGGGACGAAATTAATTACATGAAGGTTTGTTTATTAAAACTCCTTAGATTAGCCAGAATACCAAATTTCATAAATACAGATTAAACGGTTCATCATATCAGCCGAAAGACGTCCACTGCTTGACATAAGCCTCCCCCAAAAGGGGGGATTTGCCATAATCGCCACGCTCTGCAGTCGGGTTGGCGATCGCAGTATGGTGGTTAAATGCACAGAGAACGCTGGTGCCCATTCTCTAGTAAGTCCCTTAGTCGCCTTCTACGACACCCACGGGATGAAATGGGATGGTGCTAGTCTTTTACGTTCGGCACCACACGGAACTAAACGGTTATTGAGATATTAACGTCAAAAAATTGGCATTTTTTATCACTGACTGACACAGCCCCAGCAGGCTTTTTTTTTGGGTGGGAAATCATCAAATAACTTCTCCCGCTCTGGGCGGAGCGGGAGGGCGTGTCAGACTTTAACTGACTAAAACCCACCCGTGTACCTTCAGTTGCCTGTATGCCAGGGGTCACGGTATCTCTTTCGAACAACCCTCACCCCTGGCAGACATCGGCCCTTGCGGGCCCCATCAGTTGCTGCTGACATCTCTTTGAGGCGCGCGTGGAACACAACGCGCCGTCGACCCGGGCTTGTTCCTTACCGGACAGCGAGCTACCCATTACTCGCCGTCCGCAAGCCCGCGCCTACGGTGGACGGGAATCAGCCTGGGATTCCCGACGCCCAGGGCGTCTCCTGCGAAGGCCACGGCTGTGAGGGCGCATGTACTGCATCTCCCTTACGTGCGCCGCCTCCCTCTTTGCGAGCATAACTGCTTCGCTGAAGGAGGCGACTGCTAGCCATGCACTCTCGCTCCGTACCATGGCCGCCCCAACAGGCTTAGCATGACGCTTTCTATTTCTACGAAGAATAGACAGTGCTTTTTCAGTACAACGTGACATTTCGTTTCTCCATTTTTGACATCGCACCGCAGATATCCTTCTACAATCCGTCATTTTGTCTTTCGTTTCTAACGATCTTTGTCTAGGTCCTTTTATATGTAGACTATTTCAGAAGAATATTTCTTCCCAAACTGTAAAAATCACACTGACAACAAACTTTCTACTCGACAGCCACAAAGACTATACGATTAAGTTTAGAACGCTTATCTGTGATAATTTATAGACGAACATAGCTATCTTCTTTTAATGTACATCGTTTCGTTAATAGACATGTCTAATCTACCGTCGACAAATCGGTGCTCGTGCTAAGCCTGCTGCTGACCTAGAAAGTTGAAATCTGGCGACCAGCTGGGTAATTGTGTATTTTAGAACTTGGCAGTTATTTTGACTTTTTTTAAATGGGATTAGCATAATAAGCTGCTATGCTAACGTTCCCACTGCTGGGACACAGGCCTCCTCTCTGTGAGAGGGAGTGGGCCGTAATCCAACACGCGGGTTCCAATACGGGTTGGTAGATGTCACATGTCTACGAATTTTTGGGTCTAGGACATGCCGGTTTCCTCACGATGTTTTCCTTCACCGTTTTGAGAGCAGTGGTGATGACATAATTTACACAAAGTAAAGCGTCTGCTTGGGTTCGGACCTACGACCTACAACTCGTAAGTCGCGGGGGGTATGGTATTAATTTATCAATATTACTACTAAATGCCGCACTTTTTTACTTTTGGTCAAAATTCATTTAAAAATATTATATAGGTTGAAAATAATTATGTAGATGGTTCGGTATAATAATAATAAAGAAAATATGCTTTATAATATTGATCAAAAAAATAATTTAAAAAAAATATTTAAATGGCATTGCCCATCGGCAATAATCACGAACTTCCATACAAAGTGACATCAAAATTCCTTCCTTAGTGCTCACTTTCGTTATATTAGAAATTCTTGCGCAAGATTTCGGTTATAGGCTGGCTGTCAGTGAACGAATGGATAAATTTAAGATTATTATTATACCTATAATCATCCCTGCTGCTCTTGTTTATGGTTCCAGGGTCGTCAGCAGTCTTGCCGTGCACCTTCTTACGATGGTACGCCAGGCCCCAGCTGTGTTACAAGAAAATATCATAAAAATGACGTTTATTTGCGGTAAACATGACGCAAAGAAAGAATCCAAAACGGCCATCGCTCAGAATAATGCTACGACCCTATACGAGTATCTTCGACGAGTATATTATACGAGTATATTCTTCGGGTCGTCAGTAGCCCGAAAGTCTGACAACCAGTCTTACCAAGGGGTATCGTACTACTCAGTAACTGAGTTGTGGAGGTCAGATAGGTAGTCGCTCTATGTAAAATACTGGTATTCAGCAGTATCCGGTTTGATTGAATGCCAACGAGAAAGAGGCAGATTGATCGATATTTGTTTTTTAAAGCTAACTTACGCAAATAAAACAATATTATATTATATTGCTAGCTTTTGTACCGCGGCTTCGCCCGCGTGGAGGTCGGTGTATCTTCTTTAGATAGTATCAAACAAAGTCGCTTCCCGCTGTCTGTCCCTATGTATGCTTAGATCTTTAGAACTACGCAACGGATTTTGATGCGGGTTTTTTAATAGATACAGTGATTCAAGAGGAAGGTTTGTGTATAATACACCGACCTCCACGCGGGCGAAACTACTGGCAAAAGCTAGTTATACACAAACCTTCCTCTTGAATCACTGTCTATTAATGAACATCGCATTAAAAACCGTTGCGTAGTTTAAAAGATCTAAGCGTACAAACAAGAAAAGCGACTTTGTTTTATACTATGTAAGGATTATATTATATTTTTTCTGTAGACAATAGATCTATTTACCTGTTCGGAAAAGTGAGTTCGCATTGGTTACATTTGTACAGAAAGTTCTCGTTGGCGTGCTTCATGCGTCTGTGTACTTGGAGGTACGTCCAGTGCAGGTACGAACGGCCACAGTCCTGTCATAAACAAACTTTCTTAGTAGCATAATCATCCTAAATATTCCCACTGCTGGGACTAAGGCCTAATCTCTTCAAGGCGTGGGTCGTATGGGCTAAGGCCCACTCCTTCTTGAAGACATCTCCAAACTTCACTCAATTCACCACTTCTTGTGACATGTATCAACCCGCACTGAACCCTAATTGACTATGACCACTTAACGATTCCATACTTCAAAACCACGTCAATTCCTTAGATCACACACGAATTCTGCTGATATCGTATTAATAACTAGCTGTGCCCGCAACTTCGTCCGCGCGGAATAGTTATTTTTTTATTATTTATTCATATTATAATAAATATATTAATGAAAATAAATAAAAATTATAAAATAAAACTAAGTTACCCCTTATTACATCAGCTATCTGCCAGTGAAAATCCCGTTAAAATCGGTCCAGCCGTTTCAGAGATTAGCCGGAACAAACAGACAGACAGACGAAAATTGGAAAAAATGTTAATTTGGTATATGTACCGTTGTATACATCCACATGCATTTAGTAAAAAGCGGTTATTTTAATATTACAAACAGACACTCCAATTTTATTTATCTTTCCATCATCATCATCATCTGCTTAGCCTTTTCCCAACTACGTTGGGGTCGGCTTCCAGTCTAACCGGATGCAGCTGAATACCAGTATTTTACATGGAGCGACTGCCTATCTGACCTCCACAACCCAGTTAATGGGGTAATACGATACCCCTTGGTAAGACTGGTTGTCAGACTTTCGGGCTTCTGACGACCCGTAACAACTGTCAAAGATCCACAAATGACAGCCGGGACCAACGGCTTAACGTGCTTTCCGAGGCACGGAGGGGTCTTGGTATGTAAAGATGGTCACCCATCCACGGACCAACCGCGGCAAGCGTAACTTAACCTGATCGATCGACCCGTGCAGCTATTGTTACTTAGCCACAAGCCCCCCTCTCAATTTTATTTATCTTTATGTATGTTTAATCGATAAATTGTCTTGGAACATATACAGAATATGACATTCCTTACCGTTAAGTTGGTTTCTAGATACTGACGTAGTTTGAACGTAGTAAGATTCCGCGGGGAATCATTATAACCATACAGAATCAGGGCCCTGGGCCCACGTGGTGGACCAGTGCAGATTGATAGATGTCACATGTCTTAGAATTTTTGATTCTAGGTCATGTCGGTTTCGTCACGATGGATTCTTTTACCGTTGTGAAAGCAGTGTTGATTAAATAATTTAAAACTATACACCGTGAAATTTTAATGATTGTTTTCCCGCAGCAGAACAACTTGCCATAAGGAGTACTTTCGAAGCATAGAGTAAAAGTAAAAAAATAAAGATTTTTTTGTTTTAAAATAATTTAATAAAAATCATCAATTCGGTAAAACACTACTCAATAGTAACACTAGAGGTAACTTGTAGGTACTACTCGAATCGCACGCACCTCCGACAAAGGGAACAGCGATGCATAAATGTTCAAAGCAAAATAAACTCTCGCACGTGGTGATTTTTCACAATGGTTAATATGGCATTTTTTGTTTACAAAACCATTTCGCTGCGGGAAAACAACCATTGAAATTTCACGGTGTATAGGCAAGGTGTTTTTTTCTGCTCGTGACTTTGAATTTGTGGGACATCAAATATTAGCCATGTCTTATAAGCTTGTGCTGGGCCGTCGGCATCGCTCGTTTTGTAATATTACCTCGCACAGGAAGTGTTTGACGACAGGGAAGTCGCCGTATCCCAGTATGCCGGTGGCAGAGCGTGCGGAGGAGTCGGCGTCGGCTTGTGCGGGACCCTCGGCTTGTTTCTTGGCGTCGGCTAGTGAGCGTTTGTAGAAGCCGTGGGTTGTTTTGTGGGTTGTACATCTGGAAACAACAAAAAAATGTTGGGTGCTGTTGGACACAACGTTTCTGTATAGACGATGATGGTTTCGGGATAAAACAGGCCACAATCAGGCTCTAATGGGAGGAACCTCCGACTAGACGGGTGTTGTGTATGGTGGGCTACTACCCAACGATTTACGTCGAGACGTTGTATATATCTTAGTTGCGCGGTAAACTCTGCTTGCGCGATGCAGGATTATGCGTGACGTCAGTGTGACGTAGTTCGTATGAGGTGATGTAGATGCCGCTACAAAACAAAGGTAAATTAGGCCAGGATAAAAATTTAAGTTAGCTACAAATCAAATGCACGGATTGTAATTCATGAATAAAAGATGCACGTGTACTTTCTAAGTTTA
Source organism: Polymixis lichenea (assembly GCA_949091785.1). Classification (NCBI taxonomy): domain Eukaryota; kingdom Metazoa; phylum Arthropoda; class Insecta; order Lepidoptera; family Noctuidae; genus Polymixis; species Polymixis lichenea. Next base: position 4,177,277 of record OX420958.1, read on the forward strand.
TCTCGGACATTACAATAACGTTGCTGATAATGAACACTAATTTGTAAACCGTTTTTAGTTCCAATAAATATTTGAAAATTTGAATTGATGAAGGAAAACTGTACTTGGACTTTTAATCGTACTCACTAACTTGACAGTTTCAAAAAAAAATGTTACCATAATAAAACTAATAGTGTTGAGGTAGTGAACGATTTTGCGTAAAGAGTGAATGATAAAAATGGTTTCATTTCAAATTAAACCATTTTTATCATTCGTTATAAAACTAAAAAAAAAAACATTTGTAAGATGTGGAATATAAGAATAATTCATAATTAATTAATAAAAGTAATTTGCTTTTTTATTTCTTCTAATTGAAAGAAACTAAATAAGTAACCGTACTACTGAAAAATATGTAACATATTCTACAATTTTTTATAGTGCATATCATGTTTTAAAGATAAGTTATTAAGAAAAATTGCACGTAAGTACATAATTTTAAGTTCATTCAATTTAGTTCATTCTTACACCACCTCACTATCGTTTTTTTTTGTCAAAACCTGGTAACCCTTCAACTGGCAAGTCTGAATACAATTAAAAGTCCAATTAGAGTCTTATAATTAACTAGCTGTTTCCCGCGGTTTCAACCGTACCATCTGTCAAATTTTCGTCAGGGTCAACGACAAGGGGGGGGGGGGGTCAGTTTCATTTACTGAATCCATATATAGGGTCCATAGATAATAGGGTGCGCATCGATGTCTCTGTCACCCTGTATAATATAACACGACCTATTGAAACATTAAACCAAGTCAATCTTTATCTTCTCTAGTATCGCAGGTATATGCTGGAAGAGATTTCTTTAAGCGTCACCTCTGTACCTATTTTTCTGTGCTTTTTTTTGTCAGTTTATATACCTATGTGTGTACAGAGGCCAGGAAAACAAGTTACCCCAAAGTTGTTCAACTTTATTTCATAAGCATAAGGTTCAAGTTCAATTGGGAAAATTTGACAGTTTGGGACATAAATCTTTAAATAAATAAAAAATAATAGGAAGAGTTGGAACATATTATTTATTGATATTTATGTTAACAAACCTGGAATAAGTAGCGAAGCTAACTTTACAGATGTGGCAAGTGAAGGGGTTCTTCACTCCCTTGTGTATTGCGCGGTGCGTGTTCAGACCGCTTTCCAAGTAAAACACGCTAGAACAAAACAAAATCATCATAATCTATACAGGAGAAGTTTTTATCCAGTGCGCAAACTGTAACCATGGATTCAACATATCATTCTAGACCCCCAGCGTAGAAATTTTTAGTCGGTTATACAAAAAAACAATCAGCTGTTCCATACATTTTGACCGCGTAGGTATTGCACTTTTCTATGAAACAGCTGATTCTTTTTTGTGTAACCGACGAAAAATTTCTACGCTAGAATGATATGCTGAATTTATGGTTACAGTTTGCGCACTGGTTAAAAACTTATCCTGTTTATTAATTTCTGAAGCAAAAAAACTTCGTAGGTAGCCCTTTTTTAATTTTTGAGGGTGGGAAATCATCAAATAACTTCTCCCTCACTGGGTGCTAGTTACCCCTTTGTTGTAATTGAAAGACGGATTGACCCAAGACTGTGTTTTATTAATTACTCACAACCTAACTATTATTGTGGCAACCTACCTACATTATACTAAAGTTTAACAAAATTATATGTTGTGTCGTGTACATACCTCCAAGGTCGAGCGATAGCAAGTACATTGATACATTTTGTGTGTTAGAAAATGTTGTTGCAAAGTATGATAAATTTGATGTATTAATATTAGGTGACTTTAATTTAAATTCTTGTAGTGAGAATGTTATTATGCACTATAATTATCTGTTATCATTTTGTAAAGTAAATCAACACAATTCTGTTTGCAATAAATTTGGTAAGATGTTAGATTTGGTGCTGAGCAGTTTGGACGTTGAGACGGTTGATGTAAGTGGTGACGTGGAGCCAGTCGTCCCGGCTGATGACTATCACCCGCCACTATTAGTGAGAGTACGAACTAAGTGTGCCGAGCAACCGCGGGGTCGCAGGACGCGTGCGCCTCGCAATCCGAGGTGTGACGACGATATTAAGCCGACAGGATGGAATTTCCGTAAAGCTGATTTCCAATCTTTGTATGGTGAGTTATATTCAACAAAATGGGATGATATGCATACACTAACGGATGTTGACGAAGCTGTCACATTACTGTACAGCAAGTTACATACAATTTTTGATAAACATATACCAAAAAAAATAAAAAATAAACAAAATTCGAAGTACCAGTATCCGGTGTGGTTTACACCTGTCATAATTAAAGCTTTAAAAGATAAGTATTTTCATTTAAAAAAATTCAAGGAGTTTAAATTAGAGTTCAATCGGGAATTATATAAATTTTACAGACAGCGAGTTAAAGAGCTCATCGATCAGACGTATAATGAATATATTCAACGAACAGAAGCGGATATAAAGAGGGATCCTAAAAGCTTTTGGAATTTTGTAAAAGGTCAGCAGGATTCTAGACAAACATGCACTGAGTTTGAATATGATGGACGGATCGTGGTTGGGGCGGATGCAGCAAATGCGTTTGCTGAGTATTTCAGTTCAGTGTTTCTGTCGCATGACCCTGTTCTATCTGCAGCTAATGCTGAGCTGGGTGCAACAGAGCCGCTGTGCTCCTCGCGGATTGCCATAGATGTAGTTGACTCAGCCGACATATCAGTAGCAATTCGCCGCCTAAAAGCCCATTCATCTGCAGGGCCTGATGGAATTCCACCCTTTATTCTAAAAGACTGCCTAGAAATATTTAGAGAACCACTTCTGTTCATCTATAACTTAGCCATACAAACAGCTTCTTATCCGGCAGAGTGGAAAATTTCGCGGGTTACCCCTGTACCCAAGGGTGGCGCCAGGTCAAAAGTCGACAACTACAGGCCTATTGCGGTTCTGTCAGCCTTCGGCAAGGTCTTTGAGTCGATACTTAATCGGTACATCACCAGCCAAATCAAGACCCAACTAGCCGAGTGTCAGCATGGTTTTAGAGCTGGTAAATCCACTGTAACAAACCACATAAATTTTGTAGACTTTGCTGTTACCGCAATGGATAAAAATAAGCAAGTAGACGTAGCTTACTTTGATTTTAAAAAGGCATTCGATCGTGTCCAAAATGACGTACTACTTAAAAAATTATGCGCAATAGGATTTACCCCGAAGCTGCTTCAACTCTTTTCGAGCTATTTCACTGACCGTTTTCAGTATGTACAAATATCTGGGTATCAATCTGCCCCTTACATAACTTGTTCCGGTGTAAGTCAGGGTAGCACCTTGGGGCCTACGCAATTTATTGTAATGGCAAATGACCTGCCGAAGGTTGTCAGGACGGCACGATGTCTCATGTTTGCGGATGATCTGAAGTTATTCTTAGGTGTTAAAAGCGAGCATGACTGTGAGGAACTGCAGAGGGATATCGATAGGGTGGTAAAATGGAGTGAAGCTAATCACTTGGAATTTAACACTTCTAAGTGTAAGACTATTTCTTTTACCCGTTCGCGTGCGCCCATTCAGCATAACTACCACATATCGGGTGTCCCTCTGGAGCGCGTCAACGAAATAAAAGATCTTGGACTAACATTAGACGTGAATATGACCTTTAATCAGCACATTATTAATATCTGTGGCAAGGCCTTCCAATCACTTGGTTTTGTTATGAGACAGGCAAGTGGGTTTAAAGACAAGAATGTTATACTCACCCTGTATTACTCGTTTGTACGCAGCAAACTTGAATACAATGCGCTGGTATGGGATCCACATGAGCAAAAATACAAGCTCATGATAGAACGGGTCCAACGAAAATTTGCTCGCTACCTATATAAAAAAATGTATGGGTATTATCCCTATTTGTATCCGTCTCTATTTGTTGCGGGAATGGTGGGCGTTAACACATTAGAACTGAGACGTAAGTGTGCGCTTCTGATACACTACTACCTTTTACTCAATAATAAGATCGATGACGCGACTACCCTTGCTCGCTGTTCATTGTTTGCTCCGGACCGGCTGCGGCGGTCGCGCGCCGGTGCCTCGCGGTGTCTGTTCGCGGCTCCGCCAGTGCGTACTCATACTGCTCGATATGCTCCTACAACCCAGGCGATCAATCTGCTGAACGCCCTGATTGCTCAGACGCCGGATGTTGACATATTTGTGTATAGCAGTAAATCTATGTTGAATGTTTGTGTGAAGTTTTTTAGTTAATTGTGATGTTGTTGGCTTGCTGCGCGCTTTGGTGTTTAGGTACTGTAAGTGCAGCAAGCAATTGTTATAAATAAATAAATAAATAAATAAATAAAATAAATAAATATACGACACCCTTTTTACGAAAATTACCTACGCAGACGAAGGTATGAAATTTGTCACAGTTAAAGATTATATGGAGAAGGAGCGTAGAGAGCTAATATTTTTTAATAGGGTATTACACTCATTTTTGTATAGTGTCCTAATTAGATTCTAAAGTGCTAATAAACCACTAAAAAACAACTTTATTATTTAATCGATTAGTGCCGTAAAAATGCATTAAAATTTTGCGTTTTCAAATTTCGTGCGTAATTTGACGCAAATGCTGGTCGCCATATTGCTCTGTGGGTATGACGTCAGTTTGCTGTGTAGACAAATGCGCTGATATTTTATATGATAATTGTTTATAGTTTAAAAAATGAGTTATTATTCTAATTATCGTAGGTTTGCTGTTCCTGAATGCAAAATATTATTTAAATAAAAATTAAGTTACTCCTTATTACATCAGCTATCTGCCAGTGAAAGTCCTGTCAAAATCGGTCCAGCCGTTTCTGAGATTAGCCGGAACAAACAGACAGACAGACAAAAATTGTGAAAACATTATTTTGGTATATGTACCGTTGTATACATCCATATGCATTTAGTAAAAAGCGGTTATTTTAATATTACAAACAGACACTCCAATTTTATTTATCTGTATAGTAGATTATAGTAATAAATAAATACTAACTCTTCACAATACTCGCAGCGGAACGCCTTCTCAATCTCGACCACCCTTATCAAAGCGCGCGCTTCATCAGCTAGCTGGATCAGCAGTGGCTCGCCCACATCGTTCGACACTTGGCGTTTGATCGGCTTTGATAGCTTCGGAGATTCTGGGGAATATGTGAAATTATTAGATGAACACAGCAAAATTGAATGAAGTAGAAAACGAATGGTGAAAGGACACTATCTTTTTACTTTGCCATAATAGGGTATTACACACATTTTTGAAAAGTGTTTTAATTAGATGTTAGAGTACCACAAAAAAATAAAACATTTTTATTTAATCGATTACATTCATTAAAATGCATTTAAATTTTACATTTTCAAATTTCGCGCGTAATTTGACGAAAACGCTGGACGCAGTGGACACCATATTGCTCTGTGGCTATGACGTCAGTTTGCTGTATAAACAAATGCGCTGATATTTTATAAATTAATAAAAAAAAATGTTATTTCTCTACTTATCGTTGGTTCGCTGTTCATATGCAAAACATTATTTAAATAAAAATGACTTTGGTTACGAAAATAATAAAAGTACAAAGCTGATCAGTTGACATGCCGTATGACGTAATAACATGGCGGCTACTAATTCATGGTGTTCAAAACAGATTAAAAAAACTGAAATCTTTAAATTGTATTTTAAAATTTATTTTGTTATTTCATGAACTAAAACTAACATTTTCCGACTGTATTTTGCCTATCATATTTTTGACTTTTTGTCATATAGAGTAACATAATTGCATATTATGTATTTGTGTAGTTTGCATATTTTGAGGGTGCTGAATATAATAGAAGAGCGAGGTCAAAGCAAAAGTAATCAACTTTGAGTATTTTAGAGAAAAAAAAGCGTAACTTAACTAGAGGAACGACCTAACGGCCTCTCCCAGACCGCAAGCGTTTTTAATAGTCAGTCCGTTTGTCTTCTCCTGTCCTGCTTCAGGGAAACCCAGCCATTTATTATTTAAACTACATTATCCTAGTAATGTTCCGTGTGATGCCGGACGTAAAAGAATAGCACCATCCCATTTCTCCCCCCCCCCCCAGTGGGGTTCACGCATTGTCGTTGCGGGGGGGCTCAGTAACCGTGGTCACCCTCCCACGGTGAAGCGAAGAGGAACCCCAAGGTGGGGCCGCTCGTCAGGGCTTGTGCCTCCAAGCCGACGACGTAGCGGCCAAAAAGTAGGTTGCGGTGAGGTGCATCGCAGCTGAGGCGGGCCGCGATGTCGAATGGGAGGCATCGCGGCTGAGAGTTACAGGCTGCGGCGGAGGAGGAGTGCCGGTACTTCTGAGTAGCGCTCTTCCCTGCCGTGGCCTGGACGGGGCCACCGTTTGATGGCGGACGCGGTGGGGCCGCAGGGTTAGAGGAGTGTCGGTATAGCGTTGGCCGCTCTCCCTATCCCCTGCGGCCGAAAAGTGGTAGGCGGCGGGGCCACTGCTGACCCGTCGCAGGGAGACGTCAGCAGCAGCTGGTGGGGCTCGCAAGGGCCGATGCCTGCCAGGGGTGCGGGTTGTTCGAAAGAGATACCGCGGCCCCTGGCACACGGGCAGCTGAGAGAACATGGGTGGGTTTTAGTCAGTAAAAGTCTGACACGCCCTCCTGCTCCACCCAGAGCGGGAGAAGTCATTTGATGATTTCCCAACCACAAAAAAAAAAAACCATTCCATTTCTTCCCGTGGGTGTCGTAGAAGGCGACTACGAGACTTACTAGAGAATGGGCAGCAGCGTTCTCTATGCATTTAACCACTATACGGCGATCGCCAACCCGCCTGCCAAGAGTGGCGATTATGGCAAATCCCCTTTTGGGGGAGGCCTATGTTCAGCAGTAGACGTCTTTCGGCTGATAGGATGATGATGATGATCCTAGTAATCGAATAATCAAATCAGGAATGAAGAGACCCGCAAGGTAACTGCCATAGCCCGAAGAATTGTCAAACTTAAGGGGCAGTGGACAGGGCACATTGTTCGCAGAACAGATGGCCGATGGGGCCGGAAGGTTCTGTTCTGGAGTGGCGACCGCGTACTGGAAGACTTAGCGTTGGAAGGCCTCGGGAACAAGGTGGACCGATGCCCTTGTGAGGGCCGCAGGAATCCGCTGGATGCGGGAAGCACAGAACCGGTCGAAGTGGCGGACCTTGGAGGCCTTTGTTCAGCAGTGGACTTTTTCGGCTAGTATGATGATTTTTTATTTTTTTATTCTTTATTAATAAGGGGTTTTTATCTGGTATGATGATGACATTATAAATATGAACATTTGTATGTTTGCTACTCCATAACGCAAAAACGGCCGCGAGGATCTGTTTTTTTTTTTTTGCGTTTACGACTTGAGCATACATATTGCTTTATAGGATATTTAACGACCGCTGTAGCCATTTTTTAAGGATTTTGTTTTCACTTCATAGATATAAATTATACATTGTGTTAACTGCTATCTCGATATTGCTTCGATTAAAACATTGAAATGATGTTTTGTTGTGTAACCTTGACTTAACCGATATTTTAGAAAACATGGTTTGAAGTGGCGTCTACCTAGGTTTTTGATAATTATTGAAATTGTACTGGGTCCCCTATGATTTGTAGTGCAATTTGGCGTATATTTCATTGTTGTTAATTTCAGGCATTTTTCTCCTTGGGTGATGGGCATTCCCCTTTGAGAATTGTTTTTGATTTTATGCATGCTATTTTTCTCCTTGGGTGATGGGCATTCCCCTTTGAGAAATGTTTTTGATTTTATGTATGCTATTTTCTCTTCTACTGTTACACACGCTGTCTACATCTCACTTTAACTCCTCTCCTATCGCAGGTGTGCTGGAAGAGAATACCTTTGTAGGTGTTTTTTCTGTTCCGTTCTTCTTGTCTATGTATATGTGTGCATAATTGGTTTAATCATCGACAATCACGCGGGCAAAAGTGCGGTAAAAAGCTAGTAATATTAATCAGGTAAACTCACCAACTATCTGCACAGTATGTCTGACAAGCCCACTGGTGGGCGACAACTGTACTGACACCTCTTCCGCTTCTTCTTTTAATTCGTTCGCAAAGGCTTCGATACATTCTGCCGATTTTGATGCGTGCTCCTGATACAAAGATAGGTTTGTGGAAAACTTATAATAAGATTTGTTATTGCATACCATGTAAACGAAATGTACACCACATATTCGATTTATTACGTACATTATACTAGAAACTTCACTACATAGTATAAAACAAAGTCGCTTTCTCTGTCCCTATATCCCTATGTGTGTTTAAATCTTTAAAACTCTGCAACGGATTTTGATGCGGGTTTTTTTAATAGATAGAGTGATTCAAGAGGAAGGTTTATATGTATAATACACCGACCTCCACGCGGGCGAAGCCGCTGGCAAAAGCTAGTTAAATAATAAAATTCACGAGTTGATTTTTGTTTAAAAACAATTACACTAAATAGCTGACCCAAAAATAGATAAGCTTACTTTGCTCTATCTCTATATCTGCCTAGTCTTTTCTTAACTATGTTAGGGTCAGCTTCCAATCTAACCAGATGCAGCTGAATACCAGTATTTACATAGAGTGACTGGCTGTCTGACCTCCACAGCCCCGTTGCTCAGTAACGCGATGCCCCTTAGTAAGACTGGTTGTCAGACTTGGTTTTCAATCAGAATCATTTGGAAGGATATTGCTAAACCATTGTTTCATTGGTTCCGTGTAGTGCCAGACGTAAAAGAATAGTACCCATTTGTTCCCGTGGGTGTCGTAGAAGGCGACTAAGGGACTTACTAGAGAATGGGCAGCAGCGTTCTCTATGTATTTGACCACCATACTGTGATTGCCAACCCGCCTGCCAAGCGTGGCGATTATAGCAAAACCCCCCTTTTGGGGGAGGCCTATGTCCAGCAGTGGAAGTCTTTCGGCTGAAATGATGATGATTGCTTCATATGTACCAAAATTTTGTCTGCTCAACAAAGTTAATAACGCAATGAATGTCGTTGAACTGTCAAAATGAAAGCCATTGCTACTGTTAGTGTGTTACGCTATTATCCCTCTGGTCATTTGTCCAACTTGTGTAGGGGCAACTACATCCTTACTTCCATACTAATATTATAAACGCGAAAGTTTGTATGTATGGATGTTTGTTACTCTTTCACGCAAAAACGGCTGAACGGATTTGGATGAAATTTGGCACACAGACAGATTATAACCTAGATTAACACATAGGATACTTTTTATCCCGGCAGTACGTTCCTGCGGAATAATTTCCGACTTCCACGCGGGCGAAGCCGCGGGCGGAAGCTAGAACATAATAGAAATGGCGATCGTATGTTTAGGCTGACGTTCAAAATTCACTATTCTATCAGGGTATGACTGCCTCCTTGGTGTGGTGGTTGCAAGTGGTACTGTTGAGCCCGAGGTCCTTGGTTAAATTCCCAGTTCGGGCAGTGTTATAGGGTTTTTCTATCTGGAATTTCTCCGTAGCAGCCCAGAGTCTGGATTAGAGCCCATTTGATGGAAATAGGCTCCCCCATGTGGGTGTACACCTCGACCCAACTCTTCTGGGAAACACGGCATAAGCTTTAAAGAAATTGTATTATTTCTACTTCAAAAAACAACCCACAAACCTGTGCATGCCGATGATCTCTAAAGGCCCTCGTGCACACCGCACAGACGCGCACAAGCCTCGGCGACAACTCCTCTTCGTGCGCGCGTACGTGCATGCGCAAGCGCGACCGACGAGTTAATTGCTTCAGACATATGTGGCATTGGAAAGGTTTTATCTGGGAAATTAAATAATTAATAGTTGAGAAGGATGTTCCAAGAGTTCTCCTGGCTGTTACCCTTTACTTGGAAATGTCATTAAATATATACAATGTCAGAAAGAAGATCTTATTCGAAAAAATGGATGATTTTTTAAGCGTGCTGCTACACCCTCATCATCATTTCAGCCGAAAGACGTCCACTGCTGGACATGGCCTCCCCCAAGCTCCGCCACTTCGACCGGTTCTGTGCTTTCCGCATCCAGCGGATTCCTGCAGTCTCCAACAGGACATCGGTCCATCATGTGGGAGGCCTTCCAACGCTAAGTCTTTCAGTTCGCCACTCCAGAACCTTCCGGCCTCATCGGCCATCTGTTCTGCGAGCAATATGCCCTGCCAATTGCCACTTAAGTTTGGCAATTCTTCGGGCTATGTCAATTACCTTGGTTCTGCTGCGGATCTTTTAATTTCTGATTCGATCACGTAGGAAAACTTCAAGTATAGCCCTCTCCATTGCCCTTTGGGTGACTTTCAGCCTTCTTATGAGGCCTATTGTCACTACAGCCTCGCGATCGATATATTAACGTGGTTTATTATACGTTTCGGTTGGGGGTGCTACACACAGCTTGTTCCGCGGCTCGGCACATTCGATTCAGCAGTATTTGTTGAACAACAATACCGAACCGAAACATCTACAAACATACACATATGGCTTTCATTCGGCTCGAGATGATCGGAAAACTTCGGGTTCGGGTCAACCCAGCATAACTTGAGCTAAACCGAACGGATTTCACGAAATTCCTCTTGAAAACCGTATTTCATTCATCTTCTCACTTAGTTAAAATCATGTTTGCAAATGCATGAATGAAATGCACCGACCCCAGAGTGGTTTGACCAAACTCGATAAACCGAATGACCGCAATATTTGCACTAGCCCCTGAAGCCTGAAGTTCCATGATGCTACAGAGACCATTGCATATCCAGGAGTAATCCGGTGGCGCTGTGATGGTAGGGAAGACGTGCCCTTAAGATAGGGTAGAATTGCGAGTTGTAGCGGATACGCATCCTAGAGGCATCATCTGTCTAGTATGTATGTATGCATGTACAGCGTGAAATTTTAATGGTTGTTTTCCCGCAGCGAAATGGTTTTGTCTTGGTAATACAATCGTTTTATAAACAAATAAAATATTAGAAACAAAAATGGCAGATTAACCATTGTGAAAAATCACCACGTGCGAGAGTTTATTTTGCTTTGAACATTTATGCATCGCTGTTCCCTTTGTCGGCGGCGCGTGCGATCCGAGTAGTACCTACAAGTTACCTCTAGTGTTACTATTGACTAGTGTTTTATCGAGTTAATGAATATTTTTTTAATTATTTTAAAACAAAAAAAAACTTTTTTTTTTTACTTTTACTCAATGCTTCGAAAGTACTCCTTATGGCAAGTTGTTCTGCCGCGTGAAAACAACCATTTAAATTTCACGGTGTATATGTACTAGTCATGTACGGACTAGTAGTCCATTTATATAGTCGGTATTTGTAGTCTGCGACTAATCGGCCCATTTTTTACTCGTATTAATATGCTTAAAAAATTTAAAGACGGTGATTGAAATTAAATTGAAATCTTTACTGTTGTTATATTCATTATAGAATCAGTTTTACAGTTTACTTTCAGTATAGTCTAGAAAAGGATAGGAAATTAGGATAAAAAGAAATGCCGGCTTGCACGTAATCAGTGATAGAATAAAGTAAACAAAAACATGTCCCGACAATTCCGCCTGGTTGCCGGGCGCCGAAAGCGTACTCACGAACATCACTGATGTCAACCGAACTCAACCGAAGGTCATGATCAGCTTGGCCGACTAGTCGGCCAAAGTAATAGTCGGTCCATCTCTAATAAGTATACACCGTTATTTTGTTGATCGTTTTAATCCTTTAAAAGAGTTGTACTCATCATTATGAATAACTTTTACAATGGGATCAACCCTGAAATTTTGAAAAATATATTGGTATGTAAAGATGGTCACCCATCCACGGACCAACCGCAGTAAGCGTAGCTTAACCTGACCCGTGCGGTTGTTATTACTTAACCACAAGCCACAAGCTGCCTAGAGTAAAGACCATAATTTTATAAATTCTTACCTGTAAATGTGTGACTCCGTGTTCATCTAAAGTCTGTTTGTCCAAAAAACGCTTGTTACATGTGACGCACACGTATCTTCGAGTGTCTGTGTGCGTGCGACTGTGTTTTGTTAGGGTTGCTCTGAGGAATAATTGTTAGAATTAATATATTTTTTCATGTGTAACAAACAACTTTCCTCTCGCTTTTCTGAAATTTGTAGCCGGAAAAGTGTGCGCTGATTTGACCAAAGAGCGCGAGCGGCAATAGAGTTGGCATTCAGATGGTACCAACAATTTTTCAGAGAGTTTGGTACTATGTTGCTTATTACCAAGTTGAGATGTCAGACGTTACACATCTTATACGACTACTGTAAAAGCTCGATTCGCTTTTAATTCTTTAATAGTTTTAAATTTCCTTCTTTATTTTTTCTATTTCTCGAGTTATTATTTTAGACACGCCAGAATAATCATGCCTGCCTACCTCTAACATCACACAAGCGAGACGTTACCAGTTCCTACCTCAAGAAGAAAGTCTTCCCGCAGCCCTCGACGGGACACTGCCACCTTTTCTGCTTGTCATGCTGGAAGTGCACGTGGTCGAAGAGCTCCGTCTCCGTGGCGAAGGTAGCGTCGTCACACTCCGAGCAGGAGTAGCGCCCGTCTGATCTGGCATGGTTTGATGTTTCGTGGAACTGCCTGGGAGGAGAGGGTATACGGTTTACAGTTTATTCGCGTATATACACCGACAAATATTAATGGTTGTTTTCCCGCAGCGAAATGGTTTTGTCTTGGTAATACAATCGTTTTATAAACCTATAAAATATTAGAAACAAAAAATGGCAGATTAACCATTGTGAAAAACAAAACTGCCACGTGCGAGAGTTTATTTTGCTTTGAACATTTATGCATCGCTGTTCCCTTTGTCGGGGGCGCGTGCAATTCAAGCAGTACCTACAAGCCTTTAGGCGCGATTGGTCCAATTCGCGATTGGTCCAATTGACCTTATTCGCGATTGGTCCAATTCGCGGTTGGTCCAACTCGCAGTTGGTCCAATTCGCAGTTGGTCCAATTCGCAGTTGGTCCAATTCGCAGTTGGTCCAATTCGCAGTTGGTCCAATTCGCAGTTGGTCCAACTCGCAGTTGGTCCAATTCGCAGTTGGTCCAATTCGCAGTTGGTCCAATTCGCAGTTGGTCCAACTCGCGGTTGGTCCAACTCGCAGTTGGTCCAATTCGCAGTTGGTCCACTTCGCAGTTGGTACAATATAAAGTATTTCCAAAATTAACAAAATAACCCATTTTATTGTACTATATTTATCATCTTACAAATCATATCTTGTGTTACAAAGCTCCTACCAATAATTATATAGTTTTGTACTTTCGTAAAGCATCAACCAAACGAAATAAAAAATATATGTACTATAATCGTACCTACTTGACATTATGACTTCCTTTATTTTAACATATACACAAATAAATTAAATTTTTAAATATTAGAATATAAAACATTTAAAATTACAAAAAATAGTAGCCCACCGGTATCGGGAACAGGGTCCAAGCTACCGGCGGTCAGAGCTACAGAGAGAGGAACCGCCTAACAATGCGAGCCGTGTCCAGGAGTACCGCTTTCTGGATCAAGCCCTTGACCCAGCTGCCCAACGAGAGCCTCCTCAGGTGTTTGTCGAGGCTCTCGGCTAATCCGGGTTTTTTAAACTTACGCTACCAGAAATGGAAGGGTCTATGGAGCGATTGGAAAAATAGCGTGCTTTGTACTCTACCCCCTGACTCGTAACCAACGTACATAAAAATTTACCGCGATTAGTAAAACGCCTGATTTAGACAGAGCAAGTTTCTTGCCGTTCCGTGTGGTGTCGGACGTAAAAGAATAGCACCATCCCATTTCTTCCCGTGGGTGTCGTAGGAGTTGACTAAGGGACTTACTAGAGAATGGGCAGCAGCGTTCTCTATGCACTTGACCACCATACTGCGATCGCCAACCTGCCTGCCAAGCGTGGCGATTATGGCAAATCCCCCCTTTTGGGGGAGGCTTATGTCCAGCAGTGGACGTCTTTCGGCTGATATGATGATGATGATGAAAGCTTAATTTACAAGGTACAAGTTTCTGGAATGTTCAAGAGCAATGATTGCATGCCATAAAGCACGCTCAATTTGATACCTACCTACCTAGTCAAAAGTTATATTCAATTTGGACAACTACCTACACTCAATTCCGGTTATATTTCTACGTTTCGGCGTTTTGTTTTTGAAACTCTTTACTAATCATCATCTTTCTATTTAATAATCATGTATTAAATTAAATATTTGAAATTAGTTACATTCAAATATACACATATAATAATAATTTATATTAGTACAAAAATTTACATGATAGACATATCATGTAAATTTTTGTACTAATATAAATTTATTGAACAAAATTATAATATTATTATTGATAGAATCATGTAACACGTATATACATATATTATATATTGTATAGTTTCGGAAACAGTGTCCATTTTGGACCAACTGCGAATTGGACCAACTGCGAATTGGACCAACTGCGAATTGGACTTACTGTGAATTGGACCAACTGCGAATTGGACCAACTGCGAATTGGTAATTTTTTTGAACATTGGAATTATCGCGCATTGGACCAATCGCGCCTAAAGGCCTACAAGTTACCTCTAGTGTTACTATTGATTCTCACGTTCTCCATAGATACCTACTACGCTTTGGAATGGGCAACTAGCTTCATCTTTTCGACTTTTTGACAATTCAAAAGTGCCTGTAATTGGTTTATTTGAAATAAATGCTTTGTGTTTGAGTTGCAGTTTCCGAGTTGATGAATATTTTTTTAATTATTTTAAAACAAAAACATCTTTATTTTTTTACTCTTAATTTATGCTTCGAAAGTACCCCTTATGGCAAGTTGTTCTGCCGCGGGAAAACAACCATTAAAATTTATCGGTGTATAGCTCTAGCTTCTTCCCTCTACTGCGTCTGCGTTAAGACGACATACCAAGACCCCTCCGTGCCTCGGAAAGCACGTTATGCCGTTGGTCCCGGCTGTCATTCCTGGATTTTGGCAGACGGTACGATTCGTCAGAAGCCCAAAAGTCTGATAACCAGTCTTACCAAGGGCTATCGTGTTACCTAGTAACTTAAACGGCAATACCCAATGGCTAAGGCGTCGGCCTGGCGATCGAGAGGTCGTGAGTTCCATTCCTACCCATTGCACTATTGAAGTGAACCCACTCCAGACGCAAGCATATTTAGCTTTGTTAGAGGGGCTAAAAATACTACTTGTAATGTGCAACCCAAACAGATAGCAAGCTATAAAAAAAAAACTGTGTTGTGGAGGTCAGATAAGCTGTCGCTCTATGTGAAATACTGGTATTCAGCGGCATCCGGTTAGACTGGAAGCCGACCCAACATAGTTATGAAAAGGCGGACAAATGATGAAATTGTCTTTAAAATACTTACATATGAAACTTGAGTCTCACTTTGGACGTGAAGGACTCGTTGCAGTTGTGACAGGTCACCACCTGAGGGTTGCAGGTCAGTTCCCGGCTGCGGCGTTTTTTGGGACGCTGCAATATGATAAATGATTTTATTTCTGTAAGTAGGTTCGTGCAAACACTTTTACACGTCAATCATAGTTTTTAAACTAGATGAGATCGGCGTTTCCTATCTGACTACTCTGAGAAGAAAGGCCGAAACAAACTCAGAGGTCAGGGGCCCTACTCTCTAACTCCGTCAACGAAGATACGGGCTTAAGTAACTTTTTGGACGGGCAAAAACATATCTGGAGTAGGGACAGCTGTCTAATGGTGTTGTTATTTATTCTTAGTTCGGGCTCCAAACGCTGGAAACGCCCGTTACTTCGACCGAAACGACCGACTTCGTGCTTAGGGAGTACGCACCCAGTCTCTTTTAAAATCCAGACATAATCTTGGCCAGATGATGTAAAGAGCCCGACGATTGATGTCGGAATGTTGGTTTATATACCGAACGCGCGGTAAACTCTACTTGCGCGATGTAGTTGATGTAGTTGCGGTGTGACGTCAAGTCTTGAGTAGTTCGCATATAGCATTGTAGATGGCGCCACTTCACTTTTTGTGTTTTTTCCACATTTGTTGATTTGAAGTTTCGTATAGATGTCCGCCATACATGTAAAGACCATGTAGACTAGGACATGCCGGTTTCCTCACGATGTTTTCCTTCACCGTTTTGAGAGCAGTGGTGATGAAATAATTTACACAAAGTAAAGCGCCTGCCTGGGTTTTGAACCTACGACCTACGAGTAGGTAAGTAGGGGTCGATACCAGTGGACCACCATTGTTCACTAATAACAGCCCAGGATCTACGATTTTTTCAAACCGGGGCAGAAACTTGATAGTGGCGCCCCTCTCTCCAGCGTTTGAGATAAATTAATTAGGTGTGGGCCTGTGTGGCGCCTTTTTCTTATAAGGCGACGGTGAACCAACCAGGCTTCCGTATGCTAGGCGCTATGTGGAGTAAGTTTTCTATTTTTAATCATACTATAATTATGATTTTGGCGCCCCCTGAAACTGCCGCCCGGCTGCCCCGGTTTGCCATCCCCCAGATCCGGGGTTGACTAATAATAATACAGGATAAATATTATGTTGGGTTATGGGGTCGTCAGAAGCCTGAAACTCTGACAACCAGTCTTACCAAGGGGTTTCGTATTACCCAGTAACTGGGTTGCGAGGTCAGATAGGCAGTCGCTCCATGTAAAATGGTACTCAGGTTACTGGTATTCTGGAACGGTTATACTGGAAGCCGACCCCAACATAGTTACATTATGGTAAAATATGGTTGACCGAGCTTTGCTCGGTTTTCTTTTTTAGTTTGACGTTTTATAAAAATGAAACTTAGCTAGATCGATGTATCGCCCCCGAAACCCCCTGCATACTAAATTTCATGAATATCGTTGAAGCCGTTTCCGAGATTCAGATTATGTATACAAGTTGTAATTTTAATCACCGTTAACCTCATAAGGACCCCTCATCGTACTCATCATTATGAACAACTTTTACTATGGGACCAAACCTGAAATCGCGAAAAAAAAATCAGCTCCTTCCTACATTTATGTTCGCATAACTCGTCAAAATGTAAGGAACAACTAATTTTCGGTGTTTTAAACTACGTCATGCGACTTAGTGAATTATATTATATTTTTTTAAATATAACAAATATTCAAAAATATCATTTTTTTATTATTAATGATTAGTAGTCATTGGATACATGAAGTGGGCTTCCGTTGTAAGACGACTAAAATGTCACGGTGTATATATATATACACAAGAATTGCTCGTTTAAAGTTATTGGATATGTATGCATGTGTATGTGTATTATATGTTTATAACTATTTATGTACCAGTACACCTTTATAATTCACTATGATATTTTTTTATCTTTTTATCACTGTTCCTCTAAACCAAAGCACCTGCCATCTAATCTCTTCACCACCCTTGGTTGACTGGTAGAGAATACCTAAGGGATTAAGTCCGCCTTTGTAACTTTTTTGTGTGCGAAATGTTTAATTAAATGACTAAATAGTTTGGAAAAGTCTACGCAGATGATGATGAATGTTATGTTTTATGTAATATAATATTTATGTTGCTTACCATAGTAAGATGATCAGTGTCTACTGACGTATCGGCTGGTCGAGGGCGTCCCTGAGCTCTCTGTGACAAAGTAATAAATATTCTAGCATCGTGCATCATAGTTCCAAGGCATTTACGTTGGAAAGATGTCTACTCAATAGATGATTTTTTGTAATAATTTTATTGCTGTTACGTGAGATTGTTTTTTTTTGCCATCAATTATAATTGCATATTTTTAAAGTACACATTTATAGGGTTGCCAGGTCTTAAAACCGAAAAGCATCCAGTTGGGTTATTGGTAATATTTGGGTTAAAAGGCCGAACACCTTTATTTTTTAGTCTTAGTATAAAATGACAATAATAAAAAGTAAATATGTCTTCTTTATCATTTTCTATAATTATAAATTCTAAAAAAATAAATAGCAATAAACTTTAATTAATTATTATTTCTCGTTTATTCATTTTCGATCTTATTTGATTACATTTTTAAATATTTTTATAAAAGTAACTTAAAGAAAAAACATTTAAAAATATAAAAAATAGCGGTCTGCCGGTAACGGGAGCAGGGTCCAAGCTACCGGTGGTTAGGGCTCTAGAGACAGGAACCTCCTCACGATGCGAGCCGTATCGAGGAGTACTGCCTTCTGAATCAAGCCCTTGATCCAGTCGCGCAATGAGAGCCTCCTGAGGTGTTGGTCGAGGCTCTTCGCTATTAGGACATTTACTGTAACAATTATCGGTACAATGATTGCTGAGTCCACGTCTCACATGTCGACAACCTCGCGAGCTAAGTCAAGATACTTGATTTTCTTATCTTGCTCAGCTTTCACGAGATTCTCGTCATGAGGGACAGCGATATCAACAATCATTGCACGACGCTCTCGTCGATCTATCACCACGATATTAATTACTATTTTTATTATTAATTATTATGGACAGTGCTAGTGAGCTTGCTTGCGCTAGCTATACAAGGAGATGTAAGCGGAGCGGAAACAAACACGTTTTTTTTTCACGGTCAAAAAGCCTAGCCTAAACTGCCGGTCAGGCCAGACACCGCCTAATTTGGCCGGCCGCGCAACCAAATAGCCTGACTGTGTCCGGCTTTATCCGGACACAGTCTGTTAGATATGCATAGAAGTTCTATGTGTACTTTAAAAATATGCTATTACAACAAGAAAGCGTCCTATGATAGAACGCATTCTGGTTTCATAATTTTAAGTAATTAACAGCTGCTCTAGATCATATACAACGAGTAATATTATTAACGCAAGAACTTATACACCCCAATTGAAGTATTGAGTTAAAAGCATAATACAATGACCAAAACGTTTTTTTAACACGCTTTTATTAGCTTCACCTGTATTTTTGCAAGCATGTTTTTTTGTTTGTAACCGACTCCTTTGGACTTGATTTTGACCCACTTCAAATGGTCAGATTTCATTTAAACTTTGTAGACGTATTCGAGGACCGATGACAATGCAATAATTAAAAATTTAAAAAAAATCGGAGAAATCACGCTTTAAATAAATAATATAATACTTTAAAAAACTAAAAAAACACGCTTTGAAAACCAAACTAAAAAAGTAGAAAATAATTTAATTCTATTAAAAAGCGTGGGGTGCTTGATATTAATTGATTATAAAAATACCTCAAAAAGCGCCCCACGCTTTTTAATAGAATTAAATTATTTTCTACTTTTTAGTTTGGTTTTTAAAGCGTGTTTTTTAGTTTCTTAATTTTAAAGCTAACTGTTACTTTAAAGAAAAACGTGTTAATCCAAGAATTACTTTATGAATTTGTTCCTCAGTAAGTGAATTATGTGTGCCAATTCTTTGTAAGAAATAAAGTTGGTCTTAAACCTTAACATAAATTTAAAATTGAGTCTTATTACCTTGAAATAAGATTGCTTAATCAGCAGCAAGATTGGCAAAATACATAATTTGAAAAAAAAACCCGTGTTTAAAGTTACTGAAATCAATTCAGCAGGCATAGCACGAACACCGCTTTGTCGACGGAAGAATAGACATGGCTATTAATTAAATGATGTACAATAGGAGAAGATAGCTATGTTTTTCTATTAATTATCACAGTTATGCGTTCTAAACGAATCATGATTTTGTAGATAATCGTATATACTTTGTGGCCGTCGAGTACAAGGTTTGTTGTTAGTGTGATTTTGACAGTTTGGGAAGAAATATCATTTTGAAATAGTCTACATTTATACAGAATAGTCGACATCGGCTCAATTGCCAAAAGGAAAAAAAAAAAAAAAGGACCTAGACAAAGATCGTTAGAAACGAAACAATAAATGGCAGATTGTAGAAGGATATCTACGGTGCGATGTCAAAAATGGAAAAACGAAATGTCACTTTGTATTGAAACAGCACTGTCTATTCTTCGTAGAAATTGAAAGCGTCATGCTAAGCCTGCTGTAGTCAATTAGGAAAAAATACTTTCAGGTCTTGCATTTGTAGGAAACAAATGAAAACACGTACCTTCAAGAAGTCTTCCTCAGTAGGTATACATATAAGATTGTCCTTGGACTTCCGCTTCCGGTTCCTTCTACAGCGGTGGTTTGACAGCCCATCTACGTTCGCGAATAATTGACTGTGTGATAGAAAATAACCAAATAAAACAACAGTCAAACACAGGGAAATCCGGTACGAAGTTGGGTTCCGATTCTTCATTGTGCTTCTTAAAAAAGTTCTTCTTTTCGGTACTGTGCCGTTTCTGTATGGTTCTCGTTCTAAAGTACCGGTTCCTAATAAAGGTTCCAATAAACCGGTTCCACATCATTCGATTTAAGCGTTCTCTAAGACAGAAGGGATATGTTTGCCAGTTTGACGCGTGCCTGGCGTCTCTTTTCTTTCAGGTCGCCTACGAAATATTAGCGAGTGGAAGTCTGTACTGTACAGTGTCAACAAAATAATATTGTCAGTAATTATTATTAGTAGTTTGAGTAATCTTCACTTCTGTAGCATCATATGAACTCGTTCGGACAAGCTTTGAAGAAGAACCGGTAATATAACGGTTCCAATTTAGGTTTCTGCTTTAGAAACAGAACCACTAACTACCGGTTCTTTACCCGTATTTTAGGAACCTTTTCAATCCCTGGTCAAATACCCTATTGAGATCACTAGCATGATCATAGTTGTAAAAAATTAAATATTAAAAATATCTACCCGCAGTTAAAACACTTAGGCGTCTTTCCAGAGTCGCCATCCTGCCCATCTTCTTTAACCTAAAATAAATAATAATATTGAATAAGACTGCTTCGTTGGTCTAGTGGTCGCAAGGGACGAGGGACTACTGAGCATGAGGTCCTCTGTTCGATTCCCAAGTCAGGCAAAGTGTTATTAGAAAGAAAGAAAGACTTAACTACACAATATGCTTACAAAATATAAATTCAAATTTAAAAATAAGAAGTAAAACAAAAACAAAGTCCTGAACGATGCCAAAAGGTCTCAGCATGATACTGCGACATTTAAAAAAAGTGTCGCAGCGCTGGTATTCTGATAGGGGCCACTGTGATATCACGGACAGACACGGACACAAACATAATAAATAAAAATAAGATGATATGTGTAAAATAACTAAAAAAGAATGTACGTAATTATATCATATATATTTTTTTTTGTAATCCGCGTGTTTGCACCACATTTAATATCTAATACTTGTCTATGCCTTTAGTGTCTGATTCTTTTTGAGTTTTTTTATCTGGAATTTCTCAGTAGCAGCCCGGAGTCCGAATTTGTGCCCGGTTGTTGGCAATAGACTCGCCCCCTATTACATGGGATTGAAACATAATTGGCGAAATGTGGGTGTACTATAGGTCTATAGGTACACTTCTGCGCATCCCTTCCGCGAAACACGGAGTGATGTTATCTTTTGTATTAAATAAGAAAATTTCACTAAAAGAGCTCAAAAGTCTCCGCCGTCGAGGTTGACGATAGATTATAAACTATCGAATTTTGATGAGAGAATTGTCTCTGATTAGGAAACGCCCGTAACTTCGGCCGAAGCTACAGATTTCGTGTTTAGGGAGTAGACCTCTAGATGCGACGGGGACCCGGACCACGACCGTTTTAGCAACCGGCGGCGTGTCGGTCGCCCGTTGTGACGCTGTCGGTAGCGTCTGACATTTAAAAGTGACCGTAACCAAGGTTACCGTACGAGCTTCTTACCTTGGCTCTACACAGTAGTTTCTGCAGCTCCTGTGTGCCTTCGGCATCGGCTGTCTGAACGATCCAGATCTCATCTTCACTACTGTCCACGCATTCTTGCTTTACCTCCGTTTTAATGATAGGTGGCTCCGTCTGTGTGATATTTGTTCATGTATTTCAATGAATTAGGTGGAACGGACCAAACTAAGGTCTACTTGCACTACCAATTACTAAATACAGGGTGGCAGACACATCGATCTCCCAAACTGTAAACATGAATCCAGCACATGATCCTAGAGCCCCTAGGGTAGAAATTTTACGTCAGTTATCAAAAAAAAATGCGGCTGTTTCATGGAAAAGTGCAATCAATACCCAAGCGGCTAAAATGAATAGAAATTCAATGTATTTTTTTCCGACCTCAAAAAGGAGGAGGTTATCAATTCGACGTTTTTTTTTAATGTATCATCATCAGCCTACAACAGTCCACTGCTGGACAGAGGCCTCTCCAATTGCACGCCATTCAGGTCGATTCTCGGAAACTCTCATCCAGCTGCTACCAGTAACCCTGCGAAAATCGTCACTCCATCTAGCCTGAGGGCGTCCCACCTTACGTTGGCCGGTTCGCGGTCTCCACTCAAGAACACGTCTACCCCAATGGTAATCGGTTCTACGGCTAATGTGGCCGTGCCCATTGCCACTTCAGCGTGCTAATCCTGTGAGCTATGTCAACAACTTTGGTTCTTTGCCGGATCATCTCATTCCGGATTCTATCTTTCAAAGATACTTCGAGCATAGCTCGTTCCATAGCTCGCTGAGCGACTTTGAGTTGATGCACCAGTCGTACCGTGAGTGTCCATGTTTCGGCTTCATAAGTTATAACAGGTAGGACACACTAGTTGAAGACTTTAGTCTTCAGGCTCTGAGGAATACGTGACGAGAAGACTCGACGAAGCTTCCCAAATGCTGCCCAACCCAGCTGAATTCTTCTGTTAGCCTCTTTCTCAAAGTTGTTCTTACCAAACTGCAGAGTTTGCCCGAGGTAAATGTATTCTCGAACAACCTTGAGAAAACCGCCACTGACAGCAATCGGCCCCGGAGTAACGTGTTAGACCATAACCTGAGTTTTGTCCATGTTTATCCGGAGACCAATGCGTACAGAAGAATCAACTAGGTCGTTCAGCATCTGCTGCAAGTCCTGCAGCGATTCAGCCAGTATGACAATGTCATCTGCAAATCTCAAGTGCGAGATGTACTCGCCGTTGATATCAATACCGCGTCATTCCCTGTTTCGCATTTTGAACACATCCTCCAATGCGTTGGAGAACAATTTTGAGGAAATAACGTCCCCTTGTCTCACTCCTCGATGCAGGGGGATAGGTACAGTTCGCTGGTCCTGAGTTTGGACGGTCATTGTCGCGTTTTCATAAAGACATCTCAGCACTTGGTTATATCGCCAGTCGACTTGCCATCGCTGCAGAGACTCCAAAACAGACCAGGTCTCGATAGAGTCAAAAGCCTTCCCATA
Organism: Polymixis lichenea; assembly: GCA_949091785.1. NCBI lineage: Eukaryota > Metazoa > Arthropoda > Insecta > Lepidoptera > Noctuidae > Polymixis > Polymixis lichenea. The sequence continues at coordinate 4,200,493 of OX420958.1, forward strand.
GTCCTCAAACGCAAGACACAGCGGCCGATTATACTCTTCGGACTTCTGTATAATTTGCCGCACTGTGTGGATGTGGTCTATGGTGCTGTATCCTCCTCGAAATCCGGCCTGCCCCGGTGGCTGAAACTCGTCGAGTCTCAGCGCTAGACGATTCATGACGACTCTTGAAAACATCTTATATACGTGGCTTAGGAGCGAAATGGGTCTGTAGTTCTTTAAAAGGGTTTTATCCCCCTTTTTAAAGAAAAATACTCCGCTCCTTCGCCACGCTTCCAGAGTTCTCCCAGAGAATAGGACAGAGTTGAAGAGCCCCTGAAGTTCTTTCAGTACAGGCTTTCCTCCCGCTTTCAGGAGCTCAGTCGTAATCGCGTCCTCACCTGGGGCTTTTCCATTTTTAAGCTGTTTAAGAGCCGCCTCGATTTCGTCCTGGCTGACTTCTGGCAGGTCTTCCGTGAAGTGGCGAGTAAGGTGGCTCTAGAATCCTCAGTTTCGGGATCAGGTCGAGATGCATGCGATGCGTACAATTAGCTGTAGAAGTTTTCGACTTCCGAAAGGATCTCCTGCTTTGAAACGACGATATCCCCACTAGATTTGGCCAACTTCGTGAGGTGGCTCTTCCCAAGTGATTGGACGAACACTTTCGACCCCCGATTTTGCTCAATCGCTTCCTCTATAAAGCGTGTATTGGAGCGTCGGCGGTCGCGTCGTGACAATGTCCTAATATTATTGTTGAGTGCCCGTTGTTCTGACGAAGTGACAGGTGGGTTTTCAAGTCGTTCCGTCATAAGCTCCAGAAACTCTTCCGAAAGTTTGGACTTCTTGCCCGTACGCCGCATTTTACAGAATCGCATACCTTCCTCCCTGAGGATTTCCACCATTTAGTCGAGTGCCTGGTCGACGTCATTTGTGGTTTCCACGGTAGCGAATCAGTTTTCCAGGTCTGACTGGAACGCTTCAGATCCTAGCATAGTTTGGAGCATATTTGGAAGGACCCTAGACTTCATCAAACGAGTTCGATCGAAACGGGTTCGAGAGAGCTTTTGAACAAGTCTGTGAGCACTGCCGGTATTGAAGATGTGCGGATTGAGACATCTCTGAATATATGCTTTTTGTCAGTTATTATGAAGTCTATCTCATTTTTCGTCATAGTGTCGGGGCTACGCCACGTTCACTTCCTTTGGGGCTATTTCTTAAAGAAGGAATTCATCAAGAAAATCCCGTCTTTCTCAAGGAAGTTGATGAGCATTTGCTCCCTATGATTTCTGCTTCCAAACCCGTAGGATCCTACTACCGATTCGTTGCAATTCTGTACTCCCACTTTCGCGTTAAAATCCCCTATGAGAAGTTGTAGTGGGCCCTAGTGGTGGAATGCAAAGCCTTGAAAATATCCACGAAAATTTCCTCCACTTCGTCATCCGAGTGTGCCGAGGTCGGTGCGTAAACCCGAACCACCTTGAGGCTATACCTTTTGGTTAGTTTAATTACGAGCTACGTTCGAGACACTGGAGACTTCTACAACGTTATCACAAAGGGATTTGTGGACCAGGAACCTGACTCCGCCTAGGGATAGCTGGTCTCCCTCTCGAAAATATAAAAGGTGGCCCGATTCAAGGGTTAATGTCCTTCCCCTGTCTTCGGACTTTACTCAACCCAAGAAAGAATGAATGAAGAAAGTGCCACCTTATTTTTCCGAGCTCTTCTTCTAGCTGCACTAGGTGTTCGTCGAGCCGTAACGTGCGTCCGTTATACGTCGCCAAGGTCAGTTGGGTTTGGCGGCCATTCGTAACCCGTGGATTCTTCGCACCCCCCCTACCTTGCCGTTACCGTGACCGCCGCCATAATCAGGAATAGCAAGGCGACCGGGAACTGGGGGCCGTGGTTGGATTTGGCTTGCCATTGAAGGGTTTGCCCATAATCACCACGCTGGGCATGGGTTGGCGATCGCAGATCCCAGCTTTTCGCACTAGTGACGCTGCTGCCTGTCGCTAGTCTGTGCCATGTAGCTGCAAAGTATTAAGAAAGAACAAGGCTCTGATAACCGACAAATGGCGGGATAACGCCATTTGTCGGTTATCAGAGCCTCGTTTGTTATTCTGCAGGGTGCACCGCGAGCAGGTGAGGTTGACTTGGGCCACTGAGGTGGTGAATGTGCCCCCTTACATCCCTTTTTTATGTATGCCCGGGCATAACTCCGTCATATATAGACGGATTTGCAAAATATTTTTTTTGTTCGAAAGGGGTTCCGCGGTGTCCTGCGTGAGCGACAAATGCGACGCGACGCGACACGCTACGATGCAATGCGATGCGATGCTACACGCGACCAATGTTCTACGTGAACTTGATCATTACTTCTCGAATCATGGAGAAGTACAGTTCAAATTTGCTTGAAAGTACAGAAATTAAAAAATATTTATCGTAAAAACACAGAAAGAAAACAAATATAATATTTTTACAAAGAAACACATTTGGCGAGTTCTATCATTTATATCCAAAATTAAGAAACGATTCCTATAATGTTTATGTTTTTTGTCTCACAACAATCTTTGTTCACGCGCTGCGGCGATCAACGCTTCTGAATCAACCATTTCGTAGTTCGTGCTTTCGCGTCTGATCGCTTTCAAAACAAGTACGCGTTACGTCGCACAGTGGGCCCATACTGAAAATTAGTGGACTTAGGCAACAAAGTTACCATATCGATGCGATTTTTTTTATATGACGTGTTATAATATTCCTGACAACTTTTATTCTTATAAAATTTCTTCTAAACTTGATAGTTTGTCTTGAAAAAAAAATATTAGATTTTTTTGTATGGAGCGAATCACGTTTAATTATTTTCTTCAATTATACTAATATGTTGGGTGTGTGGCGTGAGTATATGATAGCTAGGGTCATTCTCTATCCACGAAAAAAAAATCAGCGCCGGCCATCTGCGGCAGCGCGAGTAATCATTCGGTAAAAAAAAAAAAATTTGGAAGAATTTTTTTGTCATTTAAAATAAATTCAAAGCATATTTTTTGTCTCATTTGGCTGTTTTCACCTTCTTTTTAGTTAAATAAATAGTTTTAATAGCGCATACGTACTTAGAACTAATAATTCTGGTAGAGATTTAGTTATTATTGCATGTTATCGGTACAAATGAGTCATCAATCACAATGCAGGTGCTCTGCATTGTGATTGATGACTCATTTGTTTGTGCGCGCATAACTAATGAGTCATCGAAAAATGCTCGTCACTGATTGGCTGTGTTATTTTTTAACTGCACGTTATCTATTGTTGAATAAATATATCGTAATGTTTCAGGTTATACTAATTTTGTTAATGATAGGTGAAATAATTAAAATTTGTACGGGCAAGTCGTTGATAATTATCTACATAATCAACTGTATGTATATTATTATAGTATAAGTTATCGTACGTATGATCAATATGAAACGGTGAAGTAATTGTAGCCCTGAAAAGGGCTGTTTGTCATATTCCTACCCCTGATGGGCTTTTGTGGGAATAATTTAGAGCCGGATCACATTATTTCTTGTTCCAGAAGTGCTAGTGGGTCCGACAAATTTTCGGACTCTGCTATGAGGCATTCTTCTTCCTCCATAATTTCACTGTCACAGGGAGGCTCAGTAGTCTGTAACAACTGAGTTGCTTCAGGCAACAACTCATTATGAACCTGTTTCATTATTTTAGGCCTTATGTAGGATATGTGGGGATCAGAGCTTATTAGAAGTCCATGGAGGATGTCTTCGTTTGTTGCTATTCTCCCCGTTTTCCGAGTGTGCCTCTCCCTGACGTTTCTGAAGTCCTTATTACGGGCTTCCGAAGCTTCTTCAGATAAGGTACCTAAAACGAATAAGTACATACATTTTAATTTCAAAACGCAATCGAGTCAAATAATACATCAAACTATATTTATTTTTTACTTACCGATTGGCAAAACACCAAAATGGTTACAGATGTCTGCACCGTGCATTAGAAGTTTATGTACACTAACTGGCATGTAGTACCACGAATAGTGTTGCACGTACACATCAGCTGTTTCTCTACAGTATCTTCTAAATTTTTCACAGTCAATGTTTTTGCCTGATGATATGGCTTGTAGAATAACGGAAAATCTGAAAATCAGATTTTCGTCAATTCCCGTTATTCTGGAAGATCTTTTGTAATCTTGGAAAAAGCGCCTCGCTGTATTCCCGTCGTTTGTAGTTCCAAAACCCTAAAATGGGAAAACAATACTGTAATATACAATACATAGAGATATAATTCACAAACAACATAAAGAGAGCGAAAATTAAATACATACCTGTTTGACTATATCAATCAGCATTCCAGTTTGCTCACGAAACTCTTGCTGTGTGGTATTTTTTTTAGCTTGTTTCAAAGCCTTATGTTCGCCGCGAGCAGTCCATCGTTGAAAATCCAGATTATAAGATATATGGAGAAGACATTCCATACACCGAATCTTCATATGCAGTGAAGAAATTCCTTGTTTGTAAATTTCTTCACGAAGTGGTTTAGAAGTCAAAGCGTCTAAATTATTCATCTCACTCGGTTTTGCCAAGCAAATGGGACACGTTGCATATGATGGTACTCCAGCAATAATATTGGCCACTTTTCCATCAATCATGGTCATATGCAATTCATGTGATACAATAATATTTCCACACTGTGTAGATATTCGTTCATCAATTTGTTTTTTCATCTCAGACTCTTCAGACTTTATAAAGTCAGCTGTCTCCGAAGTGAAAGTGAACTTCACTGGTCGACAGTACAGAGTTGAGCAAGGTGTGGGGTTCTCCCAAACTAGATTTTCATTCCCAGATGATGGCCTAGTAGACACTAGCCGAAGAGGAACGATGCTTATCATGACTACTGATGAATCATCGAACTCTGTAGCTGTGTTTGACGTTTTCTGTTTATAGTTACTCTGCGACGAAGAACCATCAAGTCCCCATTTCCAGGTCAACTTGAGTTCTTCATTTAGAGACCTATCAACAGTATTTATATCAAGTAATATCCTCTCCACAGTGTGGTCCAATAGCGCTTGCAATTTAATGTGAGCTCCGTTTTCGGTAATCTCCATACTCTCTTGTGGTGGGTAACATCTTTTCTTGGCATTTACAAGCTTTGGATAAGATGGAAAGGCAGCACAGTTTTCTTCTTTCAGAAATTGTCGAAGAGCTAAGTACTTCCATTTCGAGAGCGCAACTGATGTATAAAGAGCTAAACACTTATCTTCAGAGACAGTACTTAAGCTCTGCTTTTTGAATAGTCTCTCTTCTACTTCGGATAGCGCATCTGGATTACTGGAAAGGTATTCGACCACTTTTGCCAGATTCGTTTTGCCGTTGTCTTTCAATTTTGTTATGTACCAGTGCTGCAACTCTTCCTCGGAATTTTCTTCTACTATGGAAGTAGAACGTCTTTTCTTTTGCTTATTACTTAACTCTTCGAACGGTTTTCTGTGCTCCTTTTCTGTAGATGTTCCCGCTTCCGCAGTACATACTGCAAGAGTAGGAACATGGCAATCTATATCCACAAGCTCAGATAAGGCTGCGTCCGAAAAGCCCATCACACTTCTCAGATCAACACTGTCACAAACAGGCCAGTTGATGTTTTTTTTCCAACCACTTGCGATTAATTACACGATTCATAAAAGTTTTTTGATTTCTACTTGACTTTATCCACTTTTTATTTAAATTTACACAAAAAAGTCGACAGAACTCCTTGATTCGGTTCTTGTCTTCTTCAGAAACTTCGGTAGTCAAGACAGAAATGATACTTTCATACAGAAACATATGATTTTTCAGATCACCGCCACTTCTTAATTTCACAAAAAGATCTAGGTTGGTACAAAATCCAGCCATAGTTCTAATGTAAATATAAAAATACAAGTATTTCACTGTGTTCACCAACAAGCGACAAGAGCGAAACTAGATGGACTTAATGAATGTCTTTATATTTATAGTTAGTGTTAATTACTCAAGTAGTGGACATAACAGTGAGTGAAAATTATTCAGCCAATCAGAGACGAGCATTTTTCGATGACTCATTAGTTATGCGCTTAGCCGAGTGCACAAACAAATGAGTCATCAATCACAATGCAGGTGCTACCGATAACATGCAATAATAACTAAATCTCTACCAGAATTACTAGTTATAAGTACGTATGCGCTATTAAAACTATTTATTTAACTAAAAAGAAGGTGAAAACAGCCAAATGAGACAAAAAATATGCTTTGAATTCATTTTAAATGACAAAAAAAATCTTCCAAATCATTTTTTTTTTACCGAATGATTACTCGCGCTGCCGCAGATGGCCGGCGCTGATTTTTTTTTCATGGATAGAGAATGACCCTAGCTATCATATACTCACGCCACACACTCAACATATTAGTACAATTGAAGAAAAAAAATTAAACGTGATTCGCTCCATACAAAAAAATCTAATTAATTTTTTTCAAGACAAACTATCAACTTTAGAAGAAATTTTATAAGAATAAAAGTTGTCAGGAATAATATAACACGTCATATAAAAAAAAATCGCATCGATATAGGAACTTTGTTGCCTAAGTCCACTAATTTTCAGTATGGGCCCACTGTGCGTCGCGTCTCTCCGCAGACTGCCATATAGGCCGCAAGCAGGGTATGCCGTTGAATTGATCGCGTTCGTCGCGTTCGCAGCGTCGTATTCGTCGCTCACGCAGAACACCGCGTTAATTCCGAAATGGTCCCATTTTAATTTCATATAGATCTAATTACGAGTTTCGGAGACAGACAAAGGAACTCTTCGATAAATGACAGCAAATCAACCGCGATTGCTGCTATCGCATAAATATGCATTGTTTTGACCCCAAGGAGGATACAATTTCGAATTGGTGTGGGGTAGGTACTGTAACTAAAAAAAGAAAAATAAAAACGTTTGCCAAAAAAAAAACCGACTAAACAAAAATAACTTTAATTTCGGAAGTGTGACTTTGGATATGTATTTTTTTTTTTGTCACCGCCTTCCGAAATTAGTAGTTATTTTTCCTTTTGCAGTGTTTTTCCGGAAGTAGATTGTTTTTTACTATGGAAAATGTTTTTATATAACCATTCAACGCAGAGAGGTTCAGAATCTTGTATTGAATCCATAGTAATCGTTTGTGCATTGATGTCTCTAGCCACTCTGTATAATTAGCACTAAAACGTATTTAAAAAATCATTCTACCTCTGTCATCTTCAAGCGGTTAACAAAGCAAAATATTTAAATTCCTTTAGCATTTTAATGTGTTGGCGTGATGTGTAGGGCAAACAAACGGGTCTACAATCTAGGTACTATTAATTTATTGAACCCTACCAAACCTACAAATTTATGACTTATGGCCGTTTCCTATAATTTACGGACAAAAGAGGTAAAAATTAAGACTCTTGCATCTGTACCAATAACGAATCAAAGACCTAATACTTTCGCATAGTAGACCTTGTGATAGCTACTACCAAATAGGGGGCGCTCGGGCGTGGTCGCAGCCAAAGACTTTGGGGGGGGGGGGGGGGCTCACAGACAAAGACTACCTACATATTAATAAGAAAATTTATTATATTTTCGAAAAATTACTATTTTAAGGTTTACGTTTACAGGGGTCATGACCCCTAGGACCCCCGTCGGACCACGCCTGGGTTCCCAAGTTGAAAAAAAAAAATGCTACCATTGGTAAGCAAAACGACCTGTTTTTGTTTATAGGAACCGAGCATAAGTCAGTATTATCAAAAGATGGTGTATGTACGTCACAGTTGGACTGGACCACAACTAGCTATTTGTAAAATAGCGGATTCGACATCTGCGACATCTACATGACGTTAAACATATTCTAGATAGAGAAAAATGATTAATACGAAATGATTTTTTCACAGCTGACTGGCCATAATTTAAGAGCGTTCATCCCGCGGGCCATTTTTTTATGATATATTTTTATAGTGGTTTTTCGATTATTATATTAAATATAAATCAAAGTATTTTTTTTCAGAGAAGCACTAGATAGTTGTTATTTTATAATTATTTTAACATTTCCTCTTAAATAAAAACATTTAATCGTAATAAGGACTGCAAATAGAAAATAATTGACGGTATGTCAATTTTTATAAGTAAATACCAAAATAACTGTAACAAAATAGCGTACAAACTTATAAATAACAACGATCTAGTCATCATAATCAGCGTATAACGTTCGTAGGAACGTTACACACACACACACACACAGGACACAGGCCTCCTCTCTGTGAGAGGGAGTGGGCTGTAATCCAACACTCGGCCGAGTGCGGGTTGGTAGATGTCACATGTCTTCGAATTTTTGGTTCTAGGACATGCCGGTTTCCTCACGATGTTTTCATTCACCGTTTTGAGAGCAGTGGTGATGAAATATTTTACACAAAGTAAAGCGCCTGTCTCGGTTCAAGCCTACGACCTACATCTCGTAAGTTGCGTCAGTTACCACTGCTCATAACGATCACAACGATCTAGCGCTTGGCTGAAAAATAAAAAATAGTTTAAATAACTAAAAAACACGCTTTAAAAACCAAACTAAAAAAGTAGAAACTAATTAAATTCTATTAAAAAGCATGGGGTGTTTTTTGAGGTATTTTTATTATCAATTGATATCAAGCAACCCACGCTTTTTAATAAAATTAAAATATTTTCTACTTTTTAGTTTGGTTTTTAAAGCGTGTTTTTTAGTTTTTTAAACTATTTTTTACTTTCAATTTTTTAGTTCTGCTAACCACAAAAGTGCGATTTTTCAGTTCTTCTTTTTTTTTATTGTTGAATTATCAGCGGCCCACGCTAAGTCTACAAAGTTTAAATGAATTCTGACCGTTTGAAGTGGGTCAAAAGCAAGTCCAAAGGAGTCGGTTACAAACAAACTTTCTTACAAACATACAGGTGAAGCTAATAAAAGCGTGTTAAAATAGTACTTTGATTTAAACTTACTGAGATAATCACGAATAACCACTTGAAATACGTCGTTGCCAGCCCGCGCAGGATGAACGCTCTTAATCAAGAAATAAGAAAATACTAATGCTAGGATATTTTATGAACGATTAAATATTTTTACTGGTTTATTCAGAATTAAAATGAAACGTACATAAATAATATTTTATACCTAATTAATTAATTAAACTTTTTAAAAATAAACTACATAGAATATTGACAGTTGTCTATAACTAACCACATCAGTATTAGAATCAGCCTTAACTTCTTCTGACTTTTCGTTTTCTAAAATTTTTTTATAAAGAAAAAAACACATTATTAAATAATACGAAAACAGTAAATGATAAATGATTTTATTTACGTATGTAAGTTTGTACAAACACTTTTACACGTCAATCATATTTTTTAAACTAGATGAGGTCGGCGTTTCCTATCTGACTACTCTGAGAAGAAAGGCCGAAACAAACTCAGGTCACAGTCTTTTAATGTCCAGACATAATCTTAGTCACATCATGTGAAGATTATGTAGATTGGTGTCTGAAATGGCCTTTTAAGGAAATAACCTCACAGATTAACTGGACCCGTAAAGTCAGTGCACACATTTGTCACTAATCGTGCAACTCAACTCAGAACAGAACAGTGGGAGAAGAACGGAACAGTGGGAGAAGAAAGGAACAGTGGGAGAAGAACGGAAGAGTGGGAGAAGAACGGAACAGTGGGAGAAGAAAGGAACAGTGGGACAAGAACGGAACAGTGGGAAAAGAACGGAACAGTGGGAGAAGAACGGAACAGTGGGAGAAGAACGGAACAGTGGGAGAAGAACGGAACAGTGGGAGAAAAAGGAACAGTGGGAGAAGGAGAAGGCTATGCAGATGATATTCTAAATACCTGTTCTATCGCCATCTCCCCGTCTATTAGAACTTCTAGTACGTTTTGCAATGGGTGATGATGCTTTAGCAGATGATGAAGCTTTTGTTTCTTGATCATCTAAATAGATAAAAGTTCCGTTGATATACAAAAAAACCAAGATACATAATCAGCGTCTCAAAAACGTCCGCATAAATAGGGCGCATGTGCGCAGGTGCCAAATAGTATCGTCAGTCATCTATCAGTCTTTTTGGACATTGCTTTGTAAAAACCACTTTAAGTCATGCGTTTCAGGTTGAATTTGCAAAAAAATGTATTTTATCATAACTACAGTTGTGGTCATATAATTAAGAACGATTTGATGTTCCAGAATGTTTTATCTAAATCAAGTCACGTGTAGTTATGTGTTCTTTCTTAGAAGTACTTAACTAGTTATGTTATGAAATAGCCACATGAATAGAGCAAACGGGATTAGGAATATGGAACGAAATCGATTCAAATAATATAGTATTGAAGCTGGACAAATAATTAAGAACGATTGATTAAACTGCTCGAGAGTTGTTACAAATTAAAATTAGATTAAATAAAACATATTAATGTAAAGTGCGTGAAGAAAAATGCAAATTAATAGTTATTAGCATGTCCACGTCTTTTAATTACTGCTTTACACCGGCAAGGCATTGACTCTAACAATTTTTGTCATTTCGCAAGAGAGATATACCCGGTTTCTGAATTGAGAATTTGAATTTGAGAACGTCCTAATCTGTACTTAAGTATAACTTAAACATTTTTTCGTTTCTGAATTAAGTTTTTTTAAACTCTAATCAAGATTTGAGTATTACAACATCATTTACTCAAATTTGACAGAAAGCATGCTTAACTCATGCTTAAGGACGTCAGTTGCGTTTCTGAACTAAAAAAACGTGTTTGACAATACTCAAAGCTTTATCAACGTCAAGTTAAGCAGTTGAAAGTTGACGCACCAATTTCAGCTACTCAAACTGTAATCAGTTTTGGTAATTAGTTATTTTATAATTGATTTTGATCATAATGAGTGACGACGATACTTCCCTGTCGTCTTTGGAGATGCCTCAACGCAGACAACCACGCAGGAGAATAGCAGGACATCGGCCTAACTTCTTCATCACGCTAAGCGACGAACAATTTAAGAGTCGGTTTCGCTTTACGAAGGAGTCGGTTAGCTTTATTTTGAACAAAATAAAGCCTAAACTGACTTGTCGTATTCAACGGCGGGACTGCATTTCTCCCATGTTGCAGCTACTAATAGCACTTAGGTTTTACGCGACTGGTAGCTTTCAAGCTGTTGTGGGAGACACCGTGAATGTTAGTAAGGCGACGGTGTGCCGCGTGGTAGATAGGGTGACTAGTGCGATAGCATTATTGAGACCGCAATATGTTCGTATGCCCACTGCACAGGAGAGACCATCAGTGGCGGCGCGATTTTTTAACATAGCTGGATTCCCTAGAGTCATAGGTGCTGTAGACTGCACACATGTAAAAATAAATTCACCAGGAGGGAGCAGAGCTGAACTGTATAGGAACAGAAAAGGTTTTTTTTCAATAAATGTCCAAGCCCTCTGTGATGCCAATTTACAAATAACTAGTGTCATTGCACGTTGGCCAGGCTCCGTGCACGACACTACTATTTGGAATGACTCACCACTTTCAGCTCAATTTGAAGCTGGCAGATTTGGGTCATACCTTATTCTGGGGGATAGTGGGTACCCATGCCTTAGGTATCTCATGACACCCTTTTTGAACCCTACCTCTCCATCCCAAGAAGCTTATAACAGAGCCCAAATCGCATCACGAAACCCAATTGAAAGGTGTTTTGGTGTTCTTAAAAGAAGATTTCCATGCCTACATTCAGGAATGCAACTAAAACTTCCAAAAGTATTGAAGGTGATTGTGGCGTGTGTAGTTCTTCACAATATGACTCTTCGTCTTGATGACTACATCGATGATGAATATGAACAAGAAGAAAGTGATGAACCATTACCTCAAGTTTCAAATAACCAAAATTTTGCTGTCAGAACATCCATGGTACAAAATTATTTTAACCAATAAAAGTGTAAATATGTACTACAATAAAAAATATGTAGGCATTGTAATATTTTTAATTATCCCAAATTTATCAATTACATACAAAATCACAGATGGGTAGGTATTTACAATAATTATGGTAACTTAAAAGAAATTTTACACAAGTACAGTTGTGTATGTAGCAATCACTTACATTTTATCATAAGCTAGCTTTTGCCAGCGGCTTCGCCCGCGTGGGTGTCGAAAATTATCCCACGGGAACGTAATATCTGGACAAAAAGTATCCTATGTGATAATCCCGGTTACAAACTATCTGTTTGCCATATTTCGTCCAAATCCGTTCAGCCGTTTTTGCGTGATTGAGTAACAACATCTAAACATACAAACTTTCTCATTTATAATATTACTATCGTACGAACTACGAACGAAGCTGTCGATCGCGGCTTCGCTTGCGTTCATTTGGAATTTGACAATCAATTCGGGTGGGGCTCTGCTTGTAATAGTATAATTCAATCATGATTCGAAAGACAGGTCATCTATTATCATAAGAACGTTATTGTTGTTTTCCTCGGGAACAGTACTTTTTCTCGGGATGAGAGGTACAGTATGACCGTTTCTGTACACCTGCCAACGTATATACAAAATTTCAGGATGATTGGTTTCGTGGTTTTGGCCTGAAAAGGTAATAAACAAATTTACTTTCGCATTTATAATATTAGTTAGGATCACAGCTACTCATTATAATCATGACACCTAATATAGAATAAAAAGGTGCAGATTTATGTAATAATCACTAAAAATTCGAAATAACAGCTATTCCTAATAAGTATTGCTCCTAGTATAATAAAAAATAGGTGCTGTTATGTATTTTTCCCTTGCATTTAGAGATCACAGCACAAAATTTTACAAATCACAGCTATTCGTAATAAATATACTATAAATAAGGTAATTGACTACATCAAATCCCTATCAGCCTTTTCCAACTGTTTTTTTAAAATTTGCATTTCTAGTTCATGCTTCTTCTTTTCAAATCTAAATTTTTGCATCTCGTTTCTTTTTTGGTAGTAGACAAGTTCTATTTTTTTCTTAAAGTAATTTTTCTTTAGAGCTTCAGCTGAATGTTTTGGAAGAGATAAAGATAAGTTATCTATTGAAGCTTTTTTTTTTCGTTTGGGCACAAGTTTTCGTTTCCTTAACACAGGTACTGGATTAGGAGGTTCTGGTAGTGGATTGGATTCTGGTACTGGGTTAGAGTCTTCGAAATTTACTGTGTCAATTTATTCTCCTGAAAAGTTAAATTTGTCGTTTATATAATACTATAAATGTACATCATTCTGTGGTGTATGAAAAGTATTGATCTATAGGTACCCACCAAAATATTCAGCTGCTTCATCATATGGATTCTCATCTGGACGTATTTGGTCATCTAAGACTGAAAGGATTTGATGCTCAGCATCGGTTATCATTGGAGTAAACGACCCACCACCAGTCTTCTTTAAGTTTTTCTAAAAAAGATTGATACCAAAGTTTAAACCAACGTCCACAACCAACCAGATTTGATAATATCACTGCTGAGGGTGTCAGGTAACCTGCTCATTAGACCATTTCTTCTGTAAATTCTTTATTATATTATTTTCATTTACGACTTTCGCCTGGAAACCAAATAACACAATTAGCTAAATAAATTTAAAATGGTTTCATGATATTTTAAGGTAAGGTAGTCGGTAATGAAACGTTACTAGTCGTATAATTACGTAAGCTGTAAATGAGATTTTTCATTTATGAACGGATTATGATTATTTTTAATGAAATGATAGATCTATGTATAAAACCATTTTTCCAGCTAGAATTATGTAAATCGAACCACGGGTTCCAAAGTTATTGCAGATTGTATGTAAGGACAATGTACCAAACTACATTTCTTAATAGTTTTTCTTCTAGAAACTTTTCATTGTTTAGTAGATATTCTAAATTATTGTATATAATCAAGGAATACATAAGGAATAAATATAAGCAAAAATTGTAAAGATCATGCGAAAAATAACAAATAGATAAAGATTTCGCCTTAAAGAAAATTACGTGCAAAATCGGGTCAACAATCATGAGCGCCTGTGCGGTAAAGGTGGCTGATATAAATGGCGTGCTACTGCTGACACAAGCCAGTCGCAGCTCAGCCACCAAACAGGCAACATCAAAAGGAAGAAACAAGCGGAAACCTGAAGAACTTTTTTATTTTGTCGCTTCTTCGAGTTCCGTCTCCCCGAGGTTTTTGTGGGTCGTAGTACATACACAACGCATTCAGGGGTACGTGGTGACGTGTGTCGTCAGCAGAGTCGCTAGCCTCAGTGATTACGGAGCGCACGTCAACAATAGTGGTAGTCCCAGGGTGCGTGAGGGTGATGATCGCGCCCACCGTCCGCTACTAATACGTTTAATGCATACGAGGTGCATTCAATAAGTACCTAGCCTCATCGCCAGAGGGCGCTGTAGTTTCAAAAGAGTTTTACCACAGTGTAGCACATTCTTTTTTAATTCTTTTTTCAAATTTTCATTCCAATCCCTTCATTTGTTTTAATTTGACAACTTATGGAAGCGAACGTGTCGATCGGTTTTACAAAAATGGAAAAAGAGCAATATCGTTCGGTGATTCGATTCCTATTTTTGGAAGGGAAAACGCGCATCGAAATCAAAGAGCGCTTGGATGCTGTGTACGGTGACTCTTCTCCATCGATGGCCACCGTCAAGAATTGGTTCAACGAGTTTGCACGTGGCCGTACGTCGGTTTTTGATGAACCACGTCCAGGTGCACCGAAAACAGCTGCTACGGAGGAAAACATTAAAAAAATCCATGATCTCGTATTGGCAGATCGCCGATTGAAGGTTCGGGAGCTAGCTGAGACTGTAGGCATTTCAGAAGGAACAGTGCATCACATTCTTCACGAGGAACTCGGCATGAGAAAGCTGTCGGCGCGATGGGTGCCGCGTTTACTCACACCAGAAAACAAGCGCAACCGTGAGACCACATCGGAGACGTGTTTGGCGCTGTTTAAGCGGAATCCAGCGGAGTTTTTGCGTCGTTTTGTGACCGTCGATGAAACCTGGATCCACTGGTACACACCAGAGACCAAGGAGCAATCAAAACAATGGATCCAGACCGGGGAACGTGCTCCAAAGAAGGCGAAAACTGTAAAATCGGCCGGAAAAGTTATGGCCACCGTTTTCTGGGATTCACAAGGTGTGATCTACATCGATTACCTCGAGAAGGGTAAAACAATTACAGGGCTTTACTATGCCGATTTATTGGGCCGATTCGACGCCGAATTAAAGAAAAAACGACCCCATCTGGCGAAGAAAAATGTGCTGTTTCACCACGACAACGCACCGGTTCACACGTCTGCCGTTGCCATGGCCAAATTGGTCGAATTACGCTACGAATTGCTGCCCCATCCACCGTATTCTCCAGATTTGGCCCCTTGTGACTTCTTTCTGTTTCCTAATCTGAAAAAATCACTCGCCGGGAATAGATATGGATCGAATGAGGAGGTCATCGCCGCCACGGAGGCCTATTTTGCAGAGTTTGACAAAAACTATTTTTCGGACGGATTAAAAAAGTTGGAGCATCGCTGGGCTAAGTGTATCGAACTAAAAGGAGACTATGTTGAAAAATAAATTCCCACTTTTCCAAAATTTTCGTTTACTTTTTTTAGGCTAAGTATTTATTGAATGACCCTCGTACATTGTCATTATTTACCTCATTCTCATTTAAATGTTGCTCAGTCTGATAGTTCTGTGGTGGATGGGACACTTCCACAACGTTTGTCTCACCTGAGAGTGTATTGAGGTACCTTTGCTTCTGAAAAATGTTTGTTAGTAGAGTATTTTATTTAAACTTCTTTGTTGCCTTTAAGGCTTCTTCAAACAGCAGCGACGCGACAGCGCGACGCGATACTTGTAGAACAATTTCCATGAAGTTTTCATAGAAATTGTTTTACGAGTGCCGCGACGCGACCGTCGCGTCACGCTAGTCTGCACGAGCCTTTAGTAACACACATTCTACAAAAATATGGGAATGTATAGATAGGAGCAAGTGGTAATCTGTGGTGTCTATAGCTAAAGAACGATTCTATATTTATTATATGTATGCGTGTAAACAAACAGAACCAAATTCCCTTTGAAATTCATAAAAACGTTATGTATATTCACTATACGGATATACCTACTGGGAATATGACCAGTGTAGTTGAGTTATGTGATATTGAAATAAAACACACACAACACGACACGCAAACAAGACATACGACATTAAATTTGTATGCTCACATTCTCATTTGCAGAATCTTTTCTTGCACGATGCTTGATATTATTATAAAAATGTTTAAGCATAGTTTCATTCCTAGGCCCAGTCGTACAGAGGCTATTGAACTCTTTACTAATGGACTTCCAGGCTTCCTTTTTCTTTTGAATAAAGTATGCCCCTGTCCTTTTGCACTCTATTACACTTTGGTATCTGAAGCAATAATAATCACAAACATCTAAATAACTAATGTGGTAAAATTATTATGGTAAACATGTTCCATGTGGTGCCGGACGTAAAGAATAACACCATCCCTTTTCTTCCCGTGGGTGTCGTAGAAGGCGACTAGGGACTTACTACAGAATGGGCAGCAGCGTTCTCTATGCATTTGACCACCATAGTGCGATCGCCAACCCGTCTGCCAAGCGTGGCGATTATGGAAAATCCTCCCCTTTTGGGGGAGGCTTATGTCCAGTAGTGGACGTCTTTCGGCTGAAATGATGATGATGAAACATTATAGGATATTATGTACTTACTTTGTTACTATTGAAAAAAGATTTTCTCTCTCCTCTAGAGTATAGTTTGGCGATCTCTTTTTCTTATCGATATCCATTTTAGTAGTGAAAATACTAACAGGATTCCAATAAAACTTGTGTCTATTTACCAGTATATAATAATGTACTCTGTGCTATTTACTTACAGTTTGACATTCACGATTCGGTTCAAACAAACACGTCAAATATTAAATTGCTAAAATATGCATCAGCAACTCTAATAATATAAATTTGTTGAAATTAATGCCGCTATTTAAAATTATTTTACTTTTTAAGTCTGTTTTAAATTTTGTAATAATAAAATTATTTAATATTTGTGTTTTTGAAAAGTACCGGTTTTTGTATGTAAATTGGAACGTGTTAGCCTTGATCAGGAATCCTTAAGTAAATGATCAGTTGACTATGGTTTGACGTAATTCAATTTTAACTTGTGAAACGCAAAATACTTAAGCACATACTTATGTATTTGAGAATACTCAGTTGAGATTTGCTACTTTTCTCAAATCAGAAACCGGGTGATAGAGTTCCATTCTTCTAAGAAAACGTCGTACAGGGGTCTAAAAAGGCCACTTTGGCAGAATCATAATATGATCATATTATGAATCATATTTAAAATCGTCAAATTGTCACAAACTGACAATTCATAATATTATCTGCGTTGACAGCACGCGATTCATCTATTTGACAGTTTTGTATGGAAATTCGTAAAATGGCCACCAAATTATGAATTGCTTTATTAAAGTAAAATGTGAAATAGCAGAATCATAGGGCAATTCAAGAAATGAATCACTTTTAGAGGAATTGCTTAATGTGGCCTTTTTAGACACGCAGCTCTCTTAAATTGCCACACTGTCGATTTGAAACCTTTTTCTTGAATGTCCGTGCTGGAACGTCCAAATAACCGGAAGCGCACGTCTTTAGCATAAGGTAACATTGTTTCTTCCAGTATATTTTTGTGGGAATGGGAATCCATGTTTCCATATATCAGCTTAACAGGTCCGACACCATGTCCAGAAAAGCACCTCCAAATTTTCACATTTCCCCCATCATGCTTTAATGTCTTTTTAATCGATTTAAAAAAAAGGAGGAGGTTGTTTGTTACCTCATAACTTTCGACTGGATGAACCGGTTTTGACGATTCTTTTTTTATTTGAAAGCTCGTGCTTTCCGTGTGGTCCCATTTCAATTTCATATGTCATTTCGGAGACAGACAACGGAACTCTTCAAAAAATAACAGTAAATAAACCGCGATTGCTGCTATCGCATAAATATGCATTGTTTTGACCCCAAGGATGATGAAATTTCGAATTAGTGGGGTAGGGTACGATAACTAAAAAGTGAAAAAAAAAACAACTTTTTCCAAAAAAAAAACAACTGACTTCCGAAAAAACACTACAAAGTGAAAAATACTACTATAACTTGAATTTGGGAAGGCGGTGACTTTGGATATGTATTTAAATTTTTTGTCACCGCCTTCCCAAATTCAAGTTATTTTTCACTTTGTAGTGTTTTTCAGAATTCGGTTGTTTTTTTTGGAAAAAGTTTTTATTAGTGTACTTATGGTCGAAAGCTTTATTCGGAGGGCTTCGTACATATCGTTTTCCATCAGAACATACCTTGTTTATTTTTGAATCTTCAGAAAAAAAAATATTTTTGCACTGTTTAATTGTCCAGTTTTCATACCTTCTTGCAAATGCAAGCCGGGCTTGCCTATGGCTCCTTTTCAACATGGTCACCACATTGGGCACCCTCCTTGTTATCCTTCCGTGCATCTTTTCTTCTATCAAACGCCTTCGAAAAGTAAGTGCAGAGATTGCTGAAGGGTTGTTTTCACCAAAATATTCTTTTCTCAGCTCATTGGACCCTTGACAAGGATTTTGTTTTGCCAAACGAACGATATTTCGATCATCTCAACGAGGTGACTTTCTCTGTTTAGGTACACGTGGAACATTTGAAGTAGTTTGATACATGGCAAAATGCTTCACAGCGTGGAAAACCATCGTTTTTGATCACTGCAGATGGTCGGCTATCTTTTTATACGACCAATTCTTCTCGCTAAGTTTGATTATATATTAATTACCCTTGTAGATTTATCACAAATTTAATTTTTCCCCATTGTTTTCATATGAAGAAATCTTCTTTAAGACTTTTACAGCACTAAATAACGCCAAAATATACGAATAGTAACCTAGAACCACAGAGCCACAGAGTGTACTCTATTTGAATTTGAATAATTCTTTATTTTCATTCCTCTAAGTACCTGGTACTTATTGACAGGCCGGCACTGTCCTCCCATACCTATATCACTGTAATTTGGAAACATTGTAAGAGCTAATTATTTTTAAAAGAGTAACCGTCGAGTTTCTTGCCGGCTCTTCTCCATAGGAAGCGACAAATTGGAACCGTGCACCTAGATTCTGACGTTTCATAAGTGCCCTTGCAGGATATTTTGATTTGATTTTGAATAAAAAATATTTCTTAAGTATGTGACCAGCCAGTAAGCAGTAATACTAGGTTCAGATCGAATGTATAAAGTTTATCTAGATATTTTTTAGTCAATCAGATGTATCAACGTATGTACCGGTAGTATGGAAAAGTTTTGCGATACCGAGGGAAATACAAAAAAAATACATGCAATTAGTTATACTTGTAAGTCTGAAAAAATCTTCTCTTTAAATAAACGTTCTTAATTATATGACCATCACTGTATAACCACTGACGTATAATAGGATTTTACTCTATAGGTATGAGAAAAAATCTAAAACTATATTATTGAGATAGCTTAGGCAAAATGCAGTCGCAAAATGATAGTTTTAGTTCATGAAACAACTAAATAAATTTAAAAATACAATTAAAAGATTTCAGTTTTTTTAATCTGTTTTTGAACACCATGAAATAGTAGCCGCCATGTTATTACGTCATACGGCTGTGTAAACTAAGTGTCAATTACTGTCAACTGAACAACTTTGTACTTTTATTATATTCGTAACCAAAGTAATATTTTTTAAATAAATATCTTGCATTCAGAGACAGCAAAACAACTATAAGAAGAATAATAACTCGTTTTTTTTTCATTGTAAACAATTATCATACAAAATGCGCATGCGTTTACAAAGCCAACTGACGTCATGACCACAGAGCAAAATCGCATCCACTGCGTCCAATATTTTAGTCAAATTACGCGGCAAATTTGAAAATGTAAAATTTTAATGCACTTTTATTTCACTAATCGATTCAATAAAAAAATAATGGTTTTTTTCCAGTGGTGCATTTGGGACAGTCAGTGTTACTATTCTATTGGGGACAGGTTTGAGTGTTATTTTAGTACGAGACTGTGCATCTAGGGTTTTTTGTATTTCAATTACTACAACAATCGAAAACAGCGGGGTTAATGCCTAACACACTAACAGTAGGACTGGCTTTCCTTTTGACAGTTCAACAAAATCCATTGCGTTATTTACGTTGTTGAGCAGACGAATTTTTCGCACATATGAAGCAATGAATTAGCAATATGTTCCAAAATGATACAGATAGCGGTTGAATCTGCCGTCGACGAGTGTCGCTCGTGTGTATGAGCACTAAGACAGATTTTCCGAAAACACATTCTCTATATCCATATGGAACTGAACTGACTCCAGGTCAATTCTCGTAATTAAAAACGTTCAAAATCTAGCCGCAGTCTTATCTCGGCGACTATCAAATGTCAAAAACTTGTCAAAAATGTATAGAATCTCGAGGTATTTTTGACAGATTCAGACAGACCTCTGGTCGAACGAACGTACGAACCAACGTTCAAAGTCTCAGTGAACGTTTTTAAAATTACGAGAATTGCCCCTCCTGATTTGAATATGATTAAAGATAGGGGCAGCACAAAAAGAGCAGCAAAATCCTCGAGTATTAAATACGCGAGCTTGCACGCCATTTTGAACTCTATTTTAGTTGTTATTTAGTTTATCAATTTATCATTGAACATTTGCTCAAGCGTTTTGCTGCGTCTGTGTTGAACCTTATCAATTGGGTAACAGCCAGTTGCAGAAACGAACTTTATCATTTAACAGCCGTCATTACATACTAATCTTCCATTAACTTGTTGCAGAAAGCAACATCAGACTCTATTTTAATAGTTCTTTAATTTTAAATAATAAAGTGTTCAACGAGGTAACCTTCCATAGTTTTTGTTGCACAAAGCAACCACCACTAGCGCCTTAAAGTTGTTTTGTGGAGCGTTAATGATCCATTATGTAATGTGGCATTAATGTTGCAACTGGGTGTTAGTATTTACCTTTATTCTCCGTTTTCACAGATTCATTTTCTTCCTTTAATTCTTTTGGCGTTTCAGTCTTCTCGTGGGCCGCCTTCACATGGGCTTTCAGCCATTTTAAATTTGCATAACCTGCGCAATTATAAACATAAGTTACACACAATACAGTTTGCCAAGAACCAATGTTGATATTTAATTACACACAATACAAGTTGCCAAGAACCAATGTTGATGTAAATTACACACAATACAAGTTGTCAAGAACCAATGTTGATATAACATAATATCACGCCTATATTTCCTGAAGGGTAAAGCAGAGGTGTACCTATAGTGCACCCACATTTCGTCAGTTATGTTTAAGTCCCATGTAATAAGGGCGAGCCTATTGCCATCAACCGGGCACAAAACCAGACTTCAGATGCGGGGCTGCCGATGTTGATTTTAATTTAGTACTTGCTGTGCTCGCGGCTTGGCCCGCATGGATATCGGAAATTATCGCACGGAAACGTGTTACCGGGACACAAAGTTGCCTTTTTCGTCCTGTTTCGGAAATTAGCATGAACAAACAGACAGACGGTCAGACAGACAAAAAATGTCAAAATTGTTTTTTTTTTTGTTATAAGTACTTACCATTTATCTACTTTCATGTGCATTTAGTAAAAAGCTGTTATTGTGACATTACAAACAGATACTTCTATTTTACAAAGATGCATAGATTATTTCTATCCCGAATAGGGTATTTACTCTAAATGAGAAAAAATCTAAAAATATAATTATTGTGATAGCTTAGGCAAAATGCAGTCGGAAAATGTTAGTTTTAGTTCATGATATAACAAAATAAATTTTAAAATACAATTTAAAGATTTCAGTTTTTTTTAATCTGTTTTTGAAAAACATGAAATAGTAGTCGCCATGTTATTACGTCATACGGCATGTCAACTGAGCAACTTTGTACTTTTATTATTTTCGTAACCAAAGTAATTTTTATTAAAAAAAAATATTTTGCATTCAGGAACAGCAAACCAACGATAAGTAGAAAAATAACTCATTTTTTTTAATTATAAACAATTATCTTATAAAATGTCAGCGCATTTGTTTACATAGCAATCTGACGTCATACCCACAGAGCAATATGGCGTCCACTGCGTCCAGCGTCAAATTACGCGCGAAATTTGAAAATTGAAAATTTAAATGCATTTTTATGGCACTTATCGATTAAATAAAAATGTTGTTGTTTTTTTTTACTAGCACTTTAGAATCTGACACTTAAAAAAATGAGTGTAATACCCTATTGTCCTGCAGGGCAAAGTCCTCTCTTTTTTACCACCGCCGCAATAAAAGAGGGGTGCTATAAGTTTAAAGCCTTTGTTTGTGTTCGTGAAATCGTAGCTCACAAACGGCTGGATAGAATTCAAAATGCTCCCAATAATATTTACTGCAACAAAACCAACTTACCATAATTGCAGAGTGGACAAGGGAATACGTCTCCATCTTCTAGGTCATGTTTATGTGTTTCACAATGATCTGTCACCGCCGATAGATCCGAGAAGATCTGCTCACAGAACCTGCAAAGTAAATACTACGTGGTAGTTGCATAACACACTTGCAGTAGGACTGGCTTTCATTTTGACGGTTCAACAACATCCATTAATGATAAATGATAAACGATTTTATTTCTGTAAGTAGGTTTGTACAAACACTTTTACACGTCAATCATATTTTTTTAACCTAGATGAGGTCGGCGTTTCCTATCTGACTACTCTGAGAAGAAAGGCCGAAACAAACTCAGAGGTCACAGTCTCTTTTAAAGTCCAGACATAATCTTGGTCAGATCATGTGAAGACCATGTGGATCGGTGTCTGAAATGGTCTTTTGAGGAAATAACCACACAGATTGAGTGGACCTGTCCATTCAGTGCACGCAATTATCAGTAATTATGCAGCTCAACTCAGAACTTGAGGAGCTCAACGATTTGATGAACAATACCAAAGACAAGACACACATTAAGTTATGTACGTTGTTGAGTAGACCTATTTGTCGAACATATGATGCAATGGATTACATAGATTGAATATCCTTCAACATGATTTAGATTGTGTTTAACAGTGTGCTTTTTAGGGTTTTTAAATATATTTATAAGGGACCAAATTCATAAGATTTTTATTGTAAAAAGTATTTGGCACAATTATTGTTGATGTTCTTCAGAGAGGTCAGGGGCCCAAGTCTGCTATTTGTATAAATTCGTCATTCCAACACGATCCCATTGTCATTTGGCTAAAAGTTCACAATCTGCTAAATTCATAATGGTCGATCATTGGTTGGTCAATGGTCTCTTAATAGCATTGTGTTAGAATGGCATTGTCGTATTGCCATTATTATAAAACCCGTTAGTAGAAATAATTTTCTAAAAACGACTACTAAATTTGAACATTTATTCAAGCCCGATTTCATTTATATATATTTTACATATTATTTATTAGTTCATTAGTGTTAAATTTTAGCAGATTACCGATTAAGTCAGTCATTCATTTGTCATTATGTACGAGATTACCAATAAATACCATTTCTTTCAATGGTCTGTCAGTGGCTGACCAATGGAAAGTCATAATGACGCCATTATATTAGTAGATTACCGAACTTGTCAAAATCAACAATTTTGAAATCAATGATAGACCATTCTGACACTATTGTAATAGCAGACTTGAGGCCCTGGTGCGTAGTACTCGTAACCGGCGGGCGTGTATAACCAGAGGCCCTAGTGTGAGTTTCATTTAACCATCTACACCAAACGCAGTGAGCGCGTTCGGCGCTCCGATTGGTCCGCCACCAGTCCAGGGCCAATCGGAACGCCGAACGCGCTCACTGCGTATGGTGTAGATGGTTAAATGAAACTCACACTAGGGCCTCAGATATATGAACATAAACGACGCAAAAGAAGTAAGGATCGTAGCAGGTGGCGTTCTATAGTTTCTACCTACCCCCATGGGAAAAACGCGTGAGTTTACGTAGTGTGTATGTAAGTTAGGAAAGATAAATATATCTATACACCGTGACATTTAAGTCGTCTTACAAAGGTGGTCCACTCAATGTATCCGTCATAAAATACCTACAGCCGCGATTAAAACATTGTTACCATTAATTAAGATAATAGGTACAATGAAAAATAAATAATGCTTTAGAATTATAAAACACCCCCTCCCTGTACGTATCAAACGGTAGAAGATATCTACCTACCAATCATTACATTCGATTTCCCTATCAGGGTGTTTCAAAGTACGTCATGCGACTTAGTGATGTTTTCATTTTTTTTATTATGCAAATGTTCAAAAATATCATATTTTTTATATAAATGATTAGTAGTCATTGGATACATGAAGTGACGACTAAAATGTCACGGTATATATAAATGAATTGACGTTCATTAGTCTCACAAAAACTCGAGAACGGCCGGACCGAATTGGATAATTTTGGTTTTGAAATATTTTTAAAAGTCCAAGGAAGGTTTAAAAGGTGAGAAAATATAAAGAAAAGTAGCAAGGAAAGTAGTAAAAACAACTATTTTATTTTGATAACTTATAGAGGGTACGAAGTTCGCCGGGTCATGGTCAGCTAGTTAATCAATAAAACATATTTACCTGCATTTCAACTCGGTAACTTCACTATCATCACGTTGATATTTCCCCAAAAACTCTTTCACCTCCTCATCAGCTTCCTCCAAATTGTCTATGATATTATCTATCTCTGGTTCCGGCTCTACAATCTCTACGTCACTCGAACTACCCTCCTTCTTCTCATCTTTAACAATAATAATGTCATCAGACCTAGTGTCTATGGGCTTGGTAATAATTTCTCCATCAGAGCCAATTTCGACTTTGACAAACTCTTCTTTGTCTATTTTCTTCTCTATTTTGTTTATGATCTCCTTAGCTTTACCTAGATGCGCGAAATTGAAATTTTTAACCTTCTGGAAGATGTATTGCTGATTGTTCCTTATGACGAGGTATTCATCAGGATTTAAGAATTGATTTGCGCTTTTCATTCTACATGGAGTGAAGTTTTCGTTTAGACAACACTCGCAGATTATTTTCAGCTGAGTCGACATTTTCTTCTGCGGAGAGCACCTATACAACCTCTGATCTTCGTTATCAAAGAGGTACAATTTATCAACATTGTTGTCAACATGTTTGCCGCAAATAAAACATACTTGGCTTTCACTTTCTCCAATCAAGACACCGTCGATATCGACGTAAGAAAGAGGCTTACTCCAATTCTTGTGAACAAGTCTCGAAGGATCCGTCTTCCTAACATGTCTCCTCTCACTGTAACCCTGGTCATATGGCAGTGACGTCATCGGGGAGTCTTTGAACATGTTCAAAATCTCCTCCCGGGTGTACGACAAATTATCATTTCTCTGATAGCTATCGTCGTAGTTCTTAAAATTATCTTTGATCAAACTTTTTGGGGACTTATTTCGAGATGTCACAGGGTTTAGGGTCGCGTACGTTTTTGATGTATTCGCTTCTAAATATTTCGTGAATTGAGCTTCGAAACCCGAAGTATTATTGCAGACTAATTTGAATGGTAGAGAGTTAACGAAACTGCATTTTGGGCTAGAGTTTTTACTCGACCACCTAGACACAGGACTTTCAACTATATTTATTTTCTTAGTTTCCTGAATATGAATGTTATCAACATCTACATCAGTGACGTCATCAGCGTATTTAACAAAAGGTATTTTCTCAGCTGTCAAATCAACTAAAGGATCGTCATTGTCAAAATGTATCTGCGAGGCACGTATTTGGGTGCCATCATCCAATATGTAGACCAAGTCATTGGCTCCATCGTTGGTATCCAACATTTGGTCAAAGTTTTGAGTTAGTTCGTCTGCTTGTAAATTTTGTTCAGCGTTTACTAGGAATTGGTATATGTTTTCTGATAGCGAAACAGGTTGGTTTCTGGTTATTGAGTTTATGTCTACATCGAAGCCTAGGAGTGATCTGAAATGGTAAAATGATTGATGTGTACCCAACACTGAAGCTTTTAAAAATAAACATCATCTAGTAGTGCCCTGATGTCTGGTCCGTCACGTGATAGGTACATACTTTTTTTTAATAAGCCGTTAACGGCCCACTGTTGAGCAAAGGCCTGCCTACTCTCTTTCCACCTCTCTCTGTTCAAAGCTGTCAAGGCCATAACTTTATTAAAGGATTCCAGCTCATCCCACCATAGGTACATAATACACTAATAAAATTCAAACCAAACATGCGATCGCCTTCTAACTTAGACTGAATGATTGATGAGATTATTCAAAGTTTGAAAATAGGGACATTTCCAGACATGTCTACGAATGAGATAGTGTTGCCAGTTCCCAAATTATAAACAAATTCCCAGTACTTAATTATCAAACTTCATATGAATGCCAGAGGTCAGTGGGTACGTTATCATGATCAAATGTGCTGTTCGTGTTTTTTCAAGCAGTGTGGTTGGGTAAGAAAATAAGATATACTTGGCCTTATCAAGAAACATCTGGAAGTTATCATCAGGTTCTATTCGTAGTGCCACATCCTCACCCGATGCATTCTCCATGCAGAGGATCAATGGTGCTTGCGGCTCCGTCATGTCTTTACTGAAAATAATAAATTCATTTGGAACCACGCTGCTCTGCATTTAGTCAGTGTGTGTGCATCCACTCTGTGAGAGGGGCTGTGCTCTAAAACACCACACGGGTGCAGTGCAGGATGGTAGAAGTCATGTCTTCGAATTTTTGGTTCTGGATAGGCTGGGTTTTCTCACGATGTCTTCCTTCATCATTTGAGAGCACTGGTGATGAAATAAATCACAGAAAGCAATGTGACTACCTGGGTTTTTTTTCCTGACTAATTACCAAGATGTGTACTAGATGTCACAAAGTAGATCAGAAAAATTATTGGTACATAATATGTAGGTTTGGTAAAAGCTTGAGGCTTGAGAAGGTTTTAGAAAATCTGGTCACCGATATTTTGCTATGGTTCCTAACTTGTTAGCATTGAAATCCAGCAAATAATAAAAGGATAGGCGAAAATTACGTTCAGATTTTATTTAATATCTTCTACAGTGTAAAGTATTCCTGTAAAAGGCAATAATAAGCTAAAATAAATATATAAGTTCGATTTTTGCTAAATTATTCTAAAAATTCGCGACAAAACAAATCGAAAGTTACAGACGGGAAATGAGAATGGGTAATTTGAAAATAAAAGTTTTCGTAAAGTAGTTAATTATTTATCTTTACTCTAAATAATCGTTTCCAGCCTAGCCATTAGAAAACCAAAGCGGGATTATGAAAACTGACACTGGCCACCAAATAAAATAAAATTAAACGGCCAGTGACAGTTAATTACCGGCACACATTTTTGACCATTTGGACCACAAAAACGCAATAAAATTATAGAAATACTTATAAAACGAGAAATATCATACCGAATCTTCTTTATCAACAAAAATATTTCCACTTTCTTAGAACAACTGGCACTTCTTTAGAAAAAAACAAATGAACATATTTTTATCGCCATTTGTGTCAAATTTCAAAACAAAAACATTCGAATTTTTACCATAGACCAAAATGATCACTTTTTAATAATTTTACATTTTGTATTACATTGGTGTTTTTCACAAAAAAATGTTCACACCGCAATGTATGCAAATGTCCATCATATCAACAAAATCATTGAAATCCCATCTTGTGCATGTTTTTATTTTATTCTTAGTAGCATTTGAACGAAAATAAACGATGAGAAAATATTGTATTTTTCTTAAATCACGAAGGATTGCTTGCATGTCTAAAATGCCCCATCGTTATTTCGGAATGTAGTAGGTTTCTTGCCATATCTATTGCATCTACAATCTATTACTGTCGCTTATGTGTTTATTCAATGTAACTATCTAAAAAGGTTGAATGCAGCTAATATTAGGTTAGGCTGGATATTTTTTGTTTATGGAAATGCCCTTTGTTTCATACTTTGCAGAAGAAGTAATTTGTAAGAATAGGACAGATACAGGCTTAGATATATGCCTTAATTTTGAATGATTAAATTTAACTTTATCCTTTATATTTTCAGTGATTTATAATAGAACTTTAGATAAAATAAACCATTTATGTTATATGGTCAGCAATGTTGATTGTCTCAAAAGGACCGCGGTGTGAAAGAGACAAAATTATCTTGATTTGTTGATTGACAAGTGAACTGTCATTCATCTGCAATATGGCCGATAGTTTACCTAAATACGGAACATAATAATATTGTGCGCGAATGTATAATTTGCTATTCAAATGGTAATTTGTTTAAATTGATGAATTAGTGAGTGAAGTGACGCGGCATGTTTCCCCTAACACCACCAGTGGTGAAACGGCTGTTAGGGTGGAAAAAGAGCCCTGAGGGTTCGTCTGCAGCCGAAGATAAATGGTCCGAGAAGGCAGTGAAGAGTTTAGTTAAGAAATTAAAGAAAAGCGGAGCGCTCGAAGAATTGGAAAAGGCAATATCAAGCCAGAACAGTCATACTAAATGTGTTTCAATACCCAGGTCAGTTCATTATTGATTAATTTTTTCGTGATAACAATCATTTGGGAATATGACGTTTCCGGTGACTGTCCTCGCAAAGTTTTTGGACCTTAGTGCAGTTAGAATAGAAGTCGTTTTTGCCAACCACATGTAGTGCAAAAATTGTTGAGCTAATCAAAGCGACGTTCGTAAATCTCGTAAAAAAATGTTGCTAAATTCTGCTATGTAGGTATATCATATTTTTAATATCTTATAAATTAAGAATCTAATAATTCATCACTGTAATTTTATAATTTCGCTAAATGATTTCAGTTTACGGACGAATATTTTTTCATTAGTCGGGTTATTTATTTCTTTAGGTCTTATTAACCGGATAAGTTCGATGGTCGTTCACTGTCATTGACCCGGTTCATGGCAACGACCATCGCATTTTGGTTGCGTAATACCATACAGGACGCAAAATCGGAAAGGTCAAGAGACCGTCAAAACAAATCGAATCCTCATGTCAATATGGCGGACATTATTTTGAACCTTGCAATTTTTTAATTGCTAAAATTCTTTATCGGTTGTGTTTTTTGTTATTTCTGTGTTCAGTGCCCGTTTTGAACGACGTCCGTGTATCCTTTCGTCCTTCAAGGTAAATAGTAAATACGTCATGGTTGCTTCCTCTGTGTTTAGTTTATGAGTTTTTAACACTTGTAATTTAGTCGAAAATTACGGTTTCTGGATATTAAATACGCGTTCCGTGTGTTTATTTTGTGAATGTACTGATATTTTGCGATATACACAAAAAGGATTGAATAAATACCCATTGGTGCTAATAAGAAACCTAAATGATTTCAACAACATTGATTTTAAGCAAAAGTTTTTATTATTAAATTAGACAATGCCTGATGTCGATCATCTGGAAATCTTTTTTGCCGCCAAATTGATACAAATATAAATATTCCCTAGAATAAACATTATTTGTTTTTAATTTCTAGTGAGTGCAGAGAGTGTAATATTATTTTTCAAGTCTGACTTTTTACTAGTCTCAGTTTTTGGGCTGGGTACTTATTCAAATTCCTATAGTTATCATGCTTAATTAAGCTCAAGATCAAGCACCTGCCTATATCTTATCAGCATTAGGATAAAAAGCTTACCTCACATAAAATCAAAATTTAATTTGATGTTAAATTTACAAAAATATAAATTTTGCACGGTGAGTAGTAGCATAATAAAAATAATATGATCTTCATTATCTTTGACTAATACATCTTCTATACATCTATACAAATTAATAATATTGAAGTTGTAATGTCAAAATAATTCTGTTTCACTTACGTATTGCATTTTTTAACATATTGGTGGACAGTAACTACCATAGGCATCTAGGTAACTAAAAGTGATACGACAGTATGCCTGTCAATGTCTTTACTTGCAGTTTTTACTTGCATAAAATCGGTGCTCCACAGGACCACTGATTTTCCATACTATCATAAAGAACGGCATGTTGCACTGCCACCACAGGTATAATTAAGACTTTACTAAATTTGTAACTATTACTTCTGCAGATGTCGTCTTCAGACTCATATGAAAAAGAACCATTTTAGCCATGCGTTGTGACACTACACCCGTGGGCAATGTATGAAAATAAGTAGTATCACAGTAGCTGCAACCAGTGAGATAGTACTGTCCACCGAAGTGTTAATGGTACATAAAACAAAAAAATCGAATTTTAAAATGTTTGTTCACTGGCCGATAGTGATATAAGGAGTAAAATAGGCTTCTTTTTGTCCCAGTTGCATGTTTCTGTGGTATAATTTCCTACATCGAGATGATGACTAGTCAAGTGTGGAAGAAAAAAAACATTTTGCGCTGTCAAATAAGGGCAGGAGAATGATATTCAATTTTGTTGTCTTGCAGAGTGAAACCTAACGACAACACAATAAATGGTCAATACCGCAAAGGATTGCCGCATGTTGTCTACTGCAGGCTGTGGCGCTGGCCGCAGCTACAGGTATGATTCCAATAATATGTTTTTTTTGTTTGTTTTTCTTATTATTGTACAATAGACTGATTTAGGAATCATCCAAATCCATTCAGCTGTTTTAGTGTGAAAGCGTAAGAAACTAACAAGCATACTAAAAATCAAATCTTTTCTCTTCATAATACTAGTTTAAAACTGTATCCTATTATTACAGAGCCAGCATGAACTAAAGCCAGTGGACCACTGTGAATACGCATACCAGTTGAAGAAAGACGAGGTGTGCATCAACCCTTACCATTACAATAAAATTGACTCGCCTGGTAAGTCTAGTTCTGCATAGCTATTCATGACCATTCAATACTCATCAATATTTTTCTACGTCCTCTAAATGCTGTTCACAAATCCAAAACCCGAAAATTTTGACAGTTTAAATCAAATAGACCATTGCTGTACTTCCGACATCTGTTTGCTGTCGGGCAAGGCAAATTTTATAATGTACTGTCTGAGTCCTCTAGTGGTACCAAGAACAGGCTGTAAAGTTCACTCATCCTCTATTCAAAAGGGAGGATCCTCCGACCAGGCGGGTGTTGTGTTTGGTGGGCCATTACCCGATGGTTGATGTCGGGACATTTTATAAAATTATGCGAGTTGTGGGGTAAACTCTGCTTGCGCGATGCAGGATTTTGCGCGACGTCAGTTTGCTGCGTAGCTCGCAAAATATGGCTGTGTAGATGCCGCCACAGTCCATACCACGACTTGAAACCGGTACTAAAAGTACTAGTTCTATATCAGTACTTTCAGTATGGTTCTTGCCATACTCCACCTAACAAGTACCACAAATCTCATATTTGTAAGAGTAACCTCGTACGGTTGGCAACCTAAAACTCGTTTTTTCTAATGCCTACTAACTATCCTTTTTACTTACATATCTGTTTTCTCACTGTAACTAGAAATATTTGTTTGGTACCGGTACAGTACCGATACTGATTAGAAATACCAGTAGTACAGGTACTACGCTGGTACTGGTACCAGCAGTACATTACATCAAGGCCTATGGTACTGGTTCCCAAAAATACCGGTATTTAAAGACCTAGTTAGCCCCTACAAATCGAGCAGGCAAGGACGCGGCTCGCGCCCGTCTCGCATCAATTAGCCCTTACTACACTCGCGAGCAATAAACTGGAATCACTTCATCGTTCGCTGCTCGAAAGAAAAAGTGAAAATTGATCATCAATCCAATATTTCACGTCACTTTGTATACTGAAGCTTAAAGAAAATGGAAACCACACTGATAGAAGCCGCTCAAGTCGTCATCCTAATTCAGCAAGGATTGTCTCACCGTACTATCGCTCGACAGCTTCATTTGAGCCAGTCTTGTGTCTCGAAGGTATACAAAAGGTTCCGGGAGACTGGAAACAGAAACTTGATCTGGACGACAGCGATGCACTTCGGTGAGAGATGACCGATTTATTGTCACCTTTTCTCTCCGAAATCGAAAACTGACCAGCAGCAGCTTTCAAAAGATCGAGGGAGGGCTGTCAGCGAGTGGACAGTGAGGCGAAGATAGGTCTGCCACGGGACCCAAATCATCTCCAGCCCACCGACAAGCCAGGCTTCAGTTTGCTCGCGTTAAAGTTAGATTGGGATATCGAGCAAAGGAAGCGAGTCCTGTTCTCGGACGAATCCAGAATGTGCTTGCATGGTAGCGACTGTCGACAGAGCGTCTATAGGAGACCGGGGGAGCGATTCGCACAATGCTGTTTTGCGGAAACATTGGCATACGGGGGTGGGTCCTGTAACTCCTGTATGATGTGGGCGCGGATATCTATTGAAGCAAAAACGGAGTTGATATTTGTACCTGGTGGAGGTCGGGGAGGAGGGCTAAACGCAGAAAGATACATCAACGACATTCTGCTAGGCCATATGCTCCCCTACGCCACTACGCTACTATTATTTTATTGGCGAAGATTTCCTGCTAATGCAAGATAATGCCTGCTGCCACACCGTTGCAGTGACTAGACAGTACCTTGTAGAAGTCGAGATTCCCACACTAGACTGGCCAGCCCTCAGCCCTTACTTAAATCCGATTGAACATATATGGGACGAGCTGAAAAGGCGGGTACGAGGAAGATGTCCAGCTCCGGCGTCAATAGAAGACCTGAAAACTGCTTTAGTCGAAGAGTGGCAGGAAATCCCACAGGATTCCATCAGAAAACTCATTCAGTCAATGAAAAACCGTTTACAGGCAGGCATTTGGGACAGGAGGGGTAACACAACATATTAAGGGGTAAATAACATAAATTGTAAATAAAAAAATATCTTTTCATATTACTTCATATTCATTTAGACCTATTCCAATAATTCTCTAAATTGAGGTACAAAATTTCATTAATTTTAAATCTTTTTCATATCATTTGAAAGCTAACAAAATTATCTTACAGGTGATATACCACAATCCACATCTCATTGCATAGAAATTGTAAAAAATTGTCTTTAGCAACGCGCTTTTGACCTGCTGACTAATTTTTTTATTACTAGTCAAGTGCGCCAGAAAGGTTTTGTCATCGAACAGTTCTGTAAGAACGAGACGAAACGGAACTACACATGTATTTCCCTGTCTTGTATTGAGCCAAGATGATGCAATGATAGGATTTTGAGTTGCTGTGCATGACATGTTCAAAGAAGGAGATATATATTAATCGCCTTATTGTTCCAGCGCTCCCACCGATCCTAGTCCCCCGGTGCGGCGACACGGAGGTGCGTGCGCCGCCGCCCTACACGGACTACCACGCGCCGCACCAGACGCACGCGCCGCACCAGACGCACGCACCACACCAGACACACGCTCCGCATCTGACGCACTCGCCACATCAACAGCACCAGCAGCATCAAACGCATCAGTCGCATCACGACCTTACGGACGCGTGAGTTGAAGCGGTCATGTATTATAGCGGCTACCTATATTATTTCTTATACAAAATGTTCTAGGAGTGACGAATGCCTGAATGGGGCAGCTCCGGAACAACTATCTGTTTGCCAATATTTTGCCTCGTAACAATTTATCAAGTTATCAAAACATCAAAACCTTTTTTTTTTTGTTATAAAAACCCAAAAAGTTGGAATTGTTGAAAAAATTACTTTCTACTCATCTTTTATTCTACAAAAATTTGAGAGTTTTAACGCCATGGTAGCGCCCAAAAGAAACACTATTAATTACAATCTGAATCATTTTTGAGGACATTGCTAATCCATTATTCGAGAAATCGCCTCAGCAACTTGAATAACGCAATGAATGTTTTTGAGCTGCCACAATGTTACGCAGTTACCCCGCTAGAAGAGACGACAAATTAATGAATGAAGTAAAAACAGCAGTATTGCACCACTGGTAAAATCGTATTTATCACTGATTAGTAAAAAATCAAAGATAAAGAGAGTAGAAAAAAAATCCTTTGTTATACCTAATCATTATCATGATAATGATTAGGTATAACAAGTTGCAAAATTATCATCAGTCTGTCTATCACAAACTTGGGTTTAGACTTGACCTACCTGATAATGTTGTTTATTTAAATTAGTTATTAATTAAGTAAAATGTATTGTTGTAGTGTAATGCAGACTGGAGGTGTGGTCGGAGTGGGCGTCGGCGCACACAGCGCGATGTATCTGGAGGCTACGCTGGCCCAGCAGGTGCCAGGCAATACCACTGTGCATGTGTAAGTATAACCACCAACTATCTGCCACAGTCCGTTCACAGGACAGCAGCAGCTTAAGTAACGAGGATAAAGATTATTATGATATTGACAGACTTACAGTAAGGTATTAACCAGTTTTCAAAAACCGGGGTCAGTAAAGACATTATAATTATAGAGTTGTATCCGTGTTGCCGGTTTTCAGCATGGTGTTTAAAGAGATAATACTCATTCATTTTCACACGAATAAGGATGTTATTCAAGATCAAGTGTATAGATTCACCAAAGGACGTCGTAAACCGAAGCCAGTGTAACCTTTTTAAAATACATTTTTAACGCATGAGAAGACGCCTAAGCCGTCATAGGAATCTTTTGTGACCTCTCCAAGGCATTCGAATGCGTCGATCACGAAGCCTTACTCTTGAAACTTGACCATTACGGGCTTGGAAAACTTACAATCATTTTAGTAAAATCTTATTTAAATAATAGACAACAGGAAGTACAAATAAATGGTGGCAATTCACTCGGTTCAAAAGTAAAAATGGGTGTTACACAAGGGTCGATATTGGGACCGTGTTATCCAGAAAACAGCCATGTGGCACTTTTTCCAAAAATGTGTTAATAATACAGGAATGCTAATTTCGACGTAACAGTTGTTTTGCAAAAACAGCAGTGGCGATATCCTTATTTATCACGGAGATATCGAGCCGCCAAATGCAGCCATATCTACAAATGTTTATTGTAAAAAAACAGTCTTCTGTATGTAAAAAGTAGTCAATTTTGACAAAAATTATAATACCTATTTTGTAGAAGTCAGCCTACCTATATGGCTGTTTTTAACAAATTTCAAAATATTAGGAGGTATCAGTGTTCGACTAACGTAAAAGGCAGCCAGCCTATGATGGCTTGTACTGTGAATTATTTATTTTTTACTAGTGGTAGTTGGCTTTTGTCAACACAATCATGGCCGTTTTCGCCACTAATAATAAATACAACACACATTAACATACATACAACTTTTTTTTGTCATCTACTTCCTTAAGTAGATAACAAAAAAAGTTAATTTTAATTGAATCTAATCTAAGCCAAGTTTCATTCAATGAATAAAATATTATTAAAGTGTAAACACTTTATTAATATTTATTAATTGAATTAAAATTTTACTGTTTATAAATTCATTAGGGTATGCCGGGGTTCCGCTTTCATAGGTACCTTGATCTCTTTTTTTTTGTTACAGTTTTTTCAAACGATTTTTTTACGGCAACTTTAACACTAAATCTAAAATACTAAGCAAAGATACGTGCAATGTCTGCGATAAATTTCCAATACAACTAATAAATACAGGTATAAATGAAGGGGATGTTAACTCCATGAAAGAAACAACATTCATCTTCACCAGGCCGAAAGAGCAAGAACTCAATTAGAAATAGATATGAACTTAGCTAAAATTCAAGAAGACCTCGAATGACTTACGTATGATACTTGCAAAAGACGCTACCTCTACTCCGAATTCAGACAAATAAATATATCTCTACTTAATAATAATATAAATGCGAAAGTAACCCTGTCTGTCTATCTGTTACGCTTTCATGCCTAAACCGCTGAACTGATCGTCATGAAATTTGGTAGAAATATAGCTTGGGATATGGAGAAGGACATGGGCTACTTTTTTACGACCAATAACCGACATCCATGCGGGCGGATTCGCGGGCAAAAGCTAGTTTTTTATAAAAGACAAATCTGGCTCCACAACTTAGCTGTGCACAGTGCTAAAAACAATCAAAGCTACTGTTATACATTGATCGAGGGTCAGGCTGGACGTGGCCCACAGGAAGTGGGTGGAATCTTCTCTTTTGAAATACATAGATCAGAACGTCTCTGACACTATAAAATATATTTAATGTTTTGGTAATATTCTTGTGGCGGTCAAAACAGGAATATTTAAATTACTCTCATTATGCAAGCACTACTCGAGATGACCAAACCTAGAATCTATTACATGTAAGTATTTGGTGCTAGGCCAAATCTACTTCATTATTTCAGCCGAAAAACGTCCATTGCTGGACATAAGCCTCCCCCAAAAGTAGGTGGTTTGCCATAATCGCCACGCTTCGCAGGCGGGTTGGCGATTGCAGTTTGGTGGTATAATGCATAGAAAACGCTGCTGCCCATTCTCTAGTGAGTCCCTTAGTCGCCTTCTACGACACCCACGGGAAGAAATAAGTAGTAGTAAAAAACTGGGAACTGAAATGGGTAGTAGCTATGTTCGTAAGGTGGTTCATTGTTCTGAAAAAGAGCGCCTCTCGCCATCAAACGTAAAAGTTTGGCGAGTTTAGAATTTAGTAACACCTCTGTAGTATAATTACTTTTAAATAAATTAAAAAAAAAAATAGGATACTGCTATTTTTTACGTCCGGCAACACACGGAACGGAACATACTTATCTATTTACCCAATGGTAAAGACTTCGGTGATATTAAGAGAGCTTTGAAGTTCAATCAAAGAATTTATACCCCTGACGACTACATTCAAATTATGACTATATGTAAAAAGAAAAATCTCTCTGATAACTTGCCAAATAAAAGTTCATGATTTCTACTCGACGGAGACTAGTTTATAGTCAATCGGAAGAAAACGACAAGTAATGATTGACGAGTAATGAAATTAATTGGTTAAAAACAAGAGAATTAAAAATAACAAACTCAGACCAATATCATATTTATATTATGAAGTCTGACTTTGATGAAGAATTGCGACTGTTTGAATATTACTCGTAAAATATCTAATAGACGTCACGGCTCTGACAATCCAGAAAGAGAAGATATTTTTAAGAGTCAGCTATGTAAATTATGGCCAAATGGAAAACCTATCGAGCCCAAGCTACGTATATCAATAAGACGTAATGCCAGAGGATGCTCGGCACTTCTATGACAATTTAAAATGTAGATCTAAAATTATTGAAGATGACGTTGATGGATTTAATACGGAGTTAGATTTTAATTTGTATAGTGAATGAGTGCGATCATTTTTATTTTGCTGATTATAGTTTGTGACGTTTTATTATATTTTTTAAATAATACTTCTAATATTCTATGGCCAAGTTTTTATTTTAATTGAAATTGAAGTTAATTTATTTAACTTTTTATAAAACCTAAAAGAAGTGTTGGCACTTATTTAAAGAAAAAACAGTATGAATACATAATTTTTCAGTAAATATATAGTAAATATTTTAGTCAATAAGCTGCAATACTTTTATGTCTGTTTTTTTTATTTTATTTTAAATAATACGGATCACATTTTAAAACACAGCCAACTTACTTGGCTGGTTAATGCTTTATTGTGATTTCTATAAAATATGTTCTTTTGTATAAAATAGCCACGTCTAAAACCGCAATTATTAATAATAATAGCAACGGTTCGAAATACTGGATAGGATACAAAAATTTACAATATTTATACCAATATATCTCAAATATAAAATAACCAAAAAATAAATAAACAACCGAAATGCAACCATCGACAGAAAAATGCTTTTATCTCATTTTGTACTTTTCCCCACACGGCTGCCTTCTGCATAACACAGTCCATTGGTTCCTTTCCTGTTTTTTTAGTGTATAAAAATGATCTACTCAATTAATTAAAAAATCAACCACAAATGGTGTTACTTGCTAACGATACTTCCTTCATTCTTAAGGCAGGTAGACGTCCTACAAATTTTGTTGACGTAAATGACGCGCTGGTCAAAAATTGGTTCACTGCTATAAATTTAGTGGGGAAAATGTGGATTTTTTTAAAATGATTTGTTGTACCGGATGTAATAATTGTTTAATAGAGACTTATTAGTCTATTAAACAATTATTACTCGTCGAGTTCTTAATAATAAAGGAAATAAATGTAGATAGATTTTCATTATTAATACAATACAAGTTTCAAGTATGCCCTAGACAGGATAAAATTTTAACCAGTGTGCAAACTGTAACGAGGGATTCAACTTATGATTCTAGAGGTTGAAATATATCATTGTTTTTTTTTTTAAATCGGCTCTTTCATAGAAAAGTGAAATACCTACGCGGTCAAAATGTATGGAACAGCCAATTTTTTGTTTTTTAACAGACGAAAAATTTCTACGCTAGGGCTAGAAACATAAGCTAAATTCAAGGTATTTTTTATCATGTATGGGCTATGCTTGTACTTTCCCGACGCGATCGAATTAGAAATGAAGAGATCCGTACCAAGGTAACCGACAAAGCCCGAAAAATTGCCAAACTTAATTGGCAGTGGGCAGGGCAAATTGCTCGCAGAACAGATGGCCGATGAGGCCGAAAGGTTCAGGAGTGGCGACCGCGTACTGGAAAACTTAGCGTTTGAAGGCCTCCCTTAAGATGGACCGATGACCTGGTGAAGGAATGGCTGGAGGCGAGAATCACAGAACCGGTGGAATTGGCGGTACTTGGAGAAGTGGACATCATTCGGCTGAGATGATCGTGTCCAAATACATTATGTCAAAAGCACTTCTAAAAACAATTTTCCTCCACTTAGCATGACAATAATCCCATATATGTTGTCTCCAGAAGCTCGTCCACAGTGGAGACGCCGCCGCCCGGCTACATCAGCGAGGACGGTGACCCCATGGACCATAACGACAACATGAGTGAGTTTGTTGACAATTTTGTTATATTACACACTTTTTTTCTCTGAACCTACTTGCCTGGGTAGTACGGAGAATGACGATCAAATTGTCGATCGCACGACACTTGCAAACCGCACGTTAAGATGTGAGTAGGTTTAAAAGAGTGAATAACACGAAAACTGTATGAAATCAAGTCTTAACAACCATTTATTTCTCAGTGGCGGCCCGTAGTCAGTATTGGTTACGATGGGTTTGTTTGACCCTTCATTATATCGGACTAAAAAATATCCCTTCAGAGAACAGGCGCTATTGGCTAGGTTTCAAATCTTACATTTTACAAAAAGCATTTTACAAACGGGAAATGCAATGAAATGTTTATTTATGTAAGTAGATCCTATAAGACACTTTTACACGTCAATATTTTAAAGGCTAGATGGCGCCGGCATTTCGTAGCTGACTGATCCCTGAGAAAAAAATTCTAAAACAAAGTCAGAGGTAATAAATAAAGTCCAAACATTATATTATTAGAATTTTATGTAAGTCTGACAATGCATGGCTATGTCTGGAAGGACCTTTTGAAGAAAGCCATTGCAGCTTTGAACTGACCTGTCCCAACAGACGGTTTAGAGAGCTCAACAACCCGGCACAAGATGCTACCAGATCAGCAGGACTAAAGACTCAAAACCGCCAGACAGTAAAGTCATGTATTCAAACTAGACTTGGGCAAAATGTGTCACTAAAAAGAAAATATTGAAATGTATCTTTCAATCACTGGGATATGTGTCACTCTTTTATATCTTTATATCCTTATGTATCAGTAGCTCACGCTCGCGCACACGCAGCGCATTGAACTGTCCCGATCCCGAACGGTAGCGAACGAAGGTCCAGTTGGAACTAATGACGCAAACTGATATTTTGTTTAATTTGAAATCGCAGCTATACTGGTCCTAAAAACAATAGTTTTACGACCGAAATTAGTTTGCATAGTTTACTAAAACTTTTTAAAGTAAAAGTACACGTACAGTTAAAACCAGTAAAGTACTTAAATGTTCAGATTCCGCGTAACGACTTTAAGCCCTACGCACCAGTAATAGAGTTATTAATTTACCTTTCTGTGCCGACGTATGTCAGTTTATAATGGTCAAACAACTCACTGACTCGCGAAAGCGCGACAAAACATTCTAAATAGGGAGGTGCGAAAGAGACGTCTGGACTTTCCGAAATTTTGTTTACGAGTATGGCTATGCGGTTGCGTTGCGATACAGATTGAAGACAAAAAATCCGCGATTGAATGAGTTGTAAAGATACACTGATACATTCGGATGTGAATGGATATAAAGAGTGATTGATGGAAACGGATTGATCCATATCTTTTTTATCTATCTCTCCTGAGTTACCGATCTCTAAATTTCAATCTAGCCCTGAGGTTTTTTACAAAATCAAATCAATCAAGTCAAATCAAAAGTCATTTATTCAAATTAGGCTGAGAATCAGCACTTTTCGAACGTCAAAATACATGAGACAGTCCCCCAAAACGCAAACGCAAACAGCTATGGACACAAAGTTGGTCCTTAGATTAGACGTGCAAGACCAGTTTTGGAGGTAGCTCATTCACTAAGATCCTGCACACAGCAACAAGAAGAAACAATATTAGAAGATATTTACTGTTGTTAGATTTTAAAATAACCGGTTTTTGTGTTCATTGACTGCTAACCTTTGTTGCAGACCTAACCCGCCTAACCCCATCACCCCCAGGGCTGACTACCGAAGCCGCCCCCGTACTGTACCACGAGCCAGCCTTCTGGTGCAGCATCAGCTACTACGAGCTGAACACGCGCGTGGGAGAGACCTTCCACGCGTCACAGCCCTCCATCACGGTGGACGGGTTCACTGATCCCAGCAACAGTGAGAGGTAAGTGCCAATAATACGAAGTCAAGCAGTTGGTGATATTGCCAAGTGGTAGGTAATATTGCTAATAGCCAGCTAATATTGCCAATGATCGGGTAATATTTCCAATAGCCGGGTAATATTGCCAAAAGTAGGGTAATATTGTCAAAAGTTTGGTATATTTCCAAATGTCGGGTAATTTTGGCAAAAGCTCGGTAATATAAACCTGGTAATGTTGCCAATTATCGGGTAATATTGCTAATAGCCGGGTAATATTACCATTGATCGGATAATATTGCCAATAGCCGGGTTATATTGCTGAAAATCGGGAATAATTGCCGAAAGTCGGGTATAATTGTCAAAAGTTGGCATATTGCCAAAGGTCGGGTAATTTTGTCAAAAGCTCGGTAATGTAAGCCAGTAATCAGGTATTATGGCCGGAAGTCGGGTAATATTGTCAAATAATAGGTAATATTGCCAAAGATCTTTTTTTTTTGTTTTTTCAAAACCCAAGTAATAATTCCATTATTTATTTATAAGTCGAGTAATATTGCCAACCTACTGTACAACGTAACGTTAGTACGATGTTTCTGGTAATTCAAATGTGACCTTTTACCATGATTTGCGCCTCCTACTTATGCAAAATAAAAAACCAGTGTTTAAATAACCGGTTCCAATTATAATCGTTTTTACTTTCACAGGTTCTGTTTGGGTCTTCTCTCAAATGTGAATAGGAACGAAGTGGTCGAGCAAACGCGTCGACATATCGGCAAGGGAGTGAGATTGTATTATATTGGTGGTTAGTATATCTACATTACTGTCCGTATATTTAGAAAATTGATATTTCTATAGTGATATTTTCGAGCTTATTATGTCGTATGTGAGGGCCGCAGGAATCCGCTGGATTGGGGAAGCACAGAACCGGTCGAAGTGGCGGAGCTTGGAGTAGGCCTATGTCCAGCAGTGGACGTCTTTCGGATGAAATGATGATGTTGATTATACAGTATTACAATCTACTTAAAAATAAATTGAATGATTCAAGTCAGAGATAGTAGATTTTAAGTATTTCTCAAGCAAAATTACATTACGGTCTATAAATGTGGCTCCAAATATTACTTACTAAATATAATATTATTTGCCATAATATAGGCATTCTAAAAAAGCTTTATTTTTTCGACTAAAGCACCAGGAAGTGGTGAAAAGTGGTCATTTTTATTATTTTTGATTTTGACGAGACGTGGGTTTACCGTACATGGCTGGTGCGGGTTGTTCGAAAGAGATACCGCGGGCCCTGGCACACAGGCAACTGCGGGAACACGGGTGGATTTTAGTCAGTAAAAGTCTGACACGCCCTCCTGCTCCACCCAGAGCGGGAGAAGTTATTTACTGATTTCCTAACCAAAACAAAAAAAAACCGTACATGGCTGCCTAACCCCGAGGTCTAACAAGCGTAATCGAATGTAATTTGGAACTGTATCATATGACACAGACTTAATAAAAATGATACATTGCAGGCGAGGTGTTCGCGGAGTGCCTGAGCGACTCGTCGATATTCGTGCAGAGTCCCAACTGCAACCAGCGCTACGGCTGGCACCCCGCCACCGTCTGCAAGATACCGCCTGGTGAGTGGCTCCTAATGGTGTAAGTCACTCAAAGGGCAGTTGGAGTTTCCCTTGGAGTGGATTAAATAAAGTTGAAAATTGAAGGGGAAAAAGCGTTTTTTGCCTTGTGGTACGGAACCCCAAGTGTGCGAGTTGGACTCGCACTTAACTGGTTTTTTTTTTGTTTATTTTGTAATGTTAGGTTTCCTTTTTTACTGTTTGATTTCCAGTGCGTGTCCAAAATAAAATATTTTTCTTATTTTACGTTACGTCCATCACAACTAGGGTTGCCACCTTTTTTTTGCAGTTAAAGTACATTGGTTATTATAGGTACTTAAGAAAAAAAGTACAAAGTATCAAAATAAAGTACAATTTTTTTTTTAATTATTTTTATGTTTAAAAACTTTTTTTTGTTGCTTTTTGCAGATTTTTTTAAATTAGCATCTCTACTAAATAATTGCACAGCATCTTTACAGTCTATATTTAAATTAAAGTAAATAAGTAACAAATTTTTTATCAAATTCAGAGACGCTTTGTTTCTTTCGTCTCGTCATTTGCTATTCAACACAGTAAAAACCTCTTTCTGTCAGGTTTTTTTTTTGTTTTGGCTTCGCACGGTTGCACAAACCGTGCGAAGCCAAAACAAAAAAAAACCTTAAAAAAATTTCATAAATTGCTAAAAACGAGTGCTTGAGTGATGTGGCAACTGGCGAGTGGCGACATCGATTCAGCACCAATCGATAAATTTCGCTTAACGATAAAATACTTACAACTACACTTTTCAAAATCCCAAAGAAATCAAAACATGCGAAATAAGGTACTTTCGTGTACTTTATTGTTCACATAAAGTATAGAGTACAATTACATGAAATAAAGTACAATACTTTATTATAAAGTACGGGTGGCAACCCTAATCACAACCTTATGGCTGACAAATGTGTGTTTGGCAACATTTCACAACTCCGTGCGGCGTTGCCTGATGAACATATTATAATTGATGCCTTACATTTCAAATTGCGTTATTGTTACCGACTGAATACATACATAACTTTTATATGTGAAAATATGTTTTCTTTTCCAGGCTGCAACCTAAAAATCTTCAACAATCAAGAGTTTGCGGCGCTACTATCGCAGTCGGTGTCGCAGGGCTTCGAGGCGGTGTTCCAACTCACGCGCATGTGCACTATACGCATGAGCTTCGTCAAGGGCTGGGGCGCAGAGTATAGGTAATATTGCCAAACAACAACTAATATTACGATGTGGATTATGTTGCCTAACAGCGGGTTATGTTGCAAATGGTTGGGTAATATTGCCAAAAATTTGATGGTATTGCCCAACCTTTGGTATGTGGAAACTGTGGCCAACTGGTAACGGCCGCGACTTACTAGTTGTGCAGACGCGTTACTTCGTGTAAATTATTCCATCACCATTGCTCTCAATACGGTGAAGTAAAAGATGTCCTCACATCTTTTTTATTAGCTTTCTGTATATTAGCCTGTATGTTTATTTGTAACCGACTCCTTTGGACTTGATTTTGACCCACTTCAAACGGTCAGATTTCTTTTAAACTTTGTAGACTTATTCAGGATTGAAGACAATTCAATAATTTAAAAAAAAATACTGAAAGTCACGCTTTTGTAGTTAGCAGAACTAAAAAATAGAAAATAAATAAAAGATTAAAAAGCGTGGGGTGCTTGATATTAATTGATTACAAAAATACCTCAAGAATACCTCAAATACCCACGCTTTTTTTAAATTATTTTCTGCTTTTTTAGTTGCGTTTTTAAAGCGTGTTTTTTAAATTATTATTGATTTATGTATCATCATTAGCCTACAGTTGTCCACTGCGGGACATAGGCCTCTCCAATTGCATGCCAGTCAGGTCGATTCTCGGCAAGTCTCATCCAGTTGCTACCAGTAACCCTGTGAAGGTTCGCGGTCTCCACTGAAGAACACGTCTACCCCAACGGTCATCGGTTCTACGGCTAATGTGGCCGGCCCATTGCCACTTCAGCTTGCTAATTCTGTGAGCTATGTCGACAA
The DNA here is from genome assembly GCA_949091785.1 of Polymixis lichenea. Classification (NCBI taxonomy): domain Eukaryota; kingdom Metazoa; phylum Arthropoda; class Insecta; order Lepidoptera; family Noctuidae; genus Polymixis; species Polymixis lichenea. The sequence continues at coordinate 4,244,849 of OX420958.1, forward strand.
CTTTGGTTCTCTGCCAGATCACCTCATCCCAGATTCTATCTTTCAGAGATACTCCGAGCATAGTTAGTTTTTTAAACTATTATTTATTTTATACCAATCTTACCCATGATTGGTCGTAGCATAACCCAGCCTATAAAATTCCCACTCTTAAGACACAGGCCTCCTCTCCGTGAGAGGGAGTAGACTGTAATCCACCACGCCGGCCCAGTGCGGGTTGGTCTTGAATTTTTGGTCTTTAGGACATGCCTGTTTCCTCAAGATATTTTCCTTCACCGTTTACCCGAAGTGTTCCTTATTTACCCATGTGCCTCAAGTTAGAACTATCTACAGATAGAACTCGTATGTGATAAGAGCTTGTCGTACTTTTAATGTGTTGTGTCAGGATGTCGACCTGGGGCCCACCAAGTCTGCTATTTTTTATAAATTCGTCATTCCAACACGATCCCATTGTCATTTGGCTAAAAGTTCGTAATCTGTTAAATTCATAATGGTTGATCATTGGTCGGTCAATGGTTTCGTAATAGAATTGTGTTATAATGGCATTGTCGTATTGCCATTATTATAAAACCCGTTAGTAGAAATAATTTTCAAAAAACGACTACTAAATTTGAACATTTATTCATGCCCAATTTCATTTATATATATTTTTAAACATTATTTATTAGTTTATTAGTGTTAAATTTTAGCAGATTACCGCCTAAGTCAGTCATTCATTTGTCATTATGTACGAGGTTACCAATAAATGCCATTTCTTTCAACGGAGTGTCAGTGGTTGACCATTGGAAAGTCATAATGACGCCATTATATTAGTAGATTACCAAACTTGTCAAAATCAACAATTTTGAAATTAATGATAGACCATTCTGACACTATTGTAATAGCAGACTTGAGGCCCTGGATTTATTTACTAGTAGTATTAAGGAAGTAAAGAAGAGTTTGAATAATTGTTTTTTCGATTAATAAACTTTTTTTTTTCTCTATTATTCTACCTATTTGTTTTGAGTGTACGATAATTTAATTGCGTATTTGTCGTTGCTGTTTTTGTGTGTTTGTTAATATTGCTTACATTGACGACACGGTTGGCGTAAGGGCTGCGCAGCGTGTCGCGGGTTCGGTCCTCGCACGGAACAAATATTTGTACGATTTGCCAGTAATTGTTCCGGGTCTGGTTGTTTGGGTTTTTCTATGTTTGGAAGAAATTCCTAGCGTGGCGCAACGTTTTTTTTTTTTTTTTAAATAACAAGAAAAGAATCGTCAGTGGAAGCTTGTAATTGGCCATTGTTTACATATTGTACTAGATATCGAAATGTATTAGCTGTAAGCTTTCCTAAAATGAATAAAATAAAATAGCGTGTCCGCCCGCAGGCGCCAGACCGTGACGTCGACGCCGTGCTGGATCGAGCTGCACCTGAACGGGCCGCTGCAGTGGCTGGACCGCGTGCTCACGCAGATGGGCTCGCCGCGACTGCCCTGCTCCTCCATGTCGTAATGCTGCAGGTCAGTGGCCTTCATGTTGCGTGCACGTGTCTATTTGTGTTTCTGGATGTGTGAGAGACGCAGTAGGGTCTTTCCAATTATCCTTATTATGCAAAGTACGTCTGTCTGTACGCTTAGATCTTTTAAACAACGGATTAATAGACAGGAGTGATCCAAGAGGAAGGTTTATATGTAACACACCGACCTCCACGCGGGCGAAACCACTGACAAAAGCTAGTTTATTATATTGAATACCTTGAAAAAGGTTTCATAACTGTGGTACATCAAGATTGCTTATAAAAAAGTAAAAGGACGTCGCTAACACATGTCCGTCCAGAGGCCCTCAAGAGAAACTGAAGTGGGCGGAAGCGGAGACGACATAGTGATGCACAGAGACACGTTGCGGAGCGCGCGAGATTTGATTCCGATTCCCGTCGCAGTGAACAGATGGCGCTAGGATTCGTTTCTTAACATCAGGTAATATCGCCAAGTTAAATATAGGTGATATTACCCTGTTAAATGGTGCAGACAGAGTAAAATGCTCGAGCAGTTTTTAATGATTAATTAATCATAAACGAGGAGTTCTGGCTAAGTCACAGTCGCACGAGTCGATTGATCAGGTTAAGGTGAACCTAGTCCACATTTTTTCCATACAAACTTCGGGAGTGTATTACTCCACTGTTGGACAATGTACATCAAAAATTAAACATGGTATAGTTTTGTCTCATTGTTAATATTGTCTGTACGGAAACAAAATACTAAAATAAAAAACCATTAAAAAGTTAGGAGCCAACAAAGATTCGTTTTTCTTGCTAATTTAACCTAACTTTGGGCGTGTTTTAGTAATAAAAGAAGTGTAAAATCTGAAAAACCAAGTCGGTACCGACAAAGATCAAATATCGAAAAGTTCAATAAACTTTATTGGGCATTGATTTATTCAGTGGTTTTTTCATAAAACCAGATCTTCCGAAGATCTGTTCTTAATTTTTTACGCGCCTATTGTACTATAAATGATCCTGCATCTCACACAATAATGTTGTGCGTGTAGACAAGCGTCTAACTGCTCATTACTGATTTTACCTCTGTCGGACACGATGCCTGGTGAGACAGCGTGCTTTTTAGCCAGGCCCATCGGTGAGTTCGAGCCCGCGACTAGGTTCCCCTTAAGCTACGCTTGCCGCGATTGGTCCATAGGTCATACCGAACCCCTCCGTACCTCGGGAAAAACGTTAAGCCTGGCATTCGTAGATATTTGACAGTCGTAATGGGTGGTCAGAAGCACGAAACTCTGAAAACTAGGTTAGATATATATAATTAACGTCAGTCCCGTCATCATACTGGAAAGTTCAGCAAGTATACTTTGTAAAAAAAAAAACAGAAAAAATGGGTTTGAGATCAAATTAAATGAAAATCCTGATTTATCTGAATAAAATCCATAACGTATGGGTCCTTTTTAAGCACTTTTTACGCTATAAGAACGACATCAAGTTTAATTTCGTTTGTGTATGAAATTAGAATCTGAGATTACTGATGAAGGATTGGAACAACAAATTCATTGTGCAATAGATAAACAAAAATTTTTTTGTCTCTTTCAGATCCCCTTGCAAAGAAGAAATGCAAAAGAAGTTATACTCACCCAACATAAATGTACAGAGATAGCTCAAAACAATGAATACCTCCATTTTTGAGTCGTAGGCTTATAGGTGACGGTGTGCCGGTGTTCATAGGTCTTGTTGTTGCATGTCGATTTGAACATTATTGCTGAATGTTTATGGGCAGCTGCGGAATGAAATGGGTGAGTACGTTAAGGTCTATTTTTGGTTGAGTACAAAATCGTAAAGGAAGTTAGAAGACCTGGTTTCATCATTTTATAAAACAATGTCTTACCAACGTTAAGAGGATTTAAAAAAACGATGGTTTCTCGTGGTATGAAAACTGAATATAATTAAAAAGTGCTCAACTGTTTCATTCCACAATTATACATTGTCGTATTGACCAAATGGAGCAAGGGAAAATTCTATAAATCGCAAACAAAAAATAATATAGATAATCCTGCATGTTTTTTTAATAATTAAAAAAATGTGCTAATGAAAATATAATAAAATCTATGAATACCGTTGCCACCGACACACGCAATATTTGATAATAAAAAATACATATAAATGTTTTAATAAATTAGAGTTTACTGTGCAAACTTATTAGTTTTCCTATGAAGAGTTACCTTTATGTCGATAGACGGCAGCAGTTTATTATACGTGCTACGGTCGCGAATATTATTTTAAATCAACATACAACCTGACACTGGCCTGAAAATTGCTAAAAAACTAAAGAAAATGTTGCCATTTACAATTATGTACAAACACAGGAAAAATTCATTCGGTACAAGGTAACAAATTGGGCGCCCTTGCCGCCATAAAAATGCAGATATACAAGGTGAATTTTTAGTCACCGTTTAAATTCTTCAGGGTGATAGTACCCGTGAAATTGACCAACTTTCTCGCAATGAAAATGGGTCGAAATATGAAAAAATAAATTGGAACTCCCATGCAAAGACAGTCAGCACTTTTTGAACGTCAAAATTACAGAAGACAGTCCCCCGAAATGCCCGCCCTGTACCAGTTCCTAGTGCTTTAGTTGGGAAGAAGAAGTGGCGCAACAAACTGTACAGCAGCAAATACGATCTCAGCTGATCGATTTTGTATGGGAGGTCCGATTTTTTTTTTTTCATATTTTTCGACCCATGTTCCTTGGACCTTGTATAATTGAAACATTTTTATCAATATTACGCCAAAAAAGCTAGCTCTTCACTCAAATCAAGCATATACTTTTGCACGTAACCCTTATGATAACTAGTCTACCCACATTTTGCATATTATTGGTGAGATCCTCATTATCTGCCTTGCCTTTTCTAAACTATGTTAAGGTCGGGTTCCAGTCTAACCAGCAGCTGAATATTTTATATGGAGCGACTGCCTATCTGACCTCCACGACCCAGTTACTGGGTAAGACTGGGTCGCGAGACTCGTCAATAATATGCAATACTAAAACAGTCCGCTTTTTTACTTATGTAAAAGAACGAAATTATTTTACAATATGTATGTAAGAATTTACAAATGATTATGCTAAACGCCAAAATTCGTGACAGGAGCTGTCATAAATTGTGCGAGCGAGATGGCACGACATTGTCGTCCTACTCGCACGTTTTGTTACTCCGACTGCTGTGAATGTTAACGTTTATTATATAATATTTTTAAATAGCATTTGTATGTTATATGTATAGTGTGCTGGCACTTTAGTATTTGTGCAAATATTTGGTTTATTTCGCGTACACAAACTGAACTTTATTGTAATAAAGATAAGTTATATTTTGTGTTGGCAAAATAATGCGAATGTTGGACCAAATACGCGAAATGATGTGCCAGCATTTTATCAAATATGTCACCAAAACGAACATTGTTTACGCAGTTACAATAAATATTACTATTTAATTAGTTTCGCCATCGCATTGTGCATTTATCGAGTTTATTTTGTTATGAAAACCAATGTATTGTATACATAATTGTTTTTTTATTATACGTCGACTATAGTTGTGTGGTTAAAATGTACTTGTATGTTTTGTGGGAATGGAGGTTCGATACCCAGGTGGTGAATATTTGAATATACTTTTTTGAGCTGTGATCTTATTTGAGGGTATGTCGAAGTTGGGTAGCCATTTTGTCTATGATATAGACGAAAACAACCATAGCGACGGATTTCTTTCGACCGGCTGCAATTAAATCGAGTAACATTATTATCTCCTAAAAATAAATATTTAAGCATTATTATTGTATGAAAAATTGACAAAAAATTCACACAAAACATACGAAGAGATGATAAAAAATAATGTAAATACGTTTTGATTTAATGTTTTTTTTTTAATTTCTTTTTCTATAAAATATGATGTAATCGTAGTTTATATTGCAGGTTATTTATCTACAAATTTGTACAATCGTTTCGGTGTATCGCGTACAGATTTGAAGAAGTTCACAGATTTATCAGAAAAGGATCAAAAAATCTATAGTAACGTTAGTTAGTCGCATTTAGCATGGCAATAGTGGTTTTTTTTTGAGGTTGGGAAATCATCAAATAACTTCACCCGCTCTGGGTGGAGCAGGACTTTTTCTGACTAAAACCCACCCGTGTTCCCTCAGTCGCCTGTGTGCCAGGGGCCGCGGTATCGAACAACCCGCACCCCTGGCAGGCATCGGCCCTTGCGGACCCCACTAATTGGATGGCAATACTGCCCTGCTAATTGTATCTGCAGTAAGCGACACTTATGGGTTTTCACTTTTTTTTTGCAGAAATGGCACCCTTAGTAGCAAACCTATATGGGAAAAATAAAAATATCTGGGTACTGGAAGTTTTTTTTTTTTGATAACGAGATTCAGAGTAACAAAACCGCTTTTTTGCAACTACTGCATTTTCAATTAGCAGGGCAGAATAGTGGTCAGTCTTTTTTTCGGAGCCTTTGTGGCCCATTGTCAACGGCCGCGACTTACGAGTTGTAGGTTCGAAACTCGACAGGTGCTTTATTTTGTGTAAATTATTTCATCACCCCTGCTCTCAAACGGTGAAGGAAAACATCGTGAGGAAACCGACATGTCCTAGAACCAAAAATTCGAAGACATGTGACATCTACCAACCCGCACTCGGCCGCGTGTTGGATTACAGCCCGCTCCCTCTTACAGAAAGGAGGCCTGTGTTCCAGCAATGGGAACGTCTGAATTATGGAATCCATTTCCGTAGGAAACCAAACAATTAACTATGTATGGTTTGACGATATTGATTCAGGACAAAAACGCACTTTATTACAGTTGTTTAAAATAAAAATTGCAAATATGAAAACTTTTCGAAAGATTTGTACTTCAAAAAAAAAAATATTGAAATTATCTCGTCGATCGTCTAAATGTTTGCAGCTTCGTCAAATCTGTTCGCAATTTAATTCTAAGTACACGCGACAGGGGATTCGCGGACACTCCCTGGCACGTAGAAAGTAATGGCACATAATATATTTAATATTGACTTTAAAAGCTAAAAGAGAGGTTATTTTCGACATGTTTTAAGATTTACACGCGGTTAAATTGTTTAGTGTGCAGGTGACTGACGAAAATTCATGGAATGGCGAGTCATTCTTTTCGCAAATGCACGGCGATTTTTTTTTTTGCGCTCCTGTTCCCTGTCCACGTCCCGAGCACGGCCCTTATATGTGTGTATAGACCTTAAGTATATACTCGTAGAGGCAAGATTGCTATAAAACCTGGTAAAGGACTCCGACAAAGGGTTCCGTACCACATGGCATAAATACACGTATATTATATAAGGACGAAGAACGAAGATCGAATGGACCAACAGCGGAGGCTTATTAATAGTTTCTCATTGGCACTCTTTAGGTAACGGAACCATACTTAAGGTTTAAATTAATCAGGAATCCATTTTAGCTGTTGAAGCTACGTGTAACTATGCAAATTCTACAGAGGACAAGAACAAAAAGATATGACGAATCAGTGAATTTTATATAGTCAGTTGCCTTCATACTTATCAATTTTGCCGTGTGTACAAAAAGTAATGGAATTTAATATAGATTGGCTGGATTGACTACGAAAGACGGCGGCTTTGTGAAACGAAACATAACATCACGCCTATATTCCTTAAAAGGTAGGCAGAGAAGTATTGGAAGATATCCAATTTATTTATTTATTTTTCAAATTTTTACGCTTCAAAGTCACCGTTAATTTCGTAGTAGAGTTTAGTGAGAATGTATATATTTAGAATCTTTACAATTATTGTTTATTAATCATGCCAATAATATTATTTTATTCTATGAATTTGTTGTTTTGTTAAATTGATACCTACATATAATAAAATCGTAGCGAGATTTGGGTTTGTAAATATAAAATGTGTAGGGAAAAGCAACGACTATCTGAGGGGCAATTCTCGTAATTTTAAGAAAGTTCACAGTCTGATGTAATTCTCAATCTGTCAAAAATACTTCTAGTTTTCATACATTGACAATTTTTTGACATTTGATTGTCGCCGAGATGAGACTGCGACTAGATTTTGAACGTTTTTAATTACGATAATTGGCCTTTATTGCTCTTACACAAATTCAGCCTGTATGCGTAACAATTTGTAGGATATAACTAATACATGCTGCATATGTTCGAAAAAATTGTCTGTTCAACAATGTTAATTACGTAATGAATGTTGTTGGAACTGTAAAAATGAAAGCTGTTAGGGTGTTACTGAATTACCCGCATGTCTCGTTACGAAGTTTGTCTTCCATAATAAAGTTATCAAGAAAAGTAATGCATCATTTTATATATTCAGTGTCAAATTAAATTCGGTAACAGACCTCCGCAGACGTCACTGGTTACTGATTTTCTCTACTCATATACAGTATGCAATAAATTAAACCACATACTTCTTATCGCCTTTGCTGACGATACACAAAAAATAAACAAAATCGGTCCAGTAATTAGATCAAAAAGTTCAGTTTTCGTTTTTGAGCAAAGAACACTCGATAGCAATCTAAGGCTATAAGCTTGGCACTTGCAGACAACAGGACACGATATTAAGTGCCCCATTGTTTGTAGGACAGCTCCACATTTACACTCCAGAGCGGAGTCATCTGTGTATCTCCACCTGAGCAGGGTTTCCCACACTTGAACACTGTAGAATTGGATCACTAGGTCAATGATTCAATGAACTTTAATCCTAGAACATTGAAAAGGGACTTTGCCACGCAGTGCAAACAATTAAGACGCTGTTACGTGTTCTACTCATTTGCCTAAAATGTAAAATCAATACACCTAAAGCGCTATTACATTATCTCATTTACAGAAACTCTTACTAGGAACACTAATAACGAATGTGATCACACTAGACTAAATTGAATCCTAAATCCGAAATATGACTCTTAACCGCTTATGAAGTAGAATTACATTGGGTTGCATCAATTTAGGGAGTAGTGCGGTGGGGATCTTCCAATCGCACTAAATCGGAATCTGGATTTAGAATGTTACATTGTCTATTCGTGAACAACATGTGTATATCAAAATAAGCAGTGAATATATTGTAGTAATATGAACCATTATGATAAATAATCCTAAAGGTAGTTCTCCACTTGAATTAGTATAAGTGTAATGATGAGGGGCTTAACTGTTCTAACTTCGATTACATCTTTCATTTCCTAATTAGGTTTTCTACAAATCGGATATCTATTATATTTGAATTTTCAAACAAAATAGATATTAAAATATATTTTTTTTACTTAATATTTAATTTTGTTATACTTCTCTGGACAAGTATTACTTGTGGTTTGATTAATTGGCATATACGTATGTGGTTTCCATACTGTATGTACTTCAAGTAATTAAACACTCAGTGGTCGTTGACCAAAAAAGAAAAAAAAGCTTGTGTATAGATAATCGATTCCCATCAAATCTGCAGTTTCGCTAAATAATTTAATTTGACCCTCTAGAAAAAGCGCTCACGACCAAAGACAATACTATTTGCTTTTTTGATCTCTAAATTATTAACTTATTAACCCGGTCGTAAATATAGCATATCGAGCTTTAGAAGAGACTGTCGCAGATAAAATATGGCCGCTGACCGGCCATGTTTAGAGTGACAGAGACGACACTACAAAGCCTCCTTCTAAAACTCTATAACATAATGATGCACTACTTTTTTCGATTTTTATAAGTTTTTGTATGTACCAAAAATACTTTGAACATGTACCGCATTTTTCTCTCAAAGCGACGTGTGCTTTACTTGTGGTAACCAAGCGTACAGATGAATGTGAATGTGTGCACATAACACACACACTTCCGACTTCGTCATTGTCTCGGACGGTACCGAGAGCTCCGGCGCTTACAGACACATTCACAGCAAGTTTGTACACCTTTGTAACCACAAGTAAAGCGCTCGTCGCTCAATGAAATGAAATAACAATATCAAGTAATTGAAGTAGAAACTTCTTTAGGCGTACTTTTCCCTCATTCTGAACAATGAACAATCGGTGACCAGTGTGGTCGGAAGGGGTATACTCCCTAAGCACGAAGTCCGTATTTTTGGCCAAAGTTACAAGATTTCGGTTTCCGAACTAAGGAAGAATGGCAACACGGTTGAACAGTTCATCATCCTCCAATTGCTCGCTATTGCCATTCAGCTCGAACATTTCGACAACTGTTAAATCGTGTTGCCATTCTTCCATAGCATTCCTACGCCAAATGTGTTTAGGCCCGTACGAAAAATTTTAAATTGACACTTGTCTTGACGACCCTACTACTTGCGGACTGGTCCCTATCTTCGTTGACGGACTAAGAGAGTAGACCCATCTTTTACAGTAATTTTACTTTTTGTACCAAAAATACTTTAAAAAATTGTATGAAATTATTGTTTTAAATAAAAATACATTCTCAAAGTAAGGGTTAATATCGTGGTACGGTGCTAGTTGGTTGGTTAGATGTGTATAGAGGTGAGATCGCTTCTTGTGACACGTAGACTTACATATTGTAAGCTCGGTTTTGTATATTACAACAAATTTGGGATTTGTTAGCAAAAGCAGGGGTATTCAACTTGGAGTATAAAGTAATTAATTTTTATGACAATTACGATAGGACTTAAAAAAAGACAATTTGATTGTTTATTTATATTCGGAAAATTCTAAAAAAAAATATTTGTGAAAAATGTTGAATATCTCTGCAGTCAGTGGTTAAAAACCTATTGTTATGATTTCAGTTATTATAATTTTGTTTAATTGAATGCAATGAACGAAAATGTTCGTGTTATTTTTAAATATATTTCTATTATTTTGGATTTTAAGCGTACGATCACCTTTTTTGATGAAAATAAGGAATTTAATAGGCGACAACTGTTGTCTGTTCAACGCAGTGGCTTGTTATTTTTCTAAGGGCTGATTTATCAATAGTCCGATAACTTTTACCTGAGGAATAAATATGTCGGTTTGACAGCTTTTGTATAGAAAATATGCCAAACTATCAAATTTATTCGTCAGATAAAAGTTTTCTGACTATTGAGAAATTTGCCCTAAGTTACATATTTATATTAAATTATGAATTGTGATAATATTTTGCAGTTATAAAGTAGCAGTTACTGCAAAATTGCTGGCAGTTTTTAGCAGTCGCTACGTACTCACATCACTTTGTCACAGATGTGATTTTTAACAGTAACTGCAGTATATTATTGTAATGTATGCAGTGTTGAAATATCTAAAATATATAAATACTGGCCCTTTTTTATTGTAGTTACAAGTTGGTGGTTATCTATTGCATAATATAAAATTAGAGATATTTTATATTCTTCTCTTGGTCTTTATTTTGAAAATATGCTTCCTTTGGACTTTATTCAGTTATTCTTCTTTATAAAGCATGTCGATGGCAATCTATATAGTCACCCCAGCATTCGACTACGAGCTTGGCGCCTTCAGAAGCGTTCATCAGCTCCTGTAGCGTGCAGACAACAGGACACGCTGGATAAGATATTAAGTGCCCCATTATTTGTGGGACAGCACCTCATTTACACTCCAGGGCGGACTCATCTGTGAATCTCCATCTGAGCAGTTTTCTTTACTTCGCCCTACCTGAGTCTGGAATCTATTTAAAGACTTCCAGGTAAGCCATGGCAACTCATGTCCAGGTGTGAGATTTTCAGCAGGTGGAACGAATGGGTTTGGTAGGGAAGCACTATCTCGCCACAGATTTAGCCTTTCCTTCGGCCGTTCGCCAGTGTTTCAGTTATGTACTATTTCAGAGGTTTTTTAAAATATTATTATTGTGGTGAAAGCGTACCAAGAGCAAGCGAATAGCGAAACACCGCTTCTTTTTTCATTCAGAAAGAGGGTTTTAGATGTGTGCAAAAATTTACTTTTCAGCACCCATTTTTATTACATTCACTGTCCGGGTATTTTCACATGTTGAAAGAGGTTCAAGTTCCATCTAAAAGAATGTAGCAAGCCTGTAATGTCCTAAGGCAGGGCGTCTCTCTTCGTTCCCACACAGTTCTGTCATTTGCTAGTCTGCCAGTCCTTTCGGTAGGAGTCAAGCTCGTCCTGCCATCTTGGTCTCGGCTTGCCGCGATGGCGATGGCGTCGTGCGTTTTTAGTGGGGCCCAATCGGTGGTTCTCTTTAACTCATTGGTCGTCTGTCAAGGGATATAAAAAAGTATTTATTTTATTTTATGTAATAGAGAGCCAACACATAGTATATTTAGTTGTAAGTTTACGTTATTATTCGTGTAAGTTGTAACATATTATATTTTTTCGGTAACACTTTGTTCTCTGGCTTCCAGACCGTTTATTTGCGGCGATCTCACTGCGTGGGATGTGTTAGGAATATTATATAAAAAATATAACTACAATAAACATGTGTGGTTTTTTTATAAAAATTGTTTTATTTTTTTGACTCTCTCCCTCGTTACGAAAATTTTGTGTACAGTTTACCTACCCCTTCAGGGAATTGAGGCGTTGTTTCATACATTTCATTTCCATTGGGGGCCATAACTATAAATAAAAAATCTAATGTTATAAAAAAAACGCGCAATGGATTTTCAACCCTCCGTGATGAGCCGAGCGTTGAGAATCCAACAGTGCATCCCAGCGCATTTAAAAACACTTAGATTCGCCCATGAGTACGAAGGCTAAAACACTAGAAGTCACATTACGTTTTAGTCATAATACTGATGCCCGCGGCTTCGCCCGCGTGGATTTCGTAACGTATCCCACGGGAACATGCTACGAGACAAAAAGCCTATGTTACTTATAACATTAAGTAGGTATTGCCAGTGTTAGCCCCGTCAAAATCGGTTCAGCCGTTCCGGAGATGAGGCTGAACAAACAGATTTCCTTTTTCTTTTTAGGGTTCCGTACAACGGGATAGGTGGGGTCATCTACTACTTACTCAGCCCTAATTTATTTGGCCCTGGCCAAAAAAAAATATGAAATAACTCTTAAGGTTTTTTTTATAAAAGCAAATTACATACCATTAGAAAGGTCACACACTAGGGATGTTTTGCTAGAATTGGAACTCCTCGATCATTTTTTTTTTTTTAATGCAAGTTGAAATTAAGATTTAAGTATTTTTTACATCTTTCTATAAGTTTGAGGACTCGTAACTTTTTTCCAGGAAACATCTAACAAAAATATTGCCTGTTTTACCCATTTTTAGTAAAAGTTACACTTTAAAGTTAATAAGGTGGTGAAAGCAAAAACATTTTTTTTTAAATATCCAGGGGGCCAGGGCCACATTAATTAGGGCTGAGTAAGTAGCAGATGACCCCACCTATCCACCATTTTCGTATGTTCAACGTTCTGCCAAACACCCTGTATAATAAGCAACCACCCTAGAGCATTCACAGATACTGCTGTTATAAGCAAGCTGAACTTTAACGCAAACCACCGCATGATACGCAGCTCCTTAAGAAAGTGCCCCATAAGAACTTCCTGAAACTACATAAAAACTAACCGAATAGACCAACCCAAAGATCTGCAAAATACAAAGTACATAGAAGAAACAGAAAATATTACAACAAAGGATTCAATTGTGACACAAACATATGATATCCTAGACAAACCATCCATACAAAACCATCTAATCACAAACAGAAAAGAAAAAACTAACAAATATCAACTTAGTGACCAAACCTTGCAACTGATAAATGAAAGGAAAGAACTGATAAAGAACCAAATAAAAAAAGAAAACATAAGGTTGATAACAGAAATGAGTAAAAAACTAAAAGCAAGCATCAGAAGGGATCGTAAAATCAAAAGACTACAAACCCTAGAATACCATATACAAAGAACCGGTGGTGTCAAAAAAGCACTAAAAGAACTACGAGAGGCAGGAAAAGAATGGATACCAAAACTTAAAAGGAGGTCAAAGATCACTACAAAGAGGAAGAACATCAAAGAACTAGCAACGCAAGCAAGACAAACATCAAGCGTAGTTAGAAAAAAACATACTGAACCAATATTTGAAGCCAATTTAGAAACCATCCCTTTAATTTTACCAGAAGAAGTAGAGAAAGCTATCAGAAGCCAAAAGGCAGGAAAATCTCCAGGACCAGATAGAATCACGATCGAGCTGCAGCAAGGATCGATGGAAGAACCGATACCCATTCTAACTGAAATATTTAATGAGATTCTGAGGAGCGGTGATATTCCTAAGAGATGGGCAAATTCTCACATCATCTTAATACACAAAAAAGTCGACAAAGACGATATAGAAAATTACAGACCAATAAGCTTGATGTCAAATGTGTATAAGATATTTGCGAAGGTCATGTTGGATAGACTAAGCCCGATGTTGGATGAGCAACAGCCAGTTGAACAGGCAGGTTTCAGGAAAGGATTTTCGACTATTGACCATATCCATACGATCAAACAAGTCATCGAAAAATATAAAGAATATAACAAAATTATATATATTGCCTTCATTGATTACGCAAAGGCTTTCGATAGCTTAAGCCACGAATACATATGGGAAACTCTAAAGGTACAAGGGATACCAGCAGCATACATAAACACCATTCAAACCATTTATGCCAACAGCAAGGCTAGAATCCAATTGGAATCCCTGGGAAACGAATTCCACATAGAAAGAGGTGTAAGGCAAGGTGACCCACTATCTCCAAAATTGTTCTCTGCCGTTTTAGAAAACATCTTTCGCAACTTAAACTGGGAAAAATATGGTCTAAACATAAATGGGCTGAAAATGAACCACCTAAGATTTGCCGACGACTTGGTGTTATTCGAAGAAATACCAGAAAACTTGCAAGCCATGCTACAAAGTCTGAGCGAAGAAAGCGAAAAAATCGGTCTAAAAATTAATTACAGCAAGACAAAAATAATGACTAACTCGATAAAAATAGATATTAAAATAAAGGAGGAAGCTAACGCTTCCTATATTCCGCTTAATATATATACGTATTCCTCTACATAGGCTAACGCCTATGTAGAGGAATACGTATACCTTGGTCAAATCATCTCTACCAAAGACCAAATTTAACCAAGAAATAAATATGAGAATTGCAATTGGTTGGAAGAAATACTGGTCCCTTATGGAGATAATAAAGTCTAAAGACCTAGGTATGGCATTGAAAAGAAAGACTTTCAACTCACGTATACTCCCATGTTTAACTTATGGGTGTGAGACATAGGCACTAACGAAATCGCTCAGGGAAAAGCTTGCCAAATGTCAAAGAGCAATGGAGAGAAGCATGGTAGGTTTAAAGAGACGGGATAGAATAAGAAACACAGATCTCCGGTCCAAAACAAAAGTGACTGACATTCTAATAAGAATAGACCAACAAAAGTGGAGGTGGACTGGCCACATGATGCGAGACACCAAAGGAAAGTGGAGCAAAGTAGTGACAGAGTGGTATCCAAGGGATGGCAAAAGAAATCGGGGAAGACAGCCCACTCGATAGGAGGAAGAAATAAAGCTGACAGCAGGTCCAAACTGGAGGAGGGTACCTCGCGACAGACGATAGTGGAAATTGTTAGAGGAGGCCTATGCCTTGAGGCACACCGAAATACGAGACATTTTGTGATTTTGTTGTAACCATTATTGCAAATATTTTTTCGGAATAAAGGGCTTTTTTATTATTATTATTGTATTTTCAACGTCTTATGTTTCTCGAAAGGTCAGTGCGTAATAAAATAACAGAAAGTAATATTCGAGACACCTCCAAAAACTTAGAGACAGGTAACGGAACAGTCTACAGCAGATACAAGGGAAGACATAATGAAGACGCCTAATCAAAATAGAAAAAGAAAGAAAATTACTGCCGCTGACGCCGACTTCCTAAACATAGG
The DNA here is from genome assembly GCA_949091785.1 of Polymixis lichenea. Lineage (NCBI taxonomy): Eukaryota > Metazoa > Arthropoda > Insecta > Lepidoptera > Noctuidae > Polymixis > Polymixis lichenea. The sequence goes on from OX420958.1 coordinate 4,260,198, forward strand.
TAATTAACAACAATATAAGCTCTGGGAATCAACGACAGCCACCGGTTTCCAGCGTAACGGAAGGCAAAAACGACAAACTGTTCCGTTTATCAATAAACAGGAAATTGAATTAATGAAAATTTTGCAAGCGGCCCAACAAGCTTCTCTATCAATTCTATTCAAACAATTCGTATTCGTATTTATCTAAAAGTTCGGCTTCGTCATCAACTTCAATTCCGGTTCGATCTCCAATGCACGACTTTCAAGAACAAACGAATTTACTTTTTCAAGAATATGATCCAGAAATGCCCATCGCTAACAGCATGGCAAGGCCGAAAATCTATTTCAATGCCGAGTTCTTCACGGGCAGCATTATACGTGAATTCTCTATCTTCATGGTCAAGAGATTCTCAATATAGGTAGTGAATGTCTTGAACTCTTCCAAAACTATTGTACAGACGCCAGCACATCAAGCTACCCCAAACTGTGTTTTCCCAATTGAACATGCACCTTAAACTTATGTACTAAAGATGAAAATCTATCAATGAAATTTCACAGCTTGGGGTAGCTTGATGTGCTGGCGTCTGTACATTTAGTGTTTTATCTATGACGATGACATTGGTGCCGATTCTCTTGTCACAAAATTGTCTAAACTAGACTAAAAATCATCAAAGTTTTGTTTATTCCTGTCAAATGACGATTTCCCAGTCTGAAATTTACTAAAGTGATACAAAAAACTATATTTTAGTTGACAGCACTAAGATTGCATTGAGATAATAATTCAGTGAAAATGGCAATTTTAATTTTCTGTTGTCAATTTCATTATTCTATTCAACCTAAAATTTTGATTGTCTAACTAAATCTAAGTATTTTTAATCGCGACTAAATAGGTGTGGATTTTTTTTTTAACAAGAACTAAATTTCACACCAACACCTCCAACAAGTTTAGGTGCAAAAACAGTACTTTAACTTTCTTTTTCTTTGCTTTTGCTTATATCTCGAAAATGGTGTGTCCTATCATTAAAGTAATGAACATTTCGACCCCCTATAAAAAAACGTACCTATAGACCTCTAAAACTCAACATGTAGATAATCATTTTTCATATTTTCCTTACAAAAAGTTAAAAATTCCACGTCGAGGCTGCCCCCTGCGCACCAGCGGCTCAAAAAAAATCACGGGGTAGGACAAACAAGTACCACGTTGCGAAGCCAAAAAATACCACGTGGAGTCGAGATTGTCAAATTCCATTTTAGTTGTGTCAAAATCATTTTTTAATTTAGAGATTTATTTTGCAGAATAGATTCTCATAGCCAAAAGTAAGGAATTTTAGTGATAGTTTATTTAGTTTAGTTCGGCGTACAAGAGACTCGGCACCATTGTCTAACTATTACACTTGATTTGACAATAGGTTATTTTACTCTATGTGAGAAAAAATCTTTTTTTTGTGTTAAATTAGTACTTTAGAATCTAATGAGGACATTTTTCAAAAATGGGTGTACTTAATACTCTAATTGTTTAACCTAAAATACTGTATTAGCCTAAGTATATCAATAAAACATTCATTACTTACCTCTTGGCGATAGATCTTCAATTAATAAAAGTAAATCAAATGATTTTACGGTCATAATGTTGCCTCAAGTGTCAACGGTACACCAAGTGTACATATGAAAAAGTGCTCGAATTGTCAACGGTACACCATGTTGAACGATGGTATTTTACGTTTATTTCCACTTGCAACACGATGTGGCTGTATCATTCGAGTAATCGATTCATAACAACGGCAACGTTTAAAAAAAAAATTACTTGACTGGTTTTAGTAACATTTTTAAAGGGAACATTCTCTGTCTACGGAACACTAGAACGAAAAAAACATGTTTCAATATTTATCTGTGGTTTTTGAAGCGAGACGCCATAGAGTAGGGATGGCGATTCTTTCAGAAATAGATCGATTTTTAAATCGATTCGAATTGTAATCTGATGTATCAATTCACCATAAAATTGAAATCTAAAAGACCGATATCTCAAAAATTTTTTTTTTTCAAGTTTGCATTTTTAATGAAATTCATAAATATTTTGAAACCTATTTATTGTATCAGGCAAACCAGTATTTGTCCGGTAGCGAAAGTAGAAAAACTTTGCTCTTTACATGCTCCGCTGTCAGCCGGCTCGTATTGTTAGGAACCGCCAAATTAACGGCAGAATCCACTCTCTCTCTGAAGGTACAAAGGAAGCAGTAGGTGTCAAGTATTCGAAAGAACTGGGGTAAAATGTCTCGTGTCTTTCCAAAACTTTATCGGGTTTTTTTTACGATATAGATTTAGAGAATCTAGGAATTGCTTCAATTCGTCCGGTATTCTGTTAGTTTAGAAAAAAATGGCATAAATAGCATACATTTCTATGTCTGTACGTACACCTAAGAGAAGGTATTAGTGATCACAAATACTAATGCAAAGACAATACCTTTGTAAACTATTAATAGTTAAAATTTCAACCGCCCGATGTCATGACCCAATTGGTCAGTTCCCAATACAGTTACTTTTTCCGTTCGTTCTTATCCTTTATGGTTTTGGATTATAGTGACTTTAGTTACCTAAATAAATTAAAAATATCGTTTTTGATCCAATTTTCGATATTGGATATTTTTATGGATACATCGATATATCGGATCAAAGTATATTGGCTAAAAATATCGATGTATTGAATTAAAAATATCGATACTTTTTAACAAGCCTATTGTGTTGTGACGCCGCGCCCGGCGCCGTTCGTGTCAAAATTTTGCCGAAAGTACTCTGTGACGTGTTGTTTTGTTTGTAAAATGAACGCAAGACGAAAGCGGTGAGTAAATCATAAACAGAATTTCTGAGAAATAAGTTTCGATTTGAATTGAGTGATAGAAAAGTGATAAATATTTCAGTGAAAAACGTAGGTAACGAATGTTTTGTAACGCACAAGTTTTGTTAATGGTGGATGCCGTATTGAGTCATGTTTTTATGATAAATATTGTTATAAATACACATAAGTGTCTAGCTTATTAATCTACGAACATAATTTGGTTAATAGCTACTATTATTATTGAGTATTGTCCTTGGAAACGTATTTCAAAGCGTAAAATTCGGCGATACTGCCGGTCACACGACACACAACTTCACTATGTGGGTACCCCCCAAAAAGACATGTGCGTTCAAATCCGTGTTAGGCCCATGTTAGTTTTTGTATTTTACGAATTACTATATTGTTTTAGTGAATATCAAGAGTTTATCAATGTCTGATTAGACCGGGAGTTTCAAGACTGCTTCATGCAAATTCAAATCCTAGGCACAAAATGTGATTTTTGCCATGCTATATTTTTTTAAATATGAAGTTTTTCTATTCTGTTTTAGTAATATTTATAAAGAATTTAAAATCAAGAAAAATAAAACATTTTAATAATCATTGATTAATATTTATTATTGCTATTACTTAACTAAACTTTGATCTTATTTCACCAAGTACTTACAAAGATTTATATTTCACAATTTGTATTGATAATTTACAGATAGCATATTACCTATACATATTTTGCCAACTGGCAAACGGGTCTCTAGACAAGTAGCATTCTATTAACATAAACGATAAAATAAGGAGCGCTATAAATATTTTGTTTGACTTAAACTAACAGAATTCCACGTTGTTTGACAGTCTGACAAGCGACATCGAAAGAGACAGTTTTGAAGCATTTGCAACTTGTCTAGGACCTACAAGTTACTATCGCAGGATTATGATCATGAGCATATTAACACATTCCATGCCCAGCACCCAGCATATGGGTCGAAAAATAGTTGATTCGTGTGCCCACAACTTGCATCCGAGTCGTCGCAATAAGTAGCTATTGATGATTCTGTTCATGCCCAGGACCCGACTAGCGAGACTACTTATAGCGACGACTCGGATGCGAGTTGTGGGCACACGAACTAATTATTTTTATTTTTCTTGCTTGGCATCGAATGTGTTAAGTGAATTAACATGTTATCAATAGATAATCAATTAACATCTCTTATTAACTCGTGATATCTACTTAGAATATTTCCCTATACTTGGGGATCAAATGAGTTTAATGGCTTCATTGTTTATTTTCTTCACATACCTACTTAATTAACATAACCGCTGTGAAATTACTATATTTAGTTAATAAAATGTTTTCACTACAGATACAATTTTACTGTCCTATTATAATACTGGGGTTGCAAAGTGTACAGTGATGAAATACCTACTTATTAAATTTAGTAGCGAAGAGGATGACCTTCGCTTTCTTTTATTTGTTGGAGTCTGCTTCTCATTTGAGTAACTATCGTCCGATCTGCATTACTACCTCGTATCCATGCCCGAATCCTCAAAACTTCATTGTGCAAATTAATATTGGACTTCACTCCGCTTCAATCCCAGTCTAAAACCATTTGACCCACATATTTTCTATTAGATTTAAATCTGGACTTTTCGATGACCAGGGGTGACCGTTATGTCAGTCTGTGTAGTGAGCCATTCCATCATTACGCAAACGATGAATCGAACAGTTATCTT